>JBBMOL010000110.1:0-1200000 GCA_037954665.1 Laguncularia racemosa | reverse complement strand
CCTTGAATATGGAGCAATAGGAGCCTATGACTTGTGTTGGATGGTGTTGGAGGGTATCATTGAAGTCTTAAGGAGGTACTAAACTCCAATCTGTAGCACACTATGAAGATTCACCCTATTACATTGATTGCTTATCAAAGCATCTCTTTTGCGGAGTAGCTAGTATAGGGATAGGACCATTGATGGAACGATGATGTGGCGTGACATATGTGCTAAGCATTGGGGTCAAGCTGTTGAACTTCACATTGAAATCCAGTGGGAACTATTGATCATGTATTAGATATTCATGTGCTACAGTTTGATTTTCGGGTTGTTGTCATCCCATGGTCCTATGACACGCAAGAATTGGTTGTTGTTGCCATTTGTTAACAACTTGTGCCTTTGCCCCAACCTTCATGCCATGATGCTGGTGAGCCTATGGCTATAGCGTTACCTCCCTCGTGGTCATGTATGAATTCATGACCATGATCATCTAGAGTAATAGCTGTGTCATGATTTGAGAATAGGTGGATTTGTCTTAATATATTAGCCTACATGTTACAATGGATTGTAAATTGAATAAGCAACAAATATGTAATGAATCACCTAGTGTTGATGTTGTACTTACTAGATGTCTAATAACTACTCTCATGTATCATATATATTAACGATTGATAGATCTGTACCACCTATAGTATTTTTGATGCATGCCACAAGGGCCCTCCATGTACACCAACCAAGCCAAATGCTCTTCCCATAATGAAATGTACAATGCATACTACACCAGCTAATCCACATCAACCCTCCTATGTAGGTCAATCTAATGGAGCTTTGACTGTGTGTTCACATCTTGTGAAATATATTGAAACCCCTAAATTGCCTAGCAAAATGGTCGTGGTAATGCCACTCGACTTTTTGAAAACATATGAGTGGCACCCAAGAGGTCCAATGTGTCTACCTCTTATGTAGAAAGGTGGTAGGATGTGAATCAAATTTCCAACATATGACTCTAACTCGACCTAAAGGGTAGCAAGTAAGATTCACTATTAACGATGCATATGATGAAATGGAAAAAAAAATGATTAAAGAAATACCTACTTAACTTTCTACCTATCAAGAGCATCTCGATATGTGGCAACTACATGGGTCTAATGATGTTGAGTGTTCTTTCGCATCTTCCAGCATGCGGCTAAGGTAGTTCCAGCCTCTATAATCAATTCATTCCAACTAAGGGGTGCTATGTGTAGGAATCTATCCTATGCTAAAACCTATAGAAGTATTGTAGCCCCTCCAATCTCATGAGTTGACAAAGATGATGCGACATAAAGCTAGCGATACAACAAAGCTAGACATGTGAACCCCCAACTATATATCTCTACCATGTCAAAATGTTCCAATAAAGGCAAAAATATGCTATGGGTGAGGGAGCTAGATTCATCAACAAAGATAAATCCCTCAAGCAGTTGTAATATATATACATACGTATAGCACTGAACTTACTCTCCATCAACATGATTTAGAAGGGCCTAGTACATATTGTGCTAATGCAGCCTCTTCTACTATTAGACCCTAGCCTCATCCCTAGCAATCTCTCACATGTTGCAACCTAATATAGGTAACTACTCTTTGACATTACCTGACCATTGATTGGGAGACCTAACTGGACGTCAACATCTTATAGGGTAATAGTGAACTCCTCAGACGGCATGTGAAATGTATGCATCTCTAGCCTCAACCACTCGATTAAGGCAGTTATCATTCGCTAATTTAACTGTATGAAAGGCAAGTAGCTCACACCTAGGAATCTCACCAACTGTAGGTATGGCTCCATTTGAGGATCTAAGGGGATAATGTTCTTGATGTGATGAAGTGAAAACATGTGTTGTCAAACGATGAGCCATGATTGATCATAAAATTTAAGAAGTGAAATATCTTACTATTGGCAATGGAACATAAAGTAAACAACAAGTTAAGTGTCGTTTGCTTCTCCATCCCAAATGACTAGTGATTGATTTGGTTCCTGATGCTTCAAAATAGAAAGATCGAAGGGTTTAGATTCCATTTATTAGGTAATAAATAAATAAAATATGTTAGAATTAATATCAAAATAAATTTACGATAGTTTAAATAATAAACCAAGATATTACAATATAATAAATATGAAATTTTTACTAATTAATTTTTAACATTTAATTAATAACAAATTAATGATTAATTAATAAAAAATTAATGAATAATTAATAACAAATTATTTTTAAAACAATTTTTACAATAATGACCCAACATATTACAATTACAATTAATATGAAATTTTAAATAATTAATTTTCTAATGATTAATTAATAAAAAATATTGATTAATTAATAATAAAATAATGATTAATTAACAAAAAATTAATTTTATGAAAATTTTTACAATAATAACCCAGCATATTACATTTAAAATTAATACGAAATTTTCACTAATTAATTTTCTAATGAGTCATTAATAACAAATTAATGATTAGTTAATAACAAACTAATGATTAATTAACAACGAATTAATTTTATGAAAATTTTTACATGTATTATATTTACAATCAATAATAAATTTTTACTAATTATTTTTTAATGATTAATTAATAAAAAACTAACGATTAATTAAAACAATTTAATTTTATGATAATGTTTACAATAATAACCCAATATATTACATTTATTATTAATATGAAATTTTTACTAATTAATTTTCTAATGATTAATTAATAATAAACTAATGATTAATTAACAACAACTACTAGTATTTTAATAAAAATGCTAGACTACAAAGAATTGCATTTAATTTTATGTGGATTGACAAAAAATAACATAATAGTAAAAAAAATTAAATATTTAATGGGAAAAATATGCTGAAATATAACTTAATCAAACTTTTTTGTTGAAGAAATTGGGAAGACCTCTTATTGAAATTCCTACACTCATAGATGTATAAGTTAAACCTACGTAAAAAATACATTAACAAAAGAGAAAGTGCAAACTGCAAAGGAAGAAGAAGAATTGAAGAAGAAATAGAAATGTATGGATTGAAGAACTGAGGAATTGCATTTATAATATAAACTATTGGTGAAATAATTTTTTTCTACACATTCAAGTTCACATGTTGTGATATTGTACAAATTTGCAATGTAACATTATAATAATTTTTATAAGTTTGTAATATTAAATGAAATTATTGTATGGTGAGGGATGTTGCCAAAACAAATTTGTTAGAGTTATTTATTGAAGGTGCATATACGGTTTACATCTTCAAGCAATTTGCTTGAAGGCCTAGACAGTCGTGCCTTCAGTTTTGCCGAATTTGGCTAAACTAAAGGCGCGTTCTAGGTTTGTAACTTTAAAACCTATTTTTGAAATAATTTTTTGAACATCCTATTTTATAAATTAAAAAAAATAATATTATTTTAATAGATTCTCCTAAAATCTTTTCTATTATAATAGTGAACTTCTACTGTCTTTGTTTTTTCTCCACTCTACCATCTCTAAACCCAATAAGATGCTATCTACTAATTCAAAAGCTCCTTCATAGTTATACATTCTTAATAAAGTTACAAAAGTCCCTCTGCCGAGTCCTCACATTAGATAAGCCAATCCTATTTAATTGCACGTAGTGGCTAGACCTCATGTTATGTCCCGCGGAAAGCTATAAGAACTTATAGTAAAATTCAGTACAAGTTGGAAGCAACGATATCTTTAATATTTTTTTTTTTTTAAAAAAAGTAACTCTCGAAAAGTGCCACGCAAGAAAATATTTTTCTTCTTATTAAAATGCGAGACTTCAGAAAATTAATTTCTTCAGTTTTTGCATCTCTAGCATGATTGTGTTCTATAAAAGACCAACACTTGCTAAATTCACTTCTTTTTTTTAAACGTGTTGATGCACTCATAAGTATGTATCCATTATCTGCTTGAACAAGGGCATAAGCTTTTGTTAAATATTTGAAGGTTGAACAGTTCATGTCCAACAGAATTAGGGATTTTGAGTATAAAATCTAAAATTTGTAAAGGAACCCGATTGTTTTTAAATTTTGTGTACTCCATTCACAAAAAAAAAAAAAAATCCCTGAAATAATAGTAATAATAATAATTTTCATCTAGAGAAACAGCTGGTCTTAGATGAGAATGTACCTATCAAATTAAGACAATATGAAAGTGCTATAGAATCTTCAGTACAAAGGAGCGAAAAAAAAAAAATTATTTGTACAATCACTGGTGTTTTCATATGCGATATCTGCTTTCCCAGATTTCATTTTGAAAAGTTACGATTTAAGTAATTTAAGAATCCAGATTTCAACAACTCAACAGGGAAGGTTTTTTTTTTTTTTTTGCTTTTTTTCTTCCTCCAAAAAAAGATACTTCCCCGTTGTTCATTCCATGTATAACTATATTGGTCATAGGAAGTTTCCATCACAGAAATTGCAGTAATTACCACTTATTAAACTAAAGTAGATAATTTTTATTTCTATAACAAGATTAGCATAAAAAATAGTTTTGGGGGATTTGGTGAAGATATTGGTAGAGACACCAAGGGAGCTTGGCTAAATGATCTAAGTAGACTTTATTATATATACCATCTCTTTTTACTTGTTTAAGATAAAATGGTATTTAGTCTTTGGTCCACTTTCTGTCTGCCTTTTTTTGCCTCTACGAAACCGTATTGCCACTGGGTTAGTCGTCCACAGATGGCTTTGGATATGCAGTTAGAATAATTTTCTCATAAATTGGGTTCGATATACAACCCGTCAATATTTAGACACGACACTGTAGGTACCCTATCTTTGCATCCTCTTTATTTTTTTTTATTTAAAAAATAAATAAATAAAATTTATTTACATTACAAGACCGAGATACAGACCAACAGCTTGATGGAAAGACATACTTATGCACTCTCCCTTATCATGCAAAACGCACGCAATTTTTTTAGAACTGAAAAGTGGAAATAAATGCAATTTATAAATTGAGGCACAAGCGAATGGCTTGATAGAAAGACATGTGCATGCATTCAAAAATTCTTGATTTCAATTCCTCCATGACACAAATGTATGCAATTTTTTTTTTTTTAGAATTGAAAAGTGGATCAAAATGGGAATAAATGTAATTTATTTGCATAATAAATTTGAGGCATCGGCTAATGGCTCGATGGAAAGACACACACATCTTGGAATTTTTGAGTTTGAGCCTTGCAGGTAGTGCTTTGGTGTCCCTTTTATTTTTTTGGAGAACAATGCCACGTGTCAGCATGCCATTGGCTAATCATGGTACTGTTTATCATCTTCAAGCTCCCCATTTTTTTTGGATTTTCCCATCTCATTGAGATCACTTTGAGCTTCTTTTTCTTGTATTTTCTACAAGTGACCACCTAAATTAATGGTAGAATCTTGTAGATTGCACAAGATACTTTTAATCCATACCAATTTTATATCCAAATTCATGCACTTGGCCGTTTGAAATCGACCTCAAAATTGGAAAAAAAAATCAGCCGTGTGAGATATCAATTCATCCATTTTTTAGAAAAATTAGGTAAAAATAGCAATTGAAGCTTTGATTCCACTTCTTATGCAAGTATGGCTTCTTAATAGCTAGGATAATCACCTAGATCATGCTTGTTTCCTTAGAAAAAGAAAAAAAAAAAATTCCAAGCACATTCTAAGCACCTTCATGGAAGGTCAATCTTCACATTTAAGAGTTTCTATGTTTAGTCCATACTTGATCAAGTATAAATAGGACCACCCTTTCTTTATCCTAGCACCAATTCAATCTCAAATCCCCTCCCTCCAAGCTAAATCCATGTTTCTCTCTCTAGCTTCCAAACCCACAAATTTCTTCCTCTCTCTAGAAATTCTTATTCCTAGTCGTTTCTCTACTTCCTAGGCTTTTGAAAACCACTACCAAGCCTCTCCAAACCAACTCCACCAAACCCTCCACCAACGACTGAAGCTTCAACTTAATCATCTATTGTGAAGTTTTAGCAGTACCAATAGCTGCATGGTCCTTTGATAAGCTGTTCCCATACACTCTATTGCTACGACAAATCGAGTTGGAAGTCATCCGAAGATCAGAAGTGTCGCGTGATTGTTGTGTTGATTAAGCTTCCTTTGTTTTAAGTTTTATGTGGACTAATATCCAAATTAGAATTGATCTGCTCAATTAGTCCTAATTTAACATTTTTCCCGATTATAATCAAGTGGTAACTCCTAGTCACAAAAGTAAGATGTTTTTTTTTTTTCTAATCTTAATCGAGGGTTTAAATTAAGTGAGCATATGTTTTAGTATAAATCTGATTAGAAAGAATAAAAATTTTAGGCTCGATAGACATGATACAATCATAAATAGGTTTATATCAAAACAACTCAACACTATTAATAAATAGATCGGATCTATTTTAATCCGTTTATAAATATGTTTGAATTCCAATTTAACACCAAACCTATTTATGAACCTACCTAACTTGTTTAAGACTTACAGTTGTTAATATATATATATATATATATATATATTTTAAATTCTTAGCCTAGGTTCTAACCTAACTTTAATAGAAATCTTGTAAACTAGTAATATGGTGTCTTATTTTATATCTATGTTTTATTTTTATGCTTTCAACAATATTTCTAGGTGGAAATTTAAGAATTTCAATAGTTTTATTTATAATAGGAAATTTACTAATTTATAAAATTGCAATGTCATGGATTGTGATGATTAATTTTTATATATTATAAATTTTATTAATGGTCTCTTTGATAAAATGTATGTATTCTATTTTGAGATGTCTTATATATTTTATATCCATATTAGAATATGGTTTTATCTTTTTCATAATGTTAAACAATTTCTTTCAACAAGTTTATATTGTAGGATTTTATCTCACAAAGATTTTAGTATTTGAATTATTCAATTATGTGCTATTCAAATACACTTAGCTTTAACTAGTATACAAATATATATATATTTATATATATTATCAAATTCAAATTTATATTATTTGAAATTACCTTTTGAATCCTAATCATCTTTTAGTATACTTATTAAGCTTTAATGATAAAGAAATAATAGAAAAAGATGAACAATATAATGGATCATTCTCATTAATATATTTAATATCATATTAATAATTCTTTCCAAATGGATATTATTTGACAATATCTCTTAAAGTGTTAATAAAGGATATGGTTAACTTGAATATTGACATTAATACCCAATTAGGTTATGGCTTAATTTAATGCATTCACATAATGTAGTAAATGAATGATTTATGTTGTTATGTTTAATTAGATTTATTTTATTTAATAGTTTTTCTTGTTGCATTATAGTGTGTTATATTTGAATGTTTGACTAATTTGTTCTTTTAAAATTTAATTATATAAAGACTTTTGTTTTGATTATTTTAATAGATATTATAACAATGATAAGATTTTTTTTAATAAAAAAGGGGTTCAATCTAGAGACGAAACATGTTTATTAAATAGATTGCATCACGAGTTTAGATTTTTAAATACGATTAATAAATGGGTCATGTTATTAGTTGAGGTTTTTTAGACATAAACATACTTATACATGAACATGAGACATAACATGTTAATATGAATTGCTAGTCCTATCATGAATTACTTTGCAATATTGTAAAAGTTCAATCAATATTCATTTATAGAAGCACAATAATTTATTTGATATCCATGGAAAGAAGTGAAAGGAAAAGAGAAATATGATTTTCTTTTATATTTTTATATGTAAAAAAAAGAAAAAAAAAAGGGAGAGAAAGTTTTCCATTTCCATTACTTGATTTATATCATACAAAGAGAAATCAGGAGAAAGGTTTATTTAATATACAATATTACCCTCCCTTTTTTTTTTTTTTACTTAGTAAGCTTAAATGTTATGTCACGTTTAGCACATATGAATGATATGAATAGAATGGAATTGAAATAGATTGGGATAAGATGAAATGGAATCAACAATTGAAAGCCAAATCTATTCCTACATTTGAAAATGTTCACAACATCCAATGAAATGGTATATAATCGTAAATATATATTAACAAGTTTCAAAAGTTATTTAAATAATTATTATTGATAGAATCACAATTTTTCTTGAAATTGGAGTTACAATTCCACTTTCTAAAAGCTCATCAAAACATGGGAAAGGGAATGTAACCTTGAATTGCAATTCCATTTTGGATCTATTCTTGCATGCCAAATGTGACATAGTTTTTCTTTTTTCTTTCCTTTTTCTTCTTAAACTCTTTTTTGCTCTTTTTTTACTACTCTCTTTGCAAATTTGAGAGAAACATAATGATTTTAAAAGTAAAAAACTTTCCACTCGCTCCCCTTCATTTTGCTAAATTTACATTCTTCTTTCTAACAACTAAATGTAAAATTTTCACTTTTTTTCATCCATTTCCTTTGATTTTCTTCTACTTCTACTCAACAAAACACAATGTAATACCAAATTGCCATACTTTGAGAAAACTACTTAAAGATCAACACATCACAAATAGTGATGCAATACAATGTTAAATTTCAAAATTACTAATTTTGTGTATTTTTTCAATTTCACATATCAAGTTTAGAATTGTTGAATGTTATAACAAATCAAACTTTTACTTTTGAATATTATAGCGTTCCTAAATTTGAAGCTACTAAATATCATATCTAATCAATTAAATTAATTACATTGCCCCTAAATCATATAAAGCCCCATTAATGAGTTCTATTAGCACTTATTATGGTCTTTGAAAGACTTCCTAAGCTTTTAACACAAATTACACACTTTATACATGGAAAAGTGAAATGTTCCTTATTTGGTTTCTTAACAACCCCTCTTATGGTACCTATTAATATTTTCCAACATAGGAAATAGCGAACTAACATTTCAAACGAACAGCAATGTATGCCTTTAGGGCTAACAATTCAGAATATAACCCATGGACTTAAACATGATACGAAATGACAAGACATGACTAAATGGGTTTGTGAACAAAAACATTAACACAAATACAACACAAGTTAGACCTATTTAAAATGATAAATTTCATGTTTAGATCTAGGCCTAACCTTTAAACTTGCTTATAAACTTGTTTATTAAACGAATTTCATAAACAAGTTTTGAGTTCTATCTGTGGACTTGTTTAATGCTAAAGTAACTAATATTTAATTTATTCCCCATCAAGCATGACACACTTGCTCACGGCTATCCTCTTTTACTTAATAATATTAACATATTTCTTATTTTTTCTTTTATCAAGGGTTAGTTCCTTCCTTTTCATTTCTTTTAGACTTCAAACTTGCTCTCTATTCTCTAACTAGTGCCATAAGTCAGGTAAGGCAATATTCAATATATATATATATATATTTAAACCTCAAATTTTCTCTCTTTAATATTTATTTCTTTAAATCTAATTGATTCATAATACCCGTGATGTTAGTTAAATGATGCTGTAAATTTATGTTTAAAAGTTGAGATTGTCATTTTTATTTGTAAGCATTAATTTTATAATTGCTCCTATCCTATGTGTTTATAACTATTTTATAATCAACAAACGGGTTTAATCTAAATATGAAACATTTTTATTAAACTAGTTAAGTTATAGGTTTAGGTTTTTATGCATGAATAATAAATGGGTTAGGTTATGAGTTGAGTTATCAAGATATGAACCCATTTATACAAAGATAGAAAACATGAAAAGTTAACACGAATTTTCAACCTTATCTACCTTGTAATTACTAATGATGTTATATTTGGTTTGGAGATCAACTTGGGTTTAAGAAGGGGCCAAGGGTTGAGAGGGTTAAATTAGGGTTAAACAAAGATCAATAAAAACATTAAAATATGATTCATATTTTATAGAGTAATAAAATTGTCCATCTTCTTGATCTTTGTACTCTTTACCTTTTGTTTCCTTAGGTATAGGTTTATTCTTTTAGTAAATTGGTGCATTATTTGGCAAAAAAAATAAAATATATATATATATTTTGAGATGGAAAACCTACAAAGGGTCATATAAGAATTAAGTTGAATTGTTAGGTCATTTGGGATTTCCCAATTCATGTTAAGGCAAATCCAATACCTAATAAAGACCAATTTCATTTCTAGATTAGGTTGTACCATTTTGGATACGTCAGGTCAACTAAGATCTAACTACACTATTAATTACATTGTTTACCTTCACCTTCATGTTCGTAGATAGAGGAAAACTCATGTTATTGTTTGCTTCATGCCATCCTTGACTCTTCATGTAAGTAACACTAGCTAGCAAATTTTACTCCATGTTAACTTCAATAAAAATAAATGGAGAAGAAAACATCAGTATAATTAAAATGGAATAGATTTTGCTTTAGATAGTATCTAGTTTAAATCTAGTTCCATAGGTTTGGCTAAATTAAAGATCTATATTCATTATTTTTACTTAGATCCATTAGGCTTTTGCCATGGTCATTTAGGTTTAATTTTGGTTTAGTTTGAGTTAGAACAATCCTTAACTGGATCTACTTGTTACTAAAATGAATTATATCTTTTCATACCTTTGATATTACATATTTTTACATTACATTTTCTGTTAACATAACTTGAAGAAACCTGTGAAGTGTATTGAACAAACTATTTTAATCATGTTGATTGAAGAAATGGTAAATTACATTAACATTCCACGAAAATTAATAAAATTATACAAAGATTCGAATATAGGTTAGTAGGTTAATTTTTCAAAATCATGTATTTTCCTTAGCAAAAATACTTTTGAGGAGGTGCAACAAAGAGTTGTGTTAGGGCTTGGAGTCTTGGAGACTCAAAAACTAGGGAGATATTTGAGGTTACCCACCCTTTGGGGGAGATCCAAGACTAATACTCTAAAATTTGTTAAAGGTAATGTGGAAGGTAAACTATAGGGATGGAAGCAAAAGTTACTTATTGCAACTACTCATGAAACCTTGATAAAATCAGTGCCTTTTTCCACTCCCACATAGTCCATGGGATGTTTCAAATTTCCAAAGAGGTGGTGTAATTTGCTAAACAATTCTATTGCTAGATTTTGGTGAGGGTAGTTGAAGCATGAGGGAAGAATCCATTGGATTAATTGAAAGGCTC
Organism: Laguncularia racemosa; assembly: GCA_037954665.1. Lineage (NCBI taxonomy): Eukaryota > Viridiplantae > Streptophyta > Magnoliopsida > Myrtales > Combretaceae > Laguncularia > Laguncularia racemosa. Next base: position 1,188,910 of record JBBMOL010000110.1, on the reverse strand, counting down.
TAAGATGACTTGAGGAGAAAGGTGGGTAAGGAATGAAGGGCCTTCATCTTTTCAAGCTGGCTTTGTTAACTAAATTAGCATAGAGAGTCTAGCACAGTTCTAATTCCCAATGGGTCAAGCTTTTAAAAGGAATTACTACCTAAATTCATATTTCAAGCATGCTAGAAGAGGTGGGAAAGCATCTTCGGGGTGATCTAGCATTTTGGAGGGTAGAGAGATCTTATTTAAAGTTGCCTTTTAGCGAATTAGTAATGGAAAATTGATTGATGTATGGAATGATAGATGGATTCCACTTATGGAAATTCACAAGTTAAGTGGTAATGGCGTAAGACCATGGCAAAAACTCATAGTGGAAGAGTTAATTGATAAGGATGGAAGATTTTGAGATTTGAGATGAATTGAAAATTTCATAATTGGAAAGAAAAAAAAAGCAATCGAAGGAATAACCATACTAGTGAGAGAAAGCCTAGACACAATAGTTTGGCCTTTTTACAAAAAGTGGAGTTTGTCTATTGAAATTTGTATACTTATTTTTGTCGAAAGAGAATCATAACCTAGTATAGGATGCACTATCAACATCCTACACCATCACTGCTAAAGAATGGAAAAATCTTTGGAAATTAGACACACAATTAAAGATAAAACACTTTTTATGGCATGTTTACATGAATATGCCATGCCTATCTTTGATAACCAAGCTAAGCGAAGGATAATTCAATCAACAACTTATGCATTTTATGGTGAACAAGAGATAGTAGAACATGCTATCTTACTATGTCCATGGGCTAAATCAGTCTGGTTTGCTATGATAGGGTTATGCATGAAAAAGCAGGAATATTAAGTGAGATTTAAAGTATTTTTTTCCTTATTTTGGCATATTTTTTAACAATTTGAATTTCACTTGAGTAATATTTTGATTTTAGGGCTTTGATGGATAATTAATTAAAAAAGAAGAAAATGAATCCAATTTTACTCAATTTGGAGCTAAATAGAAGAAGTTATAAATTTTTGAAGATAAACACGGGGTAGCAGACATGACCATGTTGAAATTAAAACTTAAAAGCCAACAGTTACATGTGGGCTAAACACAATCGTGTTTATTGGTTGTGTATCTCTTGAAAATAATTATTTCTAAGCACGACTTAGACCTGACCTCTAGATATGACTATGTTTAGGCTATGTTAACTACAACGTCTAGTTTTCCAAGTTTTTCATCGACAATGTTGACACGACTTGAAACATGACTATATTAGACAACATGTTGGCTTAAAAATAGAGTTTTTGATGCCTGCTATATCAAGGACAAGGGAGACTCAAAGTCGAAATAGAGAAAAGATGTTTTTTATTTGTTCTAGGGTTTTTTAAAAGACTAGAGGATTATTTTTCTGCACTTCAAGAATTAGAGTTTTTCTTTGATCACTTTGATGATGCATGCTGTCTCATCATTGAGGATTTCTGTTTTCAATATGATTAGAACTTGATTTTCTTAGTATCTAGACTTGTAGATCTTAAGATTATTATGTGACTGGATTTATTGCTATTCAATGAATTTTTAAATTTCATGGTTTAAGCACGTGTTCTTAATTTTGTTTAAATTAATATTTCTAGGGTATTATTCCAATTATTTGATATTACACATTATGATTAAGAAATTTGATGTATAATTAGATCTAGCATGTTTGAAAAGAATTAATGTGATATTAGAGATAAGTTACATAATTTTTCTAGAATTGATTAATTTGTTTTACATAATTCATTGTTCTTAATGTAATCTTTGAAATATGCACTTACGAAGATATACAAATAGGTATTTTTAAGATTAGGATTAATAATCTTGAGATGGTTATCAAACTAATTTAGGAGTTCTCCCAGTCAATGAAATTAAGAAGGATTTGAATGAATTATGTTGAAATCACATAATAAATCCCATGGGAAACAAAGTCTAGATACTGGTTTTTACCATCTTGAAGTTAATTGTAGTATGTTTTGCTTTTCTTTCAATTTAATCTTTAGTTCATTAGTTAATACTTAGTTATAGGTTTTAGATCAATTAATCATTACAAGTTACTAGTTAGATAATAGGATATAGGTTAGTATTAGTACTCGCAATCCCTATGGGACAATATCTGTACTTAATTCACTATATAACAAAATTTGATAGGTTTACTTGCCTCACATCAAATTTTTAGCACTGTTCTCAGGGATTTTGATACTAAGAATACTGATCACTTTATTAATTTAACCATTTTCTTCTATTTCTTGTTTTTATTTTCTTTTCTTTTTCATAGTACATGACTAAAAATACTCCATCAAATGCACTAATCTTTGATCCAGAGTTTGAAAGAACAACTAGGCATTTACATAGAACAATTCTACAAATAGTGAAGGAATTAAATCAAGGTTCTCCTTTAAGAATTAAGGCAAAAGAGAAAGAGGATGAGTTAGAAATTATGGGTGATGAAAATCAGAATCAATAGTGGATTATGTTTTATTACTCCAAGCTCTCTTTGGTTAAAGCTGACTCAAGTATCATGAGGCCACCTATTGTTGCCAATAATTTTCAAATTTAACCTCATATTATACAAATGGTGTAGTAGTTTGTCTAATTTGACAGATTACAAGATGAGGAACCTAATGCTCACATATCAAATTTCCTAAAGATCTACAACACCTTTAAGATTAATGGGCTTCTAATGATGCAATCAAATTGCGATTTTTCCCTTTCTCATTAAGGGGTCGAGCAAAATAATGGTTGAATTCACTTCTAAGGGGATCCATCACTACTTGGGATGATAGTTAAAAAATTCCTTGAAAAATACTTCCCACCCACTAAGACAGCTAAACTCCAAAAGGACATATTACCCTACACTCAATTGGAGGCCAAAACCTTATACGACACTTGGGAAAGATATAAGGAGCTATTGAGAAGATGCCTACATCATAGCCTCCCTCTATGAATGCAAATTCAAACTTTTTACAATGGTTTGAACTTGTTAAGTAAACAAATAATAGATGTTGCTGCTATAGGAACATTGAATATTAAAACACTTGAAGAGGTCCAATCCTTGATTGAGGACATAGTGATGAATAACTCTCAATTGGAAGGTGCTAGGGTGAGAAATAGGGTAGTGCGTATTTATGAACTAGATACAATGACAACTCTAGCCAATAAGGTTGATGCACAATTAGCTAGAAATTAGATGCACTCTCTATCAATCTTCAATGTAGTTCAGGAGAAGCTACTGTAAAGGGAATTAAGACTGAAAATCAATGGGAATAAGCGCATTATTTAAGAAACTCCTCTAGACCACAAAATAACCTATATAGTCACACTTACAATCCAGGGTGGAGAAATCATCCAAATTTCTCTTGGAGTAATCATAATCAAAATCACTAGATGATGAATTTGTCACCACTAGGATTCTAGGAACCTCCATCGTAAGACAAGAAATCAAGTTTAAAAGAATTTTTAACTAAATATATTCAAACTAATGAGGCTAAATTGTAGAATACTAAAACATCTCTAAATAATTGAGAAGCCTCCATTCATAACTTGGAAAATCAAGTGGGACAACTTGCAAAAATGATGACTGAAAAGTAATAAGGGACACTACCAAGAAACATTGAGACTAATCCTATAGAGCATATGAAAGTAGTAACCCTTAGAAGTAAAAAGGAATTGCAAGTTCAATAAAAAATTAGTGGAGAATCAGAGAACAAAGATGCAAAAGTTAAGGGAAAAGAGAGCTAGGAGCCATAAAAAGTGAAGGAATACAGACCACCCATACGTTATCCTCACTGAAGAAAGACCACTCTAATGAACAATTTAGTTAGTTCATTGAAATTTTTAAACAATTTACACATTAACTTACTCTTTGTTAATGCCCTATCACAGATGCCTAAGTACACCAAGTGATTTAAGGAACTACTCTCGAACAAGAAAAAGTTAGAAGAGATATCACTTATGACATTAAGTGAGGAATGCTCAGCATCGATGTAAAATACGCTACCATGAAAATTGAAGGATCCAAAGATCTTTACTTTACCTTATCTTATTGTCAATTTATTAATAAATGGAGCTTTAGCTAACCTAAGCATAAGTATTAATTTAATGCCACATCATATGTTTAAAAAGTTAGGATTAGGGAACTCTAAACTAACATATATGAGCATTCCATTAGCTGATAGGTTCATTAAGTACCCCATCGACATTATTGAAGATGTGTTGGTTTAGGTAGATATATATAATTTTCTAATAGATTTTGTAATCCTAGATATAAATGAGGACATCAAACCAACCCCTAATTTTATATCACCCTTTCTGAACTACTGTTAGGGTAGTTATAGATGTAGGGAATCAGACGTTAACTTTAAAAGTTAAGGATGAAGTTAAAAACTTCAAGATGCTTGACATGATTCTACAACCCTCCTAAGAGTAATGATACTTGTTATTTTCTAATTATACCTAACCTGCTTGGTTCCGCTTGTTCGCAAGATGGCATTTACACAAACCTAGTTTAGCAACATCTCATTCATGCCAAGTAGAAGGATCTAGATAAATTCAAGCAATTTGAATGCTAGAATTTTAAAGGCCATCCCCCTAACTAGCAAAAGAAAAGTGCATCAAGCCAACAACGTTAAACAAAGGCACTTCTTGGGAGGTAACATAAGTTTAGTTTTTTTTATTAGCTTTTCTTAGTTTAGTTTAGGTTAGTTAGATTTATTCTCATTTCTACACTTGGGCACTCAAAAAGAAAAAGATAAAAGATAAAAGAAAAAGCAAGCCATTTTTTCTTTTGGTGAGTTTGACAAGACCACTAAACACAGTCGTGTTAAAGATGTGTTGAATATCAAGATGTTTTCCGGATGTGACATGACCACCGGACATAAGCATGTTGAAGTCGTGTCAAGACTGTTTATTAAAAATAATTTTTTTCTGAGAGTTACATAACTTTTTGACATGGTCATGTTTAGGTCATGTCTAATGGGGTTTCGAAATTATTTTATTTTATTTTCAAGAGAAACACGACCCATAGACACGATCATGTCAAGGTTATATCAAAACATCTAAAGAATGTTAATTATTTATAAGAGTTACACAAACTTTAGACACAACCGTGTCTAAGGTTGTGTCGAGAATACTTTGTTTAAATTATTTACAAAAGATATACGGTCTCTAGACATGGTCGTATATTAGTTGTGTTGACCCTAAATTAGTTATTTTAATTTTATAGGCATGAATAGGAGGAGATGAGGAGGATTTTTATCATGATTATAATGACTCATTTATTTTATCTTTGTTTTCTTTAATGTAACTAACAAGACTAATGGGGCTTACTAAACCAAACTACACTAATTTTTTCTTTCTTTCTTTCTTTTAACTACTATTGTAGTTTTTTGTTCCTCTTTACATTTTTCTAGCTTTTACATGTTTAGAGAGCTCAAGATTAGCCAAATTACATGCTAAGCTTTTTTTGAAATGGAACAGATATTTAGGGGAGTACTAGTTCTTTTCCCCACTACCTTCTTAAATTTTTGTTCTCTTTGATTCTTATTTTGCTAGTTTTTTCTTTTTATTCATACATTAAGGAAAATGTACAGTTATAAGCATAGAGAAGAGGGTTATAAAATTTGTGGTTGTTTAAGAAATCAATTTTGTTTATTTAATTTGGAAATCAATAAGTTAACTTGCAATTTAATATATGTTAACTCTTTAGATAGTATTGAAACCTTGATCAATGGGTGCTTTAATTATGCTTTACTTAAATTGAATAACGAAATCATTGTAGAGTAGAGTTACATATTATTTAACTTTAAATTTTAAGATTTAGAAATTTGAATAACATCACTAGTTAAGAATTAGTTATGGATTTCTTTTAAACTTATTTTAATATATATTTTCCCCTTTGAATATTTTTAAAGTACTATAATCCCTGATAAGTAAATAGTTGATATTTATTCTTTGAAAGTGTCTTAAAAAGTCAATATAGTTAGAGACGAAATAAATAAAGAAGATAAATTAGTTGAATCGAAGTTTAGCTGTGGGCTTCATTGACTTAAGTAATTAAGCTTACAGGGTCTCTCCTTTGTGCGGAATAACACCTATTAACTTAAGTGACGAGCTTAGGATTATTGGTTGAAAGCTTGCTAAAAGGGTTAAAGAAAAGTCCATGTAAATGTTAAACATAAGTAAATAAACCCTATTACATAAAGGTAATGGATGGTTTGAAGGGGTATCTTAAAACCTAGTAGGCTAAGATTGTTTAGCCTAAGTGATGAGAACCCTAGGTTGCGATCGTCCTAGAACCCGATCAGATGGAAAAGTAGCCCTAGAATCGTCCTTGGAACCAAGTAACAACTTGACCCTAACTCGAAGAATGAATTAAAACCAAAGTTATAAAGCAATTACAATCGAAACAAGATACCTTGATTGGATTAGAATGAGTTCTCGATTAAGAAAAATAGAGAGGTTTTTCCTTAGAGAAAATAATACATCCAAAAGTCCCCAAATTCGAAACCCTAAATGACTATGTATAGTCTTGAAAATTAAAGGAACAAATGACAAAGAAATCACAAGATGGACAATTAAAAGCCGGCTCTCAAAGTTGGCCCAAAGCTAGCAGCTTATGATCTACTCTGGCTAAGTAAGCTAAGGGCTTACAATGTCAAGGTTGGTGGCCTATATATAGGTCGGCTCTAGTAAGCCAGTGGCTTACAAGGACAAAGCCGGCAGCCTAAAGTGCTAGGTCGACATCACAAAGCCGACGACCTTCTTCCACTTCCAAGCGATCTTCAATATCAATAGTGGAGATGCTTGATAAATGGAAAATGATCTTTTCCTCTATTGGTGCAAGTATCTACAAAGCATGGCCCAAGTGTTCTTAGATAAGTCCATTCAAAGCTTTCCCCATGAGTTTTGCTCTTACCCTTATCATTGGTCCTCCAATTCCTTCCAGTGGGTCATAGGAAAGAGTTGATGCAAGCTGATTTCCATTATTCCCTCCTTCTTCAAAAGGATTCGTCATCGAATCACCTGCATCATATAAGGGTAAATCAACAACATTAAAAGTAGCACTTACGTTTCCATAGTTGCTGGGAAAATCAATCTTATAGGCATTGTCATTATCCTTTCTATCACTTGGAATAGCCCATCTCCTCTGGGTTGTAATTTAGATTTCCTTTGTTTGGGAAACCTTTCCTTGCAAAAATGTACCCAAAACCAATCTCCAGGCTAAAAAATGACCTTAGTGTGCCCTTTATTAGCTTGTCTTGCATAGTGTTCGTTCTTCTTGTCTATGTTGGTTTGAGCTTTGGCATGTAAATCTTTTACAAAATCGGTCTTTTGTTTTCTATCAAGATTAACAATTTCATTAAAAGGCAAAGGTAATAAATCTAAAGGAGTTAAAGGATTAAAATCGTACACAATCTCAAATGGTGAATATGATGTAGTAGAATAAATAGTTTGATTGTATGCAAACTCAATATGAGGCAAGCAAGCTTCCCACTGTTTCAGTTCTTTTGAAAGATAGCGTGTAACAATGTGGTAAGTGTCCTATTAACTACTTCAGTTTGCCCATCCATTTGGAGATGTGCAACAGTTGAAAACAGGATTTTAGTCTCTAATTTATTCCATAAAGTACGCCAAAAATGACTTAGGAACTTAACATCTCAATCACTTACTATTATTCTAGGCAATCCATGCAAACATACTACTTCCTTGAAGAACAAATCAGCAATATGTGTTCATCATTGGTTTTAGAATATGTAATAAAATGTGCCATCTTACTAAACCTATCATCAATAACAAATATGTTGTCCTTACCACTTTAAGTCCTAGGCAGCCCAATTACAAAGTCTATGGAAATATCAGTCCAAGGGTAAGTAGATACACTCAGTGGTGTATACAACCTATGTAGTTTTACTTTAGACTTTTCTTGTTTACAAGTTAGACACTTATCACAAACAGATTGCACATCATGTTTCATGTTAAGCCAATAAAAATGTTCATGCAATATGTCTAAAGTCTTTTGCACACCAAAATGTCTCATTAGCCTTCCTCTATGGGACTCTGTAACTAGCAGTTCTCACAAAGAACACTTAGGTACACACAACCTATTCTTTTTAAACAAGAATCCTTCATGCCTATAATTCTCACCATAAGCACATTTTAAACAGGCAATCCATGCTAGGCAGAAATCAGCATCATTACTATACAATTCTTTAATGAATTCAAAACCAAGTAATTTAGATTGCAAGGATGTTAGTAATACATACCTTCTAGTCAATACATCAACAACAACATTTTCTTTCCCATTCTTATATTTAATTACGTAAGGAAACGTATCTATGAATTCCAGCCACTTAGCATGTCTTTTATTAAGCTTACCTTGAGATTTTAAAAATCTTAAGCTCTCATGGTTGTAAACACCCAATTTTTGCCCTAGGAATAAATAATAATCAATAATAATCAATTTTCAATTTTTTTCAATTTAGCGAAAATAATAAAAATATTCAAAAAATAAAAATAAATAGGAAAACACATCAATTTTGAAAAATGATTTTAGAAATGGCAATAATACGGGATAAATAATTTTTACAAATTTTTGAAATTCCAAAAAAATACAAAAAAAAACGAAAAACTTGCATCGCATATGTACAATTTGCGATATAAAGAAAATCAAGAAATTGGGCCAGCTCAGTTGGCTCGTGCGTACGCATGGGGAATGAGTGGAGGCCAGAGGTCGCGAGTTCGAATCCTCCCTCGAGCACTCGGTGCAAATTTTTCCTTTCGCCTGGAGCTGCCATGTGGCAGCGTGTGATTGGCCGAGGGAAGTCACGCGTGTCGCAAGTGATCGTCTTCTTCGCTTAGACAGACGCGAGAAGAAACCAGAGCAAGTTCGATGAAGGCGGAATCAGCCGTTTTTCCTCAAATATTTTGGATTACCGTCAAGATGAAACCAAATCCATAAGATAAATCAAAGAAAAACAAGAGATCAACATCAAATCGCCGGGATAAAACCGAATCCAAAAACAGAAAAATATGGGTTTATCCAAATCGCCGAATTTGAGCTTATCCGGAGGAGATTTCAAGCGCCTATAAATAGAGGAGGAGGGGAGGAAGATGAAGGGCAGATCAAAAGTGAGAGAAAGGAGTGAATCGGAGAGGACCAGAGGAGAACCAAAGCCGCGACCGTCGATCGGAGCTGAGCCACCACCAGGAGGCGTTTTTTGAGCAAACCACCGCCACCATTGGATTCACCACCCTCGATAATCTAGGATTCGACACCTCACCCGCTGCAAAAGGCCGCCGGAACGCCGTCAACGAGCACTCCCCACCGTCGTATCCGACCCGCGCACCGACTCGGATCCAGGTAAGTCGAATTTTCTGGATTTTTCCAATTTATTTTTATTTATTTTATTTTATTTTTTGTAGTCCGATTTGATTTCTTGTTTTGTTATTTATTTATTAATTTTTTTGTTATTTAGTTATTTATTTATTTGTATTTCATTTATATTTCAATAAATAGAAAAAGTTAGAAATTAGATTTTTTAAGATTTAACAAAAAAATAATAATAATAAAAATAAAAATAAAAATAATAAAAATGTAGAAGATAATAAAAAATATTAGAAAAATAATAATACGACTTTAGATTTTAAAATAGGATAGATAATAATTTAGGATAAAATTTTAAACAAAAATTATGAGAAATTAATAAAAAAATCATAAAAATCATAAAAGATAATAAAAATTATAAAAAATCATGAAAACTTAGAAAAAGTATAAAAATTATAGAAGAATAATAAAAATCATAAAAATAATAAAAAATCATAAAAATTACAAAAAAAATCATAAAAATTAATAGAAAATTAAAAAAAATTATGAAAATGAGTTTTGGCACTTAGAAAAATCTTTTTTTTTTTTCAAATAAATCCAAAATTGATGTTTTCCTTAAAAATCATTTTCGAAAATCAAATTAAAGTTTACGCTTAGATTTTTTAGAAAAATCCCAAAAAATGATAAAAACATAAATCAAAAGAGATTTCAAAATTAAAATTCACAAACACACTTAAGATTTTCAAGAAAAGCGAACTACGACTTGTTTGATCCAGACTAGCAGGTACGTAGGCACTCATTCGGGTCAACCCATAAAATGAAATAAAAAATCATTTTTTTCAAATAATTCATTCAAGAACATAATAAAAAGCAACAGAAACAAAATAAAATACATTTCTAGATAGAGACAATTTTAGGAGATTAGGTGGTAACCGTAAGGTTTTAATAGGTTAGCCTTCGAACTTAGAAACTCTGTTTTTCCCTTTTCCTCTTTTCACAAAAACGAGAAGAGGAAATCATGACGACTAGTGGTCCAAATTAAGACTAATCCGCTCCATTAGTCTTAGTTCAATCTTTTCCAACAACAGTTGGGTGGCGACTCCAAAATCAAACGAAGTTCCTAACTCAAGTCGAGGATCTATATTAGATGAGCATAGGGTTTAGTCTGGATCGGATTAGGAATGAGAATTTAAAAATTAGACTCGACAGGATGACGACTCCACTAGGGACTCATGCCAGTAGGCTAGCCACCTAAATCTCTTTGAATTGTTCTCTTAAAGAAATGTCTTTCAATTATTATCCTGTTGCTAACTTTTCAACAATTAGATAGATTTAACTTTCTTTACTGTGGGGTCTACATGCATGCATATGTTCATGTGAATAGATGCGGTCGGACCCGGACCGTCCTAGAACCCTAAGACGGGGAGCCATTGTGTAGGTTTTGGGCGAAGTGAGTTGATCACCGTTCGGGACCGATTAGGCTACCCCACCCAATGCTTCGATATGGCCTGAGATCCATTTCTCTAAGAATGTGGGAGGCCATAGAGCTTGGGGACCAGTTAGAGCCAGCCTATTTGCATACATAACATCATGGGTTGACAATTGATGATGATGTAATAGTTTGTTGTTTTGGTCATGGAGTTTGGATCTATTTCCCTGTAATATTTTCATAGTTTTGGTTGTAATTAGGAAATTTCTTGTTGTAATAGATGGCTAGTATCGCAGTCAACCACCTCCTCAGCAAAGAAATTCAAGTGTACAAACCTTTAGACCCAAAGTTGGTACTGGACCATTGGTTTACCTTATACAACCCCGAGGAGCAGGCCTTCATCCAGCAAAAGATAGGCCCCATCCTCTCACTAATAAAGATAGAGGTGAATTTGCCTTTGGTCCGGGCCATGATCCAGTTATGGGAAATCAAGCCCGCAGCTTTCTTTATTGGGCCACATGAAATCACTCCTACCCTGGAAGAGTACACCCAGCTACTACAGGCTCCAGCATTGACTGATCAAATCTATATGCCAGACCTTGAGGCCGGGCCAGCCGGTACCTTCAGCAGATTACTAGGCATCCGTAAAACAGCAGTCAACAAAGCCCTAGCAGACTGTAATGGATATTACATACGGATGGATGATTTAGAAGCCTGGTTCATCTCCCGATAGGACAATGGAGATAGAAAGGACATACTATGTGGGGACCCCAAGACTTACAAACAGAGAAGGGTAAATGCTTTCATCTTGACAGCTTTTGCCACCATACTATTCCCCACCGGGACCTTCTATATTCACTACTGAGTTGCAGAGCTGGTGACCCAATTCCTAGAGGGAAGATCTTGCATCCCGGCTCTATTGGCTGAACAGATTCGGAACTTAAACTTCCTCAAGAAGAAAGGCCATGGGATCCTCCACTCAAGCCTCAACCTTATGCCGATATGGTTCGTAAGCCACCTTAAGTGCTTCGGGCTGAACATGGATCGGAAAACCTTAGCCAACAGGTAGATCTTGTGGATTCATGCATAGAATAGAAAAGGTAAAACTACCTGACGACCTTACCAGCCACAGTTGGGTAGAAGTGCTTAGAAGCTTCAGTGCCGAAGATATCCTATAGACAGCCAGATGGAGTTGCTGTGACAAAATTATTTTGACTTGCAGCAATTTTCAAGCCGTACCTTTAATCGGAATCAATGGATGTATTGGATATCACCCCAACTCAGTGGTCCGCCAATTAGGTACTATCCAAGACATAGTTTATCAGCCCTCACTGGAAGCAGTCACCTTTGAGTATCAAGATCCGAACCTGTTGGTGGCCGAAAAATTTGCTAAGCTAGCAGAGGTCAAAGCACTTTGGGAAGCCAGAATTGAAAGTCCGAATGTGGACCTCGGGGAGCTAGATGGTGAAGTGGGAAAGCACCGGGCCACCAGAGAGTTTGTAATCCGCCAGCTCTATCAGACAGGGGAGAGAGCATACCGGGTTCTAGACGTCACCCAACCATGGCTAGACAAGATAAATCCAGAGCTGGAAGTCTACCTAGAGCAGGTCAAGGCCCGGATGGAGGTATACTTCGAAGATGCGGATTATAAGAAAGACATCTGGAAGGGATGTTTCAAAGAATCCAACCAAAGGAACAAAGCCTTGGAAGCCCAGTTAGAGAAGACCAAAGCCAGAGTTGAAGAACTGGAAGCCGTCATCAACGAAAAGTCTGAGCCCCACAACAGAAGACCAAGAGAGCTAGGAAATAGATTATCATTGTAATCTTTTATTTGAGTATCGAACTCCAAAAATTTTCAATATTAATAAAAGTAAAGTTTCAATATTACATCGTTAATCAATTGTCAACCCTTTTTATTTTAGCATCTGTGTGACACAAGCATAGTATTTTGCATACATTACACTAAGGAAAAAAAGAAAAAAATGCGCGTCAAGTATCAAAGATAGCTCCTAAATAACCAAACCCTTCCAGAAGCCCAATTTACACACGTTTAAGGACAAAGAGGGCAAACAGTGACAACCACAATAAGACCAGCACTGACTACATTCCTACAGCTCGGGAAGAAGCACAAGCAAGAGGTGTCAAAGGCAGAATGAAAGGGAAGCCGATCGACACCTAGATGTGCATCCTACCTCTACAACAATCTTTTCGAAAGGCAAATATCGTTCAAGAGCGTTGGATAAACGAAGGTGATGCCAGCAAAGGGAAACCAACCCCCCGCACATCCAACTAGCATCCGGCTCTGAACAATTGGTTTTGTTATCCTATCAATAGCGCTAGGTTAGCTCAAAAAGTAGAGAATAATTATTGAACAAATTTTTTAGACTCTTTATCAATTCAAATTACAGTCTGTTTTTTTTTTTTTCTTTCATTTTTACTTTACCTAGATCTCTTGCCATCGAACATTAGGGACATTTCGCGCAGGTAGAAAGTAAAAACGCTAATATCGTTTCCAACGCTGCTGGGTCAGTTGTTGAAGGCGATATCCTTGACCACGAAATAATACAAGAAAATTGGCAAAAACATGAATAAAGCGGAATTTCGATCGACGAGCCGGTGGAGACAGTAAATCTGGGAAGCATGGAAAACCCTAAAAACCTCAAAATCGGGACCAGTTTGAGTGTCGAGCAAAAATGTGAGATAACCGAGCTATTAACAGAATATGTAGATGTGTTCGCCTGGTCATATGGTGACATGCCAGGACTAGACCCATCAATAGTGGTTCATAGGCTTCCCACAAGGGAAGATGTCAAACCTAAAAAACAAAAACTGAGAAGATTTAGGCCTGACATCTTACTAAAGATCAAAGAAGAAGTCAAAAAACTGCTAGAAGTAGGGTTTATCGAAGTATCCGATTACCCAGAATGGGTAGCAAATATAGTCCCCGTTATGAAAAAGAACGGAAAGGTGTGCATATGCGTAGACTTCCGGGACTTAAACCAAGCCACGCCGAAGGATAACTTCCCCTTACCTCACATTGATGTTCTAGTAGACAACACTGCAGGAAACCATCTCTTCTCATTTATGGACGGTTTCTCAGGATACAATCAAATAAAAATGGCTGAAGAAGATAAAACTAAAACGGCCTTCATCACAACATGGGGAACTTTCTGTTACAAAGTCATGCCCTTCGGTTTGAAAAACGCCAGGGCAACGTATCAGAGAGCCATGGTCGTAATACTTCACGACATGATACATCGAGAGGTTGAAGTATATGTCAACGACATGATAGCCAAATCCAAAGAAGGAAAAAGCCATATAGATATCCTGAGGAAATTGTTTAGACGACTGAGAAAATTCTAGCTCAAGTTAAACCTAGAGAAATGTACTTTCGGGGTCACAACGGGGAAATTGTTAGGGTTTGTCATAAGCCAGGAAGGCATTAAAATTGACCCTGATAAGGTAAAGTCTATATTAGAGTTACCTTCCCCATGCTCCGTTAAAGAAGTAAGAAGCTTGCTGGGAAGATTAAATTATATATCTCGCTTTATCTCACAGCTCACCGATAAGTGTCGGCCACTATTCCGTCTGTTGAAGAAGAATGCCACAATAGAATGGGACGACGAATGTGAAGAAGCATTCAGGACGATCAAAGACTATCTTATAAAACCTCCGGTCTTGATAGTCCCGAAACAAGGAAAGCCCTTATTCTTATACCTCACTATACTCCCTGAATCCATGGGATGTGTGTTGGGGCAGAAAGATGACGAGGGATGAGAGCGTTCCATATATTATCCGAGCAAGAAGTTCATAGATGGGGAACAGAGGTACTCAGAGGTAGAGAAAACCTGTGCTCTAATTTGGGTCATGCATCGACTAAGGCAATACACCCTTGACTATCATATTGAGCTGCTGACAAGACATAATCCTTTGAAATACTTGGAAGAGAAACCAGCTTTGATAGGGAGAATCTCTAAATGGCAAATGCTCCTATCCGAGTTTGACATTACATACGTGAATCAGAACTCAATGAAAGGGCAAACCTTAGCCGACCAATTGGCAGAACACCCTGTCGAGATAGATTCCTAAGAACTACAAGCTTAATTCCCGGACGAAAATATATTAACAGTGGAAGATATACCGGTAGAAGACTTTGGGATAGAGCAGAATGTTAAGTGGAAACTGTTTTTCGATGGAGCCACCAACGTATTCGGTTATGGGGTTGGGGCAGTATTGATATCCCCAGACGGCATTCAATTCCCTGCAGCGACAAGACTTACATTTCCCTATACCAATAATATCGCGGAATATGAAGCGTGTATTCTTGGCCTCAAAATGGCCTGTCAAATGGAAATCCGCGAATTAGAAGTATACGGAGATTCGTCACTCATCATACTACAGACAAGAGGGGAATACAAGACTAAAGACCCTAAACTGGTACCGTATCATCAACACTTGACAGAGCTAATCGAAGAATTCAAGGCAATCACTTTCACATATATCCCGAGAACTCAGAATCAGTTTGCAGATGCACTAGCCACACTAGCATCTATGATCCAGATAACAAGGGGAGACGAAGTTCAACCGATGAAAATAGACATCGAAAGTTGGCCCGCCTACTGTTTAACAATTGAAAAAGCACAAGACAACAAGCCCTGGTATCACGACATCAAAACCTTCCTCCAAGAAAGTAAATACCCTGAAGTGGCTAGCAGGAATGACCAAAGAACACTCAGAAGGTTAGCAAGCCATTTCTTGTTAAGCGAGTCTATACTCTACAAAAGATCATCTGATACCACCTTGTTGAGATGTGTGGACAAAAATGAGGCATGTGAACTGATGAAGGAAGTACATGAAGGAGTATGTGGACCTCATATGAACGGCTACATGTTGGCTCGAAAAATCATGAGGTTAGGATATTATTGGTTGACCATGGAATCGGATTGCATAAAATATGTCAAGCACTGTCATTTGTGTCAGGTCTACGCAAACCGGATAAATGCTCCGCCCAACGAGCTACACTTGTTGTTAGCACCATGGCCTTTCTCCATGTGGGGAATCAACATAGTAGGCCCAATCACTCCAACAGCATCTAATGGCCACAGGTTTATATTGGTAGCGATTGATTACTTCACCAAATGGGTAGAAGCGTCATCATATACCAATGTCACAAAAGGGGTAATAGTCCACTTCTTGAAAAGGGACATAATAGCCCGATATGGAGTTCCTGAGTCTATCATCACCGATAACGGTACCAATCTTAACAACAAATCGATGACAGGTTTATGTCAACAATTCCACATAAACCACAGAAATTTAACTCCCTACCAACCTCAAATGAATGGGGCAGTAGAAGTAGCTAACAAGAATATCAAAAAGATCATCGAGAAAATGACAACAACTTACAAAGATTGGCACGAAATGTTGTCGTTTGCTCTCATGGCTTATAGGACTTCAATAAGAACATCTACGGGAGCCACCCCTTATTCATTGGTATATGGTACTGAAGCAGTACTACTCGTTGAAGTCGAAATACCATCATTCAGAATCCTGTCAAAAAGTCAACTAACCGAATCAGATTGGGTAAAGAAGAGGCTTGATCAGCTGAATCTGATTGATGAAAGAAGACTTACCGCACTATGTCATGGCCAGTGTTACCAACAAAGGATGACCCGAGCATTTAACAAGAAAATGAGGCCCCGATACTTCAAAGAAGGGGATCTGGTGCTAAGGAAGGTTCTCCTAAATGCCCAAGACTCCAGAGGAAAATTCACCCCAAATTACGAAGGCCCCTATGTGGTGAAAAGGGTTCTGTCTGGAGGTGCTCTGATACTGACTCAGATGGATGGTCCAGAATTGAGAGACCCCATTAACACAGATGCTATAAAGATGTACTATCTTTAGGCAAGGGAATTGAAATTTTGCCAAAGTTTATGAAAGCTAATGTTCGATATAAATTTCGTTGAGTCGAGTTTTTACTTTTTTTGCAAACAAAGTTAATATCCCTGAATGGTCCATAATCCAAATCAATTGCACCACAAAATACTCCTAAACACATTACCCATCCCTACCCCAATGAAAGATAAACACTAAAATAATAATGAATCTCAATTATTTGTGATATAATTCTATCGACTTTAAGATTAAACTTAGACATTATTAGGATAACATTATCGTCAAAAGAGCGTGTGCCACGAAGAAAGGAGCACACAAGAGTTTTCAACCCCGCGGTCAAGATAGAAGAAGTAGGGCAGAAGCAAACCAACACGGAGGTTCGGTTGCTTGGTTCTATCCACGATAAACTGGTAAGCATATTAAATAAATAACTATATCATACATATCATCATAAGGTAGCATATTCAAAAGCATAAGATGAATCAGCCCATAATGGGCACTTGTCTAAACATTCCCTTTGATAGGTAGTCAGCCCATAAAGGGGCACTTTCCTAGATCCGTTCTCAAGGTCAGCCTATAAGGGCACTTTTTGAGACATTTTCTATCATAGGTTAGTCAGCCCATAGGGGGCACTTTCCTAAAAATCATTCTCAAGGTCAGCTATAGGGGGCACTTTTTGAGACATTTCTATCATAGGTTAGTCAGCCCATAGGGGCACTTTCCTAAAAATTTGTTCTTCATGATCAGCCCATAGGGGCACTTTTTGAGACATTTCCATCATAGGTTAGTCAGCCCATAGGGGGCACTTTCCTAAAAATCTGTTCTTAAGGTCAGCTTATAGGGGGCACTTTTTGAGACATTTCCATCATAGGTTAGTCAGCCCATAGGGGCACTTTCCTAAAACATTGTTCTCATGGTCAGCCCATAGGGGGCACTTTCTAAAATTTCTCATGGTCAACCCATAGGGGGCACTTTTTGAGACATTTACCATACATAGGTTAGTCAGCCCATAGGGGGCACTTTCCTAAAATATTTGTTCTCATGGTCAGCCTATAGGGGCACTTTTTGAGACATTTCATCATAGGTTAGTCAGCCCATAGGGGGCACTTTCTAAAATCAGTTCTACAAGGTCAGCCATAAGGGGCACTTTCCTAAAATCTTTTCAAGTCAGCCCATAAGGGGACACTTTTTGAGACATTCTATCATAGGTTAGTCAGCCCATAGGGGGCACTTTTAGACTTATCTAATCAATAGGGTTGAGATCAGCCCATAGGGGCACTTTCCTAAAAATCATATCTCAGGTCAACCCATAGGGGGCACCTTTTGAGGCATTTCTATCATAGGTTAGTAGCCAAAAGGGGACTTTCTAGACTCCCTCGATTAGTTAGTTTCATAGGAGCACTTTTGAATATAACAGTTGTAGTCCAGCTCATAAGGGCGCTTCCTAAGATAATTTCTTTTCAAGGTTGCTAGTCTGATAAGACGCTTCCTATCATCGTTTCTTCTACACTCTAAACAATGCTTGAGATATTTCCTATCACCAATAGTTCAGCCCATAAAGCACTTTTTGGGGAGGGAACATTACTCTAAATTGTTAGGACCATTTTAAATCATGGGATTATTAGCTCTTGGAGCATTTTCCTACCAAAAACCAAATTCTAGATAACCACCAAACCAAGTGTTTCTATATTAAGGGCAAAAATGGCGTCTTTTTGTCTTTGTAGTTAAGTTTTTCAAACTTTATTACAAAGAGGACAACTGTAAACACTCCATTTTTGCCCTAGGAATAATAATAATTTAAAAATTATCAATTTTTCAATTTTCATTTTTCCAATTTTTCTCTAATTTAGCGAAAATAATAAAAATATTCAAAAAATAAAAATAAATAGGAAAACACATCAATTTTGAAAAATGATTTCAGAAATGGCAATAATACGGGATAAATAATTTAAAAAAATTTTTGAAATTCCAAAAAAATACAAAAAAAAAAACGGAAAAATTGCATCGCATATGTACAATTTGCGATATAAAGAAAATCAGGAAATTGGGCCAGCTCCGCTTGCTCGTGCATGCGCATGGGGAACGTGTGGAGGCCAGAGGTCGCGAGTTCGAATCTTCCCCCGAGCACTCGGTGCAAATTTTTTGCCTTTCGCCTGGAGCTGCCACGTGGCAGCATGTGATTGGCCGAGGGAAGTCACGCGTGTTGCGCGTGATCGTGTTCTTCGCCTGGACAGACATGAGAAGAAGCCGGAGCAGGTTTGATGAAGGCGGAATCAGCCGTTTTTCCTCAAATCTTTTGGATTGCCGTCAAGATAAAACAAAATCTATCAGATAAATTAAAGAAACGGAAAAATATGGGTTGATCCAAATCGCCGGATTTGAGCTTATCTGGAGGAGATTTCAAGCGCCTATAAATAGAGGAGGAGGGGAGGAGGTAAGACAGATCAAAAGGAGAGAAAGGAGTGAATGAGAGCACTGGAGGAAACCAAAGGGCCGCGATCGCCGATCGTAGCTAAGCACCACCAGGAGGCGTTTCTGGAGCAAACCACCGCCACCATTGGATTCACCACCCTCGATAACCTAGGATTCGACACCTCACCCGCTGCAAAAGGCCGCTGGAACGCTGTCAACGAGCACTCCCCGCCGCCATATCCGACCGATTCGACTCGACCCGACCGACCCAACCCACGCACCGACCCGGATCCAAGTAAGTCGGATTTTTCCAATTTATTTTTATTTATTTATTTATTTATTTTAGTCCTATTTGATTTCTTGTTTTGTTTTTTATTTATTAATTTTTTTGTTATTTAGTTATTTATTTATTTGTATTTCATTTATATTTCAATAAATAGAAAATGTTAGAAATTAGATTTTTTAAGATTTAATAAAAAAAATAATAAAAATAAAAATAATAAAAATGTAGAAGATAATAAAAAATATTAGAAAAATAATAATAAGACTTTAGATTTTAAAATAGGATAGATAATAATTTAGGATAAATTTTTTAACAAAAATTATGAGAAATTAATAAAAAAAATCATAAAAATCATAAAAGATAATAAAAATTATAAAAAATCATGAAAACTTAGAAAAAGTATAAAAATTGTAGAAGAATAATAAAAATCATAAAAATAATAAAAAATCATAAAAATTACAAAAAATCATAAAAATTAATAAAAAATTAAAAAAAATTACGAAAATGAGTTTTAGCACTTAGAAAAATCATTTTTTTCAAATAAATCCAAAATTGATGTTTTCCTTAAAAATCATTTTCGAAAATCAAATTAAATTTTAGGCTTAGATTTTTTAGAAAAATGCCAAAAAATGATAAAAACATAAACCAAAAGAGATTTCAAAATTAAAATTCACAAACACACTTAAGATTTTCAGGAAAAGCGAACTACAACTTGTTTGATCTTGACTAGTAGGTACGTAGGCACCCATAAAATGAAATAAAAAAATCATTTTTTTTCAAATAATTCATTCAAGAACATAATAAAAAGCAACAGAAACAAAATAAAAGGCATTTCTAGATAGAGACAATTTTAGGAGATTAGGTGGTAACTGTAAGGTTTTAATAGGTTAGCCTCCGAACTTATAAACTCTGGTTTTCCCTTTTCCTCTTTTCACAAAAACGAGAAGAGGAAATCACGACGACTAGTGGTCTAAATTAAGACTAATCCGCTCCATTAGTCTTAATTCAATCTTTCCCAACAACAGTTGGGTGGCGACTCCAAAATCAAACGAAGTTCCTAACTCAAGTCGAGGATCTATATTAGATGAGCATAGGGTCTAGTCTGGATCGGATTAGGAATGGGAATTAAAAAATTAGACTCGACAATGGTTATAATGAATGACAAACTCCCTAAGCCACAAATAGTGCTGCCATGTCTGAAGAGTTCGTACTAAGGCATGCAGTTCCTTGTCATAGGTAGGGTAATTCAATGACGCCCCATTAAGCTTTTCACTGAAGAAGGCAATTAGTTTAGAATCCTGCATCAAAATAGCCCCTATTCCAATCCCTAATGCATCACATTCAACCTCAAAGCTTTGTCAAAATTAAGAAAACATAATAAAGGTGCATTAGTTAATTTTTGTTTCGAAGTATTAAAAGCCTTATCATGTACCTCTTCCCACCTAACATAACATTCTTTTTAACAAGCTCATTTAAAGGTGTTGTAATAGAACTAAAATCCTTTACAAACCTCCTATAGAAACTTGCTAAACTATGAAAACTTCTTACCTCACTTGCATTCTTTGGGGTAGGCCATTCGCTAATCGCCTTCACCTTGTCTTCATCTACTTTTATTCTTTGTGAGCTTACAACAAATCTAAGAAAAGCAATAGATTCCATACAAAAACCACACTTGTGCAGGTTAACATATAATTTATTTTCTTTCAAAATACTTAAGACAACTTGTTAATGTTTAACATGATCATCTTTGTTGTACACTAAGATATCATCAAAGTAAACTACAACAAATTTTCCAATGAAAGAATGCAACACATGATTCATTAGACTCATAAAGGTGCTAAGTGCATTAGTTAAGCCAAATGGCATGACTAACCACTCATGTAACTCATATTTTGTCTTAAAAACAGTTTTCCATTCATCGCCTTCCTTTATGCGAATTTGATGATAGCCACTTTTTAAATCAATCTTTGAGAATAAGCATGAACTATAAAACTCATCAAGCATGTCATCCAACCTAGGAATAGGATATCTATACTTTATGGTGATCTTGTTGATGGCTCAGCAATCTACACACACGTACCTTGTTCCATCTTTCTTAGGAACCAATAGCACAAGAACTGAACATGGACTGAGACTTTCTTGCATGAATCCCTTTTGTATAAGTTCTTCCACCTGCCTTTATATCTCATTGGTCTCTTCCGGATTGGCTCTATACGCAGGTCTGTTAGGAATAGATGACCCTAAAATAAAATCGATTCGGCACTCAATACCTCTTAGAGGAGGTAATCCATTTAGAATGTCCTTGGGAAATAACTCTTCAAACTCTTGCAGCAAAAACACAACCACACTGGGCAAAGATGAGTTAAGATCGTTAGTTATAAAATAAACATCCTTATACAGAAGTACAAGTAATGGTTGCTTCGCCAACATAGCTTTCTTAATCTCTCCTTTTGTAGCAAAAGCACTCATTCTTTTATTGCTCTCTTCATGGCTTTCCCTACTCTTTCTTACATTCTCACTCTTTTTATCACTTCTTCCTTTTTTTGATGAACTCACTTTGTTTTCTCTCACTTTGCTCTCTTTCACTATTCTAACTTAATCCGCATATGCCTCCAAAGGTTTGAGGGGTGTTGGCATAATGAGTTTGTTATTCATTTCAAGTTTGTACACATTTTTATACCTATCATAACTGACCTTCCTATCAAACTACTGTGGACCCCTCAAAAGGAGATGTTCGGCATGGATAGGTGCAACATCACAAAGTACCTCATCCTTGTAGTTACCAATGGAAAATACAACTACACCCTATTTTGTTACTTTAATGTCTCCACACTCATTCAACGATTGTAGCTTATATGGCCTGGGATGCTTCATTGTCGGTAGATGCAATTTCTCAACCTTAAAAGAACTTACAATATTTATGCAACTGCCACTATCAATGATTATGCTACATACCTTACCATTCACATGGCACCTAGTATGGAAGATATGCTCACGTTGTTCCTCATCATCATCTTCCTTAGGTTGTATGTTTAGAGCATGCCTAGTAACCAACATTTCTCCTTTCACAGGACCCTCTACATCAACATCGTTACATTCCTCCAATGGTAGCATCTCTTCCTCATTTGAGCTAATACTCTCTACATCACCATTATTTAGAACCACCATAACCCTCTTGTTTGGACACTGCAAGGCAATGTGCCCCAACCCTTGACACCTAAAAAATTTTATATCACATGATCTAGTAAAGGATTTAAATTTAGTTTCACCTTTAGGATAGATAGTTGGTTCTTTAGACTTTGCATCTTCCTTTTAT
Organism: Laguncularia racemosa; assembly: GCA_037954665.1. NCBI lineage: Eukaryota > Viridiplantae > Streptophyta > Magnoliopsida > Myrtales > Combretaceae > Laguncularia > Laguncularia racemosa. The sequence goes on along the minus strand of JBBMOL010000110.1, from coordinate 1,166,240 downwards.
CTAGATGCATCCTTATGATTCTTCCAAATTGTCTTCCCTGAAGAGCTAGAAGTAGAGCCACACCTAGAGGTACCCTTGGACTTTAACTGCCTCTCCACCTTAATAGCTTTATGCAATAGTTCCTCCATCTCCACATAATGATGTAGCTCTATAATGTCAGCTATCTCTCTGTTCAGGCCATTAACAAATCTAGCCATTGTAGCTTCGCGATCTTCTTCTATGTTAGCCCAAATCATAGTGACCTCTATCTCTTTATAATAGTCCTCAACACTCATAGGACCTTAAGTCAACCCTTGCAACTTTCTATGTAAATCCCTATAGTAATGACTAGATATAAACCTCTTTCTCATTACTACCTTCATCTCCTCCCATGACCTAATTGGTCTCTCTCCTATCCTTCGCCTACTAACCACAAGTTGATCCCACCAAATACTGGCTTAATCAGTGAACTCAACTATTGCTAATTTAACCTTCTATTCCTCAGCATAATTGTGACAATTAAATACATGTTCTACTTTTCTCTCCCACTCTAAATACAACTCAAGGTCATTCTTCCCTCAAAAAGTAGGAATTGCCATCTTAATGCTCCCTAAATTATTATCCTGCCTCTGAACAGCCCTTTTACCTCTCCTAGAACTATTCATATCAATATCTAAATACTCATCTTCTAATTCGATTCCAAGAGCTAAGATACGAGCACCAAAGGAATCCAAGTCAATCCGAGCTTTAGGTGGCAGTACGTAGTCCAAAAAAAGAGGACATAGGCGTCAGGATGACCCAAGGCAAAGTTCGGCCAGCCTTAAGCTGGCCTTGAATAAAGGCTAGCTGAGTTAACTTCAAGGTCGCCGGCCTTGAAGCCGGCCTAAAAGTAGGCCATCGGCCTTGGTGCCGGCCTAAATGAAGGCTACTGGCCTTTGGTGTCGGCCTATGTATTTAGGCCTCCGGTCTTGAATGGCTTCGCATAATTTGTTTTAGACATGATATAAATAGTGTTCTTTAGGGTTTTTACGAGGACAAATGATATTTTAGTTGTAAGCAAACACTTTGAGTGTGTGTGTGAATCCTCTTTTGGGATTCTTGAATATTAAGAATTGATTTTCACTTTATTCGTATTGTTCTTATCAAATTCTTGGTTCCTATAGAATTTATGGCGAGCATCGTTATTGAATTATTAGAATTCTTTAACCTTAAGTGATTGATTTATAGAACGTGGTCTCTATCATTCTATGATTTGATTGCGAATTAGTTTAATTTTATCAATCTTGGCATCTATAGATTGGTAATTTTATCCATATCCTTTGATTTTACTTTGTTAGTACCAAAATCTAGAAAAACCTAAAATTGTTGTTGACAATTTGATTTGTGTGACAAGGATTCGATTCAATTTTGTATCATTTGGTATCAGAGCATATCAAATCCGTATCATTTGGTATCAGAGCAAAGGTTGGATTCATAAGGATTCAGAGCGAAGGATTCGATCAGAACGTGGGTTAAATCGGTAAGGCTATTGAATCTCAACTCAATTGTAGTTTTACTTCAATACTGTTGTTGGTTGGGAAATTTGGGGATTTATTTTGATAAGTATTGCTGTGAATTCGATTGTTGGGCATTGAATCGGTGATTGGGCTGTTGTTGAGAATTGGGGTTTTGTGAATATCTTTGTTGAATTCAATTGTTAGGTGTTGAATTGCTGTGAATTGGTGTTTAGGGCTATTGCTGAGAATTGTGTTCTTGTGAATATCTTTGCTGAAATTTTGATTGGTAGAGATGTTGTCGCATGGAAGTGTTCATAACAACAACAATGGGAATGATGCTGATAATGGGGGTGAGGTTGTGACTAGGGCTGAGTTCAATCAAATCCAAGAAAATATTAGATTGATTATGGAGAGATTGGAGGTTAGGGATAGAAGAAGCCATAGTGGTGCAGGAATTAGGAGGAGACATTCTAGTGGTGAATCTGATGCTAGTAGTGAAAGGAGTAGGAGAGGAAACAATGATGACAAGCGTAAGGGGATTGAAAACATTAAGCTGAAAATTCCACCTTTCACTGGTAGTAGTAAACCAGAGGAATCCCTAAACTGGGTGCCACGGGTTGAGAAGGTGTTTGACTGTTATGAGTGGGATGAGCGCATGAAGGTGAAAATGGTGTCTCTAGCATTCTCTGAATATGCTAGTTTGTGGTGGGATAAATTACTAATTGAGAGAAGTAGGGATGATGAGGAGAAAGTGCGTTCATGGGCTTTGATGAAAAGGTTGATGAGATGCAGATTTGTGCCAGACTACTATAAACAAGAGATGTTGATGGAGTTGCAATCCTTGAGGTAGGGTAAGAAGAGCATAGAAGAGTATGTGAAGGAGTTTGAGACACTAATGGCAAGGTGTGATATTAGGGAATCAACAGATGAATCCATAGCTCGTTTCATCAATGGGTTGAAGATGGACATTGCCAATGTAGTGGAACTCTAGCATTATCAGACTCTTAAGGATGTGATTAAATTAACCAGTCGGGTTGAGCGGCATCAGTGCAAGCGGGATCAAAAATCATATCACCACCATAAGTCAGATGATGGTGAGAGGGAGAAGGAAAGGAAGGAAAAGGGAAAGGCAGTCGCTAGTGAGGCTGTTGACCAAACACAACAGAAGAAGAGCAGGGATATAAAATGTTTTAAGTGTTTAGGACTTAGCCATATTGCTTCTCAATGTCCTAATAAAAGGGTTATGGTCATAAAGGGTGACAAAGTCGAGAGTGAGGAAGAAGAACAGAAGAGTACTGAGGTAGAAGAGGAAGATGAAGACATTATAAAGGGTGACAAAGTCGAGAGTGAGGAAGAAGAACAGAAGAGTACTGAGGTAGAAGAGGAAGATGAAGACATTATAGCACATCCAATACAGGGAGACTTGTTAATGGTTAAGCAGGATGAAGTTGTTCCTAATCAGAGAGCCAATTTATTTCTTATTTAAGGCATGGTGCAGGGGAAGACTTGTTTGATTGTGGTTGACACAGGCTGTTGCACTAATGTTACTTCAGCAAGCTGGGTTACTAAGTTGGGTTTACAGGTGGAGTAGCATCCAAGACCTTATGCACTTCATTGGTTGAGTCCACAGGGAGCTGTTCATGTACATAAATAGGTTCATGTTCCATTACTTATAGGTGATTATACTGACGAGATTGTTTGTGATGTAGTTTCCATGGAAGCTACACATTTAATCCTTGGAAGACCTTGGCAGTATGACCTCAAAGCCAAGTATGATGGATACACTAATGAGTATACCATTTAGCAACAGGGCAAGGCATACAAGCTTCTTCCTATAAGTCCAATTGAGGTATAACAAACAAGGTTGATTTGCCTTAAGAAGCCTAAGGGAAAGAGGAGTCTGTTTATGTGGTCTAGCAAGATGGACGATACAGATTCGAGGTCGAATCTTTTTCAAAATGGAGGGAATGATATGATTCCAAGAGCTAAGATATGAGCACCAAAGAAATCCAAGTCAATCTAAGCTTTAGGTAGCAGTACAAGGTCCAAAAAAAGAGGACATAGGCGTGGAGAGGACCCAAGGCAAAGTTCGGCCAGCCTTAAGCCGGCTTTGAATAAAGGTCGACCGAGTTAACTTCAAGGCCGCCGGCCTTGAAGCCGGCCTAAAAGTAGGCCACCGGCCTTGGTGCCGGCCTAAATGAAGGCAGCTGGCCTTTGGTGCCGGCCTTGAATGGCTTCGCACAATTTGTTTTAGACATGATATAAATAGTGTTCTTTAAGGTTTTACGAGGACAAATGATATTTTAGTTGTAAGCAAACACTTTGAGCATGTGTGTGAATCCTCCTTTGGGATTCTTGAATATTGAGAATTGATTTTCACTTTATTCATATTGTTCTTATCAAATTCTTGGTTCCTAAAGAATTTGTGGTGAACATCGTTATTGAATTCTTAGAATTCTTTAACCTTAAGTGATTGATTTATAGAACGTGGTCTCTATCGTTCTATGATTTAATTGTGAATTAGTTTAATTTTATTAATCTTGGCATCTATAGATTGGTAATTTTATCCATATCCTTTGATTTTACTTTGTTAGTACCAAAATCCAGAAAAACCTAAAATTGTTGTTGACGATTTGATTTGTGTGACAAGGATTCGATTCAATTTCGTATCATTTGGTATCAGAGCATATCAAATCCGTATCATCTTCCCCCTCCTCATCCATAGTCCTTCTAAAAGACCTATGCTTAGAAGGAGATTCAAGATCATCTAACCTTCTATTCAGAAGTTTACATTGATCTTAGACCGACTTCATAAATGTTCTCATATCAGAATCCACATGTTCTTCTCCACTACTCATGTTTCCACAGCCTGCAATAAAATTTGTTAATATCACAAGAAAGAATAATTTTGTTTTCCTCTTAACTCTCTCTCATGTGTTTACATTCAGAGATATGGATTCAATTCGCTTGTTTATCACGCAAGAATATGTGTATATTTTGGTATTCACTAAACGTCTCCCCATAGGTTATTTAAAAAGAACCTTATCAACGACCCTTCCAAGAAGCAAATAATAACACGTAATTGCTAAGAACTAAGGAATTAATTCAATCTAATCTATCTAAGAGGAAAATTTTGTAACAACCCCTTTTTTATTTTTTTATACGATTTTAATTTCTTTTCTTCTCCTTCTTCTTCCTTCTTTTTTTTTTTTTTATACGAATTTTCTTTTCTTCTTCTTCTTCCCTTTTTTTTTTTTTTAACTCTTGAACACATTATCAAAGAACAAACACCAGCAATCTACCAAATCAATCAAACAATTCCTAAAACTTGTAGAATGAATTCAATGGAACACTAATTTTCTTTTTTTTTTTTTTCACAAGAAACAATATTGAACAACCGAATTCAAAAGACTAAATTAACACAAACACAACAATTGCGATAATGCTAAAGGATAGATAACACCTGATTTCCAAGAGCCAAAGCTTTGATACCAAATGATGAAAACCCTAAGTTGAGATCGTCCTAGAACCAATCAGATGGAAAGTAGCCTTAGAATCATCCTTGGAACCAAGCAACAACTTGACCTTAACTGAAGAATGAATTAAAACCAAAGTTATAAAGAAATTACGATTGAAACAAGATACCTTGATTGGATTAGAATGAGTTCTTGATGAAGAACAATAGAGTTTTTTCCTTAGAGAAAATAATACATCCAAAAGTCCCCAAATTTGAAACCCTAAAGGACTATATATAGTCTTCACAATTAAAGGAACAAATGACAAAGAAATTGCAAGACAGACAATTAAAAGTCGACTCTCAAAACCGGCCTAAGGCCAGCGGCTTATGTTCTACACTGGCTAAGTAAGTTGGTGGCTTACAACGTCAAGGCCGGCAACCTATATATAGGCCGACTCTAGTAAGCCGACAACTTACAAGGACAAAGCTAATGCCCTAAAGTGCTAAGCCGACATCACAAAGCCAATGGCCTTCTTCCACTTCCAAGCGATCTTCAATATCAATAGTGGAGATGCATGATAAATAGAAAATGATCTTTTCCTCTATTGGCACAAGTATCCGCAAAGCGTGGCCTAGGTGTTCTTGGATAAGTACATTCAAAGCTTGCTCTATGCATTTTGCTCTTGCCTTTGTCATCAATCCTCCAATTCCTTCCAATGGGTCATAGGAAAGAGTTTATGTAAGCTAATTTCCATCACTAAGACCGATGAAACTATTTTTAAATTAAAAAAATAAAAATAAAAACTCTTTTAAACAAGAAATATACTAGAGGAATGAATAAGGGATGATTTGATGTTATTTATCTTGTATTATGGTGCTTAGCAAATTTAAAGAAGGGGGTGTATACATTTTAGTAAAGTTAGTAAAATGTTTATGACTTTTTCTTGATTAAAGAGATGATAATTCAAGTTTCAAATCTTTTGTATATTTAAGATGGTTGGTTAAGTGAAAAGTATAAGAGTTGTCATTAATTTTCTTTTGGAATCACAAGTTGATTAATAGTTTGTCTCTTAAGTTATTGTAGGGTTAAAGAAGATCTCTTTTAAATGGTTTCTCAAATAGTAACTTGATTAAGTATTTTTTGTCTTACTTTATGATTTGATTAATTTTTTTGAGGATAAGAAATTATTAACTATTATGTGATTGGATTTGTTATTATTTAATGAATTCTTAAATTTCTTGATTTAAGCATGTGTTCTTGATTTTGTTTAGATTAATATTTCTAGGGTATTATTTTAATTATTTGATATTATACATTGTGATTAAGAAATCTGATGTGTAATTAGATTTAGCATGTTTGAAGAAAATTAATGTAATCTTAGAGATAAGTTACATAATTTTTTTGGAATTGATTAATTTGTTTTAGTAAATTCATTGTTCTTAATGCAATAATTGAAATATGCTATTATGAAGAAATTCAAATAGGTATTTTTAAAATTAGGGTTAATAAGCTTAATAAGCTTGAGAAAGTTATTAAAAACTAATTTAGTAATTTTCCTGGTTAATGAAATTAAGAAGGATTTGAATGAATTTTGTCGATGTCACATAATAAATCCTAGAGGAAATAAAGTCTAGATACTAGTTTTTACCATCTTGAGGTTAATTATAATATGTTTTGCTCTTCTTTCTTTTAATTTAATCTTTAGTTCATTAGTCAATACTTAGTTTTAGGTTTTAAATCAATTAATTTTTACAATTTACTAGTTAGATAATAAAGTGTAGGTTAGTATTAGTACTCGTAATCCTTATAGGATGATATTCATATTTAATTCACTATATTGCAAATTTTGATTGGTATACTTGCTTCACATTAGAAAGTGAGTTCCATTAGGGCAAAACACATGGATATCTACAATGCCATAGCATGATTATCTTGGGTGATTTAGAGAGTAAGGTGTGAAGTTGTGTATGTTGGAAAGAATATTGATCCTTTAAGAGTTTTCAGGACAACCAAAGCATTGATATAGGAATTGGAAAAACTAAAGAAGAAAGATAAAGGAGGTGCACAGGTGATGATGGAAGACAAGTAGGAACATTAGATAATACCAAAGGAAAGTGTGATAAAAATTAATGTGAACAAGGTCCATTCGTTGAAAACAAAAGAGGTGCTTTTGCAAGAGTGGCTAGAAATGCAAGAGGACAACTACTAGGTGGGTTTTCAAAAAATATTAATGTGTCAAATGCAAAAGTGGTAGAGTGTATAGCAGTAAAGGGGGCTTTCAGGTTTGTAAGGGAATAGGCATGTGCCAACATGATTATTGAATGTGATGCTATTGGAGGTTGTGGTGAGTAAGAAGTGGGTAGTGGGTTGGGAGAGAATTACTACCTTAGTCAACAAATATATAGTTGATAGCTATTTTTAGAAATGCAAATTTTGTAGCACATTAGGTAGCTAGGAATACTAGAAGATGGATGTGTCCTATGGATTGGTGGTTGAAGCCCCCATTTGTTTGCTTAGGCTACTTAATTTTGACTCTCTTTCATGTAATGTGTTTGATAATGGATAGTGGATGAAATTCTTAATTTTTTTTTTACCAAAATTTAAAATATTGAACCTACACTCTTTAAAAATGTTAATATTGGGTACCAAGTAAGTATTTTTAAAAATATATACTCATAGTTATTGTTAGGCCAGATTCATTGTCTAATTTAGGAGTTTTTCTAACTTGGTTAATATTTTGTGAGCTAATGCTGGTTAAATCGAGTAATAAACTGACTTCGAAAAATATTACTATATACTAATACTAAATACTGACTTAATATTGTATTTGAGGAAAAAACTCTTAAGTTGACATTTTCAAGGGACATGTAAATGGGAAATTTTAGAAATTCGATAGCTTTCTACTATTTTGATAGTGGTGCAAGGAGATAACTGTAATTTACCCATTAAAAAATATGTACAACCTGTAGAACAGAAGTCATGATGATGAAGTCATTTTTCAATCATTAACCCACAACTTGATAAACAGACCTGCAGAGATGCGTCTGAGTGCAGTGCATATGGAGAAATATTAATTCAATCATCCTTAAAGATTCGATTGCAATAACTTCTGTACTACTTCAGAAATTAAAAATATAAAAGCAATAAACAAAGACCATATACCAAGTTGTTTTCTGATATGGAACCATACCCACCTAACGCATCTTTATTGTGGCAAAGTTGTGCCATATAAGATCGATGCATTTTCATAATCATGCACACTATCCGAAAAACACCTCCTTTTACATAAATATTCGATTTATTCTACTACAATAGCTACAACACCCACCAGGAAACCTTAGAGTTGCCAAAAAATTTACGGACATGACAGAAGCTACAGTGAATTATGTACTGAACAAGTCCACAGCCTTTATCGAAAATGATATGCTACTGCTCCAAGATGGCAGAGAAGAGATTTTCTTTGTTATCTCCGAACTGGAGCGCGTCAGAGCCTTTCTAAAAGTTGCTGATTCCCTAGAAGAGGGTGATGAAGAAGTAAGAGCGTGGATCAAACAACTACGTGAAGCGGCGTATGAGACGGAAGATGTGCTTGATGAGCTGAAGTTCCTGGAATATGATGCTTGTAGTGTACACTATAATCTATTTCGAAAGCTGTACTGCTGTATCAGGAAATACAAAGCTCGATGGCGAATCATCTCTGAATTGAGAAGCATTAGCTCTAGAATCAAAAGCATCTGCGATGGACACAGGAGACTGCGACACAAGGTTCTAGTTCGTCCTCATCTGGTAGCAAATGGCAAGACCAACGAAGATATGATGCTCTTCTAATCGATGAAACCGATCTTGTGGGGATTGAAGAGCCCAAAGGAAAGATTATGGGTTGGCTGGTCCAGGGTCAACCGAGTCGAGAAGTTATTTCCATTTCAGGAATGGCTGGCTCAGGGAAGACAACCTTGGTTAAGCAAGTGTATGAAGATCCTGGTGTGAAAAAGCACTTTGCAATCCGGGTGTGGGTCACTCTTTCTCCATACGCCAAAACGGAAGATGTCCTTAAAGAAATGCTCCTGAAAATCGCGATTGAGATCCGAAAAATTGTTCCTAGTGGGGCAAACACATTGAACAGCTGTTGGCTGAAAATGATGATCAAGCAGTTCCTACAAAGCAGGAAGTACCTGGTTGTTCTAGATGATATGTGGCGCATGGATCGATGGGATGCTGTTAAATATGCATTGCCCAGCGGCGAGTGTGGTAGTAGAATATTGCTAACCACACGGTATGCTGGCATTGCATCTGCTGCTTCTAGCTCAGAATTTCCTGGGAAAATTCATGAGATGCAACCCTTGCATACAGAGTATTCTTGGAAACTCTTCTGCATGAAGACCTTTCAGGATGGCTCATGTCCTTTGCATTTGAAGGAGACATGTAAATATATCCTGAGAAAGTGCGAAGGACTGCCTCTTCCAATCGTAGCTATCAGTGGTGTTTTGGCTTCCAAAGACAAGCAAAGAGTAGATGAATGGGATCTAGTTCGCCGCAGTCTTCGTTCTGAGATTGATGCTAATGATAGACTCAATAACTTGAAAATGGTGCTCTCACTCAGTTTTAGTGATTTGCCGTACTACTTGAAGTCCTGTTTCTTATACTTGAGTGTGTTTCCCGAGGGTTATGTGATCCAACGTAAGAGATTGATCCGATTATGGATAGCAGAAGGATTTGTTGAATCCAAAGAAGGGGTGACATTGGAAGAAGTGGCAGATTGCTATTTGGATGAGCTTTTAAATAGAAACCTTGTCCAGGTTGCTGAGACATATAGCTATGGCAAGGTGAGAGCATGCCGTATCCATGAGCTTTTGCGAGAAATCATCACTACCAAATCAAGAGATCAGAACTTTGTAGCAGTAGCGGAGGAACACGCTGTATGGCCAGACAAAGTTCGACGTCTATCAATGAATGGCACCTTTCAAAGTATCCAGCTGAAGAATCCACTATCTCACCTCCGCTCCTTCTTCATGTTTTATCCAGACAAGGAATCGATGACCAGAATGCTGTATTCTGATTTTAAATTGTTGAATGTGTTAGACTTGCGATATGCTCCACTAAAAAAGTTTCCACTTCAGCTAGTAGATAATTATTGCCTGAGGTATCTAAGTTTCAGGAGGACCGAAATAAGTACAATTCCAAGTTCAATAGGGAATCTCAAGAACCTAGAGACACTGGACCTAAAGCATACCAATGTCACCGAATTGCCCATTGAGATCGTTAAGCTCAAAAAGCTTCGCCATTTGCTTGTGTACCGTCATGAGCCTAAATCTTACACACGACAAAAGTATGGCTTTAAGACCCTTGCAGAAATTGGGGAGTTGCAAGCTCTTCAAGAGCTCTGCTACATAGAGGCCGATGATGATCGAAACGGTGACATACTGACAGAGATAGGGAAGTTGCGTCAGCTAAGGAGGTTATGCATCCTCAAGTTGAAGAAAGAAGATGGATGGAAGCTATGGTCATCAATAGCAGAGCTAGCAAATCTTCGTACAATAAATATTTCCTCACTGGATGATGATGAATGCATTAATCTGCAACCCCTTTTTTCTCCACCACAATTCCTTAAGAAGATCTACTTGAAGGGACGTATGGAGGCATTACCGCAGTGGATATCCAATCTGCATAACCTTAACATTCTACATCTCAAGAATTGTCAGCTAAAGGATGATCCAATGGCATTATTCCAAGGTTTGCCCAATCTTTTTCATCTTGAAATGTGCCAGATCTATCACTGGAAGGCCTTATGCCTCAAGGAAAATGGATTTAAGAAGCTCAAGATTTTAGGTCTTGATAAATTTGATGAACTCCGTTCCATAGAAGTGGAAGTGGGAGCACTGGTTTGTCTGGAGAAGTTAATGATCCAGAGATGCAAACTCTTAATAGATTTGCCATCAGGCATTGAGCATTTAACCAAACTTAAAGTCCTTGAGTTTTTTGACATGCCAGACGAGTTGATCCAAAAGATTAAGGAACATGATAAAAGCCGAGACTATCAGAAAGTTGCCCATATCTCAGAACTTCGCTATGGTTGTTGGACTGATGAAGGATGGGATGTCAAATCTGTGGAGAGATCAGGGAAGGAAGGAAGTTCCTCAGATCCATGTCCTAGTATAAGGAGTAGTGAACTATCTCCATGTTGGAAGTAGTGGTAATTGGGTTTTGTCTTGATTCTTGTACTACTGATTTCTCTATAATTTATAATCATGTGCGTAAATTTTCAATTTGCAAAGCTTTTGGATTTCCAGGTATTTACGCTAACTCAAATTTATGTCGTGAATAAAATATTTGTGGATGAGATTATCACTTCAACTTTTAATTGCCGAAGTATTTGGATCAGCTTACCAGGAAAATTAAACATAAACTAGAATAGTTCGACTCATTTACCAACCTCATGTAATATGGCTTTGGCAAACACTTCAAAGCACCTCCACGTATATGCACCACTTAGTGACTAGCAAGATAACTTTGCTTCTCTAGTCCAGCAGTTTCAGGTGCTTAAGAGTATGGCTAGGCAAGGCGCTTCTATGAACAGAATTTTTTGTGGCTTCACTATAGACGATGACAATTTGCAATACCAAACTTGTGTAGACACCTTTATCTTTATTCATTGACAGTGAATATCTGTAAGCTAAGCTAGACATGGGTTAAGGTAACTCATCCTTTCCAACATATATGCAGAGATCGAGTCTGGTGGCCTTCTCGGTGTCAATGAAGTGAAGAATGTGATGTCATTCTTTCATGTTAAGTTCTCTAATACTAAGTTTTCATGATAACAAAATAATTAAATGTTATGCTAAAAAGTTAGTGAAGCATATATGATTAAAGCAATTTGTTTAAATAAGGTAAGAGTGATTCAAAAGTTGTATTAGAGCATATTCAATGCATGCAATGAAAAATATTCATGCTCAAATGATAGCTTAGAGACTATATCTAGAAAATGAAAGATGAATGGATAGAAGATTTCAAACTTAAGTTGGACAATATAATGGATTTAAGGGTCCACCACCACTTATTGGATATATTTGGGAAATATGTCCAATTTTTCTTTACTTAAGTTGGTTATTTAAATCCATGGGGGTTAATCTTAATTAAGGAGGTTTAAAATTAAGATTGTTATTTATTTTTAAGAGAAAATTAATTATGATATTTTTGAAGAATTATGAGGAGAATGTGAATAAGTATTTGTAGAATATTGGATGAGGTTTGTTACTACTAATTTAAGCTCAATCAAGATAAGAGGCGAATAAGTCAAGATAATGATAAACAGTTAGTTGAGGAAATATCCAAGCTGTTGAGATTTCATATCTTTTTCAATTTTCAAATTCAAAGCAATCTAGATTTATCAACAAGTCTTCTTGAAGCATATCCTAACAGCATTGGAAAATTATTAGACCTCATTTACTTTATCGTAATAGGAATTTTATTACAGTCCTATCTCATGTAGAATAGGGATTATAACGTTTATTTCACCGGAATCACATAATAGATATTCGGAGATGAATTGCAATTACTAAAATCTCGTAATAGCTATTCCTTTTCAAAACCTTGGAATTCCAATTCGGTGAGGCTTCCTTTCTTTTTTTCCCCATTTGTCCTACAATGTAGCAATTAGATCTACGAGGAAGGAGAAAGTCCTAATCTATCCAAGATGACTATTACAGCATCTTGTTGGCCATTAGATATTTAGTCAGCCATCGATCATCATTGTTCTCATTGTTCCTAGAAATTTGCTTGTGTTGTCATCGCCTAGGAAAGTGTCAATCATGTCGCCGGATCTCCATATCATCCGTACCCCATTCCTCGTAAACTATTTTCTAATTCCTCATCGTCCGTTTTCTAATTCGTTGTCATCTGTATCTCAAGTCATCCATGGAATGAACCTCGTCATCTATTTTCTGATTCCTAATGTACTACAGGTTTCCTTTTCTTTCTTTCTCTCTCTCTCTCTGTTTTTTTTTTTTTTTTTTTTTTTTTTGCATTTTAATGTAAGGGGCATTTTCATCTTTTCATTACTAAGCAAGATCCATTCAATTTTTAATCTATCCAAGTAAATACGGTAATATTAATTCAATGACAGTAAAGTGGACATGGTAATAGAAATTACGTCTCTATTCCACTTACTAGTAATTCTAATTCTATTACAATCTTATTCCATTTAGTGAAGTAAATAAGTTGTTAATATAATAATTAACAAAAACAGATGAAGACTATCAAGGAGGATTAAATAAAATCAAAGTCAAGTTTAAATTCAAAATTCAAGAAAAGATTTGTTCCAAGATTTGTGAAAATCTGATTACAATGGAAATTTGAAAATTAACTTGAAAGTCATTTGACCGTTTAAGAAAAATTTAGCCATTATAGATCAAGAAAGAAATGTAAAAATGCAAACAATTCAAAACTGAAGATAGGACAAGAAAAATCATATACAGTTGTGATACTCAAAGACTCAGTTAGAACCTTTACTGCTCTATAAAATTTATCTTATATTGTTCAGTTTTCTCGAGCTAATTTGTAATTGAAGATTTTTATTGTATTTTGTCTTGTGCTATTTGATCTTTTGAGAGTTAGAAACTTGTGTTAGTGAAAGGATTATAAATGTATCTTTATAGATTTGTAGATAGCCTTAGGGATAGGCTAAAATGGTAGAGTAGAGTGGTTGAAGCCAAGGAATTGATAGACTTTTTGTAGTCTCTCAATTTTTATTTGTTATTAGATTAGTAGAATAGCATTACTGTTGAATGGGGTCCCCAACAATGGAGTAGGAAGAGAGGATTGAAGCGTAAGCCTAAACCTTTATAATTTGATTGCTCAATTTTCTTTTTCCTATCTCTTTTTTATTTCTAACATTTTTATTTTGTTATTGCACTTAGCAGTTAAACAACAAATTGCATTAAGGCTATTAATAAGTATCTTGAGGGGTTTCTTGAGAATTTTCGAAAAACTTGAATTTTTATTAAAGATATTAATTCACCCTCCCTCCTCCCCTCTTGATATTTTATTTGGGACTTACATTTCAAAATGTGCTGATATGTTTAGTTCAATTAGCTTTTGTGTCGAATCAAATCCAAGCTTGTTCAGCTTTAGCTTGGCCTTTAATAAAAATTTTACTCCAAAGAATATAGGTCTTTCAATATAAATGTCTCTAAAGAGTTATAAAACCATCACCTATATGATATAAACTGCAGGACACGAATGATGACCATAGTGAGCTTGGATGCCGTTTTATTTATTTATTTATTTTTCTTTTCTTTGATAAGTAAATTATTCATTGAAAAATAGAAAGAAATGCTTGGCTATTCTAAACAATTATATGAGTAAACAAAAACACCGTGCAAAACTAGAATAAGACAATCTTGAGCTAAGCGATGTAGTTTGCAAAAGCAAGGATTTGATTTGCGAAAAAGTTAAATTGAACAAAAGCTCCCATAGGCGAATTACATTCCAAAGCTTCAAATGCAATATACCGCAGTTGCTAGATGGACTAACTCTAAGCTTCCGACCAATAAGCTGCAAGTTTGAAGACGAGGCTATTGAGATAAGGTACATTGAGATATTAAGTAAAAAAGTCCATCCAAGCATGCCCAATGTTATGCAACATAAAGTTAACATTGGGAGTGTACTCTCTCGAAAGCAATTTGTTTTCTCTTTACTTTCGACACTTAAATACTAATATCATGTTTGGTATGCTTGAATGGATCTAGAATGAAATTGCAATTTTGAGTTTCATTCTCTTTTTTATGTTTGGAAGTATATTTAGAAATAAAAAATGCGATTCCTCGAATTGACGACTCTATCTTTAAAGGGAAATTTGATTCCACTTAGGGTAGGATGACCATTTTTTTTATTTTATCATCATTAATGATAATTACTCAATCTCATTAATGTACATACATAAATTAAGAGCATTTTATATAAATATCATTATATACCATTCCATTCCATTTTGTGAATGTTTCCATTATTGATTCCATCAAATATATTCTGTTTCATTCCACATCATTCATGTGTATGACATATGATATAAAAGACATGAACAAAATATTTAATCTTGAAGGATGTCAGAACTAAACATTTATTTTTCTCAAGACTTTTATCCTACAAGAGAGCTATTATATGATCTAGCTAAACTTAAACATATTTATATATCAGTTTAGTATTTTATAATTGTAAGTTTTGTTATCATTAACTGTATAAAGAGAGTATATATATAAGTAATTAGGGTGTTTGTTACCCTAATATATGTACAAGGATTATTTTGTTCTTACAAAATACATGATACATTAATATGCCTCTTTAATCTCATGACATAAGTGTTGGCTTGAGATTGGAATAGCCATAATGGGATATGCTATAAAAAGACTTCGCGAAGATTTTCGCATGTTGATGACAAATAATGGCATATTGAATTAGAACTTGCCCATGTCGATTTGTTTACACATAAAATGATAGTCAATATTAACATGTATGGTATGATAATGATAAATAGGATTACTAGGTGAATAGATAGTGCCAAGATTGTTCCAACACAAAATGATTGAATGCTAAATGGAAAAATCTCATAAATGAGATGATGAATCCAAGTGGACTTACTGCTTTATAAATTGGGGCTTTGCATTAGTGTAGAGCTCTTTAACCCTTGGCATTCCTACTAATAGATCAATGAGCGTTTAGGTAGCCAATCGAGTCTACATCAGCAAAGGTAGTCATGGAGGTATTACATGTGTCTATAGTAGGGAAACCTAGTGAAAGAGTACTATGAAGATATTAGAGAACTCATTTGATAGCTTACTTATGGTTAGTTATGGAAGATGTATATATGGACTCGATTAATTAAATTTAAAGTTAAATTCTAGTTTAGTGACAGTAAGGTACTATAATGCATCAACAATCTCATAATAAGCTATAGGAATGGGTAACAAATGAAAGTTATAAGTACTAAAATGACTTCATAAGGATGATGTGATTTTGACTAGTTTAGAGAGATGCAAGTAATGCCTTTTGAGGAGGCCATGGGTAGATTGAGATTGGCACAAATGAATTCCACAAGAGTATGACCGACACGAATACCAATACAATAGCAAAAGTCATCAAGGTCCTTTACAGCAAACTATCAAGAAAGAACTAAGATATAATGAATAAGGAGCATAGGATTGTTAAGTATTGGATTGATATCATCAATGTAAATGTCGTAATCTTAAGAGTGAGACACACAAGGAAGTGTCTTCTTTACTCTACTTAAAGCCTATATGTAATAGGAAACTGATATAAGTGATGGAGCTTTACATGAGGGCTTATCTCATACTATATAAAGACATTTTCAGCTAATAGATATGGTGGGAGTAATGAGTTTGAACAAATCCTAAAAGGTTGTTTTTGCAGAGGTCATCTCAATGAGATGACTATGAAGGAAAGCATTTCTAACATTTAACTGTTGAGTGACCAAATATAAATAAAACAATAGAGAGTTAAAGAAATTTTAGAGGAAAAACTCTCATGAATTTATTAATTATTCTAGAAAATTTTTCACATATAGTCTCGTCACAAGAAAGAACAATGCAACATTAACAAATGATTCTAAACTAGATTTAATATGATTAGAGAGAACTAAAAGATCTCACTCATCCCATTAAAGTCTAAAACTTCAAATATATTTTCTTAATTTTAGTTTATACTAAATCTTACCTATTTTGTATAAACTACTTTGTGAAAATAAATGAAATTTTTATTTTTTGAAAATCTTTTGAGAAATAATATTTTCTTAACATTTTTTCAAGTTAGCCAATAACAGAAGTTGGATAAATGGTAGGTTAACATCAAATGGGTTGAATGATCTCAACATAGCTATAGGTCCATGATTTTGAAAAAAAAAAAAAAAGTATAACCAAAGATTCAATATCTAGAGACTACTTTATTTAAAATCTCATGGTTTCTAAATAACAAATATTTCCTAAATTTGGGGGATTTGCTTTCCTGTTATAAAATCTCAATTAATGCAAACAATAGTATGTCAATCTAAAACATGAAAAATTTAAATCAATAAAAAAAGAGACACAATTTATGGGGGTAAAAAATATTAAACAAAATCAAACATGCAAAATTTGACATTTGAAAAATTCGAATCACTTAAAAAAAAAAAAGAAATTCAATCAAGCTTACACAAAGTTGAAAGTTAAGTCTAAAACATGCTAAAATAGGAAAACGATGTTAAACTGAGAGTGGGGGGATTAAGATGTGCCAAGATAGGAGGAACATATAAAAAATCATATTTTTCAAAAACTTTTAATTCCTTTTGTTGATAGCACTTTTTGTACTTAGTCTCTTGAGGCCCAATCGAATTTGCCTAGGCCCATGCTTGAGCTCCAGGGGCTAAAGTTTGAGCTCCTAGACCTTGGTCCAATAACTAGAGATAGTTATGAGCTACAATCTACAATTTAACCTGATCTTGAGGTTGGATTGACTGCGCTTACCTTATAGATGAAGGAAGTTTGAAAGATGCAGCTTGCACGAGGAAGCCAAATTGATACAAGACATGGGATAAATACACCTACCAAGCAATTAAATGTACTTACCAAGTTGTCTCAACCCTAATGTCTATAAATAGGGGTTGAAACCACTTAGATGAGGGTTTGAAATCTTAAGCCCTAATACTCTTTTTAGCTTATTCGCTTCTTAGAACATATTTATGTTGACTTAAGCATCATATTAGCCATGTTGGAACCACCCTTAGCATCCCTTTGAACCAAATGCGTTCTCTTTTACATGTGCTCACCACTTTGAATCCCTTTGAGCCTAATGCATTCTCTTTTGCAGGAGATTACCACTTAGGAGAATTTCCAAGCACAACATTCGACATTGTCTTTATGATCTTATTAACAACCATAAGCATGGCACCTAAATAAAAAACCACTAAGTCCATGGAATTTATCAATGAGTTAGTCATAAACCAAACCATCCATGCCATGGAGTCTTAACAACACAACCTAAACACAAATCAAAACACTAACAAAATTGATACCTAACATTTCCTTGACTTGAAAAATCTTTGTAAAATGTTGGTGGTATAAAATGAAGTGATAAAAAATGATAGCACAAGATTGCAAGCTCAAGTTTCAAAGCTAAAATAGCTCAATAACATGCTTGGATTAGAAGATGTGTTAACATACTCTCTAAAAAACAAGCATAATGATTTGTTACCATCAACAGTGTGATTTACACCACCACAAAATCGATAAGCTAGGTTTGTGGAGCATCATAATTAAGCTCTTATTGAGCAAGTTTTGCTAGTAGCCACACAAGGGAATGCACTCCTAGTATTAATATTACCAATTACACTATGTAGCCACAATGGCATTATAGCTCAGAACATTAGACCTAAGCCATTAGACACTTGCACTAGAGCTAACCACCAGGTCGATGACATAGATGTTAACCAAATAAACAAGTATATCAAGAGGCTCTTCCACCTTTGGGAGAGCAAGCATGTTGATCCCTTTGCAAGATTCTCAATAAACAAGATGTCGTTCACATAGGCAATATAAGAAGAGGTCTTGCCATTGAATGTTAGGCTTCTACAACTTGACACATGTGATGGCATAGTTAATTTGGATGACCATTTGTGCGATTTTTACATAATGTTAAAGTTGCATGGCCTTAGCCTTAGTAATGCGGTTCAATAACTTCCTTAGCAATTCCATCAATTCCTTCAATGAGCTAGCTACTGAGTTCTAGCAATATTTCCTAGTAAGTAAGCTCCTAGTCAAACATTCGTCCACCTTAAATTTCATCAAATAAGGCTACAATGAGCTAATTAAGGACTACCTTGTTCTCTTCAATGCGGCCATGTTAAAGATCCCCATTGTTGACAAAAGCATTGCTCAAAACACCATAATTCAAGGCATCCTACCTAGTAGTGACTTCTGCAAGTCATTAGGAAACAGCAAGCCAACAAATTTCAAAGAATTATGAAAGAAGGCTAGGAAGTACATATAGCAAGAAGACTTTATACTAGCTTAGAAGGATACTAACCAAAAAAGGTTAGAAAAAGGGAAGGACAAGGAAAGAGGGTCCATAAAGGACTGACTTAACCTTAGAAATGGGTAGGGATCCTTTGATAATGGTGCTAGAGATTGGCACTATGCTATCTCGAGCTTCACTACATACACTCTACTGAATCAACTAGTGGGAGAAGTCTTTGTGAAAGTTTTTAATAGAGGAGTATTTCCTAGACCATTACACCTTAAGGATAACTCAAACAAGAGGAACCTCAATAAATACTACAACTTCAATGGAGATAAGGGTCATAATACATATGGATGTTACTAGTTGAAGAATGCCCTTGAAGACCTCTTCCAATATAGATACCTCAGGAAATATATTATTGATCCCAATAACTTCATAAAACTGCCTACACAAAGGAGGTGAGCTAAGTAAGGTTGAAATGAAGAAGACAAAAATAATGCTTGCCAAAACCAAGCCCCCAATGGTGTCATCAACTAAGAAGGAGAGGAAGTGCCTACAAATTGCAACTCATTAGTTAAGCAAACCTTGAGCTTGTCATAGAGGACATGGTAATGAGTAAGCCCTAATCTCATAATAAAGGACATGGTAATGAGAAAGTCTTGAACTCAACATAAAGGACTTGGTAATGTGTAAGCCTACTTATTCCCTTAATACTCGCATGATTGTTGGGATAAAATCCAAATTTTCTAAGATGGTAGATCTTTAGGAATCAGTATAAATCATAGTACTAGCTAGGCTTTAGCATAGTGAAACTTTGATATGCAATTAACATTTCCCTTATCATACCACTTCATATCAAAACTCCTTATTGATTTTGAGAATCCTTATAGAGATCTTCTATCATCTTAACATGATTTTGAAGACAAATAAGTGCTCTATACTGTATATTTTTTTGCCAATCCATAAAAGCTATGATGACCACAATTGAACTAGAACCCTCACCAAGAGCTAGATGAATCACATCTGACATAAGGACCATAAACAATTGAAGTTTTACATGCTCATAGATTAGGGTTGACACTACTTGGATTGAGATTTGAAATCTTAAACCTTACTACTCTCTTTAGCTTATAGGCTTCTTAAAACACACTTGTGTTGACTTAGGCACTGGAGTGGTTATGTCAGAACCACTCTTGACATCTCTTTAAGCATAACATGTTCTCTTTTGAAGGTGATCACCCCCTAAGAGAATTTCTAAGCACAATGCCTTGTGTTTTTGGGGAAAATTATCTTTTTTTTTTTTTAGTGACCACTCTAAAGATGATTACTTATAACCTAATTAGGACCAGGCCATTGTAGTTCTCCCTTTTTTCTCCAAAAAAAAAAAACAAAAGAAAAATTTAGTTTGTTTATATATTTTAATTTTGAAAGCTTGTTTCACTTTACATTCTTTATCCTTTTAACATTTTTTTTTTTCAAAAAGGTCATAGGAAACCCTAAATTTATGTGTCAAAATTTTTTTAAAAACCTAAAATGTACTAATTGAAAAAAGAAAACATAGTTTATAGATTTTTATTCTTAAGAAACAACTAGGTGGGGATAAAAAGGTGAATTTTTGTGAAAATCAAGCTTTCATAAAAAAAAAAAAATTGATTTAAAGGGAGAAAATTTAACATATTATTGAGAATTCACATATCAAGTAACACTAAATCACATAACCCATGCAAGAAAAACTTGTTAGTTACAAAGACTCATACTAATAAAATTAACTCATGCAAAAATCTCACATCATGTAGAATTTAATTTTTGTATTGATGTTATTTTCAAGCAAAGTTTGACATTTTTTGAGTTTTTATCATTAGGCAAATAAAGAATACAAAAAACACATGAAGCAAGAACAAAATTAATTAAAACGTTAAAGTTATTAATTTTTATTTTTCTTGAATTTTATCAATTTTCTCTTTTTTTTAGAAGCTAGAAAAAAACACAAAAAGGAAAAAATTAGGTAAATGACCATTTACCTAGCGTGCACAATTTAAAGAGCTTTGACAATGGGTGGTACGATTGAGGGTGGGGGGAGGGTGAGAGTGTTGATTGAGCTCTCTTCTTGATGATGAACAAAAGCCTTCAATCAATTTGAGGATTTGTGCTCAAGAATTGCTTCACTTGCACTTGAACCAACATCTTAATTAAAACTCAAGAAGCCTAACTTCAACTAGAACAAAACAAAAAAATTGTTAGCACACATTAACGCCTCGCCTCTCTAAGCATCCACTTTATCTATAACAAGACCTTGATGTTTGAAAGATGGTTTATTATCCTATTTGTAAGTTAAGGATAAGGTTAACTTGTTAATCACTTTGAATGCCTATGACTAGAATTAGATTAGAAACTTACATTTTAATGTATACTTCATATAAATATTTTCTATAGAGAATACTTATTTCAATGATTACCTTACATCATTAATTGTAGTATTAAGTTAGAAATATAATTAAAAAATATTAATATGCCCCTATTTAGTGATTTAGAATATAACTATTCAAGTCATTTAACATTTCTTATCCTAATAAAGGCCAAGTTTTTCCTTCTTCTTCTTATTCTTCTTCTTCTTCTTTTTTCTTTTTCTTTCATTACATAAAAGTAAGGAACAATAGTGATTAGCATTCATGTCATTGAACTACAATAGGAGTGAGCGGCTACAAGATAGATAAGATATGAGGCTTTACTTATACCTTATCTTGTAAGATACAAATCTCCAAATTTTGGAATTGGAACCTACCTTGTAGCACTTTAAAACTACCCTAAAACTCATACCTTATAAATGCTACAATGTACATAGTACCTTATGGAACTTAAAATTTTTTTTCATTTTTTTCTATAAATTTCTAGTTTATGTTATATTTAAAAAGTAACTTATATGTTATATTACTATTATTTCATATGCAAAATCTAAAGAACCTACAACAAAATATTTGAAATTAAAGAGTAATTTTTTTCTACCATCATTATTTCAAGTTTATATGATTTTACTATTTGGCAAATGTAAAAGAATAAGGAGAAATTATAGAAAATGTAAAGTGAAAGAGACAACATTAGTCTAAGCCATTTAGAGTTATTAATTTATGAGCTTAGGCTTTTTTATTTTTTATTAAAATATTTATTAGCCAAAAAAATATAATATTATCATTTATTATTCAATTTTTAATATTATTTAATATTTTTTTTATAGGATTGGTACAAAACATCTTGAACACTATACCCTATCTACCTTAAAATGTATATTTTTTAGTGGATACAAGGTAGAAAGACTTAATACTCGTATCATACCCAATGGAAGCAAATTTAAAAAAAATCTGTAGCTGAAACCTATCTTATCACTCTTTATACCTATTTGGAACCTATGCAATCAAGTAGGATATGGGTTAGTATCCTATAAAACAGGGTTACTTACTTACCCTAAGCTATAAGAGTCTTGCTAATAAAAATCAACTTCAAAATTAGTTTAGTTTGTTTTAGTGCTGATTTAGTTAGCCTAGTTGAAGTTGCCAATAATTTTTTAGTTTGGATAGATGCCATATTTGATACTTATACTTTATCCATTTTTGCAATTAATTACCTAAATAGAGTTAGTTCAGTATCATAAATGATCTTAAAAAGTTTATAGGTAATAAATTGATATTTTAAAATTTTAAGTAATTAATTATAAAAACGAATAACTTTGTATACCAAATGTGCCTTTCCTTCTTGAGGAATTCTATTGTGTAGTCACATAAAAGTGATTACACTATATAGTCACCTTGCACTATTAATAGCCCTTATTTTACTATATGAAACAACTTGTCAACAATCTTGATAAAGGCTATTGATGGTTATATCAAGGCTATTAATAGTTATTTTTACTATATTTGAAAAGATAAAACATTCGTAAGAAAAAAAATGACTATAAATTTCCTCTCTTTTCTATCCATCTTGCTAGTGTTTCCATATAAGCATTTATACGGTATTATTTGTGCTATTTTCTTTTAATGTGATTTAGGTATTTGTATGACCAAATCATATATAATTATATGTATTTCCATGCCATGAGACGGCTTAAGTCCTCCTCCTTTTGTCCGATTAAGTTTGGCATCATAATTTTGAAAATCATCTCCATGTGAACG
This sequence comes from Laguncularia racemosa, assembly GCA_037954665.1. Taxonomy (NCBI): domain Eukaryota; kingdom Viridiplantae; phylum Streptophyta; class Magnoliopsida; order Myrtales; family Combretaceae; genus Laguncularia; species Laguncularia racemosa. The sequence continues at coordinate 1,143,143 of JBBMOL010000110.1, read as the reverse complement.
ACCACTTACGTTAAGAACAGGTAGTAATATTTGATTTTAAAAATTGAAATTACAAACATCATAATCTTTCTCTGGAGCGTACGAAAGCAATTGCCATTAGCCAAGGGGACTCTACCTACCCACAAGACCATGTCATAACCCAAGTGATGCAGGCAAAAAACCATACGTATCCAGCAACGCAAGTAAATGATCTCATTCACTTTTTGAGTGAAGCAATCGGCATTTAGCTATTAACATCATCCATTAAATAAAATCTGGAGTTATTAAATCGGATAACGAAGTTAATATTTACTTAAGAAACACCAAATCCATTTCTGGCAATTATAATTGGATTCTGAAGCTCAAAATTTCATGCGCTCGATTACTTCAGCAAACATGCTCGCCGTAGTGGTTGGTTCGCCGCTTAAACCTTTTGCAGCAAGTCTATTGCTGAAAGAAACATTATATATATAGTATGAGGAGCTCGCGACAAATAGGTCAAGCTCTTGCAAGTTGCCACATCTCTGTCTCCCTGCAATGACCTTTCGACATGGGCCATAACTACATAGTATACTGGTAATTTAATTTTTTGAAAATATTTTTCAGTAAACATGCAATTTGAATCTTTGGTTCTGCATCAATTTTTTGTAGCAACATCATACGGGAATGGCAGTAAAAGCGGCATAAACATTTATACCAACGGGCAGTGCATGAAGTTGAACTACAGGTGAAGGAATGCTGGTCTGAAAAAACGTCCAGGGCTGTTCTCGCAAATAATAATTGAATTAATACTGCCCCAATTCTAAATTCACTCTCTGGCATTTTCTAAGTCATTTCACACTCTCGACTACACGCACTCTCAGCCTCTTCGAAGTAATCGAAAGTGGAAAGCCTATTCATAGGAGCACCGCAGACATCGGTTTATAAGGAGAAATATCCGTGAGCAACTGGGTTTTATATGGTACGAGGATCTTGTCATATTAATTATTTTATTTATTTTCATCTGAACCATTAATTATTTTATTTATTTTCACCTGAACCATTAGTTTGCTTTATTTTAGATGTCACGTTTAATCATTATTGGACTTTTATTTGTTTGCTTATTAATAAGACATTGAGTTTTATTAGTAATTTACTTTTCATCAGTTTTCTTATTATCGTATTTATCTAATAACTTTTAAATCGTCCAAAATGGTAAGGTTTATACTCATTCTTTCTTATATAAATACCCTTGATTAATTGGGTTTTTTTTTTTCCCCAGAAGGTGTCAAATGAATAAGGGACAGTGATAAAATTATTGTTAGAACTTTAACCATCTTTTTCAATATTACACATGAAATTTAAACTTGTTTAAATATCATACCTAATTAATATTTTCTTGTAAAATTTATTTCCTCATCACCTATTATTGTTTACATATATAATCAATAATCAAAAAGCTGTTGTCACAAGATTTTTTTAATTATGATGGTAATATTATAGTAGTAAATTTACTAAATAAAAGTTTAATTGAATTTAATATTTAATAATTTCAAACTTTAGCTATAGAATTTAAAAATAAAAAATTATTTTAGTATAAAACTCAATAATTTTAAATTTTAGTCGTGACGCTCTAGAACAAAGCCATGAATGGCTAATTTGATAGTATCTCAATGAATAAAAGTATTATCTCTCAAATCGATGAGATGCACTTTCTACTTTCAATGAAAGGCCATCCCAAGGTAAATCATTTTTTTTCTTTTTTTCTTTTTTCGCGAAGAGATATCAATATATATATATTCGTGGTCAACCATGAATTCAAAAATTGTTATACAATGATGCTCTATAATATATATAAAAATCAACTTAAATTCTTGAATCAAAATCCTACTTACCCTTGATACTTGAAAAATCATGGTACCTCAAACTTCAATTACTCTTGATCTCCACTTCAAGATTCTTGATTTATCAATTGAAACACTTAATTAGAACTATTATTGAATCTTAAAATTAATCTAGAACTTTGAAATTAAATTTTAAATCTCACCAAATGAAGTTTAGTTCTTAGCTTAAATCTTTTAGAGCACTTGAATTGATTCTTAATTCTTTAAATTCACCTTACAAAATTCTAAAAACCTTGTTAGTATTGTCTTGAAGCTTCACACCCCTAGAGAGAGAGAGAGGGTGGAGAACTCACCTTAATTTCATTTTTCCAAATACATTACTTTGTCTCTCTTAACTCTACTCAAGCTTATATAGTTGTACTAAACCACACTCGGATCATTAAATTACCAACCTACCCTTATTAGACCTCTTTAGTTATTTATGACATGTGGAGGGTATTTTAGTAATTAGAAGAAATAATTATATTTTTATAATCTTAATAAATATCATAATTAATTAGTTACCATCTTATCCTTAATCCTAAATTACATATGTAGGGTCAAATTGGTAATTTTAAATTCCAAGATTTTACTTTGATTTTAAATTGACTTTATTTGATTCTTTTGATTTTAATCAATGTCTTTCCTAATTTTGGGATATTTTATATATGTAGGCATCAAGTTTTGAGGGCTATTCGATGCAAATGAAGTGAAGGAATGTGATGTTAGTCTTTCAAAATGGCTTGATGTGTTTTGCCCAACAAGTTTCTAAGTCTAATATGAGTTTGAGTTTTAATAAAACAATAAATACAACACCTTATGCTTACGTCATGTATGTTTAGCTTCTTGTTTTTGAAACTAAATATTTAGACCTCCAAATGTTTGAAAAATGTGTTTTTTAGACCAAATTCTATTAATTTACTCATGGATAAAATAATAAAAGATACTAAAATTATAACAAAATTACATAAATCAAAGAGAAAATGGTCTTGTGGGAGTATAAAAAGACATTTTCCAAAGATTTAATATCTAGACACTCAATTTTCAAAAGTAAGGGTTAAGCACACATGAAGTAAGCATAAGAGGTGTATTCATAATTTAATCTTAATAAAAAAAATATTAGAAAGAATATAACTTTTCTAACATAAACAAGATTACTTGATCATCATGTAGTACACTACCACTAGTGATACGATATAAGCATTGTAGGACATGGTTGATGATTGATGATCGGAAAAATACGTAAATAATGTAATTTTTCAAAAAATATTATGTGAATAAGGTAGGGAAAAAAATATTATGTGAATAAGGTACCAAAAATGCATATAGTGCACGCTTTTTCAATATAATAAGAATTTGTACTAAAAACACCATGCACTGTATGCATTCTTAGTACAAAAAAATTTGTACTAAAAACACATATAGTGCATAAATTTTCAATACAATTTTTTGCTACTTGACATGAAACTCCCTACAATTATTGGGAAAAAAAAAAGAACTTTTCATTAAATAAACTATTTCTAATATCCATGAAAATGTTTAAAATAACTCACAAATAACTCTATCCCATCTTACTCCTACTCTTAGTAAATGGTCTAGTGATTCTAGCCATGATAGATCTATGCTCAATTTGTCTCACATCGAAGGTGGGAGGAGCTTGTGACTCTTGTCTTGCTAGCAATTGCAAGGGTTTGTTAAAGTCACGTAGAGGAATTGGACTCCATCATACCAAAGACTATGAGCTGTCACCAATATCTAATTGATAGTGATGTGACCTTCATGGAATGGGTGGGTTAGGAATGGAACTACTAATAGAGTACCTATGAGGGGTGATGAAAGAGCTTGTAGTAGGAGTTGAGTTAACTATGATGTTCTCGTCCATGACGTTTAGAGGAGTGTAGTCATGATGGATCTACTCATCCCTCCATCGTACTCCTTTAACTCTTTCTTTGTTAATCCTACAACACAGTGGTGGTGCAAGTGTAGGATCTATTGGAGGTGCATACTCTAGGTCTGTAGCAACCTCCCCCTCTAGTGGCTACTTAACTAAGCGGTAGGAAAAAATACAACTCCGCTATGATTCTCAACTAGTTGTACTCCAGCATTGATAAGTGAAATTGTTGAAGGCAAGTCAGATACCATATGTATATGTTGTAGGGAGTCAGCATAAAAGAATTGAAAAAAAAAAAAATGTTTTGGCGTAACTTAGTCATATAGTATAGTCAATGTAATATTTTTAAGTGTTTTTTCTTACCAAGTGTCTAATTATTGCTCTAGTATGCTCTACATAGCAGTGACTGACATATCTACACCACTGGATGTAATTTAGATGCACACCATCACTATATTCCAATAGGATCCTATACGTGTGATGATCCTCTCAATAGGCAATGTAGGATGCGCGCAGCACTATCTAATCAATGTTGGTCTAGGCCCATAAATCAATATGGTGCAAGTAGGGTTTTGTATTGACATCAATAGGTAGCAAAAATTTAATATCGATTTAGCTGATAAATTATTTTAAAAGTCTTATTTATAACCTATATAATCTTATAGTAAAAGAAATAATAGTTTAAAAAGCGAACCACATAGATATTCAAAATAAACGATAAAATAAATTAAAATCATAGATTTAGAATAGTTAAGTGAAAATTTTAAGTAAATATTTACATTCGGAATAATTCATTTAGCTTAGTCGTAAAATTTTATAACAAGACACTAAAGTTACTAACCTTAAATAAGTTACTAAGCATGTTGAACTAACTCAAAAAATCCAAAAATTAATCTTATATAAAAAGGAAGTGAACCAACTTTTCTAGAAGATATTCATTATTCCAAAGTTAGAAGCGAGAGAGACAGAGCAAATAAGAATGAATAGAAAGAAAAAGAAAAGAAAAACGTCGAAAATGAAGAAGGAAAAATTGTCATAGAGTGTGCATACGATGTCCAAACCTCAATCTGAGACAACCTATACAATTCTTGAGGTGAGTTCTATAGAATTAGATTAAACTTATACAAAAAATTTTCATTTTAAAATTTGAATACAAATTTGTGTAAAAACGAGTTTTTAACTTAAAAAATAGTTGAAATCGCTAAGAATATAAAAGATAAGATGATATTAGCTTGAGTAATAAGTAATAGTGTTATTTTCTTATATTTGAGGAGAATAATTTAATCTCTCATGAGTACCTAAGAATTATTACACTCTTTAGAAGAAAATGAAATTCAGGTCAATGGAAACTATATGATATATTGCTTGTTTGTAATATATCAAGTTATTACGTAGGTAATAACTTAGGATTGTTACACACCACATTTGTGATGGATGTGTCACTATCTCTGTATCTATGTATATATATATATATATTTGTTATTGTAAATCTCGCGTGAAAATATTGTGGCTGAGCTCCGCGCGTGTGAAAAATCGTGTGGTGCTCTGTTCTGTGGATGTGATGAACTCCGTGTTCATACGGGGTTGGGTGATCTGTTTTGTCTGTATGCACGTGCTAGATTGATCTGTTTTGTCTGTATGCACGTGCTAGATTGAGCGTGGACGAGGAGTGGTGGTGCGTGCTGCGTGAAGTGCAGGTGTGAGTGCATGGGAGTGGGGATGGCCTATTGCGCGGGTGCAAGGAGTCGTGGTGTGTGGTGCCGTGGTCGCGTGCTTGTACAGGTACGAAGGTGTCCGTGACGTGTGCGGAGAAGTACGTAGTGTGCATGGAAGTGAAGGTGCAGGGGGGCATGTGTGGTGTGAAGTGCAAGTCCGTGTTTGTGTGCGTGAATGGGCGAGCGTGCTGGTACGGTGGCTGGGCGAATGTGCTGGTTCGGTGACCGGTTGAGCATCCTGGTTCGACAGCTGGTGCACGAGGAAGAGTAGTGGCAAGTGTGTGAGAGGTGTCCGTGTGCGTGGTGTGTGTGAGTGCGAGGAGGGTGTCCGTGGTGTGTAGCGTCGTGGGCGATGGCTGCGGGTCCGTGAGCGTAGTGTAAAGTGCCTTTGCACGCGTGGGAGTGGAGTTGCTGGGATGGCATGGAGTGTGTCTGCGAGCGGGTTACGGCTACGATCGTGTGCGCAGGATGAAGTTGGCGAACGAAAAATGAAGTCCGGTGAGCGCCTGAGAATTCCTACGATGAGAGTCCGGTGATGGACGAAGGAATGGAAGATGAACAATGGACGTTAAGTATATACCATGATTTCTGATCCCTTTTAAGACCGAACATAATTCTTTTCTATTAATGTCCCAATTTTGTTCATTTTGCTTAAAAGTTCCAGATCCATATCTTTCTATATGTTCTTTCCCCTCAAAAACTTTGATTAGCAAAGGGAAGGTTATCTGTAAGTTTAATTATGAACAATGTTGAATGAATGAAAAAAGCAAGTTTTTTTGTTACAAGCCCCATACCAATGCTATTTCGGGCACTTTCTTCTATTGTGCCCTTCCCTTCTACACCTAGTACACTTAGTTTTGGATGAGAGATCTCTAAGGTCCATCTACATGTGGTATTGTTTCGACCTGGGCTTTTCCATTCCACGTTGAAGTTTGTCCATATCAAGGAAAATAAATGGAAAGTCTACCTCCGGCCAGTAGCGCTCATCTCCATTGGGATAGAAGTGGCTTTGATAACATTGTAACCGATGTGTCCACCTATACCAATTGCCAATAACCAATGAGCTATCAAGCCTCAAATATGCTATTGCAGCGTAAGCATGTGAACATAGAATTTTATATATTTGCCACTTGATGCACGTGCACGTATGATTCTTGAGGTCTACAGTTTGTGTCCTTCTTCCTTCTTTAATCCCATTAACCATGCACTGTGGCCTAATTAGGATCTCAAATATTTGGTTAGGTTTACTAAACCTAATGACCTTATGGGTACTGGCCCTATGTCTCCATTTTTTTTATTTTATCATTGGTGTACTTTGTAAAAACCTAGTTTGTTACAATTCCTTTGTGTATATCCCCAATCATCTTATCCTAATGTTTGATAAAATTTTTGTTTTTTATCAATGGCCTCTTACCCCTTGCAAAATAGAATTGTAACTTTCTACAATATTTGAAATCATGTATCCAAAACGTTACCCTCCATCATATGCAAGTGTCCACTCTTCCAAGGAGATGCCATTAAACCATGCAGGGATGTTAGGCTTTATTTACCTAACTAGGTCAATGTAATGCTGAAACTTGTGAGTTTGTGCCTTCATCTCAGCAATTTTCACCCATTTCCTACATTGCAAATTCTTGTGAGGGGTGTTAAAGTTGCTTGTAACATAGTGTAAGAAAAAGTACTACACTATAGAGAGAGGCCTCCATCCATTGTCTTATCACTCAACCATAGTGTTGATACCAACATGTCTATAAAAAATGAGACAAATGGTTTCTTGACGGTTATCTACAACATGCTTCTTTAGCATTCAAAGAAACCATCCCCATGTCTCTATCAATTTGTTATCTACTAAGGCAAATGTAAGGGGGACAATACAGTTGTTTCCATCCATGCTGCATATAATCAATAACTTACGAGTGTACTTCCTATACAAGAAAGTACCATCGATACCAAGTACAAGCCTACAATACTTGAATGCCTCAACACATAGACCGAATGTCTAGAAGACCTATTTCAATATGCACTCCCCAGCAACTATTAAATCATGCTAACCACATTTGACTTGTGTTTCAAGATTATTAATCTGGATTGTGTTTAGGAGTTTTGGCAATTTGCTTTACAATTTTGTCCCAATCACCATACACAGCTTCAATAGCTTTCCTTTTTGCATCCCATACCCTCCTTATGGAGATTATATACCTAAAGTTAGCTTGAATTACGGAATTGAGGTCAGTAAACCTTATATCCAGGTTTTCTCTCACATATTCAATGAAGATTCTAGCCATCATATTTGAATCTAACCTTAGATGATCCTAACGTATCATGGTGTTTTTGCACATATGAGGTCCCTCGAGGATTGTGATGATGAAAGGGCCTTCCAACTTCTTACAAGCTCAAAGCCTCCACTTACGAGCACTATCTTTATTGGCATAGAAAATTGACCATAAAGTCCAATTTGATTTTTCAACTGCAAAGTTATAATGGTTCTTTATATAAAACATCTTCATAGCTTGTAGTAGCTCTTCCTTACTATTGAATCTCATTCCCATCTTAAGGCCATCACTACTGCTGAAGTCTCCATACATAGCAACCATATTTTCCTCGAAGGTGATTTAACCATTATCTCCCCCTATGTTGAAAAATGGAATGGCATCATCTTGTATCTCACCCCTCTAGGGAAGTAGTGTGGATGCCTATGTAGTATCTTAACACGAACCATAATTGGTTAGACTCTAATGGCTCTACAAATCCTGTGTAAGAATTTTGTATAGTTTGAATTCTTCCTCACCTTCAATTTATTCACCAATGTATTGTTGTAATTGGGCTTGTTGTTGCAATACACAATGTTTCCTCTCATGTTCACAATAAATTTCACCACCTTAGCCATTTCAAACCTAATTACATGACCCTTGCATGTTTAGTGTCATGTAAAATTGCACCAATTCCCTATAGCCTAATTTTGACTATTTCTATCCGTACATTCAAAGCAAACATTGTTTCTAACAACTTATAAACCTCTACAACTACCATGTTTCACATATCTTGCTACTACTCTACATACATTGTGAAGTAATACAGATCAAATGCCTTTTTATTTTGTTCTTCTTCTCAATAGTTAAACATATAATCTTGTATTTATTTAAGACACAACACACACATTTCACATACATGTCAACATAGTAGAATACACCCTCAACCAATATACAGCACAACTACAAAACCAAACCCAATAGCAGATATGCAACATACACATATACAATAATCTTTCAAGTAAGTAAATACAAACAATATAGTAAAAAAATTGAGTTCCTACTCACTAAAAAGTGTGGTCTTGATACAAAGTACTTTTTCCAAAGATCGCAGTGGTGTTTATAGTCTTTTATTTAGATCTAGTATGAGAAAGTTTTAGATTTTTGAAGTTTTTGAGGGGAAATATAATTTGTACCAAAGAATACAGGAAAGAAGAGAAAGAAAGAAAAGAAAGGAAAGGGGTCAAATGAGTTCTACTAAATGAAGAGAGGGAGGGAGGGTTTAGCAAGGAAAACAAAGGGAACACGGCCACATAAGTGTCAGTACTTTCAAATTTTGGTAAAGTGGTGTCTACACTTAGAAAATATGCAATTAAGTGATTAGAAGTTTAAAATAAGAAGAATTTAGTGCCTCTGTCCATTTATGGAAGTAATGGATGTTAAAGTACTCTACCATAGCATTACCCATTAAAATATTTATTGCCATTTCTTTCTAGAACTAAAACACCACAACTACTTGAAATTTACTCCAAACTTTAACAAGTAAGCATTAGATTTATGCAGCATTTAAGCTTACTTATTTTGCATAAAACAAGTATCGCTAAACATCTAACCAGCAACACCAATTGCCCTGACTTATTGTAGTTGGTTTATGTATTTTGCATAAAAGGAGTTATGCTAAACATTCGAGCAACTACACTAATTATTTTGACCAATTTTAGTTGGTTTACATATTTTGCATAAAAGGAGTTCCCCTAAATGTCCAAGCAGCTACACCCAAGGTTGTCAAACTTGTGATTTTACCTAAAATCACCAAAAAGTCTATAGAAACATAAGTTTCTAAAACCTATGTAAAATAGCTTTAAAAAACTGTTAATATGTTTATTATAGTAATAAAAAAAGGAAATATAAGATAAAAAAAATAAATTCAATATAAATTTTAATTATAACTCGCAATAAAAGTTATATATTTATACTACAAATAAATTAAAATAATTTATTATGTTAACGCATAAAACTACCATGCTCTCTCTTTACTATAACCATCATCGCTACCATCTTCATTGTCAAAGCTAACATTATTATTAATACTATTATCAATTATATTCTTATATTCTAATTTTAAGTCTTTCAAATAACTAATAATATTCATATCTTATAAAAGCTAAGTTATAGTTTTCAATCTTTAGTCCAACTGACTTTAATAGGTAGAGTCGGCTAAAAATATAAGATTCTACTAATTTTACATATAAACTCATGATTTTACCACAAGTTTATATGAAAATAATTTTATGCCTGAGTTAACTTGAAAAGGTGCCCTAAAATCGTAAACTTGTAGAATTGTATAAGTAAAATCGCAATTTTGACAACTATGGCTACACCATTCATTCCAACCTACTTTAGATATTTGCATATTTTCAATAAATGGAGTTCTCCTACACGTCCGAGCAATAGCATCAATTAGTTCGACCTACTTTAGTTGGTTAACATATTTTCAATAAATGGAGTTCTCTTGCATGTCCAAGTAGCAGCACCAATTAGTCTAACCTATTATACTTAAGTACATGGATTTTGCATTATAATAATTAATCTGACCTATTATACTTGAGTGCATGGATTTTTCATTGTAATGATTAGTCTGACCTAATATACTTGAGCGTAAGGATTTTGTATTATGACAATTAGTCCGACCTATTATACTTGAGTGCACAGATTTTGCATTATGACAACTAATTTGAATTACTATACTTTAGTGCATAGACTTTGCATTATAAAGATTAGTCTAACCTAATGGACTTCAGTGTATGGATTTTACATTAAAACACGTTGAAGAAGGAATTATAGCTACTATAGTATAATTAATAAAGGAACTAAAATTAAGAAATAAGCATATGCAAGAATCATTTCATTAATCATAATCGATGTACAAGGCTTCTAGTTAGCATTTTAACCATCATACAAAATGAAAAATGAAAAAAATAGAGCAAGGAAAACAAAAAGAAAAAAAAAGAACTATCTATCTTATAGAGCCATCGATTAAGGTCAAAGATGGTGTAAGGTCAAGCAAAGGAGGAGCTTTTTCAATGGGAGGAGGTCGGGGCGCTTTATCCTAAGGAGGTGGAGGAGGAATCTCTTTAACTTTGTTAGTAAAAGGAGAAGGAGGAGCATCTACTGTAGGCACCATTATCGATGGCTAAGGAAAGTCCTCATTCGGTGGCTATCCTTCTTCCTTAGTCATGGTTAAGTAAAGCTCCTCCCTCTCCCTCGGAGGGATGTTAAGCTCTTGCATTTTTTTCCCCAGGCCATGAGAGATCAAATGTTGGATCCCTCTTAAGGATTTAGTGCTACATGATCCTCTAGCAGACCTAACCCACCCCACCACCCCCCTCCCCCCCTTCCTCCACGACTTAGACCACTTTGTTGGTGTAATCATCAAAGGATTGAATTTCTCATAGTACCTAGCCATGGTTATTCACTTGTTCTCCTCTAGTTCACAGATCCTCGAATCTATATCAGTTAGTAGCTTCTCAAGTTCTTAGACATGTCCCTTTAGCTTCACCTCCTTTGTGTTGTTTAGCTAAAGGCATTGCTAAGCCAAATCTAGGTTTTGCTCAAAGTCCACAACTATGGCCTTATCCCATTATAGCTCAAACATGAGGCACAATTCCTACTCTTATAAACTCGAGACCACCTCCTTCAAAGAGTTGATATGGTTGTTTGCATTGTTCAACTTTTGCTGCACATTGTACAGGTCAGAGACATTCCTTTGTGCCTTGTCCTCAGCGTTAGCAATTCTATGGTAGCAGTCTTCTCTCACCGCCTTAAGCTCCTCATAAGCCTCCTTCAACTTTATCTCAACCACCATTTGCTTTTGCAAGTGCAAGTTATAATGGTCATGCTGCCATGAGAATAACAGATAATAGTGTTCACAATCTATATTTTGTTCACATACCTACAGTTCTCCTTTAGCACACATGAACAAAACCCCGTATGTAGCCTTCACCATCTACATGAAGAATCTAGTTATAAGGACATGCATTAAAAAAATAAAAGATGAAGATTTTAAGAACAAAAACAAGCTTTTACCTCGATAAGATGAGTAGAGAAGATGGAGTGAAGATCCGAAACAAAAACAAGCTTTTACCTCGGCTTCACCTTGCTCCTAGGGGCTTAGGTTCTCATCGAACAGGTCTCGTCGACCTGCTCTCCCATTCGAGCCTTAAGGCATGATAAGCATAGGGGTACTAGAGGGTGAGGGGTTGTGAGGCCTGGCAAAATCGCTACTACTCGAGTGCTCCTCCTACAGATGTTAAACATCGTGGTGCCACTTTTGACGATACTCTACAACTGCATCCTTACTTCCCCCAAGAGTGATAGACCACACTTCCTCATTTTCCGGGATAGAAATTACCTTTCTAGATCGGACGCACTTTAGAAGCACCTCATCACAACACTCTAAGGTCCTACAATAAGGTACAACCATGGCCATGCTATTCTACTGGGGAGCGTCTAAGCTACGAATCACAAATCCCTAGGAGAGGGCCTCCTAGCAGTAAAGGTCAATGCCTTAGACCTCCTATACTCTTGTTGCTCTATTTGGGTTATTATAGACACTTTGTTTTGTGACTAAGTGCCAGTGTGGGATTCGTGAATGGTAGGGTGTTTGGTCGTGTGAATATATGGTGCATGTGTATAGTTGTGTAGTAGGGTGCAAGGTGTTGGTATGTGCTTTGTATACAAAACCGTCTACCCTGTGTGTGTGTGTGTTGTATGGTTCTAGTGTGCATGTCTACGTGCCCTCTATGTGTGACTTCCATTGGTGTGTGTGTATGTATGCAGTAGAGATGCTTGGGGTGTGTAGGGTAGCTGTATGTGGTGTGTGAAGTGGAGATACATAGGGTATACAGAGTGGTTAGTGTGTTATTCTATTGGTGTGTGTTAATTTGTTATGTTGTGTGCAATTTGTTGCAAGTGACCATGTTGGTGTGTTGTTGCATGCTAGGGTGATGTGTGCTACTGGTGATTGCTCTCTGTGTGTTGTGAGCTATGTTTAGTGTGTGAGTATGTTTGCTATGTGTGATCATGTATATGTATGTGTAGGTGTGTCTATACACTATGTGTGATTGTGTGTATGTTGCTATGTTCAAGTGTGTGTTGTGTGTGATGCATGTGGTGGTGCTGTGGGGTATGCTGTGTGTGTGTGATTATGTGCTGGGTTGGAGTGAGCTATATGCAATTAGGTACGAGTGTGTAGGTGCATGGGTATGAGTGTATGTGTATGAGTGTGAAAGTATATGTACATGGGCTGGTGTGTGTGTGTACATAGGTGAGGGTGTGTGTATGCATGGGTAGGTGTGTGTGTGTGCATGGGTGTGTAAGGTGCAAGTGTTAAGCATATTGAGTGTACCATGGACGAACTATTGTGTATACTACCATGGGTGTATGCAGGGAATTATGGGTGTGGTGTAAAAAAAATGAATAAGTTATCAAAATTAGTTAATTTTGATTTTCCTTGTGATCCTCGAGTGTATATTTTTGTGGCTTTAAATATCTGTAGTATTATGTATTTTGCTATTTGGTTTTTTTCATTATACTTTATTGATCACCCAAAATAATTTATTAATTATTATGGGTCAATTAAAATTCGACATGCATTACACAATACAATGCACTATAATTGAAGGCTATCACTGCTATTGGGTGCATCAAAAGTAATTGAATAGCATTACTATTCCACCATTGGTGAACTAAGTAATTAGGGGATTGTCATACCTTTGATGGTTTAGAGCCCGATCTGTCCTTACGGGTGTTTGTGCTTGATGTACTAAATTATACTTAGAGCTTAACGGATTAAACTTAAAAGACAATTTCTAATAAAGAGAAGATGAAAATAAATGGATTTGTGAGACCTGGGCACTAATGGTAATGATGTGAATCCCTAACATATGATTAAGGGGGTCATAAACCCTAAACTTTACGCTGGTTATCAAAAGACTACGTGTAATGATGCATTTCTTGTGGTTGTTCATGCATGGCATATGATTGAGAACTTATGTAAATTGTTTGTGCATGCACAATATTGAGAGTATTGCACTCTTATCTCACTAGGCAATTTAACTCACCCTACTACAAATTATATGATATAGGTTGTGAATACGTGAACTTACCAAGTAAATGCAGTATCAAGGTAAGTAAATCCCATTGCAAAACTTTTAGGATAAGATGCAAAGCTAAGAGTTAGAATGACCTTCTTTGGTCGATTTATGTAAATATTGGTGGCTAGATGTTGTAAGTATTTTATTTGATTTAGTGAAACTTTTAGTTTATATTATTATGGGACCTAGAGGAGGCCTACCTCTGAAATATGATTGTAATTTTATTTCAATGAATATGGAACAGTTGAAATGAAATATTGGAATGTTAAAGGCATCCCATTTTGTTAATTATTGTATTTTAACAAGTTAATTGATGTTGTGTTGAGATGTTTTGTGGTTACTTGTTAAGGGCCAAGTAACTGTAGCAGGTTATCATAATGGGATACCCTGTGGGGCACGATAGCTTTTACTGGTATCAGAGCATGGGTTTAAATTTAGAGTAAAACATAAATTATGTATAAGTTAGGTTAAGAGTCAATATCTTAAGAGATTGACTTAGAAACCTTATAGATAGAAGAAAAAAAAAGAAAAGAACCTACCTTAATAGGAGTGAGTGGGTAGAACCTAGGAAAAGGAAATTTTAATAGCTAATAACTAATAGAAATTTTGTATTTGACGAGATGCAACCAATGCTTAAGAATTGAAGGAAAGATGGAATGCATGTTGTATGGAGAATGAAGATGACTTTGTAGAATATAGGTTGATGATGCAAAAGATTCATTCTCGATACAAGTACTTCTACTTAAACAAAACAATAGATGAAATAATTGAAGATTGGAGAATATGATTAACAGAAGGATGGCAATAATAGTTGAACAGATTAAGCGAAGACCTTGGGGACAAGTATAGTAGGTATATTGCTATACTAGTTGTGGAAGCTCGGTTTGCTAAAATGAAGGACTTAGAAGGTGAGTTACTAGAGATATTATTTGTAACTTGATTTGATTTGGGAATGGAATATCCCCCAAGAAGTTCTAACATCTCCTATTAATTCTAAAAGGAATACTCAGATATACGTAAGAGGAATTTATGATTGGAAGCCAAGGTTTGATAGTAGACTACTATATTCTGAGGACTCTTAGGCTACCTTAGATTGTATTGAGAATAGGGAATTTGAGATTGTAGAGCAAGAAGACATTTAGTTGGTGCAACTAAAGGAATGGGAGGAGGAGGAAGATCCACCACTCGAGGAGAATTCCGACCATGAGGGCGCACTAAAGATCAAAAGTGTACCCTCAAACTCTACAAAAGAAGAAGAGGGAGAGGAAGACGAAGATGAAGAGGAAGAAGAGGAAGGAGAAGAAAGACTAGAAGAGAGCAACGAAGATGCGAGCGATAGATCAGGAAGTGATACTTAGCAACATAAAGATAAATCTAAAACAAATTTTTGGGGAAACCATGCGTATAAATTGTAAGAAAGCTTATATGTTAGGAAAACTTAGGAGGGAAAATTTTGTAATGTAATATATATCCCTTCAAGATGATAAACGTATAGGTTAAGAACACAAGAAATGTAAATTTTGGAAAAATATATATAAAATATTGTGACTTCCATCTATTCTCAACCTTTGATGCAATGATACAAATGTGTTATAAGACTTTTATTAATATCCATATCATTGTTGATATATATATCATTGAAAATGTCTTAACATATTGTGTATATTTCATTAATAAATTACAGTGGAAATATAAGTAGGGGGAGGAGACCATATTACAAGATTGGAAGCAACAATTCAAAAAACAACTCAACAACATGCCCTAATGATGTAATATTTGATGCTAGGAGGACAACCTCCACTGCAACTACCTTTGATAAATGTCAAAAGACCTTTATTATTTATGCTTAATTGGAAACATTTGTTAATTATTCTTTTAAATTGTTGAAGAAAAGGGTACTTATTTAATGAAAAATTATTTCAAGATCTTGAAGAGCTTAATTGGAATATTTTATGATGATAAAGGGGAAATCAATGCAAATTAAACAAGTTTAGACCAGTTTTTAAAAAGGAACAAAATTTTCCTTTTCAACCCTTGCATTTAGCACATCCATGATGAAATGGTAGGGCTGACCACAATTACCATCAGAAGTAAAAGTAATTAGATTTGGTTTTTCAGCTCGACCCCTAGCACAGCCGTGCAATAAGCTGTATTGACCTGTGACTATTCAGACATTATAAATAGCACTATTATTTTGTTATTAGGGTTATCAAGTGATTTTAGGGTTAGAGTTCTAAACTTTAGGAGAGAAAATACATAGAGCTTCAAGGGAGAAATTACATACACATCATTAAAGATCACAAGACATCAATTACAAGAGTTTTATCTCTACAACATGAATTCTTTTATCTTCTCTAGATCTTTTGTGCTTATTATAAACTCCATGGATGAGTAAATCTTTCATCCCCTACACTTTATGAAACCTTAACCCATGTGACTTGAATTACTATTTGATTAATGAAAAATTCATGTTTTTGTATCTATTCATGTGATTTCATTATCTTATGGTTACTTAGTGCATGAATTAACTTCATGTTTAATTCCTATTAGATAAAAAGAGGTTTCATTTAGTATGATAGATCTTCATGATTAGAGGAATTGAGTATTCCACCTAGAGGTAGGGAAATTCAGATTTTCTGCTCTAAAGAATATTCTTATCATAAAGATCTTAAACATCATGCAATCTTATAAAGCATTAATGAGGCAGAGGTCTCCACTATCTCATGTATGTTTAGGAGTTAATTGACTCGATGGAGTAATCAATTTAATTAATGGGATCCTATAGTGCAAAGCATGAATAAGTCCTTAATCAATCCATTAGTATAAGAATTTTAAGAGTTATGGTGGATTAAAGTGAGGGATATATCTTGTGATTGAATTCATCTATTGAAGCATGCATAACTGATCTTAGGGTTATTAGATTAGTTGTTTAGAATTTAAATCATAAATCTCACTTCAATATTTAGGCTAAATAGTAGAAAAATGGTAATACTAGTACTTGTTTTCAAGATCTTAGTGGATGATGCCTTAAAATCTATGCTACATTAAATAGGTATACTTACTTAACTCAGATTGTAGATTTAATTGGGTTTATAAATTTAGAATTTAATATGATCAGTAAACGCACATCAATTCCCTCCACCACTTCAACTAAAATAGATGCCACCACCACCCCCTCTAATTCTAGTTGCCCCTATGATGTATGCAGAAGGTAATAGGGGTATAATTAAGGAGGGATGTCTCAGAGGATACAAAAGAGTATGTTCCTACACTTCATCCAATCTAATAGATATTTTGATTAGGCATTTGGAAAGCCCGAAGAGGTAGAGGACTGGATAGCACAAGTGGAGAGATTATTTGTGGCTTATGAAGTAGTGAACCACCAAAAAGTGGTATATGCATCATATATGTTGAAGATGAGTGCTCGGATTTGGTGGGATGCGGGATAGAGAACCCTACCCTAGCCTATATCGTGGGAAACTTTCCATAAAGAATTCTTTAGAGAATATTTTCCTAAGAGTGTAAGGGCAAAGTTAAGTGGGTAGCTATTTCAGTTGAAGAAAGGTATGAAAACCATAGACCAATATGAGAATGAATTTAATAGGCTTGCAATTTGCTCCAGACACTTATAGAGATATGGACACACTAAAACGAAAATTATTTATGAATAGGCTGGATGTAGATACTCTAGAAAGAATTATGGAATTTGAGGTGTAAACTTACTTGAAAGTGGTAAATAAGGTTGGGGCTCTAGAACAGGCAAAGCAAAGAGGAGAAGAAATAAGAGCCTAAGCTCGATCAAGCATAAGGGTACGAATTCCAATAAAAGGCTACTATTTAATTCAAGTCTGAATGAGAAAGGAAAGAGGCCTATGTTGAATGTAAGGCCACCAAATAACAAACTACTAGTCATCTCACCATAAGCGAAGGTGATGACTATGGTTTGTTGGAAGTGTAGAGAATGACACTACTCTTAAGAGTGTCCACACTTAAAAGGTAAATGTTATTGGTGTAGGTTAGGTGACCATAGAGTTTCTAATTGTCTATGGAAAACCCTTGTAACTTGTTTTGTTTATGGGTAAAAGGGACATTTAGCAAATGCCTACCCTAAAAGACATCCAAAAATTGAGGCAAAGGCTATAGCACCCAAGACCATTGATGGAAGACTTGTTAGTCAACCATTCGGGTAAAGAAATCAAGGGGCTAATACCATGACTACAAACGCCTAGGTGTTTGCCATTGAAGGTAGTGATGCTAGAAATTAGGCAAAATAAGAACCTGGATAGTGCCAAGATATTGATTTAGTGGCTTTGGGATACATTAACAAAGGAGATATAGTAATAGGTACGTAGAATCAAACTCGTCTGTATATAGCAATCTATATATATGAAACTTGAATAAGAAGTCAAGAATTATAAAAAATGTACTACTAAAAGATTCCAGAAAAATAAAAGTTAGAGCTTGATCTTATTATTGCGTAATTAATAGGATTCATTCTAATCGCCACTCAACTAACTATGGCCCTCTTTGATATAGGTGCTACACATTTTTTTATAAGCTCAAATGTAGCTCAACAAAGAAAATTGGAAGTTCAACCCTCTCCAAAGGCTTTGAAGACCAACACCCTTACTAGAGAGAAAGCAATCACCAAGGAGATAGTAAAAGACTACCAAGTTGAGATACACGAGAGAAACATACCTGTGAACTTGACTGTTCTGTCCATGAGAGTTTACGAGGTAATTTTAGGAATAAATTGGCTCTCAAAGCATTTTGCTAATGTAGATTACAAGAAGAAACAAATATTGCTCAGCAAGCCAAGAGTAGAAACCATAGTGTATCGAGGACAACTAAGAAGAAATTTAGAAGTTTCCACTAGCATCTTGCAAGAAGAGGAAGAAAACCTTGGAGATTGGAGCATGTACTTAATAAGTACAATAGAGATGGAAGTGGAGCCACCGAGATTAGAGGAAATACTCATAGTCAATGAATTTCTTGAGGTGTTTCTAGAATAATTGCAAGGACTACCTCCTTCAAGAGATATGGATTTCACCATCTAAGTAAAGCCTAGTATAAAACCAATCTCTAAAGTGCCTTATCAAATGGCCTCGATCAAGTTGAAGGATCTGAAGAGACAATTGCAAGAATTAATAGAGAAGGGATTTGTTCATCCAAGTGTATCACCTTAGGGAGCTCCAGTATTGTTCGTAAAGAAAAAGGACGGATCCATGCGATTATGTATCGACTATCGAGAATTGAATAAGGTAACTATCAAGAACAAATATCCCTTATTGAGAATTGATGATTTGTTTGATCAATTGCAAGGAGCAAGCATCTTTCCCAAATCGATCTATGATTTGGGTATCATCAACTGAAAATTGAATAAGAAGTTATGTCTAAAACCACTTTTTAAACAAGATAAGGTCATTATGAATTTTTAGTAATGCCATGGATTAACGAATGCTTCAAGTGCATTCATGGATCTAATGAACAGGATCTTCAAACCATTCTTGGATAAATTTGTGTTTTTTTATATTGATGATGTCTTGATTTATTCCAAGAACAAGCTAGAGTACGAAGAACACCTAAGAATTGCCTTGAGACTATTGAAGAAACATCAATTATACGCGAAATTGTCAAAATGTGAATTTTGGATGAATCAAGTGGCATTCTTAGGACATATCATATTTGGTGAAGGCATATCAGTAGATCTAACAAAGATTAAGGCCATAATCGACTAAAAACAACTAACTACAGTCATAGAAGTAAGTAGTTTTCTTAAGTTGGCAAATTATTGCAGAAGATTCATAAAGAACTTTTCACAAATCTCAAAGCCATTGACTAGATTGACCCAGAAGGGCATAAAGTTCAAGTGGGATGAAAGTTGTGAGAAAGGCTTTCAAAAGTTAAAGCAACGGTTGATTTTAGCTCCTTTTTTTTATATTGCCCAACTCAGAAGAACCCATTTGTGTATATAGTGATGCCTCACAAGTCGGGTTAGGATGTGTTCCAATGTAGAATAAGAAGGGCATGGCTTACACCACTAGGCAGTTGAAAACACATGAAAAGAATTATCCCACCCACGATCTGGAGCTAGCAATAATTGTATTTTCCTTAAAGATATGGAGACATTACTTATATAGGCAAAAATGCAAAATTTACACAGTTCACAAGAATTTGAAGTATCTATTCACTCAAAGGGAGCTTAACATGCAACAAAGAAGGTGGCTAGAACTCATCAAGGATTACAATCTCAGTATCAACTAACACCCAAGAAAAGCCAATATAATAGCCAATGCTTTGAGTAAAAAGAATCATAGCCAGGTAGCAACATTATTAACAAAGTAACAACAATTGATACAGGAACTTTAAAAGTTGAGAATCGAGTTTGTATAGTATGGGGAGGAAGTACAATTAGCAAACTTGGAAGTATGACCAATTCTCTTGGATAAAATATAGGAGATGTGACTTAGTGACCTAAAGTTGATGGATCACAATTGAGTTCTAAAGTTATGAGGTTGATTGTATGTGCCAAAAAATAAGAAGTAAAGAGATGAAATTATGGATGAAGCCCACAATTTTGGATATACAATACACTCGGGAGGAACCAAAATGTATTAGGAACTTAGGAAGGGCTATTGGTGAGAAGACATGAAAAGAGATGTAACATGATTTGTCTCTCAACGCTCTATCTACTAGCAAGTTAAAGCGAAACATTAGAATCCTGGGGGATTATTATAGCCATTGCCAATTCCAAAATCAAAGTGGGATTATATTACTTTAGATTTTGTCACAACGTTGCTAAGGACAAGAGTAAGATATAAAGCAATATGGGTAATTGTAGATCAGTTGACCAAATCTACTCATTTCTTACCCATTAA
This sequence comes from Laguncularia racemosa, assembly GCA_037954665.1. NCBI lineage: Eukaryota > Viridiplantae > Streptophyta > Magnoliopsida > Myrtales > Combretaceae > Laguncularia > Laguncularia racemosa. Next base: position 1,122,414 of record JBBMOL010000110.1, on the reverse strand, counting down.
CATGACTTGTTCCTTAGATAAGTTAGTTGGGATCTACCTCAAAGAAATTACAAGACTCAATGGGGTACCGCACAACATAGTATCAAATAGAGATCCACACTTTGTGTCAATGTTTTGGAGAAGTCTACAATAAGCTCACAAGATGAAATTACAATTTAGCATAGCATATCATCCTCAAATGGACAGATAATTGGAACAAGCCATCCAAACTTTAGAGGACATGTTAAGAGCTTGTGTGTTCGATTTCAAAGATAGTTAAGATTAACATTTGTCGTTACTTAAATTTGCTTACAACAACAGCGATCATTCGCTAATTAAGATAGCGCTTTACAAGGCTTTATACAAAAGAAAATGTAAATCTCCGTTATACTGGGACGAGATTGAAAGAGTACAATGGGGGCATACTTGTTGCAAGAAAGGATAGACAAAGTAGCCACCATCAAACAAAAAATGAAGGAAACTCAAGACTAACAGAAAAGTTAGGTTAATTTAAAAAGGAGAGATTGAGTTTCTGTTGGGAGAACATGTCTATCTGAAGGTCACTCTAATCAAAGGGACGAGAAGATTAGAAATGAATGGAAAATTGAGTCCTAGATACATAAGACCATGCAAGATTCTAGAAAAGGCTAGAGAAGCAGCATACAAATTGGCGTTACCTTCCCAGTTATCAGGAATTCACAATATATTCAATGTGTCATTGCTTCGAAAACACATCCCAAATCCCAATAGAGCGATTGACATGGATATCATGAAGATCCAACCTAATTTGACAGATTAGGAACATCTAATCAAAGTTCTCGACACCCAAACTTGAGAAATATGCAAGAAAAGTATCAAATACGTCAAAGTACAATAGAGTAGACATTCGAAATGGGAAGCTACTTAGGAAAAGGAGGACGAGATGACGGAAAAATACCTTTATTTGTTTTAGAAGCCCAGGTACACTCTAAAGTTTTGAGGACAACACTCTTACAACGTGGGAGAATGTAAAACCCAAAAAATTTATCATACATACAAGACCAAATTAGTCAATAAATTAAATCAAAAGTCTTATTTATAACTCATATATTTTTAAATTAAAAGAAATAATTGTTTAAAAACAAACTGCATAAATTTTCGAAAGAAATGATAAAATAAATTAAAATCATGAGTTTATGATAGTTAAATAAAAATTCCTAGTAAATATTCACGCTCGAAATAACTCATTTAGCTTAGTTGTAAAATTTCATGGCAAAATGCTAAAGTTACTAAACTTACGTAAATTAACATGTACGACAAACAAAACTAGAAAATCAAAAGAATTTACTCATATAAAAGTCCCTAAACTAACTTGACTTTCTAGAAGGACCACATGATTCCAAAAAGCGAGAGAGAGGGAAGGACAAAAATAGAACAAGAAAAGAAGAAGGAAAAGGAAAAACGTGAAGAAAAGAGAAAGAAAAATTTGTCGTAGAGTATGTATACAACATCTAAATCGCAAATTGGGACCACCTATACAATCCTTAAGGTGAGATCTATGAAACTAAACTAGACTTGCATAGGAAAAATCCTACTTTAAGAATTTAAATACAATTTTAATATGCATAAAAAAATAAAATTTAACTTAGAAAATAGTGAAAATTTCTAGAAATGTACTAGATAGGACAATATTAGCAAGTCTAGTAAGTAATAGTGTTATTTTTCTTGTATTTTAGGAAAAGATTTTTATCTTACATACTTGCCCAAGGATTACTATGAGTAATAAAGGAAATGAGACCTAGGTGAGTAGAAACTCTATGATATATTGTAATCTATGTTGTGGAGCCTTGTTTTTGTATATGTATATATATATATATCCTTGTCTTTGTGAACATTATATGGAAATTACTGTTGTTGAATTCTACATGAGTGTAGAAATTGCATGCTGCTCTATATAGGTTATTGTTGACACTTTGTTTTGTGACTAGCTGTGCATGTGTGGGAATTGAAGTGTCAATTTGGGACTTGTGAATGGTAGTTGGCACTGAGTGTTCTATGTGTGCATTAGTGTGTGAGTGTGTTAAAATAGGGGAATGCAAGTGTAATGTGTGCTAAGGTGCTCTATTGTTATGTGTGGTATTTGGCCACATGAATATATGCTGCATGTGTGTAGTTGTGCAATAGAGTAAAAGGTGTTGGTGTGTGTTTTGTATGTAAAACTATGTGCCTTATATGTGTGTGTATGTTGCGTGGTGCTAGTGTCCATGTCTATGTGCCCTTAGTGTGTGTCTTTTAGTAGTATGTGTATGTGCATGTTATGTATTGTGTGTGTGTGTGTGCAAAGGAGATGTATGGGGTATGTAAGGTGGTTGTGTGTGGTGTGTGCAATGGAGATGTGTAAGGTGTGTAGAGTGGTTAATGTGTTGCGCTACTGGTGTGTGTTGATGTGTTGTGTTGCTGTGTGCAATTTGTTATAGGTGACTGCGCTGGTGTGTGCTGCTGGTGGATTGCTGTGTGCATGTTGTGAGCCGTGTTTGGTGCATGAGTGTATGTATGTGTGGGTGTGTGTATGCATTGTATGTGATTGTATGTATGTTGCTTTATGCAAGTGTGTGTTGTGGGCATGCGTGTAGTGGTTTTATGGGATGTGCTATGCTTGTGTGATTATGTGCTAGATTAGTGTGTGCATATGAGCTATGTGCAATTGGGTATGAGTGTGTAGGTACATAGGTGTGAGTGTGTGTATGAACGGGCAAGTGTGTGTGTGTGCATGTGTGCATGAACATGTAAGGTGTGTGTGCTAAGTGTGTTGAGTGTGTCATAAATGGACTATTATGTATACTACCATGGGTACATGTGGGGAATTACGAGTGTAGTGTAAAAAGAAAAAAGAAAAAATTGAATAAGCTATCAATATAAGTGAATTTTGATTTTTATTGTGATCCTAAGTGTGCATTTTACGGCTTTAAATATTTGAAGTATTGTGTATTTTGCTGTTTGGTTTGCGATTATACTTTATTTGATCACCCTAAAATAATTGATTAATTATTATGGGTTAATTAAAATTTAGCATGCATTACATGATACATTACAGTATGATTAAAGGTTATCACTGCTATAGGGCATACAAGAAGTAATCGAGTAGGATTACTGTTTCGCCATTGGCAAACTAAGCAATTAAGGGATTGTCACGCCTTTGATAGTGTTGAGTCTGGTCTGCCCCTAAAGGTGTTTGAGCTTAGTGTGCTAAATTACACGAACTTAAATGATTAAACTTAATAGATGATTTCTAATAAAGAGATATGTTGAAAATAAATGGGTTTGTGAGACCTAGGTACTAATGGCAAAGATGCAAATCCTCAACCTAAGGTTAAGGAAGGTATAAACCTTAGACTTCACACTAGTTATCAGAAGATCACTTGTGATGTTGAATTTCATTTAGTTGTCCATACATCGCATATGATTGAGAACTTAAATGAATTGTTTATGCGTGTGCAGTATTGAGAGTATTACACTTTTATCTCACTGGACAATTTAGCCACCCTACTATAGATTATATGATATAGGTCACAAATACATAAACTTACCAGGCAAATGCAGTACTAGGGTAAGTAAATCCTATTCAAAACTTCTGGGATAAAATATAAGGTTAAGAGTTATAATGACCTTCTTTAGTGGATTCGTGTAAATATTGGTGGACAAATGTTGTAAATATTTTACTTGATTTAGTGAAACTTTCAATTTGTATTATTGTGGGACCTAAATGAGGCTTACCTCTAAAATACAGTTGTAATTTATTCCAATGAATATGGAATAGTTAGAATGAAATATTGGAATGCTAGAGGCATCCCATTTTGTCAACTATTGTATTTTAACAGGTTAATTGATCTTGTGTTGAGACACTTTGTGGTTACTTATTAGAGGCCGAGTAACTATGGTGGGTTGTCACAAATAGGGTAATCTACAAGGCATGACAAGTCTGCCATGGCCAAACTGGCGAGCAACTAAGATAAATAAGCAAGCCCTTTTGAATGGCATAATTTCTATAAGGAAAACAAGAATTAGAAAAATTGAAACTTACTGTATAGACCTTCAAGTTTCAACTGATGAGTTCACCCTCAAGCTAACACATCTCAAACTTTCAGCCTTACCCATTCCCTAATCATTTGTAGCTTCCCTAGTGATGTTGCTTTTGACATCTGAGCCTTCAAGTGAACCCATACCTATTCTCTTAAATGCTTGGACTAAGTTGGGACTATCAAAGGGCCTTCCATTATGCTTGAGAGCCCGTAGAAGGACCTTAGATCATTGTTTATCGAGTGGCATAAACTTGATTGGCTTTGTGCATATCAAATTCACCTAGCCAACCCAAAAGTTTGGTGCCTTTAGCATCTCGACAACAACAAATTTCTCTTTCTAATCATCCATCGTAGACATCAAGCCATCCATTAGCTACAACTTAGGTTAGCTAGACAAGTAAAACCACCGTTAGGACATGACCGAACCTCTTCACTCTATAGAAAAAACAAAGCAACAGCGGAGTAGTTCAAGTGCCATATGATTCACAAAGGCTCTCAAATCCCATTAATAGAGTATAAGCATTAGGTGCGACCTAGTAAAGGTTGATGCGGTGGTAGTTGAAGAATTCTTTCTAGAAGTCACTAAAAGGCAACCACAACCCGAGCTCAAGAAACCTTTAGTAGAGGCTAAAGTGGGTAACCAACATTAGAGCAACACATTCTTCTTCATGTGGAGCTCGAATGACCTAACCATTTGGAAGTGGCTCACAATACAGAGCGACCTCGTGTGCATCAGTTTCATTAGTAATGTTTCAATGTATGTAGGTCCCATCCCTGATGATGATGGTTAGTCATAGCATGAGTAGATGAGCCTTCAGTTCTCCCTATCAATATGATAGATATCAAGGTTGACTCTCCAAACCAAACTTCTTTACTTCGAATGACTTAAGGATCACACTATCTACCCCTTCCTCCATCATTATGTTGCATGGGGTTGACTTGAGAGCCTTGTCTTGCATCCTTCAACACTAGAGATGATCTTGTAAATGACATTAGAAAGACTATGAGAAGATGAGCTCGACATAGCTAGTGCATTGATAGATGAGAAAATTTGAAAAGAGATGTGTTAAGTGTGATCAAGTAAACATTAGAATTTCAAATCTTATATGAATGCAAGAAGTGCAAAAGGTATAGAGGTAGACATTTCCATGCCTTATATAGGTAATTGAAAAGTACATGTGCATTTTCCTACGTAGTATGAGATTGTACTACGTGTCTAACAAAATGAAAGGTTAAGATGATTCCGTACCTACAATTGCCTTAAACCCTAATGTGCCATGTGGCCTGTTGTGTTAAAGGCATAGGTCTGCATTTGCAAACACAATTTAAAAATGACAAATGAAAGTGCAGATGCTTACACAGTAAGTCTTTTCACCTCCATTTAAGCTAGGGTTAACTTTTGGAGTAGCAAAACTATTCACCATGGCTCAACTCATGATGTCTAGCTCTATGCTATTGACTCAGCCTGAATATCCTACTTCTCATAATCCTTAGCTTGTGCAAGCCATTTCGTGACTTAAAGGATGCCTTAACTCTTAGCCTCAGCACTCAGAGGTTGAACTAGCCATTCCACAAATCAGATATGTCCCCTTTAACTCAACACTGACTCGGTTAACACTTTCACCTTCACCTCAGTAATAAACAAAACCCATCATCTACTCTCATTAGTTCTAAGAAACTATAAAAGGAGGTCCTATAATTTCCATGTAACCAAATATAAAAAAAAAATATATATATATGAGGGTGAGAAAATATTTAATTATGAGTCTAGTTAGTAGGCGTATTAACAATTTAATCAAAATATTTAAACCAAGTTATTTTTATTTTTATACGAGAACTTACATGTAAGCTAAATAAAATATTTTGAATATAAATATACACTTAGAAATTCTATTTAGCTATTCTAAAATTGAAATTTTAATTCTTGCTTCCTATTCGTTATAATTACTTAATCAATCTAGTTTCTTTCTTAATTTTGTATTTTAAAGTCCGTTATCATTTGTTATAAAATTTTTGCTAACATCTATTATCAATCTTTTCGAAATTTTTGTTCATTATGAAATCTACTCATGAAGCTTTAATAATTCGAAATGTGTTGAAAGGTTTATTAGTGACTATATTATCATATTATAACTTTACATGTATTTATTTTATTCTATAGTCATTTCAATTATTGTTATGATCCTCACGGTATTTCTATAATCATTGTCCTATTAATTATACTCATGCACAATGGTTATAATTAGGCCAAGTATTAGGTATTATTTGTGTATTTGCATAACCCTTCTTCTTTTTCTTTTTCTTTTTTTTTTTTCTTTTGTAGGTTCTGAAATTTAGTAAACCCAATATTAAAGTTATTGATTATTTTTTGTGTTCCTTTTTTCTTCTTTTTTTTTTTCCAATAATTGTGGAGTGTTTCATGTAGAGTAGCAAAAATTTTTATTGAAAATATATGCACTCCATGCATTTTCAATACAAATTTTCTTTGTAATGAAAACACATATATTACATGTGCTTTCAATAATTTTTTTTTTCTGTATTAAAAATGCATTTACTATATGTGTTTTTAGTATCTTATTTATATAATTTTTTTCTCCCTATTATATTCACATAATATTTTTAAAAAATTACATTATTTACGTATTTTTCTTGACTAATGACATCACTTTAGAAATCTGACATACATCAAGGGCAACAACTAGCAGTGTGCCTGGATGAAATTTTTGTTTGCTCTATTGTTGTTTTTTAAAAGGAGAGAAAAAACCACTCCAAGATAAAGGCCCATATAGATATACAGTTTCCTTACAAAATGAAGTGCCTCAAGATATCCTTAAGAAATAGAGACAAAGATTTATTTTTCTAATAAACAAGCACTTTAAGACCAAGTATTTTAAAAACACTCAAATCTACGCTTGACAATATTCTTTCTACCCGATCATCATCTTTAAATACAAATAAGACAATATCTAAGCATTCGTTGTCAAACTAAAAATATACATATGTGATATAAAGAGAGAAGGTGCATCTAAGCGAACTTTGTATTATCCAACGTAAAGTTGACATTCAGGAATGTATTCCCTCAAAGGAATTTGTTCTCACATTAACACCTGAGAGACATGAACGGGATATTTGATTCTGAAGGATGTGAGAGCTAAGCATTTCCATTCTTGAGAGTTGAGACCATCTTTCTAATGAGTCATCCATTGTATTTTATACGCCATCGTACCAAGTTGGCTTGTGGCTACTTCATGCATTGAAAATCTCCATCCCTTCACCCTTTTGGGATCGTTACTGGAATTCTTTTCCAGCTTCCTACGAACAACTCCAGAGAGTCTGGTCCATATCCGAATTTCTAATAGATCAACATGCAAGAAGAGTGGATAAATTAACTACCCTTTGGGGTCCTTAGACTGCAGAATCTCAACCCACCTCATCCAAACTCTGAGAAGAGGATACGAAGTTAGGAGAGAATGTGGCAATTATTAGGGTCTCAATGGTTTGCTCAAGTGGGAGGTGGCCAATGAAGTATTGATTCTGCGGCAGAATAAAGAAAGGGTATCTTCTCATATTTTGTATCCTGTGTAATGAGTCTGCTTATAACACATCAAAAATAGTCCCGGTTATAACATTTATGACGTATAAGATCCCAGTTGCAGGATCTCATTTAGGAAATAGAAAATTAACGTTCTATAACAAATGATTCAAGCATGATTTTCAATCTCTTCCAACCTGCCAAAACTTTGATCTATAGTTGCATCTACAACATCAATATTGCCTCATGGGGTCTTAGACAAGGAAAAATAAGTAGTGTTATTCCACAAGAAATTAATAAGTCTGTCATTCCCTAAAGAGAGCAATGAGCAACATCTTCAGAGAGGAATATTTATCCATGTAATCATGCAGCTAACACATTAAACGCACGAGTTAAGCGATGTACAACTTCAGTCATTGTTGGTCGTTTTTCCGATTCTGATTCAACGCATTGTGCTGCTATGGATGCCATTTCTGCCAGTGCCTCCATCTCGACTGGGGTTGGCTCTGGCATGTTCTTAGCCAGAGCACTTGCAATTGCCCCTTGACTGATTAATGGAACAATAGCATCAACCACATTGCGCATAGAGCCATGCTCATCCCGATATACAGCCCTGTGCCCAGATAGCAACTCAAGCAATACAACACCAAAGCTATACACATCACTCCTTCTAGTCAACCTAGCAGTAAAATAATATTCCGGGTCGAAATAACCAACTGTGCCACCAGCACTCCCCGATGCATCATTATCATCAGTCAGAAGTATGGATGATCCAAAATCTGAAACTTTAGCTGTCCAATTTGAATCCAGCAGTATATTCGACACCTTCACATCTCCATGTATAACATGACCGCAATGCAAATAGTCAATTCCTGAAGCCACTTCAAGTGCCACTCGGAGGCGTTCAGGCCACAACATCAAAGCTAGGCTTCCAATGCCGTGAAGATGTTTATAAAGCGAGCCATTGTGCAAATATTCATATACCAACATTTTTTCACGACCTTCTATTTGATATCCAATAAGATTAACAAGATTTTTATGTTTCATTCGACAGAGGATTCTCAACTCATTTATGAAGGCCCTGTCCTGAGAAGCCTTATTTGTACAAAAGCCCCACGCAGCCCGCTTGATGGCCACTTTTTGCCCATTATCCAAAGTTGCAAAGTAAACAAATCCAAAGCTACCTAGTCCAAGCTTATGATCCGTAGATAAATTATTAGTGGCACGGCATAGTTCTTCCAAAGAAAATTGCTTGATCCCCTGCATGCACAATAAGTCAATTTGCATACTGAAGAACTTTTAAAGTGAATTATCAACTATAAGGAAGCACCATACCGAGATCTGGTAGCCAAACTGTCCATCCATACGTCCCCCAAATTTTCCAACACAATCCTCTTGCCGTCTTCTCCTTTCAACAGTATTACCCCTTTGTCTTTTCTTGTACCATGAACCCACATTTATCTTTGAAAAGATACTTCTGAATTTCACAAATTGCATCTTCAATCGAGCCTCAGAAGATGATTCCATTGGGGAAATAGAAGGCTCATTGTTGTCAGATTGATCAGGAACAGAACTCTGTCCGCTATTTGGTAAATCATCACTTCCGCCTATATCCAACCATGTTAAGTTGTTCGAGAGGTGTTCAGGACATCCAGAGATATGCAGGCCATGAAACAAAATAAGTCGAAGTTTTGCCATTTTCTTTATTGCCTTAGCGCTTTCAAAGATCTCCTCTGGCTCAAGCATGTCTAACTTTATGCCTTTGACAGCATCTGTACCCTAGTGAAAATAGAAAAAGCAATGAGTACTAGGAAGATAGAGCTATGTTCTAGAAAAAGAATAACAAAAGATAACAGAAAAGATCAATAAAGTTTTCCAACTCACAGAATTTTCCTTTAGCACTCGTATAACGTCCTCAGGATACCAGAGTCTGCTACGCCTGCCTGGATTATCTGGAGATTCTTGGTAGACGATTTCTCTTCCAAATTCTTGGATCATCTCATGCATCAATATCTTGTTTGATTCAATGCAAATTAGGGACCTTTCTTGAAGAATTTCAAGGCCACTTTCTGGATAAAAATTACAACGGTGTAGATTTTTAGTGACACAGCTGATATCTTCTCCTTTAAAAAAGCATGCAATGTCAAGAAAGATGGCTTTTTCGTGATCCTCTAGCCCATCAAAACTAATTTCCAGTATCTTATCTACTCCTCCTTGAGGCTTTTTTTTCAAACTATCTAATACCCTGTCCCATTCTCGCCTAGTCTTACCATTTAGGAAAGAACCCAATACTATCAGAGCTAAAGGAAGCCCTTTTGCATAATTCGTAAATTGGAATGCCATGAGCTCATAATCTATTTTCGGAGATGGCCTTAGGAAAGCATTCAAACTGAAAAGTCGTAGAGCATCATTGTAATTCAGTGGAAGGACCTTGTAAAATTCAGCATTCTGGGAAACTAGAATCTTTTCGTTTCGAGTTGTTATAATGATTGTGCTTCCTTTTCTGAACCATTCTCCCCCACCAGTTAAATTCTGTATTTGTTCCAAATGGTCAACGTCATCAAGAACTAAAAGTATCCTTTTATCCTGAAGCATATTCCTTATTAATTTCACTCCAACATTTATGTAGCCCACCTTTAAACTTGCATCACCCAAAGTGTCGCGGAGAAGGGCTTCTTGCAATTTTATTTGGCCGAACTGCCTTGATGTTTCCCTTACATCCGCAAGAAAGCTACTGCCTTCAAATTGATCCGCAATCTGGTTGTACATCGCTTTGGCAATAGTCGTCTTCCCAATTCCACTAACACCACAGATTGTCACCGTATGGACTTTATCATCATTAGTGTTCAACAACATGTTTATTGCTTGTATATGTGCTTCCAGTCCCACAGGATGCGAAGCAACAGATAAATCCAATCGTCTCAATTTACTGGAGATCTCTTCAACGATTTTCTGGACAACTTCGGCTTCAATTCTATGAAGTCAGAAAAGGGCAAACAAGTCAGATATTGAAGGCAAAAGAGAGTATTTGCCCTGAATATGAAAAAAAAAAATAAATTCAAATGTAATATGACTAATGACTTTTGTTTGTTCAATAGAGATACAATTGTACTGTTGTTGCATTGTGGATTTTTTTGTCACATGGGGTAGAGAAAGGTATTTGTTAAGGCTGATTCCCGCCATGTGATTTACTGGATGAAGGGCTACAATTTACCAAAGTGATACTAAAAATACATGGCTAATTTATTTAGAAATCATGTGATGTTATTGAAGGCTGAATTATTCATATCCACTTCTAATTTTGGCTTTCATTATCACTTATTACACTAAGCACTATAAGGTTAATATAAGATGGTTGAGGCGCAGTGAAGAATTAATGGAAATGCTGTAGTGCGTAAGACTATGATTTCAAACTTGCTTTAACAGAGACCAGTTTCCTATTCTGATTGTTAACAGGGGCTGAGGATGCAAAGTTTAGGATAAGAAAGTGTTAATTTTATGGTTCTAATTTCCTATGAATATGAATGATTATGGGATGTGAATAGAGAGCCACATAGTCACATTTCATGATCTATATCCATACGTTAAAAATGTAGGGATTTGAATCCTCTGTGATGCTTCTCCATGGATCCAACTAAAAATCGCCTAGGAGATGACAGTGAGATCTAAGAACATAATTTAGGTATAGCATCATAGTTTACATATGGAGAGGCATTTCATTTCTATGGTTAGAAATATCATGGCTTCATCACAACATCAACTTCAAGCAAAAGTCCCTAATGCCGAAACATAATATCTCTTAGGAATTAAATGCTGAAGGAACATGAAGTCAGGCAAAAGTTCATAATGTCATTTGCGAGTGCCTTCCAGTTACCCTTGACTGGGATTTTCTCTTATTTATGCACGGGCAAAGGTCTTGAGTGCATATATGACAAGGTTACCTAAGGATGCTGAGTACATAATATCTCTTAGGAATTAAATGCTCAAGGAACATGAAGTCAGATATTGAACTGGACGTTTAACAAAAACCAGTGTGGCCTGTGAACGCTGTAAGAAGTCCAAAAACCGTCTGGTGCATATACCCCTTCCGATCTAAATAATAACATGGTAGGAAATGTCCATTCTTTAAAATTTAATTCCTCAATGGAAAATCTAAAAAGCAGAGGACTAGCTGCAAACATACAATTCAAGTTCGACTAAATTTGTGCTGGTCGTCACCCACCGAACACTGATAATACATACGACACAAGGAATTATGGGTTAAATTCCAAAAGACTTTTGTAAAATACCAGCTTGTATAAATTGTTCAGATAAAACCACTGCTATTAAACCATACAAAGAAATTGAACAAATTAAAGTGAAAGAAGATAATGATTAAGCTAGGGGAATTACACATTTTGGTCGATATGCCATCCGGCTAAGTTGGCTGCTTCACGTAAAGCCAATCTCCATGTGTCGACCTTCCCAGGATCATCCCTGAAATCTATGTCCAATTTTGAAAAAACCTCCTGGAACATCCCTGTCTGCTTCCGTATTTCGGAGGGATCAACATGGAAGAAAACAGGACGAACCAGTTGTCCTCGAGAGTCCTTACACTGGAGGATCTTGACAACCTCGTCCAAACACCAAGTGGAGGAAGCAAAGTTTGGAGAGAAGACAATGACAGCAATCCTACAGGTTTCGATGGCTTGGACAAGAGCAGAGGAGATTGTATCTCCTCTATTTAGGTTGCGATCTATAAATGTTTTGATGCTGAACCTATTGAGTGCATAGTGGAGGTGGCTGATGAAGTTATTGCGTGTGTCTTCTCCTCTGAAGCTTAGAAACACGTCGTAGCTCCATCTAGTGGTTGCCATTTTTCTTTCCCACGGCAGGTGCTGGGCTCGTTTGGTCTAAAATTCCTGAGAAAAACTTTCTTTTCCTCACAGTTCTTTTGTCTCCCGTTCCCACGAGGATCTCAATCGCATTGCTACTCTTTGGGATTTTGTTTTAATTGAGGCCTTGCATTGCGGTTGACTGACCATTTAAAATACTTATTTCATTCAACTTTGGGAACAGCGTTTAGATTAGCTGTTTATAAAGTCTTCTTCCTCGAACATTCTGTAAGACATCCAGGAAGATTCAGTAACTGGTATGCCTGATAATTGTGAAGAGGATAAATAGAAAATATTTTTCTTTTATTCTTGTATATACTTCATGAAATGCCCCACAAATTTTGAAATATTATACTAAAACTAAAGACAATAATGAAACAATGAATACTTCTAAGTTCGGGTAGCGATGCCAATGTTTTTGCAATGCTAAAATCTTGAGAAAGTTAATAATGAAAATTAAGTTACTTTAATATATTAATACCAAGAAAGAAACACACAAAAATAAAAAAATCAATACGTTTAATACTTAGTTTAATAAATTTCAGAACCTACAAATATAAGTTAAACAAGTATACAAATAATAATCTAATGCTTAACCTAATTATATATATCAAATATAAGTATGACTAGGAGGATTGTAAAATTAAAAAATACCATAAGAATTCTAATGATAATCAAAAGTGACTATAGAATTAAAATAAATATATGTAAAATTATGATATAATAATATGATCACCAATATAAAACTTTAATTTTGACATATTTTGGACTACTAAAGCTTCACGGGTAAATTTAGTATTGGAAAAATGTTTTAGAAAGATTAATGACACATATTTATAATATATTAATACTATTTTAATAATTTACATATAAAAAATATCTTATAACAAATAATAATAGACTTTAAAATAGAAAGAAACAAGATCTATTAAGTAATAATAACAAATAAGAAACAAGAATTAAAATTTTGACATTTATGATAGTTAAATAGAATTTCTAAATGTATATTTATATTTAGAATATTTTATTTAGTATACACGTAGATTTTCGTATAAAAATATCATAATTTAGATAATTTAATAAAATATAATAGACATACTAACCAAACCCACAAATAGATATTTCTAACCTCATATATATATATATATATTTCTTTTCTACCCAAAGTCACTCTCTCTCTCCTCATTTTTATTTTCCTCATCGGACTAACCCCCACCATTCTTTCTTTTCTTCTTTCTTCCCTTCTCTTTTTCTTTTCTTCCTTCATAACTTTCTCATACTAACTCTAAATCAAAAACCATAAGCACTGTTACGATCCTTAGAAGGAGTATTTTGCATTAAGACCACACTTACTAGGTAAATTTTGAACTCCAAATTTGAATTAAATTTACACAAATTTTAAAGAAATTATAGACTTAGTTTTTTTTTTTTAAGTTTTAGTGAATTTAACTACTAAAACTAACTTTAAGTTTATTATTTATTTATTACTAGGTGAAAGATAGGAACTTACACAACTTCTTGAGGTTTATTTTGAATTTTGAAGCTAAGAAATCAAGATAAGTGGGATACTCTATAATTTACTATAATGTGTATTTACTTTGCTCATAGTGGAACTGTGTATATGTGAATGTTGCTGTGTTAAGCTACTATTGTGGTTTTGTATGATGAAGTGCATGATGGAAGTGGTGTTTTATGGAAGTATTGTCATGCCCCTAAGGGAGGCTTGGAAGTTTCCACTAAAAACTATCACGCCATGTGTGCACCCATTACATGATAACTGTCTTATGAATCAAAGGTCACAAGACTCTAATTAAATATTTAAAGAATTACCACTAATCTTATTACATATAATCTATAATAAGAATATAACTATAGATTCCCATGTTCCATGATCAACTAAGATTACAAAGAATTGAAATCCCCTACCAAAATAATGAAATGGAAAAACACATTTAAGTTTATAATTTCATTCCTGTATTAAATTCTAAGAATAAAGTTTTATCTAAGTAATCCAATATTACACAACTTAACAAGATCAATTAACTTGTTCAAATATGACAATGTACAAAATTGAATGCCTCTCACATTCCAAAATTTCATTCAATCTATTCCATATTCATCGGAATAGATCATAGTAGTATCTCAAGGCTAGGTCTCATCTAGGTCCCACCATAATACAGACTAAAAGTCTCACATAACCAAATTTAAAATAATTACAAACATCTGACCACAAAAACTTACATGAATCTATAGAAGCAAGTCATTTTAACTCTCACTCTTGCATCTTATCCCATCCTAAGATTTGAAAATTTTCTATAAAACAATCTATAGGTGGGGATAAGCACAATACGATTCAATGAGATAGGAGTGCAATACTCTCAATACTGCATACACATAAGCAATTTCAAACAAGTTTTCAAATCATATGCTATGTATGGGCAATCATATGAATGCAACAACGTATGTGATCTTCCAGTAACCAGCATGACATTTGGGGTTTATGCCCCCCTTGAGCTTAGGTTAAGGATTCAAATCATACCATTAGTGCTCAGATCTCAAACTCAATTAATTACTCTTATTTCTTTATTAGAGATTGTTTTTTAATTTCAATGTCATAAGCTCAAGTGTTACTCACACACCGAGCAATGAAAACCCTCAAAGACAAACCAGACTTGGAACCATCAAGGCCTAATAATCCCTTAATCACTTAATTTGCACTTGGTGGAACAGTAATCCTCCAATTATTTCCGATGCATCTTGTAGCACTGATGGCTTTCAATTTTACATAATGTATCGTGCAATGCATGTCAAATTTTTATTAGCCGAATATCATTACATCAATTTAAATTTAGGTGACCAATCAGATAAAATGAATCAGATAAGACAAACAATTCATAAGGAAATAAATTTCACAATAAGGCAACATGAAAAGCTAACTTGATAGTAACACATTACAACCCAGTTTCATCAACTATTCAATCGACCAATCATGAAACACCAATTGTTCACAACTCAAAAGGACAAATCATAAGATTTCGAATTTTTATCCGAATTTAATTTAATCACAACTCCTTCCTCTTTCAAGTCAAAATAATAATTTTACAAATATATATATACACCTTTCCATACTCATCATATCCCAAAAATACTCGTACTTCCCGTACGTATTTATTGAATCATTTTTATAAGACTTTTTGTGGTTCCCTCAATGACTCTGCACCACCTTACGCATCCAAAGTCCCAAGCCAGCATGCCCGTATCCTTATATGTTCTTCCATCGTGCTACACTCTTTCCATCCCAACACATAACCATCGTGCCAGACTAGCACACATACTTACACACTTATTACACTTGCCTACAAATCATGCACATACACACATCATTCCACATGTACAGATGCATACACACATAACCCAGCATACGTTCTTACGCACTTACACACTCACACACACATTCAGCACATACACATACACATGTCAAACTACACATTCATGCACATAGACACAATCCAACACACTCTCTTACTATCCCATACCCCCTCCACAACAGCAGCAACAACATGCACACACAATCACTCCCGCACACAGCAACATCACTCCACAGCATACACCACCCACTCACACACCACATGCCCACAATAGCCACACATCACCATACGCCTAATACCCATGCACATGCTCATGCACCATAGGACACTCAGCCCTAACCACCATTCATCCCACATCATCACTTTCATTCCCACGCACACACAACTATAGATATAAAACAAAGTGTCTACAAATACTCTAAGCAAAGCAACATGCAATTTTCATACTCATGCAGAAATCAACCACAATAAATTTTCATACAAAGTTCATGATGACAATAAAACATATACATATATATATGTATATATATATACTTATTTACATAAAAACAACATACCACAACATATATTATAGTATATCATAGAGTTTTTTACTCACCTAGATCTCTTAGCTTTAAAACTTTAAATAACTCTTGGAAAGTTGCATGAATTTGAATCTTTTACCTAGTAATAAATAAATAACAAACTTAAAGCTAACTCTATTAGTTAAACTCATTAAACTCAAAATAAAAATGAAATCTATTTTTTTTTTTAAATTCATATGGAATTTAGCTTAAATCTAGAGCTCAAACTTTACCTAGCAAGTGGGGTCTTGTTGTGAAGTACTCCTTCTAAGGAGGTTTTTGATTTGGAGTTAGTATGAGAAAGATATGAATTTTTGAAGCTCAAAGGAGAAAAAGGAAAGTTGTACCGAAGAAGATACTAGAAGAGCAGAAGAAAATAAAGAAGGAACAAAGAAAAGAAAGAAAGGAAAGAAATGTAGAGGATTTGATCATAATGCGAGAGAAATGAGAGGAGAGGAAAGGAGAAGAATTTATAAGGATAAAGTTGTGGATAAATGGTTTGATTAATATACGTATTGATATTTTATTATATTATTTAAATTATAATATTTTTATATAAAAAAAATATATATATACTAAATAAAACATTCTAAATATAAATACATATTTAAAAATTCTATTTAACTATCATAAATTGAAATTTTTAATTTTAATTTTTTATTTATTATATTTACCTAATAGATCTCGTTTAGTTCTTATTTTTCCATTTTAAATTCTATTACTATTTGTTATAAAATTTCTATTATACATAAGTTATTAAAATAGTATTAATATATTATAGTGTTTAATTTTTTTCATTATTAATTTATTCAATTTTTAGAATCATGAAAATGTTATACTTACTACCTAACTTAGAAGTACTTATTGTTCTTTTTTTTTTTTTTTTAGTATAATTTTTTGAAATTTTTAGGTTGTTACATATATGTTGTATTTTGAAGTATCACAGTAGAATTAACAAGGTAGGTGAGGCATATCGTCTAAACAGTACGAAACATTTCATCTAAATGCTAAATTTAAAATGCAACCAGGAATGTTCTTATTCATCCTGTCTAGATGTCAATTGTCATGCCGAGCAGATGTTGAGACTGTAAGCACGACTCCCCCAATTTATTTATTTTTTCTCTTTTCATGGTTCCTGCCAAGTTTACATCCAACGAGAAAGGTGATAGACACCTTTCGGATAATATCCTTTGCATGCAATTTTATGAAGGTTAAATTAAGTCATTCACAAAAGGAAAAGAAAAGGAAAAAAAAAATTCAAATCACATATCCATTACTATATATACACATATGAAAACAAGGAAATTAACACACACATATATATAGACATTTATTTATAAACACAAATATCTCATCCCAAAAGAAAGCGTATATAATTAGTAAATATAAATACTTACTATCTACTCAATAGTGGCACATGGAATTATAAAAATTAGTAAGAACATAAAAATGTTCTAAATGAAAATAGAGAATTTAGTAACTATTAAAATTGTTTAAACTTAATGGCAGTGTTAATGAAAGTAGGCATTCTGATAAATAATGTGATAAACCATTATATATTCATATGGGTATAATGTTGGAATAGTGGAAGTATGGTGGTCCTATTTTTAGGAACCACAAACCACAACTTTATCAACTACAACTCCCATGTTCCCACTAACCACTTAATCCTAATCAACCACATTACCCACTAACCCATTAACCCATTAGCATGATTTTAGGAAACTTTGATGGAAAGTTTCTCTATAAATAGCTAATGGATTCAAGGTCCCAGAGCACGAAAATTCTATTAAAAACACATTACCATCTTGTGAGAAATTTTTTGAGTGCTCTGAAGATCTTGAAGGTTCCGGGGCTTGACGTTTTGTTCCTCTCCGGATTAAGCAATGGCAAGAGGTTAGTGATTTTCCTAATTCCGCTGCATTTTATGTGTTTGTATTTAGTTACGGCTTTCATTTGGTATCAGAGCCGTAATTAAACCTTTGCCTTGCGATTTCGAAAAAATTAATTTTCTCCCTTTTCAATTCAATTTTAATTTAAATTGGTTTTGATAAATTTTTATCAAATTTATGATACATTTATTTGTATCAATTTTTCTGGAGAAAATTAATTTTTTAAATTAGAGTTTTATGGTGAAAATTAATTTTTTATTAATTTTGTACTTAATTTTACTCAATTTTCAAGTATAATAATTGAGTAATAATGTTGGATTTTATTTGCCAACATCAAGTATTATCCTTTTTTTTTTAAATAAAAATTTATGACATGTTAAATTGGAAATAAAGTAAATTATTTAGTATTTTTCTTAAATAATTTTTTCTTGAAATTTAACATGTCAATTTTATTTAACATTTTCACTTACAGTTTTGTGAAAAACTTTTGTGGAATTTTATTTTTTATTAAATTCCGTATTTATTTTAAATAATTTGTGTATATATAAATTTATGGTTTATATACACTAGCTTGTTAATTATTTAAAATATCGTTAATGAAATTGCATTAGGATTTTGCAATTTTAGTATTTGTTCAAGGTGCTTAAATTGGTATGTGATTGTATGTATGTTTCGAATTTCTTATGCATGCAATATATTGTTCATGTTTAAGTACATTTAGAGTTATTGCATGATGTTTAGCAATAGCAATTGTCTTGTGATTAAATAATTCTAATAAATTTTGGCGTAGCCACAGCAGCCTTATTTAGATTGGATTATTTATTAGAAATCACATTTAGTATTATAGACATTAAATAACTTCATAAAACATTAAGTTAAAAGTCTAAATTGAGTCAGATTAATTTTGTCTAAGGAGACATTATCGTGGGACAAATGTGACCCCTCCACGTCTTTCCTGGGAATTCGTTCGAATTCTGTCTAAGGAGGCTGGATTTTAAGTGGGACCTTTTGTTTAACCTATGCGTCTTTCCTGGAAATTTATCTGATCTCAAGTGATAAAAATAATTTTGTTTGACTGAGGTTTAGCCAAAGCAGCCTCTATTGAACGAAGTTATTTATACGGTATCACATAAGAAATGTTTAGACTTTACATTTATTTTGTTTGATGATCCATAAAGCATTGAGGTATAGCCACAGCAGCCTTATTAAGGACGGATCTCATAAAGTGATTATGAAGTAAAAGAAATATAATGTCTATTATAAGGAATGAATCTTATTGAATTAAAAATTTAGCCCACAGGCAATTTTTATGTCGCTAGATTCATTATTGCATGATTTGCATTGGTAAATTATGATTTATGTTATAGTCTCAAATTAAGAATTAAGCATGTTTGTGTTTGCAGCTATGCAACCTTTGACTGATACTAAAGTAGAAATCCCTATTTTAACAAGTGAAAACTTTAAGACTTGGAGAGATAATATACTTCTTCATTTGGGGTGTTTGGACATTGACTATGCCACTATTAAGGATGAGCCACTTCTGAGTGAAGAAAGCACTCAAGCTGAGTTTGATCTTCATGAGAAATGGGAACGGTCTAACCGACTTAGTATCATGTTCATTAAGAGCAAACTCACTGCGGATGTCCGTGGCTCAGTGGATCAATATAAAAATGTCAAAGAGTTGCTAGATGCCCTTGAAAGGCAATTTAAGACTTCTAAGAAGTCTCTAGCTAGCACCTTGATTATGAAGTTCACATCTGCTAAGTTGACTTCTGTGAAAGGCGTTAGAGAACACATCAACAAAATGCGTGATTTAGCAAATCGCTTGAAGGCTCTAGAGATTGAGATGTCAGATGCTTTCCTAGTGCATTTTATTCTGACGACCCTTCCATCACAGTATGGACCTTTTAAGATCTCTTACAACACACATAAGGACAAATGGACAATAGATGATCTATTGACCATGTGTGAAGAAGAGGAGGCCCGATTAACTCTGGAGATGGGAGAAAATGCAATGATGGTTACTCAAGGAAGGAAAACCGGCAAAGTCAAAGGAAAAGGGAAGGGTAAAATCCAACCCAATGCTGACATCAAGAAAGAGTCCAAGTGTTTTTTCTGTAAAAAGAAGGGACACATAAAGAAAGACTGTGTCAAGCATAAAAATTGGCTTGAAAAGAAAGGTAACTTAGTCTCATATGTTTGTTTTGAGTCTAACATGGTTGATGTGAATTGTAACACATGGTGGATTGATTCTCGATCTACAATCCATATTTCTAATTCCATGCAGGGTTTACAAAACCTGCGGAAACCAGTAGGAGCTGAGCAATTTATCTATTCTGGAAAAAAGATAGAATCGCATGTGGAAGCTATTGGGACATGCATATTAGTACTTAAGAGTGGCTTTAATTTAATTCTTGAAAAGACCTTCTATGTTCCTAGTTTTTCTAAGAATTTGATTTCAGTTTCAAAACTTGTACCTTTGGAATTCACTTTTAACTTTTCAAACAATGGTTTTGATTTATTTTATAAATCCAATCATATTGGTGATGGTTCTTCATTGGATGGTCTTTATTTATTAAATTTACATAATAATGCCACTCATGATGTTATGTATGTACAAGCTGGTACTAAACGATGTGTTATGAATGAGGATTCTTTTACCTTATGGCACCGTAGACTAGGTCATATCTCTATAGAGAGAGTTAAAAGATTGGTGAATGATGGTATACTTAGTCATTTAGATTTCACTGATTTTGGTACTTGTATAGACTGCATAAAGGGAAAGCAGACTAACAAGTCAAAGAAAGGTGCCAAAAGGAGTTCGGCCATATTAGAAATTATCCATTCTGATATTTGTTGTCCAGATATGGATAATCAAGGTCAGAAATACTTTATCACATTTATAGACGATTACTCACGATACATGTATCTCTACATGCTTCATCATAAAAGTGAAGCGTTGGAAGCCTTTAAGGTTTTCAAAGCTGAAGTAGAGAAACAATGCGGTAAGCAAATCAAGATTGTGAGAACCGATAGAGGTGGTGAGTATTATGGTAGATACACTGAAGATGGACAAGCATCAGGTCCTTTTGCTAAGTTTCTTCAAGATAACGGTATAGTTGCCCAATACACCATGCCAGGTTCACCTGATCAGAATGGTGTTGCGGAAAGAAGAAACCGAACATTAATGGAAATGGTGCGAAGTATGTTTAGTAGCTCTAAACTGCCTAAATCCTTATGGATTGAAGCATTAAAGACGTCTGCGTATATATTAAACAGAGTTCCAACCAAGGCTGTTTCTAAAACACCATTTGAGTTGTTCAAAGGTTGGAAACCGAGTTTGCGTCATATGCGTGTATGGGGATGCCCGTCTGAAGTTAGAGTTTACAACCCACAAGAAAAGAAACTGGATCCTCAGACTATAAGTGGGTATTTCATTGGATATGCCGAAAAGTCCAAAGGATACAGATTTTATTGTCCATCTCACACTACTAGGATTGTGGAATCAAGAAATGCAAAATTTCTTGAAAATGACTCAATAAGTGGGAGTGATCTATCTCAAGACATAGTTCATGAGCAAGATCTACCTTCTACATCAGGTGAGAGATTGGTTGTTGTTCACAACACTCCTCGAGTTCAAATAGGAGTTGAACAACCAATCAATGAAAATCCACAGATTGCTGAGGAAATCATAGTAGATCAAAATCAAGAAATGATTGAGCAACATGATCCACAAGAAAATGTTGTCCCAATTTTAAGGAGATCTACTAGAGAAAGGAGATCAGCAATCCCTAGTGATTATATTGTGTATTTACAAGAATCTGAGTACAATATTGGAGCTGAAAATGATCCTGAGTCTTTCAAGGAAGCTATGAATTGTGATGAGTCAAATTTATGGTATAATGCTATGTTAGATGAGATGAATTCTATGAAGAGTAATGAAGTCTGGGATCTTGTCCCGTTGCCCGACGGTGTAAAAGCCATAGGTAATAAATGGGTCTTTAAAACTAAAAGAGACTCATTGGGCAACATTGAAAGACATAAGGCTAGACTTGTTGCTAAAGGGTTCACTCAGCGTGAAGGAATTGATTACACAGAGACCTTCAGTCCTGTATCCAGGAAAGACTCCTTACGCATAATATTAGCATTAGTAGCTCAATTTGATCTTGAGTTACAACAAATGGATGTGAAAACAGCTTTCCTAAATGGTAATCTAGAGGAAGAGGTTTATATGAAACAACCTGAAGGATTTTCCTCTAGTAATGGTGATCACTTGGTTTGCAAGCTAAAGAAATCCATTTATGGATTAAAACAAGCCTCCCGTCAATGGTATTTAAAATTTCATGATGTTATCTCTTCATTTGGTTTCGTTGAGAATATCATGGATCAATGTATATACCAAAAGGTTAGTGGGAGTAAGATTTGTTTTCTTATCCTATATGTGGATGATATCCTACTTGCATCAAATGATAAGGGTATGTTACATGGGGTGAAACAATTTCTTTCTAAAAATTTTGATATGAAGGATATGGGTGATGCATCTCATGCCATTGGGATTAAGATTCATAGAGATAGACATAGAGGAATCTTAGGTCTATCTCAAGAAACATATATTAACAAAATTTTAGAAAGATTTCGGATGAAAAATTGTTCACCCAGTGTTGCTCCTATCGTGAAGGGTGATAAGCTCCATTTGGACCAATGCCCTAAAAACGAGTTTGAAAAAGAGCAAATGAAGAACATTCCTTATGCTTCAGTTGTTGGAAGCTTAATGTATGCTCAGGTCTGTACTAGACCTGACATTGCATTTGCTGTTGGAATGTTAGGAAGATATCAGTCAAATCCGGGACTTGACCACTGGAAAGTTGCAAAGAAAGTCTTGAGATATCTTCAAGGGACAAAAGATTACATGCTTATGTACAAACGGTCAAATGATTTAGAAGTAATTGGCTACTCTGATTCAGACTTCGCCGGATGCGTTGATTCTCGAAAATCAACATCAGGTTACATTTTCATGTTAGCCGGTGGAGCCATTTCATGGAGAAGTGCCAAGCAGACTTTAACTGCTACTTCTACTATGGAAGCTGAGTTCGTTTCGTGTTTTGAGGCTACCTCACAAGGTGTATGGTTGAAGAGTTTCATCGAAGGGCTTAGACTTGTGGATTCTATATCTAAGCCGCTGAGGATGTATTGTGACAATTCAGCTGCAGTCTTTATGGCTAAAAATAATAAGAGTGGAAGTCGAAGCAAACATATCGACATAAAGTATTTGGCCATAAGGGAACGTGTTAAAGATAACAAAGTGGTCATTCAGTATATTAACACAGAGCTGATGTTAGCCGATCCTTTGACTAAAGGCATGCCACCACAAAGATTTAAGGATCATGTTGTCAATATGGGACTTGGTTCCATTATGTGTTAGTGAAACTCTATAGAGTAGATATTTCTCATATTTGTTGTGCATATTTTGTTTATTTGGAGAAATATCAATAAAGTTTGGACCTAGAATAAACGTTAGGTTTATTCATTAAGCTATTGGGAAAGAGGTTTGAAAACTTGATACATTGTAATAAATGGAAGATACTACTCGAGTAATAAAGGGAAAATATCGCCATGATTCGTGTATTGAGTTTTCTTAAAGTCTAAGGATTTGTGGTATTAAAGTAAAGTATACGGACCAAGTGGGAGAATGTTGGAATAGTGGAAGTATGGTGGTCCTATTTTTAGGAACCACAAACCACAACTTCATCAACTACTACTCCCATGTTCCCACTAACCACTTAATCCTAATCAACCACATTACCCACTAACCCATTAACCCATTAGCATGATTTTAGGAAACTTTGATGGAAAGTTTCTCTATAAATAGCTAATGGATTCAAGGTCCCAGAGCACGAAAATTCTATTAAAAACACATTACCATCTTGTGAGAAATTTTTTGAGTGCTCTGAAGATCTTGAAGGTTCCGGGGCTTGACGTTTTGTTCCTCTCCGGATTAAGCAATGGCAAGAGGTTAGTGATTTTCCTAATTCCGCTGCATTTTATGTGTTTGTATTTAGTTACCGCTTTCATATAATTGTAAATAAAAAAGTAAAAATATGTAGATATATATAGACTTATAAATTTTATATATATTTACATATATACGTACTTCCAATTGCAAGATATAATATATACTTATTTTGCTACTCATCAACTTATAAAAATTTGTATATGCATCTTTATTTCTCTAACTAAATATATATTTTCATACATACATTAGTACACATACGTATATGTTGGAAATGTATATTTATAGATAAATGTGAAGATGTACATATGTATATACATATATTTATAGACTTATAAACATGTGTAAGCCAATTTATTTCCTTATCAATTTAGTATCTATATACATATCATAAACAATAAATAAATACATATATACATAAGACATGCAAAGGTAAATATACTTGTAAATGTGAGGTGAATGAGGAAACATAATGGCAAATAAATAGAGTGGAACATGTTTGATAAGTGATGGTTGATTTGTGAAGTATTTGGACAGTTTTGTTATTGCTTGTTAATAAGAGCAATCATTATTTCATGGTTGGTTAATTTAACGGTTGATGGAATTGGGCTATAATGTGCTATTATTAATTTAGTCTTGTATGTTAATTTATTGTAAAATTTTATTTCTTTTCTATTTGTTTACCTAGTTTGATTGACTCTATTTGATTAATCACCTAAAACTAAAATTAGCATAATGATATTCGGTTAAAATAAAATCTGATATGCATTGTATGAGACATTATATCGTGTTGAAGGCCATTACTGTTACAAGATGTGCAAAAAGTAATCATTTATGGATTATTGTTCCACTATTGGCAAACTAAGTGACTTGGGGGGTTGTTGTGTCTTTAACGAAACTGAGTTTAAGGGTTTTGCTTGTCTTTAAGGGTGTATGCGCTCGGTGTGCAGTTAAGGTACCTAGAGCTTAACACAATTAATTAAGTGAAAAGATGATAGTTAAGTAGGATAGGATACTTGGGCACTAATGGTAAATGAGAATTCCTAACCTAAGGTTAAGGGGAGTGTTAAACCCTAGACTTCATGTTGGTTACTGGAAGGCTACATGCAATGTTATATTATATACAGTTGTTCATTCATAGCATATGATTGAAAACTTGCTTAAATTACTTGTGTATGTGTAACAATGAGAGTATTGTATTCCCATCTCATTGAGTCACAGTGTGCACACCCCTTTATAGACTGCTTTGCAGGAAATATCACAAAAGCTTAGGATGGCATATTTTAATGTGACAAGAGTTTTTGAAATCAAGAATGATAGAGTAAAATATGTCTTGATAGATTATTTAGATGTAATTTCATCCTTAGGATCTCAATGTGGAAATCAAAATTGTGAGACTTAGAATTATTTTTCCATTTTACTATATTGATAAGGGATCCCGATTCTCTATGATCTTGGTTGAACATTGGATATGGGATTCCATAGTTATTGTCTTATTATATGATTATATGTAATATGATTAGTTGTAATTGGTTAAATAATTATCTAAAGCCTTGCAGCCTTTAACTCATAAGGTGATTATTATATAACGAGTACACACATGACACAATAACTTTAGTTGAAACTTCTAGGCCCCCCTTTGGGGCCAAGACAAATATATATATATATATATATATTGATATTTTGTATACTTGATCACCTTTAAAATGTAAAAACTGAAAGAAGCTTTATTTTGGTTTCCAGTTTGGGGCAATTTTGTCTCGTCACTTTTCATCATTGTCAATAAGCTTTATTTTTACTGTTATTCGGGAGTGATTTACTATTCCAAGTTTGTTGATAGTGATTCATAAATACTATTGACACTTTTTATTTTTACTATTATTTGGGAGTGATTTACTATTACACATTTTATCAATAGTGATTCATAAAGATTGTTGACAATTTTCTTTTATTATAATAGACCTTATTTTTATGTTATTCAGATGATAATTAGGAGCTCCTTCATGTGTCTTTCATCATCTAATCCATGAAGTGTAGATATAATCCAAGCTGAAAAAAATCTTCAAGTATGCTTGCAATATTAAACCATGGTATATATTAATAATGTGGAAAAATGCAAACAAACTCTTAAATTGTGGTTCTTAAATTTTTAAAATGCCCTTTAACACTTTCTAACTCTAATAAATTAATAAATAACTCTAGATTATACGTATAATATTTCTCAACTCCAACCTTTGCAAAACACCTTCTCAAATTTATCAAAATATACATTTTAACACCTTTAAACTTTTAACTTAGTGTATTTTTATAAAATGAAAAATGAAAATACCTTTATATTGCCAATTTCTCAAAAGTTAAGAGTATTACACTATATATACATTGAGGTGAAAGTTTAAAAAGTTAGATACAATTTCCTCTAGTAATATCAATAACACTGTACTGCATGTATACTATATATTTTAAAATGGTTATTACTATTTCTAAGGGTTAAGAGTGTGGTATATCAAAAGGATTATGTAATTACTCTAAATATTGTATATATATACATTTAACTGAGTATTTCATATTAATATATATATATATATATCTACCAAGGATAAGAAGGTAAATAGTTTAAACCAATGGAGGTAGGTTGGTAATTTTATAACCTAAGTATATAAGTAAATTTAACCTAGGGTTAACACCTTTTTGCCTCATTTGCGCACTTCACAAAGCCCTAGACACACTCTACAAAAACCGAAGAAAGAAAAGGACAAGCACGTGCTACGATTCGCCAATTTGTTTAAGGTGAGTACATCGATTAATAACAAATTGATCATTAATTTCATGTACATCTTAAATCAAGAATTAACATGTTAGGATTATTAATAGATCAAAGTAAATCTGTAATACATAAGGGACAAAACAAGTAATTCATGCATCACGATAACGATTTAAGTGAAGTAAGTATATCTATTAGTGTATTATATTGTAAATTTCATATTAAATAGATCAATTAGATTAAAATTTATTAAAAATCAGACTAAGGGATCGATTTATGAATTATCTAGTGAGATATACGGTCTCTCAACATGATTGTGTTATGGGTGTGTTGAATTTAAAGAGTGAACAATCTCAACATAACCATGTTGAGACCATGTTGATGAATAGTAGACAAAGAAATGCACGACCTCTCAACATGACCATGTTGAGATCATGTTGATGAATAGTGGACGGAAAAATACATGACCTCTCAACATGACCATGTTGAGACCATATTGAAAAAAAAAACGAGAGAGAGAAAAATGCATACGGCCTTTGGCACGGTCATGTACTACCTTGTGTTCAACTACATAACCTCCAACATGACCGTGTTGAGTTGAAACATGTCTATTTTCCTTTTAATATTTATATGATTACAATTTTAAAAGAAAATAATTTGAATTAAGTATAAGTTCAGGAGACTTGTGAAGCTAGAAAAGTGTAAGACAAACCAAGTTTTGTAAAGTTAGGTACGTGTAACTTATGTGTTGTTCTGTGCTTGTTTAAGATAGTATACGTATTGAAATTGATTTGATTGAATGAATTGACCTAAGTGTTTAAGTGTCTGCTATATGTGTTTGGCTCGGCTTAAGGGCTCGTAGTGGTAGATTCTTAGGGAGTACCCCAATGATCCTTATGTGACATTATACCTAGTAGGAAATGATTTGAGTTGAATGTTGGATTAAGTGTTTAAGTGGACATAGCTATAAGGCCTGTAGTGGTAGTTCTCATCACTAAGATTAAGTGCCTTAAGTGAACATGGGTATGTGGCCCATAGTGGCAATTCCCACCAAAATTAAGTAGCTTAAGTAAACATGGGTGTGGAGCCCGTAGTGGCAGTTCCCATCACTAAGTTTGAAGGTTAAGGAATCATGAGTATAGGGCCCGTAGTGGTAGTTCCCATCACCAATTTATGTTCCAATGTGTTAAGTGTGTTCATGGGGTAATGAGTACCTTATTATTGCCTATAGACTTAAATTGCATCATGAAACAGTGCCTATGTTTAAGTAGTGCATAATTCATGTGATACTTGTTCATGTTTGTTCATGCATGTGTGTTTGTGTTATATGTATTGGGAATTAGCTTACCCTTCAGAGAATATTTTTTTCTTTTAGATGCAAGTACTAAAGGTATCAATAACATAGAAGGAAATCTAGGAGTAAATGAACCAAGAAGGGAGGAAGAGGATGATTATCACTACTATTATGGAGATTAGATATTCTAATGACTTTATTATTTGATTGGAACAAAAAGTGGTTTTTCGAAGAATATGTAATTGGAATTTTATAGACTTTCACTACATTAGATATTCGTTATGGATTTATGTTACATTGGTTTCAAGGTTGAAGGATAGATTGAAATGTTTTTATATCATGATGTCATTATTGTAGATAATGAATGGAGATTTGTAGGAATTGTAAGATTATGAGGTATCAGAGCCGACTAGAGCCTTAATGTGTTTTTGTGTGATGCATATAGTGAGCGATAGCATGACCTAGGTTTCGGGGTGTTATAGATTACCATTTATTTCTTGTGATGTTCACTTTTGTCATAAGATTACAATAACAAAAAGATGCATATTTTATTTTTAAGTATAGATAGAGATGTATTTTAAGTAAGACGAAGTGAATATATATTATACAACATGTTATCTAGATAGAAATTTTCATTAACTTAGTGTTATGATAACATTAAAGTGTAGTGTATATAAAGAATGTGCATTTTTCCTAAATACAAATAAAGGATAAGGATGTATATTTACTTCTAGTAGGGGTAAGCAAAAGAACCGACCAAATCAAACCAACTCGCAAACTGAACTAATCCAAACCTAAATCTTTTTTTTTTTTTTTTTGCAATTTTGTTTAAAAATTTTCCAATACAAACTAAATAAAAAATTTATGGTTGCTTTGGAGAGATGAACGAAACTAAACTATTTCCCAAAAACATGGTAATATTTTATTTATAACTAAAAGAAATTAATAAATTTTAGTTGACATTTATTAAAATGTATATATATTTAAATTTTGCGATCATAATTTAACAAAAACATATATAGAATAAATTGAAATTTGTATAAAATATTGGCTTCAGGTATGAATATTGACTTTATCAACCCCTTATATGATATTAATAAATGTTATTATTAAATAAATTTAATACATTTCATATGAGATTATATATTGAGAAAATATTTTTTTTTTCAAATAAAAAAATATGATTAAATACATAAACTAAACTAAACCAAAATTATATGGTTTTGAAAATTTTCTAGGTTTAAAGTGATAAAAGAGCAAACCACAGTTTTATAATTTGGTTTGGTTCGATTCAATAAGAAAATTGAACTATGCTCACCAATAGCCATCAAGCCTAAATAAAGAATCCATGAACATATGATAAAAGTTATAACACATTTTATACATAAAGGACGTATATTTACCTCCATGTCTTAATAAAGCATACACATATAGTAGAGTTAGTATAACCAAAACAAGGAATTAACAACGTAACATCACATTCTTTATACACCATATAATGTAATGTCTATCATTGACTTACATCACTTAAAATGTACCTTCACTATTTATATTTAGCAATAAGCAAAAATGATCTTTGTCAAGTCTAATTTTTGAATTCCCATTCCTAATCCGATCTGGACTAGACCCTACGCTCATCTAATATAGATCCTCGGCTTGAGTTAGGAACTTTGTTTAATTTTGGAGTCGCCACCCAATTGTTGTTGGGAAATATTGAATTAAGACTAAATGAGCGGATTAATCTTAATTTAGACTACTAGTCGTCGTGATTTCCTCTTCTCGTTTTTGTGAAAAGAGGAAAAGGGAAAACCAGAGTTTCTAAGTCCGGAGGCTAACCTATTAAAACCTTTACGGTTACCACCTAATCTCTTAAAATTTTCTCTATCTAGAAATGTCTTTTATTTTGTTTCTGTTGCTTTTTATTATGTTTTTAAATTATTTCAAGAAAAATGATTTTTCATTCATTTTATGGGTTGACCCAAATGGGTGCCTACGTACCTGCTATTCAGGATCAAACAAGCCGTAGTTCGCTTTTCCTGAAAACCTTAAGTGTGTTTGTGAATTTTAATTTTGAAGTCTCTTTTTATTTATGTTCTTATCATTTTTGGGATTTTTCTAAAAAATCTAAGCCTAAGCTTTAATTTGATTTTTGAAAATGATTTTTAGGAGGAAAACATCAATTTTGGATTTATTTTAAGAAAATGATTTTTCTAAGTGCCAAAACTCATTTTTTTTCTATTTTTTATAATTTTTGAATTTTTTATTACTTTTTATGATTTTTATGATTTTTTTGTAATTTTATCATTTTTATCATTTTTATGATTTTCATTATTCTTCTACAATTTTTTTTATAATTTTTCTAAGTTTTCATGATTTTATAGTTTTTTATTATTTTTTTTATTTTTTTATTGAAATTTACAATTTTTAGGAATTGTTTTTTAAATTTTATCCTAAGTTATTATCTATCTTATTTTTAAATCTAAAGTTTTATTATTATTTTTCTAATATTTTTTATTATTTTCTACATTTTTTTTATTATTTTTTATTATTTTTAATTTATTAAATCCTAAAAAATCTAATTTCTAATATTTTCCTATTTATGGAAATATAAATCAAACATAAATAAATAAATACATAAGTAACAAAATAATAACAAAATACTAAATCAAATAAAAATAAATAAACAAAATTAGAAAAATCCGGAAAATCCGACTTACCTAGATCTGGGTCGGTGCGCGGGTCGAGTCGGTCGGGTCGAATCGGGTCGGATCGGTCGGACACTGCGGCGAGGAGTGCTCGTTGACGGCGTTTCGGCGGCCTTTTACAGCGGGTGAGGTGTCGAATCCTAGGTTATCGAAGGTGGTGAATCAAATGGTGGCGGTGGTTTGCTCCAGAAATGCCTCCTAGTGGTGGCTTAGCTCCGATCAGCGGTCGTGGCTTTGGTTCTCCACCGGTACTCTCCGATTCACTCCTTTCTCTCACTTTCTCTCCATTGTGATATGTAATTTGGCTTCCTCCCCTCCTTCTTTATTTATAGGCGCATGAAATCGAGCAGGATAAGCTCGGATTTCCTCCGATCGAAGCAAATCGGATCGACGGTTAAATGAACCAACTTCGATTCGTGTAAATCTTTTGATTTGTTGAGATTTCATTCCAATTGGATGATGTTTATCTCAATTCTGTTGAAGATCTGTTGGATTTGTGAAAAAAATCGAATCAAAACGGTTGAAATTCGAATTTTTTCCTTCGCCGGCGATCTCAGACCGAGGTTGAAGACGATCACGCACTCGGCGTGTACGTTCCCTCCAGCCAAACGGATGCTGCCACGTGTCCTGGGTAAATGAAAAAACACAAAACGCAGAAACTGCTTCCCCCGCGTTTTGAACCCGCAACCTCGCACTTGCACGCACCCACTTAGCCACGGCTCGAACCAACTCAGCTAGCTCATTTTCCTGATTTTCTTTATTTCGCAAATTGCATATATGCAATGCGATTTTTTTATTTTTTTGTATTTTTTGAAATTTCAAAAATTTATAAAAATTATTTATCCCTCATTATTGCCATTTCTGAAATCATTTTTAAAAATTGATGTGTTTTCCTATTTATTTTTATTTTTTTTAATATTTTTATTATTTGTGCTAAACTAGAGAAGAATTGGAAAAAACTGAAAAAAATTGAAAATTGATTATTATTAATTATTATTCATTCCTAGGGCAAAAATTGCGTGTTTACAGCGGCCCCTCTTTGTGGTAAAGTTTGAAAAACTTAACTACAAAGACGAAAAAAAAGACGCCATTTTTTGCCTCTTAAATAGATAACGCCTTGGTTTGGCTGGTTACCTGGAATTTGTTTTTATTTTTTTCTTTTGGTAGGAAAATGCTCCAAGAGCTAATAATCCCACAATTTAAAAGGGTCATAACAATTTAGAGTAATGTTTCCTCCCCAAAAAGTGCTTTAAGGGCAAACTAGTTGGCGATAGGAAATATCTCAAGCATTGTTTAGGAGTGATGATAGGAAGCGTCTTATCAGACTAGCAACCTTGGAAAGAAAATTATCTTAGGAAGTGCCCTTATGAGCTGGCTACCTGTCAACAGAAGCGTCTGGTTAGACTAGCGACTGTTTGGAAGAATACCTCCGAAAAGTGCTCCTATGAGCTGACTAATCGGGGGAGTCTAGGAAAGTGCCCCTCATGGGCTGACTAACCTTTGATAAAATGCCTCAAAAAGCGCCCCCTATGGGCTGACCTTGAGATAAGATTTTTAGGAAAGTGCCCCCTATGGGCTGACTAACCTATGATAAAAATGTCTCAAAAAGTGCTCCCTATGGGCTGACCTTGAGATAAGATTTTTAGGAAAGTGCCCCATATGGGCTGACTAACCTATGATAGAAATGTCTCAAAAAGTGCCCCCTATGGGCAGACCTTGAGATAAGATTTTTAGGAAAGTGCCACCTATGGGCCGACTAACCTATGATAGAAATGTCTCAAAAAGTGCCTCCTATGGGCTGACCTTGAGAACAGATTTTTAGGAAAGTGCCCCCTATGGGCTGACTAACCGATTATAGAAATGTCTCAAAAAGTGCCCCCTATGGGCTGACTAACCTATGATAGAATGTCTCAAAAAGTGCCTCCTATGGGCTAACCTTGAGAACAGATATTTAGGAAAGTGCCCCCTATGGGCTGACTAACCTATGATAGAATGTCTCAAAAAGTGACCCCTATAGGCTGACCTTGAGAATAGATGTTTTTAGGAAAGTGCCCCCTTTGGGCTGACTAACTTATGATAGAATGTCTAAAAAAGTGCCCCTTTTTGGGCTGACTACCCTATTAAAAGGAATGTTTAGATAAGTGCCCCACTATGGGCTGACTCATCTTATGCTTTTGAATATGCTTTCTACTGACTGAGCTAAATGATATGATAATAGTTATTTATTTCAATATGCTTGCCAGTTTACCGTGGATAGCAACCAAGCAACCAAACCTTCATGCTGGTTTGCTTTTACTTCACTTCTTCTTATCTTGACGTAGGGTCGAAACTCTTGATGTGCTCCCTTTATTCGTGCACACAGCTCTTTTGACGATAATGTTATCCTAATAATGCGCTAAGTTCTAATGCTTGTAAGTAGATAGAATTATATCACCAAATACATTGAGATTCATTATCATTTTAGTGTTTATCTTTTATTAGCGAAGTGGTGGGTAATGTGTTTAGGAGTATTTGTTGTGGTGTGAATTGATTTGGATTATTGACCATTTAAGGATATTAACTTTGCTTGCAAAAAGTAAAAACTCGACTCAACGAAATTTATATCGAACATTGGCTTTCATAAACTTTGGAAAAATTTCAATTGCCTTTCCTAAAGACAGTACATCTTTACAGCATCTGTGTTAATGGGGTCTCTCAATTCTGGACCATCCATCTGAGTCAGTATCAAAGCACCTCCTAACATAAACTTTTTCACCACTTAGGAGCCTTCATAGTTTGGGGTGAATTTTCCTCTAGAGTCTTAGGCATTTGGGAGAACCTTCCTTAGCACCAGATCCCCTTCTTTGAAGTATCGGGGCCTCATTTTCTTGTTAAATGCTCGGGCCATCCTCTGTTGGTAACACTGGCCATGACATAGTGTGATAAGTCTTCTTTCATCAATCAGATTCAGCTGATCAAGCCTCTTCTTTACCTAATCCGATTTAGTTAGATGACTTTCTGACAAGATTCTGAATGATGGTATTTCGACTTCAACTGGTAGCACAACTTCTGTACCATATACCAATGAGTAAGGGGTAGCTCCCATAGATGTTCTTATTGAAGTCCTATAAGCCATGAGAGCAAATGGAAACATTTCGTGCTAATCTTTGTAAGTTGTTGTCATTTTCTCGATGATCTTTTTAATATTCTTGTTGGCTGCTTCTACTGCCCTGTTCATTTGAGGTCGGTAGGGAGTTGAATTTCTGTGGTTTATATGGAACTGTTGACATAAACCTGTCATCAGTTTATTGTTGAGATTGGTACCATTGTCAGTGATGACAGACTCAGGAACTCCATATCGAGCTATTATGTCCCTTTTTAAGAAGCGGACTATTACCCCTTTTGTGACATTTGCATATGAAGAAGCTTCTACCCATTTGGTGAAGTAATCAATCGCTACCAGTATAATCCTGTGGCCATTAGATGCTGTCGGAGTGATTGGGCCAATTATGTCGATTCCCCACATGGAGAAAGGCCATGGTGCTGATAACAGGAGTAGCTCGCTGGGCGGAGCATTTATCCGGTTCGCGTAGACTTGACACAGATGACAGTGCTTGACATATTTTATGCAATTTGATTCTATGGTCAACCAATAATATCCTAATCTCATGATTTTTCGGGCCAACATGTAGCGATTCATATGAGGTCCACATACTCCTTCATGTACTTCCTTCATTAGTTCGCATGCTTCATTTTTGTCTACACATCTCAACAAGGTGGTATTAGATGATCTCTTGTAAAGTATAGACCCACTTAATAGGAAATGGCTCGCTAACCTTTTGAGTGTTCTTTGGTCATTCTTGCTAGCCATTTCGGGGTATTTACCTTCTTGGAGGAAGGTCTTGATGTCGTGATACCAGGGCTTGTCATCTTGTACTTTTTCAATGGTTAAACAGTAGGCGGGCCAACTTTTGATGTCTATTTTCATCGGTTGAACTTCGGCTCTCCCTGTTATCTAGATCATAGATGCTAGTGTGGCTAGTGCATCTGCAAACTGATTCTGAGCTCTCGGGATATATGTGAAAATGATTGCCTTGAATTCTTCAATTAGATCTGTCAAGTGTTGATGATACGGTACCAGTTTGGGGTCTTTAGTCTTGTATTCAATAGACGGAATAATGGTCGGCATTTGTCAGTGAGTTGTGAGATAAAACGAGCTATATAATTTAATCTTCCCAGCAAGCTTCTTACATCTATAATGGAGCGTGGGGAAGGTAACTCGAATATAGACTTTACCTTGTCAGGGTCGATTTTAATGCCTTCCTGGCTTATGACAAACCCTAACAATTTCCCCATTGTGACCCCGAAAGTACACTTCTCTAGGTTTAACTTGAGCTGGAATTTTCTCAGTCGTCTAAACAATTTCCTCAGGATATCTATATGGCATTCTCCTTCTTTAGACTTAACTATCATGTCGTCGACATATCCTTCAACTTCTCGATGCATCATGTCGTGAAGTATTGCGACCATGGCTCTCTAATATGTTGCCCCGGCGTTTTTCAAACCGAAGGGCATGAATTTGTAACAGAAAGTTCCCCATGTTGTGATGAAAGTCGTTTTGGTTTTATCTTCTTCAGCCATTTTTATTTGATTATATCCTGAAAAACCATCCATGAATGAGAAAAGACGGTTTCCCGCAGTGTTGTCTACTAGAACATCAATGTGAGGTAGGGGGAAGTTATCTTTTGGCGTAGCTTGGTTTAAGTCCCGGAAGTCTACGCATACGCGTACTTTTCCGTTCTTTTTCATAACGGGGACTATATTTGCTATCCATTCTGGGTAATCGGATACTTTAATAAACCCTACTTCTAGCAGTTTCTTGACTTCTTCCTTAATCTTTAGTAAGATGTCAGGCCTAAATCTTCTCAGTTTTTGTTTTTTAGGTTTGACATCTTCCCTTGTAGGAAGCCTATGAACCACTATTGATTGGTCTAGTCTTGGCATGTCACCATATGACCAGGCGAACACATCTGCATATTCTGTTAATAGCTCGGTTATCTCACATTTTTGCTTAACACTCAAACTGGTCCCAATTTTGAGGTTCTTAGGGTTTTCCATGCTTCCTAGATTTACTGTCTCTACCGGCTCGTCGATCGAAATTCTGCTTTGTTCATGTTTTTGCCAATTTTATTGTATTATTTCGTGGTCAAGGATATCGCCTTCAACAACTGACCCAGCAGCGTTGGAAACGATATCAACGTTTTTACTTTCTACCTACGCGAAATATCCTTGATATTCGATAGTAGGAGATCTGAGTAAAGTAAAAATGAAAGCATATATATAAGAAGAAAAAAAAACTGTAATTGAATTTGATAAAGAGTCTCAAAAAGTTGTTCAATAATTATTCTCTACTTTTGAGCTAACCTAGAGCTATTGATAGGATAACAAAACCAATTGTTCAGAGCCGAATGCTGGTTAGACGTACGGGAGGTTGGTTTCCCTTTGCTGGCGTCACCTTCGTTTATCCGAAGCTCTTGAACGATATTTGCCTTTCGGAAAGATTGTTGTAGAGGTGGGATGCACATCTAGGTGTCGATCAGCTTCCCCTTCATTTTGCCTTTGACACCTCTTGCTTACGCTTCTTCTTCGACTGTAAGAACGTACCCCAATCCAAAAGTCCCTTGCTGCCCCTCTTTAAACCGATGGCCCTCCTTGCTGGTCACCACGTTCACTTCATTGAAAATTTGTAGTCCTAGGTCTTCTGAACCTTCTTCCCCAATATATGGTATGGCAGTCTCTTTATATATGACGTAATCCTGCTCACCCAGAATAATGACTATTTGCCCGTTTGCAATGAATTTGACCCTTTGGTGGAGACTAAAGGGGATGGCTCTAGTAGCATGTATCTAGGGTCGTCCCAAAAGTAGGTTGAAAGATCTTGGGATGTTGAGGACCTGGAAAAAGATGTGGAATACTTGTGGACCAATTTCCACTGGTAGGTTCATCTCCCCTACTATATCTCTTTTTGATCCATCAAAAGCTTTGACCACCGTTGAGCTAGGCTTTATGTTGCTTGGATCGACCCCCAATAAGTCGAGAGTTGCCAATGGGCAAATGTTGAGGGATGATCCGTTGTCAATGAGTACCCGGGAGACAACGGTGTCATTGCACCTGACCACTATAAACGGTGGCTTGGTATGTTGGTCTCACTATTCTCCTAGCTCTTCCGGAGAGAAAGTTATCTAGTCCATTGTAAAAATAGAGTCCACCACGTGACTTATCTTGTCTGTAGCGATGCCTTCTAGGACCTGAATCTTTTTTAGCACTTTAAAGAGTGCTTCCCTGTGGGGCTCGGATGCTGTGAGAAGGCCCATGAGTGATATCTATGCTGGAACTTTATTTAGTTGTTCCATTATCTTGTATTCACTTGCCTTGACCATCTTTGTAAACGCGGCGAGTCTCTCTTCCTCTTCCTCTCCTTTCTCCACGTTGAGTTCTTCAGTCGGGGTTCTATACTTTGGATCGTATATTCTCCCAGAGCGGGTGATTCCTCCCACCATAGGAGGTCGCTCTTGTTCAAGGGCCCAATAGTCGAACGGTGCAACCTTGTAATTTTCTGCCGGTATCGGGACATTGAATACATATCTTTTCCTTGGGATTTGTATCTAAGTTGGTTGTCCCTCATAGCACTGTATAACCTTAGGCTTCTGATGAGAATTTATCATGTTTATAGTCTTCCCCTCTTCCTTTGACGGGTTGTCTTCCTTCTCAAATTCTGGCCCCCATCCGCTAGGTGGCCTATACTCAGTTGAGGTGTAAGAATAGTTTACCAAGTATTCAAACCTCCCGTGTGATTCTCCCAAAGTACCGACCATTGGGTCTCCGGCTAACCATCTTCTTTTAATGTGCGCCTTTGGTGCTTTTTCTGGAGCTTGATAGGATTGCTTTTTCTGTTGCTCCGTCGTATTCTGCTTAGGGGCTTCTTTAGGAGCTGACTCCTTAGATGTGATCATGTTAATGGTGGGCTTGTGATTGGGCAGTGGGTTGGTGTTGACATTGGGTGCTGGGGTGTTCACAAAATCCAGTTGTATGATCCTTGCATCGATTAAGTCTTGGATCTTGTGCCAGAGCTTCCAGCACCTATCTATAGAATGCCCCTCCTGACCCATATGGTAGTCAAACTTAAGGCTTAAGTCAAAATTCTTGGGCTTATACCGGTCATTGGGGATCTCGAAACCGATCAAGTTGCTTGGCCTCAATCGAGCAAAGACCTGACAGAGCGGTATGGGGATTGGAGTGAACTGCCTTGGGACCCTAGCTGCCTGGGTATGACCTATCATGGGTTATTGGACTGGGGTACTCGTGGCCTGGAATGTCACACGAGTCCCAGCTTTTTTTACCTTACCGGAATGGACCTTGCTGACGGTAGACTCCTTAGCTCTATTTCCTCCTAAGGGCCTTTGTGTTGGTGTGACCCTAGGAGGCTCCATTGTTTGGAGTCTGCCGGTGGTGATGGCATTTTTGACCCTACATCCTGCAGCTACTACCTCTGCAAAACTGGATGAGGTCTAGCCTACCAGGTGTGAAAATTAGGTCTTGTCCAGGGTATTGAAAAATATGGATGTCAATTCCTTCTCAGAGATCGGGATTGCTACTCTGGCTGCCTGGGCTCTCCAGCATTGAGCATACTCGTTAAATGGCTCAGTATGCCTTTTCCGGAGACTCCCTAGATCAATCACAAATGGGGCGACTTAAATATTGAACTTATACTGTTCATGGAACGCCCGGGCTAGCTTCTCCCAGGTGTTGACAATGTTGAAGTCCAGGTGGGCTTACCAAACCAATGTAGGGCCTGTGAGGTTGTCTTGGAATGTCTGGAGCATGAGTTGGTCGTATTGAGCATACTTGCTCATTTTCCGGGCATATAGCCTAGTATGCATTTTGGGGCACCCGGTCCCATCATACTTTTCAAACTCTGGGGTCTTGAACTTTTCAAGGTACAACTCTTCCCTGTATGCTTGTAGATTGGTGATTCCGGCCTGTTCGAAACCATCAGGGCCCTCAATTGTTTTCATCTTATTGTGGAGCTGCTGCAAGAGTCTCTTCTCCATCTCCTTCTATCTCTCTTCCATCTCTCTTTTCAAGTCATCAGAGGTTGGCCCCTGGTTGATTTTCGGCTCATATTCAAAGGCCGGGTTGAGGTGGGAATTGATCTTTTCATACTCTGGAGGTTGTCCCTCCACTGCTTTCCCTTTTCTGGCCCTTAAATGTTCTTCCTGGGTTGGTTGAGTGGTGCGAAGGAGGTCGATGCTTTCAGATAAGAGGTGGACTTCGGCAGCCAATTATTGGACTGTTTGTTCTAGGGACACGATCCTGGAGTCCGAGGCAGCTTCAGCATTTGTGTTGTTGTGGTTATCATTACTATTGGCCATTCTTGTTCTTGAACGTATGCAAATTGGGCTTTTGGGAGGGTTCGGTTGCTTGGGAGCAATCTTGATACCTGGCGCGCATTTTGTTTTTTAGTGTAATGTATGCAAAATGCTATGCATGTGTCACACAGATGCTAAAAATAAAAAGGGTTGACAATTGATTGACGATGTAATATTGAGACTTTACTTTTATTAATATTTGAAAATTTTGGAGTTCGATACTCAAAGAAAACAAATAAAAGATTACAATGATAATCTATTTCCTAGCTCTCTTGGTCTTCTGTTGTGGAGACTCAGGTTTCCTGTTGATGACGGCTTCCAGTTCTTTGACTCTGGCTTTAGTCTTCTCTAGTTGAGCTTCCAAGGCTTTCAGCTGGCCCGGCCTCAAGATTAGGTACATAGACTTGATCGGTTAGTGCTGGAGCTTGTAGCAGCTGGGTGTACACTTCTAGGGTAGGGGTGATTTCATGTGGCCCGATGAAGAGAGCTGTGGGCTCTACTTCCTATAACTGGAGCATGGCCCGTACCAAGGGCACGTTCACCTCCATCTTTGTTAGTGAGAGGATGGGCCCTATTTTCTATTGGATGAAGGCCTACTCCTCTGGATTGTATAAGGTAAACCAGTGGTCCATCACCAACCTTGGGTCCAAAGGTTTGTACACCCGAATCTCTTTGCGAAGGAGGCAGTCAACTGCGGTACTAGCCATCTATTACAACAAGAACTATGAAAATATTATAGGGAAATAGATCCGAACTCCATGAAAAAAACAGCAAATTATTACATCATCGTCAATTGTCAACCCATGACTTTATGTATGCAAATAGGTTGGTTCTAATTGGTCCCCGAGCTCTATGGCCTCCCGCATTCTCGAAGAAATGGATCTCAGGCCATATCGAAGCATTGGGTGGGGTAGCCTAATCGGTCCCGAACGGTGATCAACTCACTTCGCCCAAAACCTACACAATGGCTCCCCATCCTAGGGTTCTAGGACGGTCCAGGTTTGACTGCATCTATTCACATAAACATATGCATGTATGCAGACCCCACAGTAAAGAAAACTAAACCTAGCTAATCCCTGAAAAGTTAGTAACAGGATAATGATTGAAAGACATTTCTTTAAAAGAACAGTTTGAGGAGATTCAGGTGGCTAGCCTACTAGAATGAGTCCCTAGTGGAGTCGCTATCCTGTCGAGTCTAATTTTTGAATTCTCATTCCTAATCCAATCTAGACTAAACCCTATGCTCATCTAATATAGATCTTCGACTTGTGTTAGGAACTTCATTTAATTTTGGAGTCGCTACCCAACTATTGTTGGGAAATATTGAATTAAGACTAAAGGAGCGGATTAGTCTTAATTTGGACCACTAGTCGTCGTGATTTCCTCTTCTCGTTTTTGTGAAAAGAGGAAAAGGGAAAACCAGAGTTTCTAATTCCGAAGGATAACCTATTAAAACCTTTACGGTTACCACCTGATCTCCTAAACTTGTCTCTATCTAGAAATGTCTTTTATTTTGTTTCTGCTGCTTTTTATTATGTTTTTGAATTATTTCAAGAAAAATGATTTTTTATTCATTTTATGGGTTGACCCGAATGAGTGCCTACGTACCTGCTATTCAGGATCAAACAAGCCGTAGTTTGCTTTTCCTGAAAACCTTAAGTGTGTTTGTGAATTTTAATTTTGAAGTCTCTTTTGATTTATGTTCTTATCATTTTTGGGATTTTTCTAAAAAATCTAAGCCTAAGTTTTAATTTGATTTTTGAAAATGATTTTTAGGAGGAAAACATCAATTTTGGATTTATTTTAAGAAAATGATTTTTCTAAGTGCTAAAACTCATTTTTTTTCTTTCTATTTTTTATAATTTTTTATTAATTTTTATT
This sequence comes from Laguncularia racemosa, assembly GCA_037954665.1. NCBI lineage: Eukaryota > Viridiplantae > Streptophyta > Magnoliopsida > Myrtales > Combretaceae > Laguncularia > Laguncularia racemosa. The sequence goes on along the minus strand of JBBMOL010000110.1, from coordinate 1,081,089 downwards.
TTTTTTGTAATTTTATGATTTTTTATGATTTTTATGATTTTCATTATTCTTCTACAATTTTTTTTTTATAATTTTTCTAAGTTTTCACGATTTTTATAGTTTTTTATTATTTTTGTTTTTTTATTGATTTTTACAATTTTTGGGAATTTTTTTTAAATTTTATCCTAAGTTATTATCTATCCTATTTTTAAATCTAAAGTTTTATTATTATTTTTCTAATATTTTTTATTATTTTCTACATTTTTATTATTTTATTATTTTTATTATTATTTTTACATTATTAAATCCTAAAAAATGTAATTTCTAATATTTTCCTATTTATGGAAATATAAATCAAACATAAATAAATAAATACATAAGTAACAAAATAATAACAAAACACTAAATCAAATAAAAATAAATAAAAAAAATTAGAAAAATTCGAAAAATCCGACTTACCTGGATCCGAGTCGGTGAGCGGGTCGGGTTGGATCGGTGGGACACGGCGGCGGGGAGTGCTTGTTGACAGCATTCCGGCGGCCTTTTGCAGCGGGTGAGGTGTCGAATCCTAGGTTATCGAGGGTGGTGAATCCAATGGTGGCGGTGGTTTGCTCCAAAAATGCCTCCTAGTGGTGGCTCAACTCCGATCGGCGGTCGCGGCTTTGGTTCTCCTCTGGTGCTCTCCGATTCACTAATTTCTCTCACTTTCTCTCGATTGTGATATGCGATTTGGCTTCCTCCCCTCCTCCTCTATTTATAGGCGCTTGAAATCGAGCTAGATAAGCTCGGATTTCCTCCGATCGAAGCAAATCGGATCTACGGTTAAATGAACCAACTCTGATTCGTGTAAATCCTTTGATTTGTTGAGATTTGATTCCAATTGGATGATGTTTATCTCAATTCTGTTGAAGATCTGTTGGAGTTTTTTCAAAAAATCGAATCGAAACGGCCGAAATTCGAATTTTTTCCTTCGCTGGTGATCTCGGACCGAGGTTGAAGACGATCACGCACCCGACGCGTATGTTCCCTCCAGCCAATCGAATGCTGCCACGTGTCCTGGGTAAATGAGAAAACACAAAACGCGGAAACTACTTCCCCTGCGTTTCGAACCCGCGACCTCGCACCTGCACACACCCACTTAACCACGGCTCGGACCAGCTGAGCTAGCTCATTTTCTTGATTTTCTTTATTTCACAAATTACATATATGCAATACGATTTTTTTATTTTTTTTGTATTTTTTGAAATTTTAAAAATTTGTAAAAATTATTTACCCTCATTATTACCATTTCTGAAATCATTTTTAAAAATTGATGTGTTTTCCTATTTATTTTTATTTTTTTGAATATTTTTATTATTTGTGCTAAACTAGAGAAGAATTGGAAAAAATTTAAAATTGATTATTATTAATTATTATTCATTCCTAGGGCAAAAATGGGGTGTTTACAGCTACCCCTCTTTGTGGTAAAGTTTGAAAAACTTAACTACAGAGACGAAAAAAAGACGCCATTTTTTGCCTCTTAAATAGATAATGCCTTAGTTTGGCTGGTTACTTGGAATTTGTTTTTTTTTTTTTTTTTGGTAGGAAAATGCTCCAAGAGCTAATAATCCCACGATTTAAAACGGTCCTAAAAATTTAGAGTAATGTTTCCTCCCCAAAAAGTGCTTTAAGGGCTGACTAGTTGGCGATAGGAAATATCTCAAGCATTGTTTAGGAGTGATGATAGGAAGCGTCTTATTAGACTAGCAACCTTGGAAAGAAAATTATCTTAGGAAGTGCCCTTATGAGCTGGCTACCTGTCAACAGAAGCGTCTGGTTAGATTAGCGACTGTTTGGAAGAATACCTCCGAAAAGTGCTCCTATGAGCTGACTAATCGGGGGAGTCTAAGAAAGTGCCCCTCATGGGCTGACTAACCTTTGATAAAATGCCTCAAAAGGTACCCCCTATAGGCTGACCTTGAGATAAGATTTTTAGGAAAGTGCCCCCTATGAGCTGACTAACCTATGATAAAAATGTCTCAAAAAGTGCCCCTTATGGGCTGACCTTGAGATAAGATTTTTAGGAAAGTGCCCCCTATAGGCTGACTAACCTATGATAGAAATGTCTCAAAAAGTGCCCCCTATGGGCTGACCTTGAGATAAGATTTTTAGGAAAGTGCCCCCTATGAGCTAACTAACCTATGATAGAAATGTCTCAAAAAGTGCCTCCTATGGGCTGACCTTGAGATAAGATTTTGAGGAAAGTGCCCCCTATGGGCTGAATAACCTATAATAGAAATGTCTCAAAAAGTGCCCCCTATAGGCTGACCTTGAGAACAAATATTTAGGAAAGTGCCCCCCTATGGGCTGACTAACTTATGATAGAATGTCTTAAAAAGTGCCCCCTATGAGCTGACCTTGAGAACAAATATTTAGGAAAGTGCCCCCTATGAGTTGACTAACCTATGATAAAATGTCTCAAAAAGTGCCCCCTATTGGCTGACCTTGAGAACAGATGTTTTTAGGAAAGTGCCTCCTATGGGCTGACTAACCTATGATAGAATGTCTCAAAAAGTGCCCCCTATGGGCTGACCTTAAGAGAGGTATTTAGGAAAGTGCCCCTCTTGGGCTGACTAACCTAAGATAAAAATGATATCTCAAAAAGGTGCTCCCTATAGGCTAACCTTAAGAGAGGAAGTTTAGGAAAGTGCCCCTCTTGGGCTGACTATCTTAAGATAAAAATGATATTTAGAAATGTGCTTTTATAGGCTGACCTTAGAAGGGATCTAGGGAAGTGCCCCTTTTTAGGCTGACTACCATATTAAAGGGAATGTTTAGACAAGTTCCCCACTATGGGCTGACTCATCTTATGCTTTTGAATATGCTTTCTACTAACTGAGCTAAATGATATGATAATAGTTATTTATTTCAATATGCTTGCCAGTTTACCGTGGATAGCAACCAAGCAACCGAACCTTCATGCTGGTTTTCTTCTGCTTCACTTCTTCTTATCTTAACCTGGGGTCGAAACTCTTGATGTGCTCCCTTTCTTCGTGCACACAGCTCTTTTGACGATAATGTTATCCTAATAATGCACTAAGTTCTAATGCTTGTAAGTAGATAGAATTATATCACCAAATACATTGAGATTCATTATCATTTTAGTGTTTATCTTTCATTAGCGAAGTGGTGGGTAATGTGTTTAGGAGTATTTGTTGTGGTGTGAATTGATTTGGATTATTGACCATTCAGGGATATTAACTTTGCTTGCAAAATGTAAAAACTCGACTCAACGAAATTTATATCGAACATTGGCTTTCATAAACTTTGGCAAAATTTCAATTCCCTTGCCTAAGGATAGTACATCTTTACAGCATCTGATGAGATCCATGATGAGAGCCAAACCGGAAGAAGAAATGTGGATCCCCTTGAAGTGCCGCCTGGACCGATCATAAGAAATCGAGCAAAACGATTCAAGAAAGCACTTAACGGGTTGATAAAGGTTGTCCATGAAGCCGGAAAGGATTGGAGCAATCATGAAGTTGGAATAGATTGGAACAACCATGGGAAGACCCTTGCTTTTATACAAGTCACACTGGACACGAGTTGAAGAGGGCGTGTATTTTCAAGGCACGACCATGTAGGAATTCCAAGATTGCACAGAATCATACATGGCTAGACACACGACTAAAAGGCACGGACATGTATGGAGTCAAGCAAATCCATAGAAAGGTACACGACTAGAAGTACACGGGCGTGTATATTGCCAAAAATGTGCACAGAAAAGTACACGGCCAAAGTACACGGCCGTGTACACGGCCGTGTATCCCCTGCCGGCCAGCTTGTTCTATTTCGTGCTTTTACGTAACTTATCTAAACTACGTCGTTTTGAACTTTTTTTTCACGAATTATAACCCTAGTATAAAAGCTCCTAGGGTTTAGAACAACTAAGAATTTACATCTTTGAACATTAAACACTTTTGAGAGGCACGTCTCTTGGTTCTTTAAGAACTAAATCGAATTTATCGGATTGATTTCCGTGGCGTTCATCCCGACTTATCAATCGGTCTTTCATCCCGATTGTGGCGTCTTCATTTTATACCAAGGTTCTTGTCCGCTTATAGACAACGGGTCGCAGTTTCCACTTTAGGTGTTTGGGCGCCTTAGGCAACGAATTTCCGAACGTATTGGTATTGGGTTTCGTCACGGGTTGGCGTGTTTCATATCAGTTTGGTATCAGAGCTTAGGTTTGTCAAAACATCAGTTCGGTTTGAGGAAGGTAATATCAAAAAACCCTAACTCCAATCGTTCATATCAATTATCGTATTCAATTTCGTAGTATTGATTGTCTTTTGATAGTGTAATATCGACTAGGCGATTGTTAAAAAAAAAAGAGCAAAAATCACGACAAAAAAAAAAAGAAGAGAAAAGAAAAACGTGATCAAGAGCAACAACAAATACATAAAAAAAAAATTGGATAGAAAAAATAGAGGAAAAGTTATGAACCTTAGAGTTGTGTTGAATCCTACGGAAGGGAATTGGTGTAGTTCGGGGTAGTTCCAAGAGAATTGAGAAGAGGAAATTGGCGAGTTGATATCATCATTATTTGTGAGAATATACGAGTGACTGTGTGATATCATCATTTGAGCGAAACATGTAAGGGAGTGTATCGTGAGGTTTAATTATATATATATTTGTGTTAGTATTATTCTTTTTTGCAGGGACTATGTCGAGACAATATTCTCCTTAAGGTGAGAGGGGAAGGTTTGATGCTAGGTTAGTAATTGAGGCGTTGAGGGGAGAAATGAAGAGGATGTTCCAAGAGGGAATGGAACAAATTCATGAGATGGTAGAGCAAAAACTAGAGCAATCCACAAACGTATTCCAAGGGCGTAAGAGGGAGAGTCGTTCTAGGAGAGTACCGAGTGGTGGAGATAAAATGTCGGATGATGATTTTTATGAGCCTTCTGTTGGGAGTTATAGAGGTTATAGTGGTCGGAATAGAGGAACTAGAGATTGGGAAGATAGAGGAGATAGGAAAAGAGAGAATATATTTCATACTAGATGTTATCTAGGAGATCACATTTGTAGTTTGATTATTGATGGGGGAAGTTGCACCAATGTTGTGAGCAATTTTATTATTGAGAGGCTAGGGCTCAAAACTGTTAGACACCCTAGTCCATATAAATTGCAATTGTTGAATGATAGTGGTGAGACTAAGGTAAGTAAGCAAGCCTTGATTGGTTTTCGCATTGGTAGATATGAGGATGAGGTGTTATGCGATGTAGTGCCAATGCAAGCATGTCATGTGTTGTTGGGGAGGCCATGGCAATTTGATAGGAAGGCTGTTCATGATGGCTTTTCTAACAAGTATACGCTTGTTCACCAAGGGAAAAGTTTTAACCTTAAACCTTTAACACCTAAACAAGTGTATGAGGATCAATTGCAGCTACAACAGTCTTTTGCAAAACATAAGGTGAGTGAAAAGCAGAGGGAGAGTGAGAGAGCAAAAGACAATGAGAAAGAAAAGGAATATAAAAGTTAAGATCAAAAGGAAAAGGAGAGGAAGGCTAGAAAGAGTGTGAGAGGCCAAGTTAAAGGGGAATCAACTTTGGTGGTGAGTGAAAAGGAGAGGGTAGCCTTGCAAAAGGAGAGTTGTGTGGCGAGAGCGAGTGTAGTAAGGAGAGCGTTAGTGATGAGGCAACCTATGTTGTTTCTGGTTTTTAAGGAAACATGTTTGAGTACTAACGAATTATCTAACTCTTTGCCTAGTGTGGTTATGTCTCTTGTGTAGGACTTTGAAGATGTCTTCCCTGGAGAGATTCCAAAGGGATTACCACCTATTTGTGGTATTGAGCACCAGATTGACCTTGTACCCGGAGCATCGATTCCAAACAAGCCAGCTTACAGGAGCAACCCGGAGGAAACAAAGGAACTCCAAAGGTAGGTCAATGAATTAATGGAGAAGGGGTACATGAGAGAAGGCATGAGTCCATGTGCAGTGCCTGTGATTTTGGTGCCTAAGAAGGATGGGACATGGAGGATGTGTGTTGACTGTCGTGCCATCAACAACATCATGGTAAAGTATCATCACCCCATTCATCGTTTAGATGACTTCTTAGATTGGTTCTATGAGTATAGTGTCATTCCTCATGAGCCTTGGATAGACATGTCCATAGTTTTTGTGTTAGGATTATCTAGGCCTAAGCATGGTTGAGATTCTATTTTTGTGGTTGTGGATAGGATTTCTAAAATGGTTCATTTCAATCCTTGTCATAAAACTGATGATGCTATACACATTGTTGATTTGTTCTGTAGAAAGGTAGTGCGTCCGCATGGTATACCTAGAAGCATTGTTAGTGATCGAGATGAGAAATTTTGGGTCATTTTTGGAGAGTATTGTGGGAAACGTTGGGAACTAAACGGATGTTTTCAACTATCTGTCACCCACAAATTGATGGGCAAATTGATCTGGTTAACAGGACTTTAATTCAATTGTTAGGGGCAATCATAGAGAAGAACATTAGGACTTGGAAAGATTGTCTACCATTTGTGGAGTTTGCATATAATAGGGCTTTGCATAGCACTATTCATTGTTCACCATTTGAGATTGTGTATGGTTTTAACCCATTGGTTCCTATTTATTTATTGCCATTGCAACTTAACAAGTTTGTGAGTTTTGATGCTGATTCTAAGACAGACTTTGTGAGAAGGCTAAATATTGAGTGAAGAACAGAGCAATATGTGAAACAAGCCAACAAGGGTTGTCGACAAGCTGTTTTTGAACCTGGAGATTGGGTTTGGGTTCACATGCGCAAAGAGCGGATTCCCGTACAGCGTAGATCTAAATTACTTCCTAGAGGTGATGGACCAATTCCAATTCTTGAGTGCATCAATGATAATGCATACAAGAAAGATTTACCAGGTGAGTATCCAGTAAGTGTCACGTTTAATGTTACTGATATGAGTCCATTTGATGCAGGCAATGATTTGAAGACAAATCCTTTTTAAGAGGAGGGGAATGATGAGATCCATGATGAGAGCCAAACTGGAAGAAGAAATGTGGATCCTCTTGAAGTGCCGCCTGGACCGATCACAAGAAATCGAGCAAAACGATTCAAGGAAGCACTTAACGGGTTGATAAAGGTTGTCCATGAAGTCGGAAAGGATTGGAGCAATCATGAAGTTGGAACGGATTGGAACAACCATGGGAAGACCTTTGCTTTTATAAAAGTCACACTGGACACGGGTTGAAGAAGGCGTGTATTTTCAAAGCACGGCCGTGTAGGAATTCCAAGATTGCACAGAATCATATACGGTTAGACACACGGCTAAAAGGCACGGCCGTGTATGGAGTCAAGCAAATCCATAGAAAGATACACGACTAGAAGTACACGAGAGTGTATATTACCAGGAATGTGAACAGAAAAGTACACGGCCAAAGTACACGGCCGTATATCCCCTGCCGGCCAGCTTGTTCTGTTTCGTGTTTTTACGTAACTTATCTAAACTACGTCGTTTTGGACTTGTTTTTCACGAATTGTAACCCCAGTAAAAAAGCTCCTAGGGTTTAGAACAACTAAGAATTTACATCTTTGAACATTAAACACTTTTGAGAGGCACCTCTCTTGGTTCTTCAAGAACTAAATCGAACTTATCGGATTGATTTCCGTGGCGTTCATCCCGACTTATCAATCGGTCTTTCATCCCGATTGTGGCGTCTTCATTTTATACCAAGGTTCTTGTCTCACTTATAGACAACAGGTCGCGGTTTCCACTTTAGGTGTTTGGGCGTCTTAGGCAACGAATTTCCAAACGTATTGGTATTGGGTTTCGTCACGGGTTAGCATGGTTCGTATCAGCATCTGTGTTAATGGGGTCTCTCAATTCTGGACCATCCATCTGAGTCAGTATCAAAGCACCTCCTGACAGAACCTTTTTCACCACTTAGGAGCCTTCATAGTTTGGGGTGAATTTTCCTCTGGAGTCTTGGGCATTTGGGAGAACCTTCCTTAGCACCAGATCCCCTTCTTTGAAGTATCGGGGCCTCATTTTCTTGTTAAATGCTCGAGCCATCCTCTGTTGGTAACACTGGCCATGACATAGTGTGGTAAGTCTTCTTTCATCAGTCAGATTCAACTGATCAAGCCTCTTCTTTACCCAATCTGATTCAGTTAGCTGACTTTCTGACAGGATTCTGAATGATGGTATTTCGACTTCAACTGGTAACACTGCTTCTGTACCATATACAAATGAGTAAGGGGTAGCTCCCGTAGATGTTCTTATTGAAGTCCTATAAGCCATAAGAGCAAACGGCAACATTTTGTGCCAATCTTTGTAAGTTGTTGTCATTTTCTCGATGATCTTTTTAATATTCTTGTTGGCTTCTTCTACTGCCCCGTTCATTTGAGGTCGATAGGGAGTTGAATTTCTGTGGTTTATGTGGAACTGTTGACATAAACTTGTCATCGATTTATTGTTGAGATTGGTACCGTTGTCGGTGATGATAGACTCAGGAACTCCATATCGGGCTATTATGTCCCTTTTTAAGAAGCAGACTATTACCCCTTTTGTGACATTGGCATATGAAGAAGCTTCTACCCATTTGGTGAAGTAATCAATCGCTACCAGTATAAACCTATGGCCATTAGATGCTGTCGGAGTGATTGGGCCAATTATGTCGATTCCCCACATGGAGAAAGGCCATGGTGCTGATAACAGGTGTAGCTCGCTGGGCGGAGCATTTATCCGGTTCGCGTAGACTTGACACAGATGACAGTGCTTGACATATTTTATGCAATCTGATTCCATGGTCAACCAATAATATCCTAACCTCATGATTTTTCGGGCCAACATGTAGCCATTCATATAAGGTCCACATACTCCTTCATGTACTTCCTTCATCAGTTCGCATGCTTCATTTTTGTCCACACATCTCAACAAGGTGGTATTAGATGATCTCTTGTAAAGTATAGACCCACTTAATAGGAAATGGCTCGCTAACCTTCTAAGTGTTCTTTGGCCATTCTTGCTAGCCATTTTGGGGTATTTACCTTCTTGGAGGAAGGTTTTAATGTCGTGATACCAGGGCTTATCATCTTGTACTTTTTCAATGGTTAAACAATAGGCGGGCCGACTTTCGATGTCTATTTTCATCGGTTGAACTTCGGCTCCCCCTGTTATCTGGATCATAGATGCTAGTGTGGCTAGTGCATCTGCAAACTGATTCTGAGTTCTTAGGATATATGTGAAAGTGATTGCCTTGAATTCTTTAATTGGATCTGTCAAGTGTTGATGATACGGTACCAGTTTGGGGTCTTTAGTCTTGTATTCCCCTCTTGTCTGTAGTATGATGAGCGACGAATCCTGGTATACTTCTAATTCGCGGATTTCCATTTGGCAGGCCATTTTGAAGCCGATAATGCATGCTTCATATTTCGCGATATTATTGGTATAGGAAAATGTAACTCTTGTCGCTGTAGGGAATTGAGTGCCGTCTGTGGCTATCAATACTGCCCCAACCCCACAACCAAATACGTTGGCGGCTCCATCAAAAAACAGTTTCCATTTCGGGTTCTACTCCATCCTAAAGTCTTCTACCGGTATATCTTCCACTGTTAATATATTTTCGTCCGGAAATTGGGCTTGTAGTTCTTGGGAATCTGTCTTGACAGGGTGTTTTGCCAATTGGTCGGCTAAGGCTTGCCCTTTCATTGAGTTCTGATTGATGTATGTGATGTCAAACTCGAATAAGAACATTTGCCACTTAGAGATTCTCCCTATCAAAGTTAGTTTCTCTACCAAGTATTTCAAGGGATCATGTCTTGTCAGCAGCTCAATATGGTAGTAAAGGGTGTACTGCCTTAGTCGATGCATGACCCAAATTAAAGCACAACACATCTGCTCCACCTCTGAGTACCTCTGTTCCCCATCTGTGAACTTCTTGCTCAGATAATATATGGAACGCTCTCTTCCCTCGTCATCTTTCTGTCCCAGCACACATCCCATGGATTCAGGGAGTATAGTGAGGTATAAGAATAAAGGCTTTCCTTGTTTTGGGACTATCAAGACCGGTGGTTTTATAAGGTAGTCTTTGATCATCCTGAATGCTTCTTCGCATTTGTCGTCCCATTCTATTATGGCATTCTTCTTCAACAGACGGAATAGTGGCCGGCATTTGTCAGTGAGTTGTGAGATAAAACGAGCTATATAATTTAATCTTCCTAGCAAGCTTCTTACTTCTTTAATGGAGCGTAGGGAAGGTAACTCTAATATAGAATTTACCTTGTCAGGGTCGATTTTAATGACTTCCTGGCTTATGACAAACCCTAACAATTTCCCCGTTATGACCCCGAAAGTACATTTCTCTGGGTTTAACTTGAGTTGGAATTTTCTCAGTCATCTAAACAATTTCCTCAGGATATCTATATGGCATTCTCCTTCTTTAGACTTGGCTATCATGTCGTCAAGATATACTTCAACTTCTCGATACATCATGTCGTGAAGTATTGCGACCATGGCTCTCTGATATGTTGCCCCGGCGTTTTTCAAACCGAAGGGCATGACTTTGTAACAGAAAGTTTTCCATGTTGTGATGAAAGTCGTTTTGGTTTTATCTTCTTCAGCCATTTTTATTTGATTATATCCTGAGAAACCGTCCATGAATGAGAAAAGACGGTTTCCCGTAGTGTTGTCCACTAGAACATCAATGTGAGGAAGGGGGAAGTTATCCTTTGGCGTAGCTTGGTTTATGTCCCGGAAGTCTACGCATATGCGTACTTTTCTGTTCTTTTTCATAACGAGGACTATATTTGCTACCCATTCTGGGTAATCGGATACTTCAATGAACCCTACTTCTAGCAGTTTCTTGACTTCTTCCTTAATCTTTAGTAAGATGTTAAGCCTAAATCTTCTCAGTTTTTGTTTTTTAGGTTTGACATCTTCCCTTGTAGGAAGCCTATGAACCACTATTGATTGGTCTAGTCCTGGCATGTCACCATATGACTAGGCGAACACATCTGCATATTCTGTTAATAGCTCGGTTATCTCACATTTTTGCTCAGTACTCAAACTGGTCCCGATTTTGAGGTTCTTAGGGTTTTCCATGCTTCCTAGATTTACTATCTCCATCGGCTCGTCGATCGAAATTCCTCTTTGTTCATGTTTTTGCCAATTTTCTTGTATTATTTTGTGGTCAAGGATATCGCCTTCAACAACTGACCTAGCAGCGTTGGAAACGATATCAGCGTTTTTACTTTCTACCTGCACGAAATATTCCTGATGTTCGATAGTAGGAGATCTGAGTAAAGTAAAAATGAAAGAATATATATAAGAAGAAAAACAAACTGTAATTGAATTTGATAAAGAGTCTCAAAAATTTGTTCAATAATTATTCTCTACTTTTGAGCTAACCTAGAGCTATTGATAGGATAACAAAACCAATTGTTCAGAGCCGGATGCTGGTCGGACGTGCGGGGGGTTGGTTTCCCTTTGCTGGTTTCACCTTCGTTTATCCGAAGCTCTTGAACGATATTTGCCTTTCGGAAAGATTGTTATAGAGGTGGGATGCACATCTAGGTGTCGATCGGCTTCCTCTTCATTTTTCCTTTGACACCTCTTGCTTGCGCTTCTTCTTCAGCTGTAGGAACCTACCCCAGTCCAAACGTCCCTTGCTGCCCCTCTTTAAACCGATGGCCCTCCTTGCTGGTCACCACGTTCATGTCATTGAAAATTTGTAGTCTTAGGTCTTCTGAACCTTCTTCCCCAATATATGGTATGGCAGTCTCTTTGTATATGATGTAATCCTACTCACCCAATACAGTGACTATTTTCCCGTTTGCAATGAATTTGACCCTTTGGTGGAGACTAAAGGGGATGGCTCCAGCAACTTGTATCCAGGGTCGTCCCAAAAGCAGGTTGAAAGATCTTGGGATGTCGAGGACCTGGAAAGAGATGTGGAATACTTGTGGACCAATTTCCACTGGTAGGTTCATCTCCCCTACTATATCTCTTTTTAACCCATCAAAAGCTTTGACCACCGTTGAGCTAGGCTTTATGTTGCTTGGATCGACCCCCAATAAGTCGAGAGTTGCCAATGGGCAAACGTTGAGGGATGATCCGTTGTCGATGAGTACCCAGGAGATAACGGTGTCATTGCACCTGACCACTATAAACAATGGTTTGGTATGTTGGTCTCCCTCTTCTCCTAACTCTTCCGGAGATAAAGATATCTGGTCCATTGTAAAAATAGAGTCCGCCACGTGACTTATCTTGTCTATAGTGATGCCTTCTGGGACCTGAATCTTTTTTAGCACTTTAAAGAGTGCTTCCCTATGGGGCTCGGATGCTGTGAGAAGGCCCATGACTGATATCTATGCTGGAACTTTATTTAGTTGTTCCATTATCTTGTATTCACTCGCCTTGACCATCTTTGTAAACGCGGCGAGTCCCTCTTCCTCTTCCTCTCCTTTCTCCACGTTGGGTTCTTCAATCAAGGTTCTATACTTTGGATCACGCCCCAAACTGATACGAACCACGCCAACCCGTGACGAAACCCAATACCAATACGTTCGGGAATTCGTTACCCAAGACACCCAAACACCTAAAGTGGAAACCGCGACCCGTTGTCTATAAGCGAGACAAGAACCTTAGTATAAAGTGAAGACGCCACAATCGGGATGAAAGACCGATTGATAAGTCGAGGATGAACGCCACGAAAATCAATCCGATAAGTTCGATTTAGTTCTTGAAGAACCAAGAGAGGTGCCTCTCAAAAGTGTTTAATGTTCAAAGATGTATATTCTGATCTGTTCTAAACCCTAGGAGCTTTTATACTAGGGTTACAATTCGTGTAAAAAACAAGTCCAAAATGACGTAGTTTAGTTATGTGACATAAAAACGCGAAACAGAACAAGTTAGCCGACAGGGGATACGCGGCCTGTGTACACGCCCATGTACTTTGGCCGTGTACTGTTCTGTGCAACTTCTAGCAATATACACGCCCGTGTACTTTGGCCGTGTATCGTTCTGGGCAACTTCTGGCAACATACACGCCCGTAAACACGCCTGTGTACTTTGACCGTGTATCTGTTTGTGCAATCTTGAGCGTCCTACACGGCCGTGCCTTGAAAGTACACGCCCTCTTCATCCCGTCTCCAATATAACTTGTATAAAAACAAGGGTCTTCCCATGGTTGTTCCAATCTGTTCCAACTTCATGATTGCTCCAATCCTTTCCGGCTTCATGGACAACCTTTATCAACCCGTTAAGTGCTTCCTTAAATCGTTTTGCTCGATTTCTTGAGATCGGTCCAGACGGCACTTCAAGAGGATCCACATTTCTTCTTCCAGCTTGGCTCTCATCATGGATCTCATCATTTCCCTCCTCTTGAAAAGGATTTGTCCTCAAATCATTTCCTGCATCAAATGGACTCAGATCAGTAGCATTAAACGTGACACTTACTGGATACTTACCTGGTAAATCTTTCTTGTATGCTGTATCATGGATGTACTCAAGAATTTGAATTGGTCAATTACCTCTAGGAAGTAATTTAGATCTACACTGTACAGGAATCCACTCTTTGCGCATGTGAACCCAAACCCAATCTCCAGGTTCAAAAACAGCTTGTCGACAACCCTTGTTGGCTTGTTTCACATACTGCTCTATTCTTCGCTCAATATTTATCCTTCTCACAACATTTGTCTTAGAATCAACATCAAAACTCACAAACTTGTTAGGTTGCAATGGCAATAAATAAATAGTAACCAATGGGTTAAAACCATACACAATCTTAGATGGTGAACAATGAATAATGCTATTTAAAGCCCTATTACATGCAAACTCCACAAATGGTAGACAGTCCTTCCAAGTTCTAATGTTCTTCTCTATGATTGTCCCTAACAATTGAATTAAAGTACTATTAACCACATCAACTTGCCCATCAGTTTGTGGGTGACAGATAATCGAAAACATTAGTTTAGTTCCCCACTTTCCCCACAATACTCTCCAACAATGACTCGAAATCTTTACATCCCGATCACTAACAATGCTACTAGGTATACCATGCTGACGCACTACCTCTCTAAAGGACAAATAAACAATGTGTATAGCATCATCAGTTTTATGACAAGGAATGAAATGAACCATTTTAGAAATCCTATCCACAGCCACAAAAATAGAATCTCGATCATGTTTAGACCTAGGTAATCCTAACACAAAATCTATGGACATGTTTATCCAAGGCTCATGAGGAATGACACTATACTCATATAACCAATCTAAGAAGTCATCTAAGCAAGGAATAGGATGACGATACTTTACCATAATGTTGTTGATGGCGCGGCAGTCAACACACATTCTCCATGATCCATCCTTCTTAGGCACCAAAATCATAGGCACTGTACATGGCCTCATGCCTTCTCTCACGTATCCCTTCTCCATTAATTCATCAAACGGCCTTTGGAGTCCTTTCGGAAAGACATTTTCAAAGTCCTGCACAAGAGACACAACCACACTAGGCAAAGAGTTAGATAAGTCGTTAGTAGTCAAACATGTTTCCTTAAAAACCAGCAACAACATAGATTGCCTCATCACTAACACTCTCCTTACTACACTCCTCTTACCACACAACTCTCCTTTTGCAAGGCTGCCCTCTCCTTTTCACTCACCACCAAAGTTGATCCTCCTTCAACTTGGCCTCTCACACTCTTTCCAGCCTTCCTCTCCTTTTCCTTTTGATCTTGACTTTTGTATTCCTTTTTCTTCTCATTGTCTTTTGCTCTCTCACTCTCACTCTGCTTTTCACTCACCTTGTGTTTTGCAAACGACTGTTGTAGCTGCAACTGATCCTCATACACTTGTTTAGGTGTTAAAGGTTTAAGGTTAAAACTTTTCCCTTGGTGAACAAGCGTATACTTGTTAGAAAAGCCATCATGAACAACCTTCCTGTCAAATTGCCATGGCCTCCCCAACAATACATGACATGCTTGCATTGGCACTACATCACATAACACCTTATCCTCATACCTTCCAATGCGAAAACCAATCAAGGCTTGCTTACTCACCTTAGTCTCACCACTATCATTCAACCACTGCAATTTATATAGACTAAGGTGTCTAACAATTTTCCTCTATTTTTCTATCCGATTTTTTTTTTGTCTCTGTTTTTGGCTTTTAATCACGTTTCTCTTTTCTTTTCTTTTCCCTTCTTTTTTTTTGTCGTGATTTTTACTCTCTTTTTTTTTTTTTTTTTTACAATCAACTAGTAAATACTACACTATCAAAAAAACAATTAATATTGTAGAATTGAATGCGAACAATGGATATGAACGATTGGAGTTAGGGTTTTTGATATTACCTTCCTCAACCGAACTTGATGTTTTGACAAACCTAAGCTCTGATACCAAACTGATACGAACCATGCCAACCCGTGACGAAACCCAATACCAATACATTCGGAAATTCGTTGCCTAAGACGCCCAAACACCTAAAGTGGAAACCGCGACCCGTTGTCTATAAGCGAGACAAGAACCTTGGTATAAAGTGAAGACGCCACAATCGGGATGAAAGACCGATTGATAAGTCGAGGATGAATGCCACGGAAATCAATCCGATAAGTTCGATTTAGTTCTTGAAGAACCAAGAGAGGTGCCTCTCAAAAGTGTTTAATGTTCAAAGATGTATATTCTGATCTGTTCTAAACCCTAGGAGCTTTTATACTAGGGTTACAATTCGTGTAAAAAACAAGTCTAAAATGACGTAGTTTAGTTAAGTGACATAAAAACGCGAAACAGAACAAGCTGGCCGACAGGGGATACACGACCTGTGTACATGCCTGTGTACTTTGGCCGTGTACTATTCTGTGCAACTTCTGGCAATATACACGCCCGTGTACTTTGGCCGTGTATCGTTTTGGGCAACTTCTGGCAACATGCACGCCCGTGTACTTTGACCGTGTATCTGTCTGTGCAATCTTGAGCGTCCTACATGGCCGTGCCCTGAAAGTACATGCCCTCTTCATCCCGTGTCCAATATAACTTGTATAAAAACAAGGGTCTTCCCATGGTTGTTCAAATCCGTTCCAACTTCATGATTGCTCCAATCCTTTCCGGCTTCATGGACAACTTTTATCAACCCGTTAAGTGCTTCATTGAATCGTTTTGCTCGATTTCTTGTGATTGGTCCAGACGGCACTTCAAGAGAATCCACATTTCTTCTTCCGGCTTGGCTCTCATCATGGATCTCATCATTTACACAATTTCAAAAGGAGAAAATTTAGTAGCAGAATGCACTGTACGGTTATAAGCAAATTCAACATGCGGCAACCAATCCTCCCAACTCTTAATATTCTTTTTAATTATAGCCCTCAACAAAGTAGATAAAGTTCGATTCACTACCTCAGTTTGACCACCATGAATTCTGAATATCTTGGACCTTGAATCATCTTGGAGACAAGAAGGAAGGAAGGAGGCAGAGCAGGCATCCGGGTTTCATTATGTTTTTACTTTTTATTTTCGTTTTTCTTATGAACATTAGTGGCTAAGTTACTTTTCTAGCCAAAGGGTCATAGATGTTTAATTCTCCACGAATTGTGAGGTCTAATTGACTTTTATTTATTCTATTCTTTGTTTTTGGGTATTCATATATCTTCTGATCGTTTTGCCATTATTATCTTTGTTTATTGGTATGAATAGAGCTCTTCTACTCAATTAGCAAGTTAATATATTGTCAACTAGCACGTCAAATCCGTAATTGTTTGATTGTTCTAGTCTTAGTGACACGATAACATGTTTGGTTATAAGAATAGATGATCGAATTCATGTTATGGAGGTGTATGATCATGTTTAAATAGGTTATCTTATAATCTACTGGCATGAATTGGTGGTCTCTCTAGATTTTAATGCTATTGATAGATTAAATCCTAAGCGCTTGTCTAGGGTTGTCTAATCAATAAGAGAAATAATTCAAAGCGCTTGTCTGAGGTTATCGAGGAAGTAAGGAGAGATAGGTTGTTAGAGCTTGTTAATAACCATAACCAGTTTATCTAGAACTAAGAATAGAAAACACTTGCATCGATGATCAATTCCTAGAATTAAACTATCTTGATTCCTTTAGCTAGGCTTTTATCAATATTAAATTTTCTTATCTTGTTTTAATCTTATTCGATTCACAAACCAAACCCCCCATTTTTCGTTTCCTCTTTATTCTCTTTGAATAAAAATATCTTTACCAATCCCTGTGGATTCGACCCTACTCACCGCTATATGCAAATCATATAATTTTCTAGGAGTAGGTTTTATTTTTGTTGGACTCGACACCCATCAAATTTTGATGGACAAGCAAGAGTCTAAGTGTGGGGGAATTTGATAGAGCCATTTTATACTTAATCTTTATAGCTTAAATGGTGTTAATTTACTATTGATTTTATAGAATTCCTAAGAAAATGGTACTTAATTCTATTATGGTGATAAATCAAGTTAAATGGAGTCAAGGATGCTAATTCAAGTAAATTAGATAAGTTATCTACAACTTGGATCAAGACAAGGAATTACACCGTCGGAGGAACGCACATGGGCATGAATCTGTCTAGAAGGAGGCACGGTTGGAAATCTGGCCAAGTTGTAAACCGTGCTACACACTGCATGAGGAGAAAGAGGGACACGGCTTAGGGCACAGCCGTGGTACAAGCCGTGGGAGAAACCGTGCTTGGAGCCGTGGTGGAAGCCAGACGTGCCAAGGAGAAGAATTGTGGAACTTTGACAGAGGAAGGCACGACCTAGGATCTAGCCGTGGTGCAGACCGTGGTACACACTGGATAAGGATGAAGACTTGTTAAATATGCACAGAGAAAGGCACGGTTGGAAATCTAGCTGTGGGTAGAGCCGTGGTACACACTAGGCACGGATGAAGACTTGAAGATTATGCGGAGATGAAGGCACGGCTTGACCCACGACCGTGTTGTAGGGCGTGCCAAGCAAACGAATCTTCACTTCTCGAAATCTACTTGGAAAAGGAAAGATATTTTCGTATCTTGCTAGCAAAAGATCACATGCCATCCCTCTAACATTATAAATAGAACCAACCCTAGAGGGTTAGAGGAATCTTTTATATCTTGGACCTTGAATCATCTTGGAGACAAGAAGGAAGGAGGGAGGCAGAGCAGGCATTCGGGTTTCATTATGTTTTTACTTTTTATTTTCGTTTTTCTTATGAACATTAGTGGCTAAGTTACTTTTCTAGCCAAAGGGTCATAGATGTTTAATTCTCCACGAATTGTGAGGTCTAATTGACTTGTATTTATTATGTTCTTTGTTTTTGGGTATTCATATATCTTCTGATCGTTTTGCCATTATTATCTTTGTTGATTGGTATGAATAGAGCTCTTCTACTCAATTAGCAAGTTAATATATTGTCAACTAGCACGTCAAATCCGTAATTGTTTGATTGTTCTAGTCTTAGTGACACGATAACATGTTTGGTTATAAGAATAGATGATCGAATTCATGTTATGGAGGTGTATGATCATGTTTAAATAGGTTATCTTATAATCTACTGGCATGAATTGGTGGTCTCTCTAGATTTTAATGCTATTGATAGATTAAATCCTAAGCGCTTGTCTAGGGTTGTCTAATCAATAAGAGAAATAATTCAAAGCGCTTGTCTGAGGTTATCGAGGAAGTAAGGAGAGATAGGTTGTTAGAGCTTGTTAATAACTATAACCAGTTTATCTAGAACTAAGAATAGAAAACACTTGCATCGATGATCAATTCCTAGAATTAAACTATCTTGATTCCTTTAGCTAGGCTTTTATCAATATTAAATTTTCTTATCTTGTTTTAATCTTATTCGATTCACAAACCAAACCCCCCATTTTTCGTTTCCTCTTTATTCTCTTTGAATAGAAATATCTTTAACAATCCCTGTGGATTCGACCCTACTCACCACTATATGCAAATCATATAATTGTCTAGGAGTAGGTTTTATTTTTGTTGGACTCGACACCATCAAATTTTGGCGCCGTTGCCGGGGACAAAATTTCTCTTATTTCTCTTTGAATTATTTCTCTTATTGATTAGACAACCCTAGACAAGCGCTTAGGATTTAATTTATCAATAGCATTAAAATCTAGAGAGACCACCAATTCATGCTAGTAGATTATAAGATAACCTATTTAAACATGATCATACACCTCCATAACATGAATTCGATCATCTATTCTTATAACCAAACATGTTATCGTGTCACTAAGACTAGAACAATCAAACAATTACGGATTTGACGTGCTAGTTGACAATATATTAACTTGCTAATTGAGTAGAAGAGCTCTATTCATACCAATCAACAAAGATAATAATGGCAAAACGATCAGAAGATATATGAATACTCAAAAACAAAGAACAGAATAAATACAAGTCAATTAGACCTCACAATTCGTGGAGAATTAAACATCTATGACCCTTTGGTTAGAAAAGTAACTTATCCACTAATGTTCATAAGAAAAACGAAAAAAAAAAGTAAAAACATAATGAAACCCGAATGCCTGCTCTGCCTCCCTCCTTCCTTCTTGTCTCCAAGATGATTCAAGGTCCAAGATATAAAAGATTCCTCTAACCCTCTAGGGTTGGTTCTATTTATAATGTTAGAGGGGTGGCATGTGATCTTTTGCTAGCAAGATACGAAAATATCTTTCCTTTTCCAAGTAGATTTCGAGAAGTGAAGATTCGTCCGCTTGGCACGCCCTACAACACGGCCGTGGGTCAAGCCGTGCCTTCATCTCCGCATAATCTTCAAGTCTTCATTCGTGCCCAGTGTGTACCACGGCTCCACCCACGGCTAGATTTCCAACCGTGCCTTTCTCTGTGCATATTCAACAAGTCTTCATCCTTGTCCAGTGTGTACCACGGTCTACACCACGGCTAGATCCTAGGCCATGCCTTCCTCTGTCAAAGTTCCACAATTCTTCTCCTTAGCACGTCTGGCTTCCACCACGGCTCCAAGCACGGTTTCTCCCACGGCTTGTACCACGGCAATGCCCTAAGCTGTGTCCCTCTTTCTCCTCATGCAGTGTGTAGCACGGTTTACAACATGGCCAGATTTCCAACCGTGCCTCCTTCTAGACAGATTCATGCCCATGTGCATTCCTCCGACGGTGTAATTCCTTGTCTTGATCCAAGTTGTAGATGACTTCTCTAATTTACTTGAATTAGCATCCTTGACTCCATTTAACCTGATTTATCACCATAATAGAATTAAGTACCATTTCCTTAGGAATTCTATAAAATCAATAGTAAATTAACACCATTTAAGCTATAAAGATTAAGTATAAAATGGCTCTATCAAATTCCCCCACACTTAGACTCTTGCTTGTCCTCAAGCAATTGCATCAAATCAATTGAGAAATCTGTCATGGATTATACAAACTTTCTGTTCATCTTTCTAAGCGTCTATTCATTTGTAATTCGTTACTTGTAATTTTAATGTCTACTACTTCAACCAAGCTGGGTTCCTGTGATCAAATTACCATGGACAAAATTTAATAGCTAATCTAAACAAAACAAACTTTAATCTTCATGTTTAGCAAAAGAATTTTTATTCCAAAAGTAAATACTTACTCCACTAAGGAAAAACACCCAATTAAACTTCACTGGATATTAGCAAACATATAATCCTTGTAGCATAAAGTAAAAGCATATGGTATCAGCTCTTTGCTAGATATTCTCCCTTTTATACGCCTTGTTTTATTTCATGAATGTTTACATTCATGTTCTTTTGATTTATTCAAGCATCTATTTTGACGGGTTTTTGCCCGCTTCTTTTCATGAACTTTCGCCTTTTCGCCCTTATCGTTATAGTGAGTTCATTGAGTCGGCACATCCCGAGCTCATCACTCAAGTGACCAGGTTTTGAGATACCCCTACGGACTCTTCCTCACTCTAACATTCAAGTTTGAATACTCTTAACTCAATTAGTTGAATCATTAAAGTAATGGCTATGCTTGATTCCTTTTTTTTTTTTTTAACTAAGTGTTATGATTGTTTCACAAACAACTTCAAAGTGTATACAGTAGCTAATATAACCTAGAAGTAAACTTGTTTATTTTTCACTTAGGGACTCGACTTACTCTTAGGCTTCCAATTCTATAGCTAAATACAAGGTAAATTTGTTCCTTAAAGATTTCACTACTTAATTTTAACCAAGTATTCTAATCACAGCAGTGGGTGAGTAAAGCATTTCAACAAGTCAATTTCACATTTTGTAGATGCTTATTACAACATTTAGTACAATCTCTAGATTTCATGATAATTTGAAAAAATTTGGGGCTTAAAATTGCTTAAGGACAAACATTCAAAGTATGGATCAATTCTCTATTCTCTATATTTTATTATCCTCTCCCCCACACTTAGCTTAAACAGTGTCCTCACTGTTTCTAATTCAGCACAATTGAAGAGAAATTAACAACTCAAGGAAGATTAGAGAATAAGAAAAAGGAAATACTGGTACTTCCCTAGTATTGGAGTGCTCCCTTTAAGCTCGGGAAAGTGTCATGTGTATTCTTGCTGCAGCTGATCCAGAGAGTTCAAAACTACACTAAAATCAAAACCAAACTAAACTAAAACAAAAAAAAAAAACTAAAGCAAAACAAAACTAAAAGATTTTTTTTTTTTTTTAACATGGTTTGCCTCCCATGAAGCGCCTTTCTTTAACGTCTTT
The DNA here is from genome assembly GCA_037954665.1 of Laguncularia racemosa. Classification (NCBI taxonomy): domain Eukaryota; kingdom Viridiplantae; phylum Streptophyta; class Magnoliopsida; order Myrtales; family Combretaceae; genus Laguncularia; species Laguncularia racemosa. The sequence goes on along the minus strand of JBBMOL010000110.1, from coordinate 1,059,423 downwards.
GGCTAGACGTTCCTGGCTAGATGTTCGGTTAAGGGTTTGGGTTCCGGCTTTGGTCCCTGTGGTGATGGGTTAATAACATCCGCAACAAAAACATGAGAGATATCGTTAGGATGTTTCATGGCATCATAAATGTTAAATTTAATTACTTCACCATCAAATTCCATAGTGAGGGTACCATCATTTACATCAATTTTCGTCTTGGATGTCTTAAGGAATGGTCGCCCTAATAATATCAGTGATGAAGTATGAGAATCACTATCGTCCATGTCAAGCACATAAAAATCAGCAGGAAAAACCAACCCATTAACTTGAACTAAAACATCCTCTAGAACTCCCTCAGGATAAACATTGGACCTGTCAGCAAGTTGAACAATAATTCTCGTTTCCTTCAAAGGACCAACATTCAAACGTTGATAAACAGACAAAGGCATGACATTGATAGAAGCTCCTAGATCACATATGGCTTTAGCGATTCCAAGATTACCTTTTTTGCAAGGAATGGTAAACATACCTGGATCCTTACATTTAGGAGGAAGCTTCTTCTGAATAATGGCTGAAACATTGTCACTCACACTAATCTTTTCATTGCCTTTCAGCTTCCTTTTGTTAGTGCACAAGTCTTTGAGAAACCTAGCATAGCGCGGTATTTGTCTAATTGCATCAATCAAAGGAATATTTACCTCTACTTTGCGAAAGGTTTCCAAAATCTCTTTTTCTTCCGTTTCATGCTTGGGTTTCGCCAATCTGGAGGGGAAAGGAGGTGGTATCAATGTAAACTTTGATGGCTCAACTAGAGACTTGCTAATCCGGTCGCCCTGCTGGCTTGGAGTCGAAATCTCTTTCTTGGTCTCTTCCTCATGATTGAACGGGTGTCCTTTCTTATTTAATCCCTGCAATTCTGTTCCACTTCTTAAGGTAATTGCATTAACGCTTTGCTTTGGATTTGTGATAGTTTGAGAGGGTAACTTACCTTGAGTTTCTAACCTGTTTACAGTAGAAGCAAGTTGGCTTACCTGATTCTCCAAGTTTTGAATGCTCTGCTTTGTTTCCTCCTGAAATTGTTTTGTATTAATAGCAATAGACTTAACAATTTCCTCAAGAGGCATACCTGAAGTGGAAGGAGTTTGGGGTATTTGGTTTGATGGCTTAGGCTGGAATTGTTGGAAATGTTGTGGGTTATTGCCATATCGGAAGTTAGGATGATCCCTCCATCCGGGATTGTAAGTATTTGAATAGGGATCATACTTCCTCTGCGGTTGTCCTGGAAATCCTCCTACCGCATTGGCGTGTTCATGATTGTCTTCTTGCAATGTGGGGCACATGTCGGTAGGGTGATTAGGAGCAGCACAAATCCCACAAGCCTTCACTTGTTGTGTTTTTCCAAGAGCTAGCTACTGCACAAGGGAGGTTAGATTAGAAATTTGATGTTCAAGGTTAGACACACTTACCTCATTTACCTTCCTTGAAGATGCATCATGCCTATACCCAAATTGTTGTGAATTGGCAGCCATGATGGAGATCAATTCCCTAGCTTGACCAGGGGTTTTGTTTACTATAGCGCCTCCACTTGCAGCATCCATCATCTTTCTTTCCATCGGAATCAGGCCTTCGTAGAAGTATTGGATGAGAATTTTCTCAGATATCCCATGTTGTGGACGGCTTGCACACAATTGCTTGAACCTTTCCCAATACTCATGAAGAGTCTCGGTGTCCCTCTGTTTTATGCTACAAATTTCTCTTCTTATACCAGCGGCTCTGGATGCGGGGAAGAATTTGTCCAAGAAGAGTCTCACCATATCTGTCCAAGTGGTAATAGAACCCGGAGGCAAATAAAACAACCAATCTTTAGCTTTAGTACTTAAAGAAAATGGAAAAGCACGTAACTTAATTTGATCGTCGGTTATTCCATGCGGCCTCATGCTAGAACACACTATATGAAACTCTTTCAAATGCTTATGAGGATCTTCATTCTCAAGACCATGAAAGGTGGGTAGCAGATGTATCAACCCAGATTTCAACTCGAATTCCATAGCTAGTTCGGGGTAGTGAATACAAAGTGGTTGTTGATTCACATCCGGTGCAGCCAATTCTCGCAGTGTTCTCTCGGGATTTGCCATATCGTCTTCTTTTTCCGAATCAAGGGATGAATCAGACAAATCCGATGCTAAGTTCAGTCTAGTGGATGATCTAGCTTCTCATCGCAACCTCTTAAGAGTCTTCTCAATCTCTGGATTATAATTGAATGCACCTGTCTGAGAAGAACGAGTCATACACGAATAGAAATAAATTTGACACTAATCCCCGGCAACGACGCCAAAATTTGATGGGTGTCTAGTCCAACAAAAATAAAACCTACTCCTAAACAATTATATGATTTGCATATAGTGGTGAGTAGGGTCGAATCCACAGGGATTGGTAAAGATATTTCTATTCAAAGAGAATAAAGAGGAAACGAAAAATGGGGGGTTTGGTTTGTAAATCGAATAAGATTAAAACAAGATAAGAAAATTTAATATTGATAAAAGCCTAGCCAAAGGAATCAAGATAGTTTAATTCTAGGAATTGATCATCGATGCAAGTGTTTTCTATTCTTAGTTCTAGATAAACTGGTTATGGTTATTAACAAGCTCTAACAACCTTTCTCTCCTTACTTCCTCGATAACCTCGGACAAGCCCTTTGAATTTAATCTATCAATAGCATTAAAATCTAGAGAGACCACCAATTCATGCCAGTAGATTATAAGATAACCTATTTAAACATGATCATACACCTCCATAACATGAATTCGATCATCTATTCTTATAACCAAACATGTTATTGTGTCACTAAGACTAGAACAATCAAACAATTACGGATTTGACGTGCTAGTTGACAATATATTAACTTGTTAATTAAGTAGAAGAGCTCTATTCATACCAATCAACAAAGATAATAATGGCAAAATGATCAGAAGATATATGAATACTCAAAAACAAAGAACAGAATAAATACAAGTCAATTAGACCTCACAATTCGTGGAGAATTAAACATCTATGACCCTTTGGCTAGAAAAGTAACTTAGCCACTAATGTTCATAAGAAAAACGAAAATAAAAAGTAAAAACATAATGAAACCCGGATGCCTGCTCTGCCTCCCTCCTTCCTTTTTGTCTCCAAGATGATTCAAGGTCCAAGATATAAAAGATTCCTCTAACCCTCTAGGGTTGGTTCTATTTATAATGTTAGAGGGATGGCATGTGATCTTTTGCTAGCAAGATACGAAAATATCTTTCCTTTTCCAAGTAGATTTCGAGAAGTGAAGATTCGTCCGCTTGGCACGCCCTACAACACGGCCGTGGGTCAAGCCGTGCCTTCATCTCCGTATAATCTTCAAGTCTTCATCCGTGCCCAGTGTGTACCATGGCTCCACCCACGGCTAGATTTCCAACCGTGCCTTTCTCTGTGCATATTCAACAAGTCTTCATCCTTGTCTAGTGTGTACCACGGTCTACACCACGGCTAGATCCTAGGTCGTGCCTTCCTCTGTCAAAGTTCCACAATTTTTATCCTTGGCACGTATGGCTTCCACCACGGCTCCAAGCACGGTTTCTCCCACGGCTTGTACCACGGCAGTGCCCTAAGTTGTGTCCCTCTTTCTCCTCATGCAGTGTGTAGCACGGTTTACAACTTGGCCAGATTTCTAACCGTGCCTCCTGCTAAACAGATTCATGCCCATGTGCATTCCTCCGACGGTGTAATTCCTTGTCTTGATCCAAGTTGTAGATGGCTTCTCTAATTTACTTGAATTAGCATCCTTGACTCCATTTAACCTGATTTATCACCATAATAGAATTAAGTACCATTTCCTTAGGAATTCTATAAAATCAATAGTAAATTAACACCATTTAAGCTATAAAGATTAAGTATAAAATGGCTCTATCACTTCCCTATGGGGCTCAGATGCTGTGAGAAGGCCCATGAGTGATATCTATGCTGGAACTTTATTTAGTTGTTCCATTCTCTTATATTCACTCGCCTTGACCATCTTTGTAAACGCGGCGAGTCCCTCTTCCTCTTCCTCTCCTTTCTCCACGTTAGGTTCTTCAATCGGGGTTCTATACTTTGGATCATATATTCTCCCAGAGCGGGTGATTCCTCCCACCATAGGAGGTCACTCTTGTTCGAGGGCCCGATAGTCGAACGGTGCAGCCTTATAATTTTCTGCCGGTATCGGGACATTGAATACATATCTTTTCCTTGGGATTTGTATCTTAGCTGGTTGTCCCTCATAGCACTGTATAACCCTGGGCTTTTGATGAAAATTGATCATGTTTATAGTCTTCCCCTCTTCCTTTGACGGGTTGTCTTACTTCTCAAATTTTGGCCCCTATCCGCTAGGTAGCCCATACTCAGTTGGGGTGTAAGAATAGTTTACCAAGTATTCAAAACTGCCGTGTGATTCTCCCAAAGTACCGACCGTTGGGTCTCCGGCTAACCATCTTCTTTTAATGTGCGCCTTTGGTGCTTTTTCTGGAGCTTGATGGGATTTCTTTTTCTGTTGCTCCGTCGTATTCTACTTAGGGGCTTCTTTGGGAGCTGACTCCTCAGATGTGATCATGTTAATGGTGGGCTTGTGATTGGGCAATGGGTTGGTGTTGACATTGGGTGCTGGGGTGTTCACAAAATCCAGCTGTATGATCCCTACATCGATTAAGTCTTGGATCTTGTGCTGGAGCCTCCAGCACCTATCTGTAGAATGCCCCTCCTGACCCATATGGTAGTCACACTTGAGGCTTGAGTCGAAATTCTTGGGTTTGTACCGGTCATTGAGGATCTCGAAACTGATCAAGTTGTCTACCCTCAATTGAGCAAAGACCTGACTGAGCGGTATGGGGATTGGAGTGAACTGCCTTGGGACCCTGGCGGCCTGGGTATGACCTGTCATGGGTTATTGGACTGGGGTACTCGTGGTCTAGAATGTCACACGAGTCCTAACTTTTTCTACCTTACCGGAATGAACCGCGCTGACGGTGGACTCCTTAGCTCTATTTCCTCCTAAGGGCCTTTATGTTGGTGTGACCCTAGGAGGCTCCATTGTTTGGAGTCTGCCGGTGGTGATGGCATTTTCAACCCTACATCTCGCAGCTACTACCTCTGCAAAACTAGATGAGGTCTGGCCTACCAGGTGTGAAAAGTAGGTCTTGTCCAGGGTATTGACAAATATGGATGTCAATTCCTTCTTAGAGATCGGGATTGCTACTCTGGCAGCCTGGGCTCTCCAGCGTTGAGCATACTCCTTAAATGGCTCAGTATGCCTTTTTCCGGAGACTCCCTAGATCAATCACAAATGGGGCAACTTCAATATTAAACTTATACTGGTCATAGAACGCCCGGGTTAGCTTCTCCCAGGTGTTGACAATGTTGAAGTCCAGGTGGGCGTACCAGACCAATGCAGGGCCTATGAGGTTGTCTTGGATAGTTTGGAGCATGAGTTAGTCGTATTGAGCATACTTGCTCATTTTCTGGGCATATAGCCTTGTATGCATTTTGGGGCACCCGGTCCCATCATACTTTTCAAACTCTAGGGTCTTTAACTTTTCAGGGTACACCTCTTCCCTATATGCTGGCAGATTGGTGATTCCGGCCTGTGCGAAACCATCAGGGCCCTCAATTGGTTTCATCTTATCATAGAGCTGCTGCAAGAGTCTCTTCTCCATCTCCTTCTATCTCTCTTCCATCTCTCTTTTCAGGTCATTAGAGGTTGGCCCCTGGTTGATTTTCGGCTCATATTCAAAGGCCAGGTTAAGGTAGGAATTGATCTTTTCATACTCCAAAGGCTGTCCCTCCACTGCTTTCCCTTTTCTGGCCCCTGAATGTTCATCCTGGGTTGGTTGAGTGGTGCGAAGGAAGCCGATGCTTTCAATTAAGAGGTGGACTTGGGCAGCCAATTGTTGGACCGTTTGTTCTAGGGACACGATCCTGGAGTCCGAGGCAACTTCAGCATTTGTGTTGTTGCGGTTGTCGCTACTGTTGGCCATTCTTGTTCTTGAACGTGTGCGAATTGGGCTTTTAGGAGGGTTCGGTTTCTTGGGAGCTATCTTGATACCTGGCGCACATTTTTTTTTTCTTTAGTGTAATGTATGCAAAATGCTATGCATGTGTCACACAAATGCTAAAAATAAAAAGGGTTGACAATTGATTGACGATGTAATATTGAGACTTTACTTTTATTAATATTTGAAAATTTTGGAGTTCGATACAATGATTTTCTATTTCCTAGCTCTCTTGGTCTTCTGTTATGGAGACTCAGGTTTCCCGTTGATGACGACTTCTAGTTCTTCGACTCTAGCTTTGGTCTTCTCTAGTCCGGCCTCAAGATTAGGTACATAGACTTGATCGGTTAGTGCTAGAGCCTATAGCAGCTGGGTGTACTCTTCCAGGGTAGGGGTGATTTCATGTGGCCCAATGAAGAAAGTTGCGGGCTCTACTTCCTATAACTGGAGCATGGCCTGTACCAAGGGCACGTTCACCTCCATCTTTGTTAGTGAGAGGATGGGCCCTATTTTCTGTTGGATGAAGGCCTACTCCTCTGGATTGTATAAGGTAAACCAGTGGTCCATCACCAAACTTGGGTCCAAAGGTTTGTACACCCGAATCTCTTTGTGGAGGAGGCAGTCAACTGCGGTACTAGCCATCTATTACAACAAGAACTATGAAAATATTACAGGGAAATAGATCCGAACTCCATGAACAAAACAACAAATTATTACATCATCATCAATTGTCAACCCATTACTTTATGTATGCAAATAGGTTGGTTCTAACTGGTCCCCGAGCTCTACGGCCTCCCGCATTCTCGGAGAAATGGATCTCAGGCCATACCGAAGCATTGGGTGGGGTAGCCTAATTGGTCCCGAACGGTGATCAACTCACTTCACCTGAAACCTACATAATGGCTCCCCGTCTTAGGGTTCTAGGGCGGTCCGAGTTCGACTGCATCTATTCACCCAAACATATGCATGTATACAGACCCCACAGTATAGAAAACTAAACCTAGCTAATCCCTGAAAAGTTAGTAACAGGATAATGATTGAAAGACATTTCTTTAAAAGAACAGTTTGAGGAGATTCAGGTGGCTAGCTTACTGGAATGAGTCCCTAGTGGAGTCGCCATCCTGTCGAGTCTAATTTTTGAATTCCCATTCCTAATCCGATCTAGACTAGACCCTATGCTCATCTAATATAGATCATCGACTTGAGTTAGGAACTTTGTTTAATTTTGGAGTCGCCACCCAACTGTTGTTGGGAAATATTGAATTAAGACTAAAGGAGCGGATTAGTCTTAATTTGGACCACTAGTCGTCGTGATTTCCTCTTCTCGTTTTTGTGAAAAGAGGAAAAGGGAAAACCGGAGTTTCTAAGTCTGGAGGCTAACCTATTAAAACCTTTACAGTTACCACCTGATCTCCTAAACTTGTCTCTATCTAGAAATGTCTTTTATTTTGTTTTTGTTGCTTTTTATCATGTTTTTGAATTATTTCAAGAAAAATGATTTTTCATTCATTTTATGGGTTGACCCGAATGGGTGCCTACGTACCTGCTATTCAGAATCAAATAAGTCGTAGTTCGCTTTTCCTGAAAACCTTAAGTGTGTTTATGAATTTTAATTTTGAAGTCTCTTTTGATTTATGTTCTTATCATTTTTTTGGATTTTTCTAAAAAATCTAAGCCTAAGCTTTAATTTGATTTTTGAAAATGATTTTTAGGAGGAAAACATCAATTTTGGATTTATTTTAAGAAAATGATTTTTCTAAGTGCTAAAACTCTCTTCTTCTTTTTTCCTATTTTTTATAATTTTTGAATTTTTTATTAATTTTTATGGTTTTTATGGTTTTTTTTTGTAATTTTATGATTTTTTATGATTTTTATGATTTTCATTATTCTTCTAAAATTTTGTTTTATAATTTCTTTTTTATAATTTTTCTAAGTTTTCATGATTTTTATAGTTTTTTATTATTTTTGTTTTTTTTTATTTTTTTATTGATTTTTACAATTTTTGGGAATTTTTTTTTAAATTTTATCCTAAGTTATTATCTATCCTATTTTAAAATCTAAAGTTTTATTATTATTTTTCTAATATTTTTTATTATTTTCTACATTTTGTTATTTTTGTTATTTTTTATTATTTTTACATTATCAAATCCTAAAAAATCTAATTTCTAATATTTTCCTATTTCTGGAAATATAAATCAAACATAAATAAATAAATACATAAGTAACAAAATAATAACAAAATACTAAATCAAATAAAAATAAATAAAATAAATAAACAAAATTAGAAAAATTCGGAAAATCCAACTTACCTGGATCCGGGTCAGGTCAGTCGGGTCGAAGCGGGTCAGGTCGGATCGGTCGGACACGGCGGCAGGGAGTGCTCGTTAACTGCGTTCTAACGACCTTTTGTAGCGGGTGAGGTGTCGAATCCTAGGTTATCGAGGGTGGTGAATCCAATGGTGGTGATGGTTTGCTCCAGAAATGCCTCCTGGTGGTGGCTCAGCTCCGATCAGCGGTCGCGGCTTTGGTTCTCCTCCGGTGCTCTCCAATTCACTCCTTTCTCTCACTTTCTCTCGATTGTGATATGTGATTTGGCTTCCTCCCCTCCTCCTCTATTTATAGGCGCTTGAAATCGAGCTGGATAAGCTCGGATTTCCTCCGATCGAAGCAAATCAGATCGATGGTTAAATGAACCAACTCCAATTCGTGTAAATCCTTGGATTTATTGAGATTTGATTCCAATTGGATGATGTTTATCTCAATTCTATTGAAGATCTGTTGGATTTGTGCAAAAAATCGAATCGAAACTGCCGAAATTCGAATTTTTTCCTTCGTTGGCGATCTCGGACCGAGGTTGAAGATGATCACACGCCCAGTGCGTGTGTTCCCTCCAGCCAATCGGATGCTGCCACGTGTCCTGGGTAAATGAGAAAACACAAAATGCAGAAACTGCTTCCCCCGCATTTCGAACCCGCGACCTCGCACCCACTTAGCTACTGCTCGGACCAGCTGAGCTAGCCCATTTTCCTAATTTTCTTTATTTCGCAAATTGCATATATGCAATGCGATTTTTTTTACTTTTTTTTGTATTTTTTGAAATTTCAAAAATTTGTAAAAATTATTTATCCCTCATTATTGCCAATTCTGAAATCATTTTTAAAAATTGATGTGTTTTCCTATTTATTTTTATTTTTTTGAATATTTTTATTATTTGTGCTAAACTAGAGAAGAATTGGAAATAATTGAAAAAAATTGAAAAATGATTATTATTAATTATTATTCATTCCTAGGGCAAAAATGGGGTGTTTACAATCTTCATTTGTAATTACATTTGACTATATCATTACTAACAACATTGCAACTATAAAAGCAACTCATGAAGCCAAGACTTTCTTGTTGGTTGATGTGCAAACAAATCTTAAGCATGCCTTATCATGCCTCATTGGGGATCCTAGCCATGATAACCTATCACAATTGCTTAACCACAATCAAACAATCACAAAGCATCTATATACTAACCATCAAAACATCACAAAACTTGCATACAAGATGCCTTGAAGGAAGCTTAGATACATTTGTATCAATATACAAGTGAAGCAAACTAAGATAGAGTCTTGTTTATAAGTTGAGCTCATTACAAAAAGGAATAGCCAAAATAGAAGTACTACAAATGTTTCATTTATCCAAAAGCTCCCAAGTGACTATATTATAATAATTTTTCCTTACTTCTACTCTTCTTAGCCTAAGCGATTGATAACACTTACAGAAGTGATTCTTTTAGTGGTGTAGTACCTGTAGTTACGTCTTAAATGAAAAATTCTATAAGGGGGCAAGCAACCATAACTCAATAAGATAAGAATGCAATACTCTTAATACTATACAAGCATAAACAATTACACACAAGTTATCATCCATATACTATGCATAAACAACCATATGCAATATAAGCACCACATGCAGTTTTTTGGTAACTAGCATGAAATTTAGGGTTTAATGCTTCTCTTAACCTTGGGCAAGGATTCTCATATACCATCAATACCTAAGTACATCCATCTTACTTAATTTAATATGTTTTCACTTAATTTCATATTCTTAAAGTCTTTTACTCTTAAGATTATGGTGCTTTAAATGCACTCTTAAGAACTTGACCCAAAATGATAGGTAACACCCTTAAATGGTTTCCAACAAATGCATGATAACTCCCAAGTCACTTAGTTAAAAATGGTGAAACAACAACCCCTAAATGACCACTTCTCACATGTCATGTAACAATGATGGCCTTCAACACCAATGAAATGCCTTGTGCAATGCACGTCTAATTTTAATTAAATCTAACCTTTAATTAGTTAATTAAGGGTGATCAAACAAGATGTGTTGGCAAACCAATCCATAACCCAAACTAGATTAATAAGAATGCATCACAATACACTTCAACCACCTAATCACTCAAGTAGTTTAACATAAACTATCTACCTTCATTCCAAATCAAAACAACCTAATATCATACCACTTCAAGGCATTCTTAGTTCATCATAATCTAATCAACCAACAATTCAACTCTTGACCACCAATAGGCACCTAACATTCATAAGTACACATCTATGTCCATATTTATACTAACATATATATTGTTTAACTATGTTTATATATATATGCTTGTGTGGATATGAAAATAGGTTTGCTTATACACATGTTTATAAGTCTATAGTTACTTGAGTCTATATATATATCTATATGGTTACATAAACATTATTCATAATATGTATATACATTAAGTTATGTTTTGCAAATAGGTCTATAATTGTATATAATTATGTTTATGAATCTATGGGTAGTATATGGTATATCTATTAGATCATATGAATGGAAGTTAGGACACATGTGTGTTTCTATATGTTCATTCATTAGAATATAAAGTGTCAGAGTATATCAAATGAATAGGGGTGGTGTTGGTTTACACCACCAGCCAAATGGTGCCTAAGAGAATCGATTGACCGATTCCATTCCCAACATCAAGCTAGCTTAAGAACCACTGGTAGGCCAATGCTCCTTACATCATTAAGGTAGTAGATTGACATTTTACTCTAACTTTTGATCCTAAGGCATCAAGACAATGATTTTTGCACTATCTTAACGGTATTCAACATCATTTTCATTTAACTTGTGAGAATAACATGTTCTTTTAGCCCATCTCCATATTTACACCATCTCGGCCCATTAATCAACAACAAACTTCATAAATTCAACAACAAAGAAACTACACTTAACAAACAAACAAACAATAATCACACACATTATAGTATTTCATTGAGTTTCCCACTCACCTTTACCTCATTGTCCTTAAGGTTCAAAATTATCTTTGGGTAGCTGTGTGTAGTCAATATCTTTCCCTATGATTTAAGAACAAAGGCTTTACTAAAGATCAAACAATACTAATCTCATCAAAACTTATATAAACCCAAGTTTACAAGTTTTTCTTTAAGCTTTAAACCAAACTCTTATGCTACCTTCCATTTAACTCAAAACTTCAAGCTTAATATTTATCTTGTAAGAGTGGTCTTGATGCAAAGTACTCATTTTGAGGATCTAAATGGCATTTGCAGGTTTTAATTTGAAGTTAGTATGAAGGAGTTTTGGATTTTGAAAGATTATTATTATAATTTATTTTTCTTTTCTTTTTTTTTTTTTTGGAGGGGAGGTGGGTTGGGGTTGTATTTTGCATACGGAAGAAAGAAAATTTTAGAGGAGAAGGAAGAAGGAATGAGAAGAGAGAGAAAAGTTGATGGTGTTTTAAGGGTTAGTGGATATTTCAAATTTTGGGTTTATTTAACACATGCACTAGCGATCCTATTAAATAATTCTAATTATGATATTTTTTTATGAAAATTTACATGTAAGCTCAATAAAATGTCTTGAGTGTAAATGTATACTTGAAAATTTCATTTGACTATAATAAATCTATAGTTTTCATTTCTTTTATTGTCTTTCTTATAATTTACTTAACTATCCCAAAAAACACCCATTTCCTATATTTTAAATTTATTGGGGTTTAGAATTAGTCTTTTAGTTAATTATTTCACTAAATTGGTGCTAATTGTTGCTATAATCATTGGGTTTCACATGCTTTATAGGGGTCAAAGAACATTTCTAACTTTAATCTACTTACTACATCTCGAAAACAAGGGATATAAACATTTACTATATACTTATACCACAGTATAAGTACATAAAAATCAAAGCTAAATAAAAATTCAAAATAAATGTATAAAATTACAACTTCAAATTCTCACAATAATGTTTTAGTTTAAAACAAATTACAACTCAAGTTTATTGTCAAAATCTCTCTAATGTACTGGCATTTATCCTAAACCTAATTATGTTGTTAAAATCTTTAGCAATTCTTTATCTGTTGCCCTTAAAAAGAGGTCCCACAAAAAGTGAGACAAAGCCCAACACATAACCACTATAATCATACATGTACACAATTCACATACAACTTAAATCTGATGTAATGAAAAGCCAAAAGCAATTGGTATGGTCATGGCATCACATGACCTCACAACTTCCCCAACAAGCAATGGTTTAGATGAAAATACATCTAACATCCATGAGTCCAAAATGATTAGTCATGTCATCCCATACCAGTCCACTATAACCATCTATATAAGGTGTCCCTACCACCAATATGACCAAACTACAATTTTCTTCTAGCACACTAACTTGTAACCTCAATAATCACCATAAGTAACAACCTACTAGACAAGTTAGCACCAAACTACCACATCATTCTAGTATACTACTCTACTCATGTAGTTATCAATCAATAAGTCCCTACCTAATCACTATTAACCCCAAAATTAGCCAAGCACAAGCAACATATAATTAAGGTTTTGATATGCTTAGATTCATTAAGTTTTATAGCTTAACAAGCACATCAAGCAAGCAAAGTAATCATGTGTTTAAGTTATGCTCATCAACAATAAACCAATAATTCATAATCTCAAATCTGGATAAAAGCAAATGTCATTGTTAAGTACTTAGTAAACTTGTAGATTCAAGTCTATAACTAAGATTTAACTTTTCCCACTTATAAGTGCTTAGGCATTTACTCCTTCTAATTTATTTTTTTTATTTTATTCTACCCTACCTTATCATCATCATCATCATCACCTTGAAGTAGCTAGTTAACCAATTTATATGGCTAGTTGATAGGCCTTCCATATTAAGGTTGTGGTTGACTACAACTTTGGGTCTAATTGGTTACGCATCATGAAAACGATCTCTTTCAATTTTACTTTTACATGAAGAAAAAAAAAATCCTTTCCAAAGATGTTTTTCATAACTTGCATTATGGGATAAAGGCACGACAAGTCCTTCTACTTTCAATTTTAGGTAATTTAATACCTAAAGTATCATCCTTTCACAATTTAGTATTTGTACTTTCAAATAATGAATGGTTTAATATCCCTATTAGGCTCTAAATTTCTAAAGAAAGAAATTTTAGACACTAAGTTGCTCAAATCGAAAAGTTCATGCACTTTGTCTGCCTTTCTCCCCTTGCATTCTTCTTAATTAATCATCAATTCCCCCAAACATTATCTAACTTATTGTTCTAAAAATCACAAAACTTAGCAATAAGATTTTCTTTAAAGAGCATAGTTTGCAACAAAAATCAATTTACAACCCACAATACTTTTTCTTCTTTCTTCATCAATATTGATAATTTCAACCCTTATAGTATTTCCTTTTCATTATACTTTCAAATTCTTCACATCCAAAGATTGAAACAATGGAAAAGAACAAACTTAGCACTTAATTGATGAAATTCCAACACTTAAAACATACCTTGCGGGCATTTCAATTCTACTTCTCACATTCATTTATATTAAATAGTGCCTATTTATGTTATTTGTCTTTTATATATATCTTATTTGTATTTAATTTGTGTCTAATCTATGTGTGATATGTGTAATTATCTCTTTAATTTTTTTTTTTTTTGCCACCTGTTTTAAAGCAAACACTCATATTTGAATAAATATAAAATAAATGTTAAATATACTCATAATTTTCTTAAAACTTGAATAGAAATCCACAAATGACGTGAAATTACACTTACCGACACAATACTAATCTTCTTCCACGACAAAATGAACTTTGTCTAAAGTTCTTCAACGCTATAATTTCATCCTAAGAGATAAATTATCCCAAAGTGATCAGCGCTTGTTAACCGTTAGTAAAGTAAAGACTAATATTGCTAGAAAGAGAAATTACCTTTTAATGTGTCCTGAATGAGGAAACTTAGATCGGTAAAGAAGATAGGAGAAAAATGTTCTACTATTATCGAAGAAAGGGCAAGGAATGTTTTAAAGTTTTGGGTCGTACGTTGCATCGTGAAGGATAGTAACTGCAGAGAAAATAAATAATTTCAAAAGGCTAAGAGGCAGAACCACCAAAACCCCATTCAATTTAAAATTATTTATTTGGGCATTTCACTAATGGTAGCAAAAGTACCCTTGTGGCATAAAATGAAGCTCAAATGGGTAGGTTCATCATCAACAAATTGGTTCCCGATGAAAATATCTCACTCTTTATAATCTTAATGCTGTGGATCGAATTCCGATTTCAAAGAAATTGCGGTCTCCATTTGCTGAAGGGAGTTTTTATCTCATCAAGAACTGTCCTTATGTTGAACATATCTTATGTTGGTTGTTCAAGAAGATTATCTAAAACAAAAATGATTAAGAAGTGAGCTACTTGTTATCACTGCCAATTATACTCATAGATCGAATCATATTAGTTTTTGAATCCTTAAACCTTGCTGAGGAAGATCTAAACCAAATGGTATAGGATCTTATTGTCGGCAGGATCCTCGATATCTCAGTAACTCTGTCAGCAATCAACCTCATCATCAATAATCAATTCCGCCCATATTCGCAAATACGACATCCTAAGAAATGTAGGAAAATTAATTGAAGGTTAAAAGTTTTGCATGACTTCATGTACATGTTTACGACAAAGTAGTCTAAAATAAGCATCCACTTTTGTGCCTATTCTTCATTTATTCATAACACGTAATAGCCTAATGACATGATTCTAAAATTAAGCATCCACTTTTAATTCTAAATCAGACATTCTCTTTCAACCTGCCAAAACATTGGTCCTAAAATAATTTCTATAGCGTAAATAGATTCTCATGAGGTCTTGAAAAGCCAAAAGTACCTTGTACTATTCCACAAGAATTCAACTCCTACTAAGAGCCATGAGTAGCATCTTCAAGGTGGACTATTTATCCTTTTTATCATCCAACAATCACTACTCAACTACTCGAATCAAGGTCAGCTTCAATATTTTCTTATATATAGTATATGTAATATGCATCTTATTTAAGTATGTCTTGAATTTATACAAGATATAAGATTGGAGTGATAAGCAAAGATGTGATGAAGGATGAAGCTAGAGCATTGAAGCTAAGGGGATAGTCATCTACCAGGTACTTAGAGTAAAGTAGCTCGGACTATATAGCCGGCTCGTAATGTGTGTCGAGACTATTAATTGCACCAAAACACTTATAATTGCACTTTATTGAGTGTGTCTTGAATTTATAAGAGATTTTATACTTGCCAATGTTATCTTTTCTTAGCTCCAAAGTACCTTTTTGCACCAATGCTTGTTAATTTCACTGTATAGAATTAATAGAGAATTTAGTTATAATTTAATAGGAATGCCATAGAGTGGTAAGAACTATATTACATTTTTATTATATTGCTTATTTGATATAAATAAAAAGTAAGGAATTAATTAGTTGTAAAAATAAAATATCTATTATGTCCTTAATAAAAACAAATATTTATTATATTGCGTAATAGATATAGTGGTGGTTGTGATTCCAAGGTAGGTCATTTATAAGAATATGACAAAAAAAAAAAAAAAACACTATTGAATAACAATTCACTTATAGCATGAATTGCTATTTATTGTTTTACATAATAAAAATTCATGAAAAATGGATATTATAGTGAGTAAAATACAAATAAATATCGTATAACAAATCATTGAATAAGAAAAAAATAGAGTGAACATACAGTTAGTGTTTGAGTATTTATAATTATACACATACTGAACGCTATGTATATTAGAAAATATGCAAGAGAGGTATGTAGTTCCAAAGGAACTCCATTATATAGCATTGCATTGTGAGTTTGTTAAAGTCTATTTCCATCCTATTTGCTAGTGTACCTATTCAATCTTGCTTGTGCTTTCATACTCCAATGTTATGAGATTTTAAAAATTAAATTTGCATCAAATTGTGTCCTCTTTTACTTGATATTGTGCTTTTTTTTCTTTATCAATTTGTAGCTATATTTTAGATTACATCCTCAACAAATTGGTACTCAAGCTACATACCTTACCTAATTGGTATCAAACCGAGGTATAGAGATTGAGAAGTCATGATACACAATATATATACTAAAGGGTTTAGAGCGACAATGAGCAATTTGACGGTATTACTTTGACTTTCGCTTATTTTTTTTTATTATATTGTCTAAAATTTAAATTTTCTCGTTTTAATACATCAATTTTTGAAGTGAACGAAGTCATTGATTATTTTTTTGGCAACCATTAAAGATATTAAAAAAAAAAGGTTAATAATATGTTGATAAAAGTAATGATAAATAGAAGAAATAAAAAAAGAATTAGAAAGTTGTCTTGAAATTTCAAATTAGAAACGACTTTTGCAAATGATATATGATTTTGTGACCTTTATATCGCCATGAAATTCTTAACTTTTACTATAGTTTGCAAATTATACCATATACACATTTCAAAACTGGTGACTAGTCTAATAGTTATTCTCGAATAAATTTTATTATAGACTGACAATTCTAAGATACAATGCCACTATTAAATAATAGTACAAGCCATGGGTTTTTCAATAACGTGTGATTTGAAAAAATCAAATAAAAGTTATATACAATCATAGTTGTCAAAATTGAAATTCTAACTAAAATTGCTAAGAAGGATGTAAATTCGAATCATAAAATTGAATAGTAGAATCATAAGATTCCACATTCTATGTAAATTAGCTTTTGAAAACTGTAAATATATTTATAATAATAAATGAGAAACTTACAATGCATGATGAAATAATAAAATTCATTATAATATAAATTTTAGTCATAATATAAGTTTAATAGAAATAGTTAAGCATAAACCATCATCTAAACACATGAAATTATAACAAAAGTATCAATACAAACTGTTGCAATATAACTCATTACAATAAAAATATAAGACTAAAATAAATCATTAACTACCTTATCATCACCAAAGGTATCACCGTCTCTCCCTCCACCATGGTGCAAAGATCTCAAATTTGAATTCATAATGAAATGAGAAGTAAAAAAATAAATAAATAAAAGCTAAGGCTATATAGTGTGTGAATGAGAGAAAAGTACATGGAAATGTGAACACATATGTATTTTTCTATATTGAATCATATCTAGAAGCTAAGAAAAAGCAATGAAAATGTGGAATGAGTTAGTTTAAATGCCCATTAAATAAGAGTATTAGCCTATTAGGTTAAAAATTTTAAAATGTATATAATCTTAGAATCTCTTACAAAATTGAGATTCTACTAATTCTAAAGATTTAAATCGAAATTCTATCTGATTTTACTCAAAAAAAGATTTTATATGAGATTTAATTAAAGAAAGCCTCGTAAAATTATAAGATCGTAGGAGTTGACTCAAGATTTTGACAAATACAATAAATGTTTTGAGACACTAATCTGCTTGTCTTTTTTCTTATTTTTCTTTCTCCTTTTTCAATTTTTTCAAGTTAATGTTAATATCACTTTTTGAACTTTATATGCTTTTCCAAATTTATACCTAAGGTTTGAAATTACTAAATTTCATACCAAATCAAATTTTTACTTGTCAAATTTTATACCTAAAGTTTAAAACTTTTACATTTCATACCTAGGTGAACTTTTATTTTTCAAATTTACTACCTCTATTGTCAAATATGACATTGTGATAAAAATTATTGGTCATAAAGTACAAATATAAATAAGGTATAAAAATGACAAGTAAATGTTTGATTAAAAATAATATCTAGCAACTTTAAATTTGAGGTGTACAAGTGAAAAGCACTCAAAATTTAGGTAGTAATTTTGTAATTATCCCTAGTATCTAAGGGTCAAAGGGTATAAGATGGGTACAGTATAAGGTCTTACCTGTACCCTATCCTATAAGTATAAGCTATTAGAATTTAGAACTAAAATCTATTATGTAATACTATGGAACCACCTTAAAACTTGTATTATGTAAAACTTATCTATTGTGGGGTATCCAACAAAACCTAGAAATTTTCCTATTATACTTTTATAATATTAAAATTCTAAGGTAAATTTTCAATAACATGAACCTATCAATGTTTCCATAATATCTTATTCATTCGAATCTCATGAAACCACGATCTCCACAAGTATAGAATAGTGACATGACAAAACCCACCTCAGAGAACATCTTGGACAAAAGTGGCATTATAAATAAAAATAAAATGACAAAATAACACGTCCATGAAGCAGGTACACCCTCTACTTATGCAATCCTTTCATCTATTAGAAAGTAAAGTCCACTTTCTTAAAACGCGCAACACCATATTTGTTATAATAAGTTCACAAGTACAACATCTAATTAAGAATATAGCAATAAAGGTAGGGTCTATAATAGGAAAGAAATGATATAAGAAAATTAGAGAATAGAAATGTGGTGATAATAAAAGAGAAGTAGAAGAAATGAAGAAATTAGGGTTTTTTATGGATGATGAGCTCAAGCTATAGCTCATATGTTTATTTCTTTTTGTCCTTTTGGTAGAAATTAGAAGATAAAAATATAATGCAGTTTTACATTCATTGTTATTATTTAATAATTTTCATAGGCACAAACATAATACTTGGAACCTATATCTTATATGCTATGTGTTGATAGTGCCTTCTAGACATGGGTCTCTAAGGCCCAATCTAACCTACTCTAGGCCCATGGCCAAGCTCCAAAGACTAAGCCTAAACTCCCATATCTTACTTAAAGAACTGGAGAACAGACTAAGCTCTAACCTACAAGCAAACCAAGCTTAAGCTCGGGTCGATCACACTCGATTGATTGACAAAGGAAGGTAGAAAGGCACAATTCCTATGGGGAAGCGCAAGGGTATCAATGTAAATGTACCTACCAAACAATTAATACACCTATCAAGATGTCCCAACTTAATAGAGGAAGAAACCCATTAGATCCAAATTTGAAAGCTTAAACCCTTACACATGCATTTAAGCTTATTGATTTCCCAAAATGAACTTATGCTAACTTAGTTAATGAAGTGACCACACCGAAACCACCTCTAATCCCCCATCCCACCCCTAACACCCCCCAACACTTTAGCTTCACCTATTCTCTTTTGTAGGTAATTACCATCTTAGAAAAACCTAAGTGCAACACTATAAAGTACATGTAGAACATATCCAATCAAGTAGGGTATTTAGGTAGAGGAGGTTTAAAAAAAAAAAAATTGAACCATGAATCAAACATAATCAAATCAAACAAAACTAAAAATTTAGTTTGTTCAATATGGTTTAGTCCACAATTTGGTTTGGACGTGGTATATTAGTTCGCGATTTGATTCAATTGGGTGAACCAAACCATAAACATCTTAAAAAATAGATAAAGTCAAATAATGTCAAGTGAGTAGTGGAGATTCAACTACTAATGTCGAGAGCCTAAAACAAGAGATTGAAGGAAGGATAAGTACACATCATTAGAATATCACATGCATATAATATAATATAATATTATTGCCATCAATACCAAGGAAAATAATCTAAGGTGGAAAAGAAAAGCTTGCCTATTCGCAACACGAAAGGGGGAGAGAGAGAGAGAGAGAATGTGGCACCGCCAAAGATCAAGTGAGAAGGAAAGGAAGAGACTAGGATGAAGTGCACGACAGTGAGAATGGGAGAGGGAGTGCAAATGGGATTCATGGTGAGAGACGAGATAGAATATTTCAATGGATGTGAATATCCATGGCACTAAAAGAGAGAGAGAGAGTGAGAGAGAACATTTGCACAAAGGAGGAAGAAGTGGTAAAAGAGAACTCAAATCAGGCTCACCGTTCAATTCATGGTTTTTTTTGAAAAATCAATTCATATGCGGTATGGCACCACAATTATTTTTATGAAACGTGCTACTTCTTATAATTTTTTCTTTAAATTAAATCAAAGAGCTGGTGCTTAAAATGAAGTATGTTGATTTAAAAATACTCTTAAATGTGTAAATTGTACATGAATTTGCTAGTATTGGAAAATCAATAATCTTGAATTTGCCGTGAAAATTATTTGTAGTCCAAACCATGAATTGAATCAAACTTAACCTTTTTTTTTTTTTTTTTTAGGTTTGAAAAGTTTACAAATTGAATGCATGTTTAGATTTAAATTTAACAACAACAAAAAAATCAAACCACACTTAACCAAATCATCCTAACCCTGATTATAAAATGCACAATGGAGTTATCCGCTCATCCCTATAATTATCCTTTGAAAATCCTTGCAAAATTTACTAAAGAATGATTGGGAAAATAGTTTCCTCCCTTCAAATAACAACAATCATTTTTCTTATTAACCGCAGATATTTTTCATGATAATTAACTATTATCACCATTAATGATTGTAACTTTTATCTTGCACCATGTAATAATAACTATGATTCACTATACAGTTACACAACTTTTATTGTAACAAATTTTCTTGAAACGATTCTAGAAAATGTTTTCGACGAAGCAAAGGCCTGACCCATCTACGAAGCATACTTACAACGAAGCAAAGGCCGATCACGACGCGTTACGCGACGAACCCTTTCGAGTGGCTAACAGTTGAAGTATGTCTTTAAAAAGCATACTTACAATACCATAGATGAGTTGAATATCAGAGTATAGTCATTGTTAATTACGATTATTAGTCAATTCTACTTTTCTTGTCCATTTAACAAAACATTAAAAATTTAGCTTTTGTGTTTGGTGGATTGACGTCAATTTACAATATAATATAATTTACATTATCCACCTATATATAACTAAATTATTTGAGTACCTACTTTGATGATAAGTGTGATAAGAAGATCGGCGCTAAAAAAATAAAAATAAAATTACACATAGAATTTGATAAATTTTCACTAGTCATATGAAGATGACATGACAATACCGGATAAAATTTGAAAAAGACAATTAGTATGAAATAGTTTCTTGCCACTAAGGGTCACCGGTGGCTATAAAAATACATCAACATCATCATTATTATTACAATAAAATGTATATAATAGTTATGGATAAATACAATGAATCCCTCAACTATTATGGAATGTTTCATTTACGCAATATTTGGAAAGAAGAAAGAAATTAGAAGAAAAAATTGAGAGTAAAGAAAATGGAGGAAAAAAATATTATTTTTTTCTTATATGTTATTTGGAAACAAAGGAAAGTGAAAGGAACAAAATGAATAAAAACTTAATTTTTAAAATTTTGAAAACTTATAATTCCTAAATAGTCATCCATGAATATTGCTTTACTAAAAAGATGACATTTGTGATAATTAAATACTAATTTCAATAACTTTCATTTGTCTACTCTATGACATTTAGTACTTATGTAGAACATATCCAATCAGGTAGGGTATTATAGGCAGAGGAGGATTAAAAAAAATCCATTGAACTATGAATCAAATCGGATCAAATTGAACCAAACTTAAAATTTGGTTTGTTCAATATAGTTTAGTTCACAATTCGGTTTGAAAGTGGTATATTAGTTCACGGTTTGATTTAATTGGGTGAACTAAACCATAAATATGTTAAAAAAGAAATAAAGTTGAATAATGTCAAGTGAGTAGTGGTGATTCAACGGCTAATGTGGAGCACCTAAAACAAGAGATTGAAGGAAGGATAAGTACGCACCACTAGAATATCACATGCATATAATATAATATAATATTAATGCCATCAATATCAAGCAAAATAATCTAAGGTGGAAAAGGAAAGCTTGCCTATTCACAACACGAAAGGGGGGTGGAGAGAGAGAATGTGGCACTACCAAAGATCAAGTGAGAAGGAAAGGGGGAGACTAAGATGGAGTGCTCAACAATGAGAATGGGAGAGGGTGTAAATGGGATTGATAGTGGGAGACAAGATGGAATATTTCAATATACATGCATATATCGGGTACTAAATGTAATGCTTTAGAAATTTTGAAAACCTATACTAAAATTTAGAAAAAAAAAAAAAAAAAAAGCAAAACAATAAGTATTTCTAGGTTAGTGTAGTAAGTATAATATTTTTGTGATTCTAAAAGTTTTTTTTGATAAAATTAACAATGAAAAATTAAATCACTATAATATATTAATACTATTTTAATAATTTATGTATAATGAAAATCTTATAATAAATAATAATAGACTTTAAAATATAAAAGTAAGAAAGAAATGGGATCTGTTGGATAATTATAACAAATAATAAGGAAGAATTAAAATTTTAAATTTATGATAGTTGAATAGAATTTTTAAGTATATATTTATACTCAGAGTATTTTATTTAGTATACACGTAAATTTTCATATAAAAATATCATAATTTAGATAATTTAATAAAATATTAGTTTGTATACTAACCAAACCTATGGATTTAGTATAAAATAATACCAAATTAGTTGAAAGATTGTCTTAAAAAGGTCTTAACTATACCTCATATAAATTTAAATTAAAAGAAATAATTTTATATGAAACAAACCATGTAAAATTTCAAGATAAACGATAAAATAAATTAAAATCATAGGTTTAGGATAGTCAAATGAAAATTTCAAGTAAATATGTATGCTTAGAATAATTCATTAGTATTAGTCGTAAAATTTCATGTTAAAACCCTAAAGTTAATAAACTTACTTAAATTTCCATGCGAGATAAACGAACACGTCTTCTAGAAGAAGACTCGCACATTTCCCAAAGGCGAGTGAGAGGAGAGAAGGATAGAAATGAAGAAGACAAAACAGGAAAATGGAAACAGAAGAGAAGTTGGAGACTCCCTCCCTCTCTCTCTCTCCCATCAACTTCTCCACACTTCCACTTCTTACATTTCCAATTCCTCCTGCTCGTGTTCGATAGTTCAACACCACTTGGCACCTCATTGTTTTTACTCTAACTAAAGACCAAGGTAACAACTTCCTCATAGCGCCTTCTCCCTCCACTTCCCACATCCTCAAATTTCATACAATAATGCCTACATGCAATTCAGTAGATAGGGCCACAGCTAGCTTAGGAATTAAATCAGGTTAGAAAGTTGGACCAAAGGAAATGGGAAATTATGGGGATAATCCAAGCAAGTGAGGTTCGGGGAGCTAAGAGTGTTTTGCTACAAAACCGCTTAAGGGGTTGAAGTTTGAGCCTAAGAGGAGGTTAGTCGACAGTCTTAATGGAGGAGTAAACCACCTCTAATTCCAGCGAAATTTTCAAAAATTAGGTGACTCAAGTTATATCGAGTAACTTTTGATGGTTGGTTGTTATTTACTTGGTGGATTCAGCTCTTTAGGTCATTAAAGTTCAACTTTGAAGACTAGTAAGCATGGCCATGCTTCCATCATTGAAGACAAGGTGATAGGAATCATACATCTATAGGACCCATAACCAAAGCGAAAGCCAAAGGATTACAGAATTTGGCAATGAGGATCCTCTTTGAACAATTAGACCCCGAAGACATTCATTTAGTGTCTTCTTTTACATTATATAATTGTTTTGCATTTCATCAGACATATTTGTCGGTATTACAAGATGGCGAACAAACACACTAATGCTTGATGTGTGAGCTATTCTTGGACTTATAAAAAGCAAGCAAACCGGCCATACATTGTTTTGCATTTCATGTAGAGAATCGGCTGGCAATTGCTCCAAGAGGATCGATTTAAGTAATACTTTGTCTTGTTATTTTTTTCTTATTTAGAATAGGTATAAATACTTGTAAAATGAGGATTTTAGAGACTTTTTAGACTTGTTTTCAGTTTATTTTGCTATGGAGAGCTCTCTCTTTTCACGCCTAAACACTCTTATCAATTCATCAAGAATTATGGCGAGTTGGATTGATGTTATTATGTGTAATATCAATGATTTCAAGTCCATTTCTTAATTCCTACTAGTGTGTTATATCTGTTAAGCTATTGGGATTATCACTTTATCTCTTATCTTCACGCAATTTAGGGTTCAATTTCAATTTAGGGCTCACGCCAACTTGATTGGAATTTGTTACCTTGTTCACTCCATCCTTGTTTTATATTGCAATGGCTTTGGAGCACATCATAATTTAGTATCAAAGCACGGTTTTGAGAAGGGAATTCGTGATTTGCAATTTGGGGATTTAAGGTTCTTGTTGTTCCATTTTGCAATTGTTGTTGTGAGAAGTGGAATTGAAGGCCTTGTGTTAATTGTGCCATGTTTATCTTTACTTATTGCGGATTAGAGTTGTGGAATTCAGATTTGCCATTTTGCTTATCCTTCTTACCGTGAGATCCTAGCTTGGAAGAATAGGGAAGTCATTTCAATTGATTCCATAATTGCTTTTGTGTAGTAATTGTGCATTAACTTTCTATGAATGCACTTTAACTAGAGATTGGAATCACTTTGTGCCATGATTGTGGATGTGTGCCGTGTATGTGTAATTAAGTGTGAAGGGATTTTTGTGTATGGAGTGTGTTGAGCATTGAAGAAGTGTACCTTGTTGAAGTGAAGTTGTGCAATGGGATAAGTGGTGCCGTGAGGTTGTGTGTATACAATGGGTGTATGTGTTAAACCGTGGAGGTGATTGGTGTGAAGTGTGTGTATACCATGGGTGTGTGTATTGAACCGTGGAGGTGTTAGTGTAAGTGTATGTTGTTGTTGTAACATGTTGTTGTGATGTGAGTGGAGTGGAGTGGAGTGTGTTGTTTTTGTGAAGGAGTGATTGTGAGCATATAAAAAAAATTGTCAAGGTGTAATTTAAAAACCATGTCAAACGATAGTGTAAATGGTGGGATTAGAAATGAGTTTAATAGTCAGGTTAGAGGAGGTCAAGGACATTGTGCTGTAGGTGGAAGAACACTAGAGGAACTATTGTAGGATCTCTCCACTATTATTGCTACATTAATAACACGAGTAGAACAAATGACATTGCCACAACCACTGGTGGCAAATCCACAAGCACCCACACTTCAGGTAGCCCATTAGAATGCACGTAGGGAAGGAGCTATTGGAGGAAATAGGGGTAGGAGAATGGAGGGAGATTATCATGCTTTTAGAGATGAAATGGATGATAATTTTGAGAATAAGCCTTACCCAAATCGTGAGTTTAGGCCGCCTCAAGGCTTAGAATATGTAAAGTTGCAGATGCCTTCATTTGCTGGAAGAGGTTCTACATAAGATTATTTAGATTGGGAGGATAAGGTAGAGGTCCTATTTGAATGTTATGAGATTAATGATCACACTCGGGTTCATCTTACAGCTATAAAGTTTACAAGCTATGCCGCCTTATGGTGGAAGAATCTTGTAGCTAGTAAACGAAGAGATAGTGAGGCTAAGATACATACCTGGCAAGAAATGAAACGGGTAATGAGAAGGAGGTTTATACCGGAGCATTATAGATAGGAGTTGTTTTGCATCTCCAGACATTGAAGCAAGGAAGCAAAACTGTTGACGAATATGTACAGGAGTTTGAGACACTGATGATTAGATGTAGGTCAGTCGAACCTCCTAAACAGACCTTAACATGATTTGTGTCAAGGTTAAAGTATGAAATTACCTGTATTATGGAGCTCCAAAGGTATGACACCCTTGATGAGGCCATTTAGCTAGCTTTGAAAGTGGAAAGATAGAGGCGATCCAACCCATTTAGAGCAATGAGCAACAGGTATAGGACTTCTACAAAACTGTATGGTTTTGAGGGTAAACAGCTTGATAAAGGGGGATACAGTAGAAATGTGGAAAAGAGTCTAGTAACGCAGGACAGTAAAGGGGAGAAAGAGATAGTAGGGAAAGGAAAAACAGTTGCAGGGAATGATAACAAACAATCTGTAGCTAGGACATCAGGAGGATGGAATTGTTAGGTTAAATGTTTTAAATGCCTGGGCTTTGGACATATGGCTGCTTAGTGTCCAAATATAAGGGTTATGACTACTGTAGAGGTAGAGAATGAGGAAGATGAGGAAGATATGCTTGAGGCCACAGATTTGTCAACTATATTAGATGAATATTATGGTGATGCAGATGCTGAAGTACATAAGAATAAGGGGAATGATCAGTATTTATCCATTAATGTACTGCACAGAGCTATAACTACCTTTCCTACTAACGATGATGAGTAGAGGGAAATTTTGTTCCACATCTCTTGCAAGGTACAAGGTAATATGTGTGCTCTTATTATCAATGGCGATAGTTGTACTAATGTTGTAGCTGCATCATTAGTGACTAAATTAAAACTAGTCACCACCTCACATCCCAAGCCCTCTAAATTACATTAGCTGAATGAACAAGGTAGTCTACATGTTACTCAAAAGGCTAAGGTGCCTTTCAGCATAGGAGATAAATACCATGATGGCATTATTTGTGACATTCTTCCTATGTGTGCATCCCATATATTACTTGACAGGCCTTGGTTGTATGATAGGAGAGTTTTACATGAAGCGTATAGTGTTGAACCCCATGTCACCTTTTGAAGTACAAGAGGCATAGAGGCAGATAAATAAGGCTGGCAAGAAGAAAACACTAGTTTGAATTGGAGGAGGCCATAGCAAATGAGAGGCCAGTGTATCTATTGCAGATGAGGTATGCCCTAGAGATGGATGGGCGTAAGCATCTACCCCCTATGGTAACTTAGGTACTGGACAATTACAAAGATCTTTTTACAGATGAATTGCTTGAGGGATTGCCACCTTTGAGAGGTATTGAGCACGCCATTAACTTTCAGTCGGGATCAGTTCTACCAAACCAACCCGCATATCACATGAATCTTGAGGAGGCTGAGGAATTAAACCATCAAGTGGATGAATTGGTAGAACAGGGTTTTATCAGGGAGAGTATCAGTCCTTGTGCTGTTCCTGCCCTTCTTGTCCCTAAGAAGGATGGCACTTGGAGGATGTGCATTGATAGCCAAGCCATCAACAAAATCACCATCAAATACAGGTATCTCATTCTTAGACTTAATGATATGTTAGATAAGCTATATGGTGCACAGGTATTCTCTAAGGTAGACCTTAAAAGCGGATATCACCAAATTCGGATGAGGAAAGGAGATGAGTGGAAGACCACTTTTAAAACATGCCATGGTATATGAGTGGATGGTCATGCCATTCGGTTTGACTAATGCCCCTAGTACTTTTATGAGGCTTATGATTCATGTAATGAAGGAATTTTTTGGTAAATTTATTATAGTTTACTTTTATGACATTTTGATTTATAGCAAAAACCTAAAAAATCATGTAGAGCATTTACAGGCTATGTTTTCAATACTGAGAGAGCAACAACTACATGCTAATCTCCAGAAGTGTTCTTTCTATTAAACTAAGGTAACTTTTTTTAGATTTATTATATTTGGTTCTGGTGTTAAGGTGGATGAGGAAAAAGTGAGGGCTATTAGGGATTGGCCAACACTAAAATCGGTTGCTGAGGTAAGAAGTTTTCATGGACTGGTTTCATTTTATAGATGATTTGTCAATAACTTTAGTAGTATTGTCAATCTATTAACTAAATTGACAAAGAAAAATGTTCCTTTTGTTTGGGGTGAGAAGGCCCAAAAGAGTTTTGAGGAGGTGAAAGCAAAATTTACTAGTTCTCTAGTATTACTTTTACCTGATTTTGACAAAGTTTTTGAATTAGAGTGTGATGCCTCAGAGGTTGGGATTGGTGCTATGTTGATGTAGGATAAGAAGCCCATTGCCTATTTCAGTGAAAAATTGAGTGGTGCACCTTTAAACTACTTAATATATGATAAGGAGTTCTATTCCTTAGTGAGGGAGTTGATTACATGGCAACATTATCTTCTTCTTAAAGAATTCATTATTTATACAGATCATGAATCCTTGAAACATTTAAGAGGTCAGGAAAATCTGTCAAAACGCTAAGCCAAATGGGTAGAGTTTCTAAAGAGTTTCTCATACGTGATTAAGTACAAGAAAGGGAACACGAATGTTGTAGCTGATGCCTTGTCACATAGGTATGTACTTATCACCTCTCTACAATCGAAACTGCTTGGGTTTGAATTAATGAAGGAACAATATTTGCATGATGAATTTCTTAAAGTAATAGTTGAGAAATGTTTTGGGGGAAAAATAGTTAAGGGGTATTATATGATTGATGGCTTTTTGTATAAGGCAGGAAAATTGTGTATACCCTATGGGTCTGTTAGAGAATTGTTAGTGAGGGAAGCTTATACTAGAGGATTATCTAGTCATTTTGGTGAAAAGAGGACTCTAGCCTTGTTGAAAGAGCATTTTTACTAAAGGGGTATGATGAAGGATGTCCATAAGGTATTAGAAAGGTGTGGGGTCTATAAGAGGGCAAAAGGAAAGAAATGAGTTTAGGGTGAATATATGCCTTTGCCTATACCTACCCAACCCTGGAATGATATTAGAATGGAATTTGTTTTGGGTTTGCCTAAGACACAGAGAGGAAAGGATTCCATTATGGTTGTTGTTGATCACTTCAACAAAATGTCCCATTTTGTGCCTTGCCACAAAATTGATGACGTGCTCTTTATAGCTAATCTTTTTATGTAGGAAATTGTAAAATTACATGGTGTTCCACATAACATAGTGTCCGATAGAGACACTAAGTTTCTTAGCTTTTTCTACAAGACACTATAAAGAAGACTTGGTACTAAACTCATGTATAGTACTTCATGCCATCCCTAGACAGACGGCCAAACAGAGGTTGTTAATCGTACTTTTAGTATCTTACTAAAAACAATGGTTAGCAAGAATCTTACTGATTGAGACTTATGTCTTCCTATTGTTGAGTTCGCTTACAATAAGTCAACTCATAGTTCAACCAGTAAGTCTCCCTTTGAAGTCGTGTATAGCTATAATCCTACTCTTCTATTGGATTTCATAGCTAGTCTGGCAACAAAGGAAGAAAGCTTAAGTGGAGTAGAACGAGCCATGAAGATTTAAAAACTTCACCAAAGGACAACTGAACATCTTCAGAAAACTCAAGAACAATAGAAGCTTCAAGGTAACAAAAATAGGAAAACCAGAATTTATAATCTACGTGATCTAGTTTAGATTAATCTCAGCAAAGACAGGTTTCCTCACAAAAAGTCACATAAGCTTTTACCTAGAGCAAATGGACCTTTCAAAGTTATCAAACGCATCAATAATAATGCATGCAGGATAGAACTACCAGGAGGATACGGTGTCTCTGCTACATTTAATGTTGTAGACCTATTGCCCTATTTACTAGACGATGTTCATGAGGACCTATCAGATTTGAGGGCAAATCTTCCACAAGCCCAAGGAGATGATAGGAATCATACATCTACAGGACCCATAACCAGAGCGAGAGCTAAAGGATTATAGAATTTGGCAATGAGGATCCTCTTTGAACAATTAGATCCCAAAGACATTCGTTTAGTGTCTTCATTTACATTATATAATTGTTTTGCATTTCATCAAATACATTTGTCGATATTACAAGATGGCAAACAAACATACTAATGCTTGATGTGTGAGCTATTCTTGAACCTACAAAAAGCAAGAGAAACTGGCCATACATTGTTTTGTATTTCACATGGAGAACCGGCTAGCAATTGCTCTAAGAGGACCGGTTTTATGTAATATTTTGTCTTGTTGATTTTTCCTTATTTAGAATAGGTATAAATACTTGTAAAAGGAGAATTTTGGATAGACTTTTCAAACTTGTTTTCAGCTCATTTTTCTATGAAGAGCTCTCTCTTTTCATGCCTAAACACTCTTATCAATTCATCAAGAATTGTGGCAAGTTGGATAGATGTTATTGTGTGTAATATCAATGATTTCAAGTCCATTTCCTAATTCCTACTGGTGTGTTATATCTGGTAAGCTATTGGGATTATCACTCTATCTCTCATTTTCACACAATTTAGGGTTCAATTTCAATTTAAGGTTCACGCCAATTTGATTGGAATTTGTTACCTTGTTCATTCCATCCTTGTTTTATATTGCAATTGGCTTTGGAGCACATCACAAGGTAATGACCAAGTTTTGCCTATAGTGGTATTTAAGCTTTAAACATCTACAATTTAGCCTGAGAAATGTATAGGTGGCTCCTTCCCTCAAAACTCATCCTTAGCTTTGAGCTAACATCCCCGGATCTAGAAGCGAAGCAATTTCCCTTTGTCATTCCTTTCGGATATATATTCTTGCTATCCACAATCCCATTCTCACCATATATATCAAAATTCTCCTCACGCTCTCTTCGGTTCTATTTTTGGGAGACATTCCATTTCTAGATTGCATCAACCACCAATCTTCCATCATTATCTAATTCTACTTCATATGAATTAGATCCAACCATGAGTGACAAGGAATCTTGGCTATCCATCATCTGTAATGCATATTAGATCATGCTACTAGAAGGCGAGAATACCAAGAGGTGATACTTAGTTTTCGAATAGCTTTTATCAGCAAAAGAATTAATTCGTTTGCAACTATGAAAGATGAAGCAATAGCCCCAGACAAGAAATTCCCTTATCCTATTGCAACTACTACAGTACCACTTATTGTGCCTCTCCAACCATTTCCATTTCTTATTTTACTTATTACAGAAAGAGTAACTAGAAAACCCTTGGCATAGAGGCCTTGTAGGGTTTCCAATTGGATATCTAAATTATGCAGCCAGTGAACTAGTGTTTTATTTGAAAAACCTAATCCATTGTTTTTTGCATTAAAGGTGGAGACAATCGCTTGAAATTTTGCCAAACCTCCATAAGGATATAGTGCAAAAAGATGGCTAATCCCCCTCAAGTAACTGACCATTATCCAGTTGTTGTCATCACTAAAACTAATATCCTGGATGACTTGAGAAGAACCAAGAAGATAGGAAAAATGGTGAGAAGATGCGGGATCAAGGTTAAGATGCAAATTGATAAGTTATGCCCTTTAAATTCAAATTAGTTTGAATTATTTAATTAATTATAACTTAATTATATAAGATTCAGTAATTGCGAATGCTTATTGTCTAGTGTCAAGGCCTGCCTTACCGTATTTCCTTCCTTTCCAATGGTTTCATCAACTGAGGAGTTTGAGATGGTGCAAGTGTAATTAACATAAAATAGTTTGAATAAACATAAATTCTTATCGTTGCACTCTTTTCCAATGAAGCACAATTTGATGACGCATGTCTCCAATACTGGTGACACACTTGTCGAGTGTTCCCTATAGATTATTTCCTAAAGGATTATCTCAATTAAGTCTCATGGACAAGTGAGTAGGAAACTCTATGATATACTATAATGTTGTGTTTAATAGTGATATGTTATGCATATGTGTATTTTCTTGCCTAATTGCTGCTATAGTTGTTGTGGTTGTTATTATTTTGAAGTTAGAAGTGGTGTAAAATGGGTTGGGAATGAAATTTTATAAAGTGATTAAAGGTTGGACAATACAAATGAATACTATTATGACAATACAACAATACCGTCCTAGCGATATAGGGAACGGAAGGGTCTAAAAATTTAGATGTCACCATCTAGACGATGGCACTCAGCATTGTTATGCCAATGCCACCACCACCGACTTGATACCATGATTTCAACCTTGTTTTCTTCAAACTAAATTAATATATAAACCTAACTTTTCCCTTATATAAGTTTGTACATACGTATGGGACAAATTATATCATTTTATACACAAATGGGAATCTAATTATGAATGTATATATATATATATATGTTTGAACAAAACTATTTTCACCTCATATGCATACTTACGTTTATATATATAATTATATAAAGTCACAAGTATAAATTTGCATCTTTTCAATCTAATAAATATTTCCTTTCACTCTTTGCACATTTGTAAGGGAATATGTTTTGCAAACTTACCCCTCTAGCTAATTTAAAATTATATGTATATATATAAATATGGTTAGACAATATATATATATATATATATATATATATATTCATATGTATATATATATGATTGTGAAATTATTATTTATATATTGTTGACTACTATAAATTAATAATAATAGAGAAATTGTTAGATTAAGACAATAAAGTCATGAATGAGAGTGTAGATTGTAAAGATATGGATTTAACATTTGTGATGTATATTGGTGGTCTTATTTTTACAAATTTTGGGATTTTGATGATTGAGTAATTGAATGACTCGATTGTTAATGAGGAATAAGAACTATATATCAATCCTAGTTAAATTGGATTGTGATGAATTGAGAATTTCTTGAAGTAGAATAATATTTGATTTGTTTTCGTTTTGATATGGAAATAAATACTTGATGTCCGATAACTTGAGTGGCAAAATGGTTGATGAAATCGGGCTGTAATATGTTATTGTTGATCTAGACTTATATGTTGATTTATTGTGAAATTTTACTTTCGTGTGATTTGATTGCCTCATCTAATTTGTTTTATCTAGTTGGCCACCTAAATCTAAATTGACATAATGATATTTGGCTAATATAAAATCCGACATACATTGCATGGTATCGAAGGCCATCACTACTACAGGGCGCATGGAAGTAATCAGGTAAGATTAGTGCTCTGCTAGAGGTGAACTAAGTGACTAGGGGGATTGTCGCGCTTTGATGGTTCTGAGTCCGATCTATCCTTAAGGATGTTTATTACTCAGTGTGCTAATTATACTTGAGTTTATAGGATTAAAATTAGAAAAAAAGAAACAATTTCTAATAAAGAGATAAAATTAAATTAATTGAGTTATGAGACTTAAGCACTGATGGTAGTGATGTGAATCCCTAATCCAAGGTCAACAAGGGTGTAAACCTTAGACTTCATGTTGGTTACTAGAAGACCATATGCGATGTTGCATTGCATATGGTTAAAAATTTATTTAGAATTGCTTGTGCATGTGGAGTATTGAGAATATTGCACTCCCATCTCACTAAGTTGTAGTATGCTTACCCATCCATAAACTATTTTGCGGGAAACATTATAAAAGCTTGGGATGGGATAAGACATGATGTGACAAGAGCTTTTGGGAGTTAAGAATGATATAGTAAGGTGTGTCTTGATAGATTATTTAGATGTAATCTTATTCTTAGGAAATTGACGTGGAAATCAAAATTGTGAGACTTAGAATTATTTTTCCATTTTACTATTTTGTAAGGGATTTTGATTCTCTACAATTTTAGTCGACTGTCGAACATGGGAATCCATAAATATTCTTATTATATGATTATATATAATATGATTAGTTGTAATTGATTATTAGAGTCTTACAACCTCTAACTTGCAAAGCAGTTATCATGTAATCAGTGCACACGTGACATACTAACTTTTAGTGAAAACTTTCAGGTCCCTCCTTCAGAGTGTAGCACTAAAAGAGAGAGAGAGAGCATTTGCACAAAGGAGAAAGAAGTGGTAAAAGAGAAATTAAATCTAGCTCACCATTTAACTCATGGTTTTTTTTTTAAGAATCAAATCACATATGGCATAGCACCAAAAGTATATTTATGAAATGTTCCATTTTTTATAATTTTCTCTTTAAATTAAATCAAATAGCTAGTGTGTAAAATGAAGTATGTTGATTTAAAAAATACACTTAAATGCATAAATTGTACATTAATTGGCTAGTATTGGAAAATCAATAATCTTGAATTAATCGTGAAAATTATTTATAGTTCAAACCATGAATTGAATCAAACCTAACTCTTTTTTTTTTTTTAAGTTTAAAAAGTTTACAAACCGAAACATATGTTTAAGTTTAAATTTGAAAGAAAACTATACTACACTAAATCGAATCTTGCTAACCTTTGATTATAAAATGTACAACAAAATTACCCACTCACCCCTATAATTATCCTTTGAAAATCTTTGCAAAAATTACTAACTAATGATTGGGAAAATAGTTCCCTCCTTTCAAATAACAACAATGATTTTTCTTATTAACCGCAAATATTTTTCGTAATAGTTAACTATTATCACCATTAATGATTGCTACTTTTATCTTGAACCATGTAATAATAACTATGATTCACTATACAGTTACACAACTTTTATTGTATCAAATTTCTTGAAACGATTCTAGAAAGTGTTTTCGACGAAGCAAAGGCCTGACCCATCTACAAAGCATACTTACAACGAAGCAAAGGCCGATCACGACGCGTTACGCGACGAGCCCTTTCGAGTGGCTAACGGTTGAAGCATATCTTTAAAAAGCATACTTACAATACCATAGATGAGTTGAATATCAGAGTATAGTCATTGTTAATTAAGATTATTAGTCAATTCTACTTTTCTTGTCCATTTAACAAAACATTAAAAATTTAGCTTTTGTGTTTGGTGGATTGACGTCAATTTACAATATAGTATAATTTACGTTATCTACCTATATATAACTAAACTATTTGAGTACCTACTTTGATGATAAGTGTGAAAAGAAGATCGGTGCTAAAATAAAATTACACAAAAAAATTGTTAAATTTTCACGAATCATATGAAGATGACATGACAATTCCAGGTAAATTTTGAAAAAGATAATTAGTATGAAATGGTTTCTTGCCACTAAGGGTCACCGATGGCTGTAAAAATACATCAACATCATCATTATTGTTACAATAAAATGTATAGAATGCCTCAACTATTATCGAATGTTTCATTTACACAATATTTGGAAAGAGGAAAGAAATTAGAGTGGAAGGAAATTGAGAAGAAAAAATTGAGAGAAAAGAAAATGGAGGAAAAAATTATTATTATTTTATATTATTTGGAAAATAAAAAAAAAAGTAAAAGGAATAAAATGAATAAAAAATTTAATTTTTAAAATTTTGAAAACTTATAATTACTAAATAGCCATCTAAGAATGATCACTTTATTAAAAAGATGACATGGGTAATGGTTAAAATAGTAATCCCAATCTCTTTCATTTGTCTTCGTTACTAGAGAGAACAATAGCTTGAAGTTTGGTTCTATTTTTGTCCTCCCTTGAAAGTGTAGAATTGAAGGGTATTTATAATATTTAGGTGGCATTTAGTTTTTCATATTTTGTGGTATAGGACTAAACAAAAAAAAAAATTCTGTGTTTGGTTTAAAAAATTAATTTAAGTACCGGATAAAAAAGAGTTGAAATACTAGACAAAATTGCTAAAATTTGTACCATATCAAATATGTCATCACAAGAAATTTTTTTTAAAAAACAAATACCCCAAATATCCCTACTCATCCGTTGCATTTCTATTACTTGCTTAAAAACAAATCCCTAGTCAATATAGTACAACACGGTTCCACATAATAATAATAATAATAATAATAATAATAATAATAATAGTGATTAAGGGAGATCCATATAATTTACCCTTTAAAAAAATAATAATCAAGACATTTCATTCTAACCCTATTTAGCTTTTTTTCTTCCTTCCATCTCACTCTTAGCCTCTATAGTTTACGCTGTTTCCTTCACTATCATCTCTTATTTCTCAAATAAACTCTCACATCTTCTCCAACATCTAGAATATAATATTATTGTAATATAATATCATATGACTTAAATTCTTGAGTAATATTTCTAAATTTGAACATCAATAAATATTGAACGCTTTAATGCGTGTTAGTATCATCAACTAAAATAAGATACTTTTAAAAGCCATTCAAACCAAACCAATCCATATTTAAAATGATTCAATTCGAAAACTTAAATCGTTAAAAGTAATTTAATTCATTAAAAGTTTGAACTAAAATATTTCTAATACAATTTGACTCGATTTAACCCCTAAACCGAATTGAGCTGGACCATAAACAACCCTAAGCTTTAACCATTTATAGTTTGAGCTACCCAGTAAAAACTTCCTAATTCATCCGAAGACATGGGCTTTTATAGATCTTGTCACTAAGTTTCCACCGTTTTTATGCTTGACAGACACATGTATCAGACTTTCGGGAGAGAGAGAGACGGAATCCATGTCGTTTTCACTTTGCCTCCGGGTGCATGCTGCCTTAATCAACTCCAAGTGGGAGATGGTGACCCCTGTACTATCTTCTTAAGAAATTAAGGGTAAGCAAACATTTATTATTATCAATTTAAGAATTTTCTATTTCCATATCCAAGTGGAAATTTAATATTTGAAAAAGTTTGTATAAAATGGAAATGGATGGAACTGGAGAAAATTTTGCAAAACGTATTCCCGTTTAGAGTCCAAAGGCTTTGTTCTCTAAAACCATAGAGAAAATAACAGAAATGAATAGAAATCATTATAATAGATTTTTTTTATTATAGTTCTTTTTTTTTTTCTCAATTTCTTTAGACCAGTGATAAGGGAAAAAAATTGTCCTAAAATTTTATCCTAAATTACACATCAGCTCCGTTGAAACCGACTATTCATTCTTTAGTTAAAGAGAGCAAAGCCATAAATAGAACGACCACCTACGTGAGTTCTACAAAATCCATATGACCATATACCAGTTATAACCATGTAAGCACGACAAATAAATATTAAAATAAAGAACACTTGTTAAACACATAAACTAGAAACTTACTATAAATTTTAAAATCGATTATGCACATTACAAAAATAAATAAATAAGTGCTTGAAAATGTGTGGAATTTTCTTATTTAGCTAGTTGCACCCAAAACATCATACTATGATTCATTGAGGTAGACAATCATGTATAAGCTTTTTTGTATTATGTTCTAAATAATAGTACCACCAAAACAAGCATTGACTATAATGTTTCAGAAATTTTGAAAAACTATATAAAATTAAAGAAAATAAGTGAAACGATAAGTACTTGTAAAATATGATAGTAAAGATAACATTTTTGTGATTGTAAAATTTTGACAAAATTAATAATAATAATTTCAAAGTACTATAATATATTAATACTATTTTAATAATTTACACATAATGGAAATCCTATAACAAATAATAGACTTTGAAATAAAAAGATAAGAAAGAAACGAGATACATTAAATATAACATATAAAAGTAAAAACTCAAATTTTAAATTTATAATAATAAAATAGAATTTTTAAGTATATATTTATATATAAAATATTTTTATTTAGTATATACATAAATTTTTATATAAAAATATTATAATTTATATAATTTAATAAAATATTAATATACATACTAACCAAATCCATAATTACATATTTATCCATTGAAACTTCTTTTCCTATAAATTCCTTGTTCTTTCTCTCTCCTCATTTCTTTTCTTCTCCGCGCTGTCAAACTCTCTCCCTTTCCTTTCTTTTCTTTCTTTCTTCCTTTCTCCTCCTCTCCTCTCTCTTCTTCCCATATTACCAATTGTGACTTTTTCCAAAAACTTTGAAAATCCATAACTTTCTTATACTAACTCCAAATCAAAAACTGTATGCACCATTACGATCCTTAAAAAGAGTATTCTGTATCAAGATTCCACTTATCAGGTAAATTTTGAACTCAAAATTTAAGCTAAAATTTAGGCAAATTTAAAAAATATATACATATATATATGTAGATTTAATTTTTATTTTAAATTTTAGTGAGTTTAACTACTACAATTAATTTTAAGTTTGTTATTTATTCATTACTAGGTGAAAATTTTCAATTTACATGACTTTTAAAGAGTTATTTTGAATTTAAAGTTAAGATATTGAAGTGAATGGAAAACTCTGTGATATACTACAATATTTATATATTGCTTATAATATAGTTATATATGTCTATAATTTGTTGTGTTTAGTTGCTATTATATAATAGTAATTTTTTTTCTTTTCTTCTCCTATTTCTTTTTCTTCTTTCTTGTTTCCTTTCCTTTATCTTCTTTTCTTTTCTTTTCTTTTGCTTCTTGTGAATGTTTTTTTTCTTCTTTTTCTTTTCTTTTGACTTTCCTTTTCCTTCCTTCCCTTCCAATAGATGCATGCATACATGTGAAATATATATAAACTCAATAATAGCTATTGGAAGGAAAATTTAAATATAATGTAAAGTATATGTATGAATCTAAATTCTAAATATATATATATAGAAACATTAATTATAAGTTGTGTAATTACATATATATATATTTACATACGTATATATTTATGATTATAAAATTGATTATTTATATATCATTGCTACTGTAATAATAATAATAATAATAATAATAATAATAGAGAAATTGTTAGATTAGGACGATGAAGTCATGAATGGAAGTGTAGATGATGATGATGATGTGAGTTTGGCATTTGTAATTGATAACTACGTGATGTATATTAGTGGTCAAGTATTGAGGTGCTAGAAGTGCGTAGGTGTAGTGTGTGTTGTGTGCATGTTGCTAGGAGTTATGCATATGCATGGGTGCATAGCAAAAGCGTAGCCATGGTGTGCTACTGCTATGGGCATGTTTTGTGTGCTAAGATGGGCTACTGTATGCGTGTCATGTGTGGGCGTGTTGTGATATGCTGCTGTGTGCATGTGGTGTGTAGCATGTTACGTGTGCTATGTATGTGATCTTGTGTGGGGTTGTGTACGGTGTGTGCTAAGTGTTGTGTGTGATGATATGATATATTTTATTTTCTTTTCTTTTGCCATTTTTTTTTCTTTCTTTATTTTTTCCGTTCGTTGCCATGACCCCTTTTCCTTTCTTTTCTTCTTTTTGCTTTCTTCTATACGTTTGCATCCCTTCCCCTTTTCTTTTTCTTTTCTTTTCATTTCCCTTTTCTTTTTCCTTATCTAAAAAAGGCATACATATAAGTACAATATAAATATAATTAATAATAGTTTACAGAAGGGAAAGTATAATATAAAGTATATATATATATGTGTCCAAAATATAAATATATATTTATAGATATATTAATTATAGACTACATAAATATGTGTGTGTGTGTGTGTGTATTTGCATATACATATATTATGAAGTATAATATTTTTATATTATTCACCACTATTAAAAGAAAAATGACAAGGAAACTAGGAGAATATATTTTGAAAACTTATCCCTCTAGCTAAATAAAAAATATATGTATATATATATATATATAAGGTTAAATAATATCTAATTATATATATTTATATATATTATATATGTTGGTCCACATGAAAAAGACATGGTTTTATATTTACAAATTTTGGGTATTGATGATTTAGGAATGTTATGAGTAGTTGGTGTGGTGAGATAAGTTGAGGATATTAGAAGGGTGCACATTCGATTGCCTTGTTTGGTTCTTAAGTATAGATTATCGAACGGTTGAGTAATGGAATGAAAAGCTATAAATTAATTTTGATTAATTAGATTATAATGAATTGAGAATGTCTTGAAGTGGTATAATATTTGATTGTTTTCATTTTGATACGGAAATAGATACTTGATGTTTGATAGCTTAAGTGATACAATGGTTTATGAAATTGGGTTGTAATATGTTATTGTTAATCTTGTTTTATATGTTGATTTATTGTGAAATTTTATTTTCTTGTGATTTGGTTGCCTCATTTGATTTGTTTTATCGAATTGGCCCTCTAAATCTAAATTGACATAATAATATTCGGCTAATATAAAATCTAACATGCATTTCATAAGACATTGCATTTATTTGAAAGTCATTACTACTATAGGACATGCTAGAAGTAATCGAGAAGGATTACTATTCCGCCATTGGTGAACTAAGTAACTTAGGGGTTATCGCACCTTTTATGGTTCCGAGTCTTGTTCTTCCTTGTGGATATGTGTACTCACTGTGCAATTAAGGCACCTAGAGCATAGAGAATGACTCGTGTGCTCAATGTGCTAACTAACAGCTAAAGCTTAAAGAATTTGAATTAAAAGATAATTTCTAATAAAGAGATAATAGGGAAATAAATGGAATGTGAGACCTAAGCACTGATGGTTATGAGAGTCCCTAACCCAAGGTCAAGGGGAGCATAAATCCTAAACTTCACCTTAGTTAATGGAATACTACATATAATGTTGCATTATATATAGTTGCCCATACATAGCATTTGATTGAGAACTTGTTTGGGATTTCTTTTTCGTGTGTAATATTGAGAGTATTGCACTCTCATTTCACTGAGTCGTAGTGTGCTCACCTCTCCATAGATCATTTTGCAGGAAATTTCAAAATCTTGAGATAAGATAAAAGATGATATGACAAGAGCTGCTAGAATTAAGAGTGATATAATAAGATATATATTAATAGATTATTTAGATAAAATTTTACTTTCAAGAACTCAATGTAGGAATGGAATTTATAAAACTTAGATGTATTTTTCCATTTCACTGTTTTGGTAGGGGATTCTGATTTTCTACAATCTTGGTCGACTATGGAACATGGGAATCCATACCAATATTTTTGTTATATGATTATATGTAATATAGCTAGTTGTAATTGATTAAATATTTAATTAGAGTCTTGCGACCTCTGACTCGCAAGGTAGTTATTATGTAATGGGTGCACACGTGACGTGATAGCTTTTAGTAAAAACTTCCAAACCTCCCTTTAGGGTATGACTAGAATACTATCATGTCTCTAGGTTGTCAAATAGGATTAACCTACCAAGCAATGAGATGGGGTAGAACCTTGGTAGACTTTTTGGAATAAAATGATAAAAGACTTAGACAATAGTATATATATGTTACTATAGGATTTCCTTCTAACCACAAACTACTTAAAGCATGGTGACTCATAAAATTTTATATCCCCACTTGAAACCACAAATGGAGATTTTGAAAAACAAAGTTAAAAGACATCACAAAATATGAAGATTAATAATTCACAACCATCAAGTTTCGATGATGACACTACCTCAAGAGTGTCCACACTTAAATGGTAAATGTTACCGGTGTGGGCCCATAACCTACAAATCCTAAGATCAAATTTATATGGCATGGGAAGGAAGCACAATTAGCAAACTTGGAAGTACCACCTACTCTTCTAGATAAAATTTAGGAGATGCAACTTAGCGACCTGAAGTTAATGGATATTCAAAACAAGGTGAGATAAGGAGCCAATATAGACTTTGAGCTAGATCACAACTGAGTCCTCAAGATAAGAGGCCAATTGTGTACACCAAAAGATAAGAAACTAAAAGATGAACTTGCTAAGAGGGGTTTCAGAATTTAATAAAAATACAGACATAGATAAAATGATCAACTCTATCAATTTTAAATGATATTCCTAACACCCTAAATTTCAAATGCAAAGCCTTACAATTTATTAAAAACTTAAGAGATGTCTTCATTAAAATATACACACCTAAAGAATTGAATTCTCATAGAAATGACCTTATTTAAAAGAATTAACTATTCATAAAAATGAATAAATTAGTAAAAATAATATATAAAAGAATTAGATCCTTAAACGTATAAATATATACTACTTATTACTATAGCAATATTATTTGAGAAATAAAACTAACTTCTTCAAATATATAAACTCTAAAATTTAGCAACCTTATTTACATATATAAGGTTGTATATGAAATGATGATCTTGAATACTAAAACATGAAAATAACAAAAGAGAAGAGGTAATCGTGGAGAAGTTTTGGGAATGAAACTTCTTGAAGGGGGAAAGAATGTAACGCCCCCAAAATTTTGAAAAACTATACTAAAATTAAAGAAATGAGTAGAATAATAAGTACTTTTAGGCTACGGTAGTAAGGATAACATTTTTGTAATTCTAAAGTTTTCAGAAAATTAGTAATGAAAATTTTAAATCACTATAATAAATTGATACTATTTTAATAATTTAAATATAATGGAAGTCTTATAACAAATAATAATAGAATTTAAAATGGAAAAAAGAAGAAGAAAAAAAGGGGATATGTTAGGTAAATATAACAAATAAGTAAGAATTAAAATTTTATATTTATAATAATTAAATAGAATTTTTAAATATATATTTATACACAAAATATTTTATTTAGTATATAAATAAATTTTCACATAAAAATATTATAATTTAATAAGATATTAATGCGCATGCTAATCAAACCCGTAATTAAATATTTATCTATTGAAACCTCTTTTTCTATAAATTCATCTCTCTTTTCTCTCACCTCATTTATTTTCTTCTCTCCTCTCAATTGGACTCTATCCTTATCCTTTCTTTTCTTTCTATCTTCCTTTTTCCTCTTCTCTTTCTTCTTCCCATATTACGAATTGTGACTTTTCCTAAAAATTTCAAAAATCCATAACTTTCTCATACTAACTCTAAATAAAAAACGTAAATGCCATTATGATCCTTAGAAGGAGTACTTCATATCAAGACCCCACTTTCTAGGTAAATTTTGAATTCAAAACTTGGGCTAAAATTTAGATGAATTTTAAAAAATATGTATATATTTGTTGATTTAATTTTTATTTTAAGTTTTAGTAAGTTTAACTACTAGAATTAGCTTTAAGTTTGTTACTTATTCATTACTAGGTGAAAGATCTGAATTTATGCAACTTCTTGAGAATTATTTTGAGTATAAAGTTAAGAGATCAAGATAAGTAGGAAACTCTGTGATATACTGCAATGTTTGTATATTGTTTGTAATATAGTTATATATGTGTGTAATTTGTTATGTTTAGTTGCTATGATATGATGATAATTTTTTTTTCTTTTTTTTCTTCTATTTCTCCTTCTTCTTTCTTGTTTCTTTTCTTTTCTTTTGCTTCTTGTTGACATTGCTTTTGTTGTTTTTCTTCTTTTTCTTTT
The DNA here is from genome assembly GCA_037954665.1 of Laguncularia racemosa. Taxonomy (NCBI): domain Eukaryota; kingdom Viridiplantae; phylum Streptophyta; class Magnoliopsida; order Myrtales; family Combretaceae; genus Laguncularia; species Laguncularia racemosa. The sequence goes on along the minus strand of JBBMOL010000110.1, from coordinate 1,016,505 downwards.
CCTTCATTCTCTTCTAATAGATGGATGCATACATGTACAATATATATAAACTTACTAATAGCTTTTGGAAGGAAAATTTAAATATAACATAAAGTATATGTATGAATCCAAATTCTAAATATATATATATATAGATACATTAATTATAAGTTGCATAATTACATATATATATATTTACATACGTATATATTTATGATTATAAATTATTTATATATTATTGGCTATTGTAAAATAATAATAGAGAAATTATTATATTAGGACAATGAAGTCATGAATGGAAGCGTAGATGATGATGATGTGAGTTTGGCATTTGTAATTGATAACAATGTGATGTATATTGGTGGTCAAGTATTGAGGTGCTTGAAGTGCATGGATGAAGTGTGTGCTTTATGTGTATTGTTGGGAGTTATGCATGTGTGTGGGTGCGCAACAAAAGCGTGGTCGTGGTGTGCTACTACTATGGGTGTGTTGTGTATGCTAAGATGGGCTACTGTGTGCGTATGGTGTGTGGGTGTGTTGTGTGCGTGCGGTGTGTGGCGTGTTATCTGTGCAATGTATGTGTTGCTGTGTGTGGTTGTGTGCGGTCTGTGCTAAGTGTTGTGTGTGATGATATGATATATTTTCTTTTTCGTTCTTTCACCATTTTAGTTTCTTTCTTCATTTCTTTTGTTCGTTGCCATGATCCGTTTTCCTTTCTTTTCTTCTTTTTGCTTTCTTCTACACGCTTGCATCCCTTCCCTTTTCTTTTTCTTTTCTTTTCTTTTTCCTTATCTAACAAAGGCATGCATATAAGTACAATATAAATACACTTAATAATAATTTATGGAAGGGAAATTTAAGTATAATGTAAAGTATATATATATATATACATATGTATAGATATATTAATTATAAACTATGTAAATATATATCTATATCTATCTATCTATCTATCTATCTATCTATCTGTATATATATATATATATATATATATATATATATATATATATTATGAAGTCCATTATTTTTATATCGTTCACCACTATTAAAAAAAATGACAAGGAAACTAGGAGAACATCTTTTGCAAACTTATCCCTCTAGCTAAATTAAAACATATATATATATATATATATGTATATATATATAGGGTTAGATAATTGATAATTATATATATTATATATGTTGGTCCACATGAAAAAGACTTGTAGTTTTATATTTACAAATTTTGGGTATTAATGATTTAGGAATGTTATAAGTGGTTGGTGTGGTGTAATAAGTTAAGGATATTAGAAGGGTGTACATTTGGTTGCCTTGTTTGGTTCTTGATTATAGATGATCGAACGTTTGAGTAATGGAATGAAAAGCTATAGATCAATCCTAATTAATTGGATTATGATGAATCGAGAATGTCCTAAAGTGGTATAATATTTTATTGTTTCCATTTTGATATGAAAGTAGATACTTGATGTCCAATAGCTTGAGTGATGGAATAGTTGATAAAATTGGGTTGTAATATGTTATTGTTGATCTGGTTTTATACATTGATTTATTGTGAAATTTTATTTTCTTATGAATTGGTTGCCTCATCTAATTTTTTTTTTATCTGATTGGCTACCTAAATTTAAATTGACATAATAATATTCGACGAATATAAAATCTTACATGCATTTCAGAAGACATTGCATTGTATTGAAGGTCATCACTACTATAGGACGTGCTGAAAGTAATTGGGAAGGATTATTGTTTCACCATTGGTAAACTAAGTGACTTGGGATTTGTTGCGGCTTTGAAGATTCCGAGTCTTGTTCATTGTTGAGGCTACGTGTGCTTAATGTGCAATTAAGGCACCTAGAGCGTAGAGAATGATTTGTGTGCTTGATGTGCTTATTGATACTTAGAGCTTAAGAAATTTGATTTACAAGATAATTTCTAATAAAGAGATAAGATGGAAATAAATGAAATATGAGAGTCAAGCACTAATGGTTGTGAGAATTCTCAACCTAAGGTCGAATGAGGCGTTAACCTTAAACTTCATGCTAGTTATCGGAAGACCACGTGTGATGTTACATTGTATATGGTTGTCCATGCATAGCATATGATTGAAAACTTGTTTGGGATTGCTTATGTGTGTTTAGTATTGAGAGTATTGCACTCCCATTTCACTAAGTCATAGTGTACTCACCCCACCATAGATTGTTTTGCAAGAAAATTTCAAAATCTTGGGATGAGATAAAAGATAATGTGATAAGAGCAATTGGAATCAAGAGTAATATAGTAAGATATGTATTAATAAACTATTTAGATGAAATTTTATTTTCAGGAACTCAATGCAGGAATGGAATTTGTAAAACTTATATGTTTTTCCATTTTACTATTTTAGTAGGGGATTCCGATTCTCTGCGATCTTGGTTAATTATGGAACATGGGAATCTATAGTGATATTTTTATTATATGATTATATGTAATATAGCTAGTTGTAATTGATTAAATTTTTAATAAGAATCTTGCAACATTTAACTCACAAGATAGTTATTATGTAACAGGTATATACATAACGTGATAGTTTTTAGTAGAAACTTTCAGGCCTTTCTTTGGGGCGTGACATTGACGCTAAGAAACAGACATGGCAGAGAGTGCAGTCACCTATCTGCTAAGCAAGCTTGCAAACTTTCTTGAGAATGAGATGCAATTCATAGGAGATGGTAAGGAAGAACTGATTCTTATTAGAGGTGAATTAGAGCGCATTAGTGCCTTCCTGAGGGTAGCAGATTCACTGGAGGAGCGAGATGAGGAAGTCGGTGTATGGGTTAAACAACTAAGAGAAGCTGCATACGATATAGAAGCTGTTCTTGATGAGTATAAACTTCTGGTTAACGGTAAGAGTATGGGTTGTGACAGCGTTCTCCAGACGATGTCTTCCTATTTTGGAAACATGAAAGCTTGTATAAGAGAAATCTGGTCTCGAATCAGCATTTCTGAAGGTCACTGGAGACTTTGGTACAAGAAGAGTGAATTGGGAGGGGGTCCGAGTTCCTCCAGTTTGAAAGGTACACAGCAAGACTCACAAGAAGCTGTTGTATCAGATGAGAACCACTTACTGGGGATTGAAGAGCCAAAAGAGCAGCTGGCAAGTTGGCTGCTTGGAGGTCTTCCTGAGCAGGAAGTGATCTCAGTTGTTGGTATGGCAGGATTGGGGAAAACAACCTTGGCAAGGCAAGTTTACAATGATACCGATGTGGTAAAGCGATTTACAATACGTGCTTGGATTAATCTTTCTCCATCTTCAAAGACAGAGGAAGTCCTCAAAGAGCTGCTCCAACAAATTTCTAGACAGATCAGGAAAGTCGTTCCTGGCAGTGGGAGCAACACCAGTTGGCTGAAAATGATGATCAAACACATCCTTCACGATAGGAGATACCTGATTGTTCTTGATGATGTGCAGCATCCAGACATGTGGCATGCTGTGAAACAGGCAATACCAATTAACCATTGTGGCAGCCGAGTAATGCTGATCACAAGCAACGGAAATTTAGCATCTACACCCTTGGATGTGGAGCTTGTGGGAAAGGTCTATGAAATGCAGCCTCTGCCTAAAGAGTCTTCATGGAAGCTATTCTGCAAGAAGACGTTTCGGGGCAATTCTTGCCCTCGTCACCTGGAAAAAATATGCAAACATATTGTAGAAAAGTGTGAGGGGTCACCCCTTGCAATCCTGGCCATCAGTGGTGTCTTGGCTGCAAAAGACAAGCACGCATTAGACCAATGGGATCTGGTCCGCCATAACCTTTCTTACCAAAATGATGCCCACGATAGGCTTCAAAACTTGAAGAAAATACTTGTATTCAGTTTTGATGATTTACCTGACCACCTCAAATCTTGTTTCTTATACTTGAGTGTGTTCCCTGAAGTCTATGAAGTCAAAAAGACTAGGTTGCTTAGACTGTGGATAGCAGAAGGATTTGTTGACTCGAAAGAAGGTAACACGCTGGAAGAAGTTGCAGAAGACTATCTAAATCAACTTTTCGATAGAAATCTCATGCAAGTAGAAGAGATGACTCCTGATGGAAGGATTCCAACGTGCTGTACCCACATCCTCCTGCGAGAAATGATTAATTCCATATCGAGAGATCAGAACTTTGCAGCAGTGGCTGATGGACAATCACAATTGCCAGAAAGTGTAGGACGCTTATCTATGCATGGAAACTTCCAAATTAAACAGGAATATAGGTCACTTTCAGAGCTCTACTCTTTGTTTATGTTTGGTATAGACAATGAATCCATTAAAAGAATATTACTTTGGGGTTTTACATCTCTGAATGTCTTGGACTTAGAAGATGCTCCACTAAAAAGGTTTCCCGAACAGATAACTGACATCACCTCTCTGAGATTTCTAAGTTTCAAGTCTACCAAGATTGACACAGTTCCAAGTTCAATAGGGAACCTTCAAAACTTGGAGACATTGGATCTTAGGTATACCAATGTCACTGATCTTCCTATTGAAATCATGAAGCTCCAACGACTTTGCTATCTTCTTCTATATCGTTATGAAACTGTAGGTTATGTCCACTTGAAATATGGTTTCAAGACTCTAGCAGAAGTTGGTGCCTTGCAGTGCTTACAAAGTCTTGGCCACATTGAAGTAGATAATGGCCTTACATTGGCAGAGCTGGGGAAACTGAAACAATTAAGGAGATTAGGCATTCTAAAGTTGAAGAAGGAAGATGGAAAGAGGTTGTGTGCATCCATTGAGAAATTGATTAACTTGTGCTCATTGACTATTAGTTCAATAGATGAGGATGAAGTCATTGATATCCAACACCTTTCTTCTCCGCCTCCACAGCTTCAACGTTTGTACCTGTCAGGCCGAATGGAGACACTACCAAATTGGATATCCAATCTCCATGGACTCTCTAGATTACATCTCAGATGGTGCTGTCTGAAAGAAGATCCAGTCGTCTTACTTGAAAGTTTGCCAAGTCTTGTGCATCTGGTGCTATCTCGTGTTTATGCTTGGAAAAAACTATGCTTTCAAGCCAAAGGATTTAAGAAGCTTAAGACCTTAGGTCTTGATTTAGTTGATGAGCTAAATTTGATAGAGGTGGAGAAAGAAGCAATGCCTTCTCTTGAAGTTTTAATAATTCAGAGATGCAAGCGGTTAGAAAATGTGCCATCAGGCATCGAATATTTGACCAAGCTCAAAGTGCTAGAGTTTTTTGACATGTCTGATGAACTGGTCAGGAAACTCATGGACGAGAAAGAACATGATGATTACCAAAGGGTGGCACACATTCCGGTAATCCGCTGTTCTTACTGGACAGAGAAAGGTTGGGAAGTTAAATTTGTGGAGAGATTATATGATATGCCCGATGAGATCCAAATCCCAACAGAACATGAGAATGGCGGTTTCAGTGGTATATTTTCTAAGATGTCTTGCTGTGTTAAGGACTTGAAGGTTCATTACAGGATCATGTCTGACATCAAAAGCATTGGTGCCAGAATCAGAAACATCTGCGAAAGGCATAACTTGTTGCATCACAAGTTCAACAAAGTAGAAAGAATTCTGAGCCAGCCCTTTGCAGAAAACGGATGGGAGGATAATCGTGGCAACACCCTTCTTTTGGATGAAGCTGATTTGGTGGGAATTGAGGAGCCGAAAAAGAAGGTGAAGGAGTTGTTGATCGAGGGATCTCCTGAGCGGGAAGTACTACCTGTGGTGGGAATGGGGGGCTTGGGGAAAACTACCCTGGTGATGCAGGTCTATGATGATCCAGTAGTGAAGAAGAATTTCCAGGTACGTGCATGGGTCACCCTTTCTCCTTCTTTGAAGGATGAAGAGCCTCTCAAGGATATAGTCCGGCAAATTACCTGCAGGACAAGCCATATCCAATTATTCCCCAGATATGAAGATCGCCTAAATAGCTACCAGTTGAAAATCATTATCAAGGGCTTGCTACAAGGCAAACGTTACCTAATTGTTCTTGATGATATATGGCACATTGACAGATGGGATGCTGTCAAATATGCATTGCCCAACAACAAATTAGGTAGTAGAGTAATTCTTACCACAAGAAATGGTAGTCTGGCATCTGCAGCAACTTGCTCGGAATTCCTTGGAACCGTTTACAACCTCCAGCCCCTTCCTCCAGAGAGTTCTTGGAAGCTTTTCTGTAAGAAAACATTTCAAGGGAATTCATGCCCCTCTCATCTTGAGGAGATATGCAGATATATTTTAGAGAAGTGTGAGGGCTTGCCCCTTTCTATTGTGGCTGTCAGTGGAGTTTTGGCAACAAAAGACAAGCGCCATATAGATGAATGGCATATAGTTCAACAGAGTATTCGCTCTGAAATAAAGAGCAATAACCGTTTCAAGAATCTGAAGGAAGTGCTTTCACTTAGTTATAATGATTTGCCATACTACCTGAAGTCATGTTTTTTGCACATGACTTTGTTTCCTGAGGGTTATGAAATAGAACGTATGAAGTTAATCCGATTGTGGATAGCAGAAGGGTTTGTTGAAACAAAAGAAGGAAAGACGATGGAAGAAGTGGCGAATGATTACCTTAATGCACTCTTAGACAGAAATCTCCTGCAAGTCGTGGATACAACTAGTGATGGAAGAGTCAAAGTATGCCGTATGCACAACGTTTTGCTTGAAATAATCAGTTCTAAGTCAAGGGACACAAATTTCGCTGCCGTAGCTGATGAACAATGCACAACATTGGCTGGTAGAGTTCGAAGGTTGTCAATGCGTGGCAAATTGCATGATCTTCCAGATTGTTGGTCACTTTCTCAACTCCGCTCTTTATTCATGTTTGGAGTAGACAAAGAATCCATGTATAAGGCACTGCACCGTGATGTTAAATTGCTCCATGTTCTAGACATGCAGGCTGCTCCTTTGAAGAGGTTTCCATCTCAGGTTTTTGACATGCTGTTACTGAGGTATTTGAGTTTGAGAAATACTGAAGTAAATATGGTACCAAGTTCAATAGGGAGACTTCATAATCTAGAAACATTGGATCTTAAGCATACCAATGTCACCAAATTGCCGTCCGAGATAGTAAAGCTCCAGCGGCTGAGGCATCTGCTTGTGTATCGTTATGAAACTATGTCATACACACACTTTAAATACGGATTTAAGACTTTTGCTGAAATTGGTGCTCTGACATCTTTGCAAAAGCTTTCCTACGTAGAGGCAGATGGTGAAAGAGGCAGCATCATGATAATGCAGATTGGGAACCTGACTCAGTTAAGAAGGCTATGCATTCTAAAGTTGAAAGCAGAAGATGGAAAGAGACTCTGTTCATCAATTTCAAACCTAGATAAACTTCTCTGCTTGAACGTTGCTTCATCAGATGATGAAGTCATTGATCTGAACCACCTCTCTTGTCCTCCTCCATTTCTCCAAAGGATCTACTTGACAGGCCGTCTGGAAGCATTGCCCCACTGGATATCCAGACTCCATAGCCTCAACCATATACACCTCAAGTGGAGCAGGATGAAGGATGATCCAGTTGAATTACTCCAAAATTTGCCCAATCTCGTACATCTAGAGTTAGTTCAGGTGTATGACTGGAAGATGCTGGGATTTAAGGTCGGTAGTTTTAAGAAGCTTAAGATTTTGGGGCTTGGCAAATTTGATGAGCTCAGGTGTATCGAGGTGGAGAAAGGAGCAATGCCTTATCTTGAGAAGTTGATGATCCAGAGATGCAGAATGTTGCAGGATTTGCCATTAGGTATTCAGCATCTATCCAAGCTCAAGGCCCTTGAGTTTTTTGACATGCCTGATGAACTGGTCAATAAACTTAAGCAGGATGATCAAAATGAAGAGTATCAGAAAGTTGCACATATTCCAGAACTTTATTATGGCTACTGGACGGATGCAGGGTGGGATGTGCAATCTGTGGAGAGGTCTGGAGACCAGGATAGTCCCTCTCGTCCCGAGACAAGTATGAGAAGCATTGAGTTTCCTCCATGCTGGAAGTAAACTTTTCACTTGTATCTACCCTCTATTAAATTACCACATTTGCTTCTTTTTTCTTCTTCTGATCCTATATGGCTCATGTACAGTGTATCACATTCATAAGTTGGCAGCTCATAGTAAGTTCTTGGCTCTGGGATTTGAGCCATAATTCAAATGTTTGTCAAAAGTACATTTGTCCAGAACAAAAGTTCAAGCCAAAAAACCGATTTGAAATTCCAGGAAAAGTTGCAGGTAACATACAGAATAAATAGGATTCCCGTATCAAAAACACACACACACATATATATATAGAAGTGGATTTTGCGGCTGCAGAGCCCATGGCTTTTACCGTCTAGGGTTTTCTACTAAAATTTGCTGTCCCATTTCTGTTATTCTGTAAAGAAAGACTGGCTTCAGTTTTATATACGTAATGTAATGATTTGTCGATTAAATCCAGGATAAACAAACGTCACATTTGAACATGTTTAGAAGGGGTTGCATGGCATTTTCCTTTATAAAACGAAACCGCTGGTCGCTACTTCAAATGGCCGGGGTGCTTAACCAAGCATCTCCCTATCCTCACTTTTATCTGACAAAAGTCAGAGCATTAATGAGCAGGCCATCTTTTTTTCTTCTTTCAAGCCGTTGAACAACGGCTATGTTGAAACGTGATGACTAGTGGAATAATTTTTATTATTTATTTTTACTTGTTTTTAATTTTTGAGAAATTATAAATAATTCCCTAAACTTTGACTTAAACGCAAATACATTCTTAAACTTTTAAACGTTACAAATTATTTTTCTAAACTTTACTAACTTGGTAATATAAAGGCTATTTGTTTTTTTTTTACTTTTTATTTTTCTTAATGGTAGGCAAACTCTATATATGAAAAGATGCAAACCGTAAATTTTATTAATAGAAAATAAAAGTACCAAAGGAAAGGGAAGCTCAAACTTGACCTCTCATATTACATAGCAACGGTTCATGCATAAATCATAAATAAGGGAGTATTACTCCATTTAGAGCTTAGACTTACAAAGGAGAAAAAGGGATAAGGAATACTATTCCCTATACATTTTCCAATCCAAAAGTCTAAACATGAAATACAAGCTACAAGAAAATATAGATAACATTCAGCAAGTTGTAATTCCGAGATTTCCATAGCCAATCTTATCTTGCAACAAAATTTTCTTGAGCTCCTCCTCAAGCTAAGATTTTTTCATAAAATTAAAAAAAAAAAATAGATTGATCTATCCTTGCTTTCTTTGCGATCCAATCAGTCATTACAATTTTCTCTCTCCATATGTGATTAACCCACCCCTTGACTTCTTATAGTAGGGTTTTTGTCCAAAAGTTGTCATTCCAAATGTCCCACCTGGTGATATTAGTTGAAAGCCATCTAGATACTACCTTAGAATCTGTCTCAATCTAGACCCCGGTAAAATTGAAGTGTCTACAATATTCAAGACCCTTAACTAAAGTTGTTGGTTCAATTGATGCAATTGAGACATAATTTGATGGTAATCCAAAAGACCATATTACATCACCATTACAATCTCTAAGAATACCAACACCTCCACCTTTGCCTTAGCCCAAACTACCATCAACATTGAACTTGACACAACTATGTTTAGGGTATTTCCAAGATAGTGAATGAATTTGCCTTTTCTTTAAGGGGTTAATAATAGAAGAAAAAAGAACCTCATCATACTTGATTTGATAAGCCTCGATTGGGTTATGATGGGAATCAAATCAATTCATTTACAGGACCACTTACTTGAGCTAGAACCAAAGGATTACAGAATATAACATTGAGAGTTCTACTTGATTAGATAGAACTCAATGAAAATCACATAGTATTTTCATTTCTTTTACATGACTGTTTTACATTCAATTAGGTGCATTTATTAGTGCTTCGGGATATCTCACCTTGAACTACCGGCCTTAGGCCAGTTTCCTTTATATTTTTCTTTTATTTTTCTTAGCTAATATTAATTCTTTTAGAGGCTACTATAAATGCCTTTTGATAGAAACAAAAAGACAACTTTTTGACATCTTTACAATACACGAGTGGAGCTAGTGTCTTATCATTGAAAACTCTTATCAATCCTTTGATTGTGGCGAGGGAAGGCATAGAGATTGCTGTGCATTATATCAACAATACCATGCTAGGACCCTCCTTTACTAGTGTGTCATATCTAGTAAGGGAATTAGGTGTGTTTTGCATGGTGTTTAGTTTATTCGATTTTGGCTTGTTGTAATTTGTCATTGGAACTTTGTGTTTGTTTGATTTCTCCTTATATTCGACACATCATAATTTGGTATCAAAGCCAAGGTTAAGATTAAGGCTTGTAACGTGGGTTACTTGATTGAGAATTGAAAATTAGGGTTTGTGCCATGAGTTGTATCATGGGTTGCTTAATTGTGATTGAAATTAGGTTAGTGCCGTGGTTATGTGATTATGGATTGAGATTAGGACTTGCGCCATAGGTTGTTTGATTGTGAATTGGAAATGATCGAGGTTGAAATTAGAGTATGTGTGTCTCGGTTGTGTGATTGTGATTTGGGAATTGAACGAGGGTTGACATTAAATGCTGTGTCGTGATTTGTGTGAGTGAGGCTTAAGAAATTTTGTGTTGAGACTGTAACTCAACAAATTATGTCGAATGATAGTGTGAATGGAGGAATTAGGGATGAAGCCAACAATCAAGTTAGAGGAGGAAGTCAGGGATGTCGTACCGCAAGTGGTAGGAGGAATTTGGAAGAGCAATTACAAGATCTAACCACCATTATTTCTAATCTAACCACACGAGTGGATTAAATAACACTTCCCCAACAATCGATAGCAAATTCACAAGCACCTTTACCTCAAGTAGCCATTAACAATGCTTGTCGGGAAGGAGCATTGGGAGGTAATAGGGGTAGGCGATTTAGAGGAGACTATCACGCCCACCGAGAAGGTAGAGATGATAACTTTGAAGAAGAACTTTATTACAATCGTAAGTTCAAGCCACTTGGAGGTTTAGAATATATAAAATTATAGATGCCCTCATTTACTGGAAGAGGATCTACCGAGGATTACCTTAATTAGGAGGATAAGGTGGAAGGGCTTTTTGAATATTATGAGATTAATGATAATACCCAACTGCGTCTGACAGCAGTAAAGTTTATAGGGTATGCCGCCTTATGGTGGAAAAACATTGTGGCTAGTAAGAGGAAAGATGGTGATGGTGAGATCCGTACATGGTAGGAGATGAAGCCCATTATGAGGAAGAGATTTATCCTAGAGCATTACAGGCATGAGCTATTCATGCACCCTCGAACATTAAGGTAAGGAGGCAAGATTGTGGACGAGTATGTCTAAGAATTTGAAACATTGATGATTCGATGTGGAGCTATTGAGCCTCCTGAGTAAACAATGATAAGATTTGTGTCAGGCCTAAAATATGAGATTACTTGTATTGTAGAGCTGCAGCGATCTTACACCCTTGATGAGGCCATCTAATTGGCTTTGAAAGTTGAGAGACAGAGATGTTCTAACCCATATAGAACAACTAATAATAGGTATGGATTCTCTAATAAGTTGTATTGTTCAAAAAACAAGAATGTTGATAAAGGGGGATATGGTAAGAATGCAGTTGTTACAAATGTTAAGGGAGGGAAGAGCTTTTCTGAGAAAGGGAAGGCTATTTTTGGGACTAAAAATAAGCAGTTAAGAGCTGGGTCATCTAATGGAAAACCCTGCTAAGTTAAGTGCTTCAAATGCTTGGGTTTTAGACATAAGGCTACTTAGTGTCCTAACCAAAGGTTGATGATTGCTATGGAGGTAGAAAGTGAGGATGAAGAGGAGCAATTAGATGAGCTGAAAGACTTGTCAGTGGTATTAGATGAGTATTATGGAGATGCAAATGCTAAGGTACATGGAGACAAAGGTACTGATCACTATTTGGCCATTAATGTTTTGCATAAGGTGATGACTACTTTTTTTACTAATGAAGAAGAATAGAGGGAGAACCTATTCCATATCTCCTACAAGGTCCAAGGTAATCTCTATGCTCTTATCATTGATGGTGGTAGTTGCACCAATGTAGTGGGTACTTCTTTAGTTAATAAGTTGAAACTGGATACTACTTCACATCCTAAGCTATACAAGTTGCACCAGTTGAGTGAACAAGGTAGTCTACATGTTACTCAAAGGGCTAAAGTTCCATTCAACATAAGTGAGAGATACCATAATGAAATTATCTGTGATATTCTTCTTATGTGCGCATCACATATACTACTTAGTTAGCAGTGTTTATTTGACAGGAAGGTGTTGCATGATAGGTTTAAGAACACCTACTTGTTCCAGAAGGATGGCAAGCAAATTGTTGTGAATCCTATGTCACCAGCTGAAGTACAAGAAGCATAGAGACATATCAATAAAACCACTAAAAAGATGTCCTTATTTATGGGGCAAAAGGAATTGGAAGAGACAATTCAGGAGGAGAGGCTAATGTATTTATTACAAATGAGGTATGCGTTGGAGGTTGATAGGCAAGAATAGTTGCCTCCTATTGTAAACTAGGTGTTAGATGAGTACATGGATATATTCCTTGAGGAGTTACCAAAGGAATTACCACTAGTGAGAGGCATTGAGCATGCGATTAATTTGTAACCTTGGTCTGTCTTATCAAATCAGCCCACATATCGCATGAATCTTGAAGAAGCTAAAGAGTTGAAGCAATAAGTAGATGAGTTGGTAGAACAGGGTTTTGTTGGAGAGAGTACTACCCCTTGTACTATTCCTCCACTTCTTGTTCCAAAGAAGGATGGCACATGGCATATGTGCATTGACAGTAAAGCCATCAATAAAATTACCATCAAATACAGGTATCATATTTCTAGACTTAATGATATACTGGGCGAATTAAGTGGTGTATAGGTGCTTTCTAAGGTTGACCTTAAGAGCAGGTATCACTAAATTCGTACGAGAGTAGAAGATAAGTGGAAGACCGCTTTTAAAACATGACATAGGTTATATGAGTGGATGGTCATGCTGTTTGGATTGATCAATGCCTCTAGTACATTCATGTGACTTAGAAATCATGTACTAAAAGAATTTTTGGGAAAATTTGTTGTCGAATATTTTGATGACATCTTGATTTTCAATAGAGACCTAGAGAGTCATGTTGAGCATCTATAGGTAGTCTTTTCAATCTTGAGAGATCAAAGGTTATATCGGGAATCTCAAGAACTGTTCATTCTGTCAATTAAAGGTAACATTTCTAGGTTTTATTGTGATTGGTTTTAGTGTGAGAGTTGATGAGGGGAAAATTAAGGCTATAGTAGATTGGCCAACACTACGATCAGTAGCTGATGTGATGAGTTTCCATGGTTTAGCTTCTTTTTATAGGAGATTTTCAAGAACTTTAGTAGCATCGTGAGTCTACTGACTAAACTAACTAAAAAGAATGTTCCTTTTTTGGGGGGAGATCGGGCTTAGAGAAATTTTGAGGAGGTTAAGGTGAAGCTGACTAGTGCTCTAATTTTAGTATTACCAGATTTTGACGAAACTTTTGAGCTGGAGTATAATGCATTAATAGTGGGTATTAGTGCCATGTTGATCCAGGATAGAAGGCCCATTGCATATTTCAATGAGAAATTGAGTGGTACACCTTTGAACTACTCAATGTATGATAAGGAGTTTTACTCCTCAGTGCATGCATTGATGTTATGGTAGCACTATCTTCTTCCTAAGGAGTTTTTTATCTATACAGACCATTAATCTTTGAAGCATTTTAAGGGCCAACAACATTTGTCTAAATGTCAAGTGAAGTGGGTGGAATTTCTAAAGAGCTTCGCTTATGTGATTAAGTATAAAAAGGAGAGTACAAATGTTGTAGCTTATGTGTTATCACACAGGTATATACTTATCACTTCACTTTGGTCAAAGTTGCTTGGATTTGAATTGATGAAAGAACAATATGTTCATGATGATCATTTGAAATTGATTGTTGAGTGGTATTTTAGAGGAGATGTAGTAGATGGTTATTATATGATAGATGAGTTTCTGTATAGAATAAGGAAGCTGTGTATCCCCTGTGGATTTATGAGGGAATTATTAATATAAGAGGCTCATGCTAGGGGTTTATTAGGACACTTTGGTGAAAAGAGGACTATAGAATTATTAAAGGAACATTTTTATTGAAGGGGTATGTTGAATGATGTACACAGAGTTTTGGAAAGATGTGGAGTTTGTAAGAGGTCAAAGGGAATGAAGGAAACTTAGGGTGAATATATGCCTTTACCTTTACCCACACAGCTATGGATTGATATTAGTATAGATTTTTTCTTGGGTATTCCTATGACACTGAGACACAAAGACTCCATCATGGTGATCATAAACTGCTTCAGTAAAATGTCCCACTTCATACCTTATCACAAAACTATTGATACACTTTTTATTGCTAACCTTTTTGTGCAGGAAATTGTGAGGCTACATGGTGTTCCCTATAGCATAATGTCTAACAAAGACACTAAGTTCCTCAGTATTTTCTAGAAGACACTGTGGAAGTGACTTAGTACTAAGCTTATGTATAGTACATCATGTCATCCTCAGACAAACAACCAAGTAGAGGTTGTCAATTGTACTCTTGGCGCTTTACTGAGAGCAATGATTGGTAAGAATCTTACTAATTGTGACTTATGTCTCCCTATTATTGAGTTTGCTTACAATAGGTCGACACATAGTTTAATTGGTAAGTCCCCCTTAGAAGTCGGGTATGACTGTAATCCCACACTTCCATTAGATTTGATAGCTAAACTGACAGCAAAGGAAGAAAGCTTGAGTGGAGTGGAGCATTCCCAAGAAATTCAAAAGCTTCATCAGAAGGCATCTGAACATCTTAAGAAGACTTAAGAGCAGCAACAACTTCAAGGCAACAAACATAGGAAGGCAAAGATTTTCAATCTAAGTGACTTGGTTTGGATTCATCTCAACAAGGATCGGTTTCCTCACAAGAAGTCATAGAAACTTTCACCTAAAGTAGATGGACCTTTTAAGATTTTTGAGTGCATCAACAATAATGCTTATAGGTTAGAATTACTAGGAGACTACGATGTTTCTACTACCTTCAATGTTCTAGATCTGTCACCCTACTTACCAGAAGATCTTCATGAAGACCCATCAAATTTGAGGGCAAATCTTCCACATGCCCGAAGAGATCATGGGAATCAAATCAATTCAATTACAGGACCACTTACTCAAGTTAGAACCAAAGGATTACAGAATCTAACATTGAGAGTTTCACTTGTTCAAATGGAACCTAAAGAAAATCACATAGTATTGTCATTTCTTTTACATAAGTATTATACATTTAATCAAGTGCATTTGTCAGTGCTCCGAGATGGCTCACCTTAAACCGCCAACCCTATGCTAGTTTCCTTCATATTTTTCTTAGCCAATATTAGTTCTTTTAGAGGCTACTATAAATGCCTTTTAATAGAAACAAAAAGACTGCTTTTTGATATCTTTACAATACACAAGTGGAGTTAGTCTCTTATCATTGAAAAGTTTTACCAATCCTTTGATTGTGGTGAGTGAAGGCATAGTGACTATTGTGCATTATGTCAACAATGCCATGTAAGGAACCTCCTCTGCTAGTGTGTCATATTTGGTAAGGGAATTAGGTGTGTTTTAAGTGGTGTTTGGTTTATTTAGTTTTGGCTTGTTGCAATTTGTCACTAGAACTTTGTGCTTGTTTGATTTCTCCTTGTATTCGACATATCAGGTTAGCTCTTCCTAAATTTAACAAATCATCCATGATGTGTTTCACTAGGATTTGAGGAGACTTATGGGTATTTCTATGTTTCCTACTGTGTCTTTCACCTTATAGATGCCTAAGGGTAATAATTGGAACAAACATTCTAATATGATTAGTCACATTACCCGATTTACTTTTCCAAAATTTCATTAAGACATTTGTGGAAGAGATATTTGGAAGCTAGATAATACCAAAATATGATGAAATTTGCTTCTAAACATTCTTGGCATATTCACATGAAAGAAAAACATAAACAACTATTTCACAATCATTGAGATAGCAAGCATACTGTGAGGCAAGTGTTCGACTCCATACATGTTGCTTATCTTTAGTTGGAAAAAAGGAACAAACTACTTTCCACATAAAGAATGATATCTTCAAAGGTATAAACTTCTTCCATAGACACTTATGTAAGAGATTCTTTGTTGCCTTATTTCGAAATAAATTCATTCCATACACTAGAGATAGAGAAAGAGTCATTTGAAGATATCATCCAGATAGGATAATTGCTTACTTCCTAATTCACATTCATAGTTAAAATATCATGTTTCAAGCTCACAAGAAGCAAACCGACTAACCTATCAATATCACATCTATCACTAGTCCATAAGTCATAGACTCTTAAATAGGGGGAACTCACTGGAAATAATTTAAAAAGCAGGCCTTAGGGTAACCATTAATCAAACTAGAAACTAATAGCTCCCTTACCTAGACTAAAGAAAATATGTTTCTTAGTGAATTACCGAGCCTTTAAAAGTCTTTTCCAAATAGAGGATACAACATGTGATGCAACAATTTCAACAAAGCGTTTGCCTTTAATTTATTTAGAATGCATAAAATTAGTAAAAAGAGAGTTTTTAGTTCTAAATTTTCACTAGAGTTTTGTTTCAAAGGCTTTTGAGACATCCCCTAAAGATCTAATACCTATACCTCCTTCCTCTGTAGGAAGGCAAAGTTTTTGCCATGTAGCTCAATGTGTAAATCTTGACTCCCTAGAATCTCCCCAAAGGAAGTTTGCAAACATACTCTCTAATTTGCTCAAAACCCGTTTTGAAGGCTAAATGGCTTGAAAAGCATAGAGGAAAGAGAAGAAAGGACACTTTGAATGAGAGTAATGTAGCCTAACTATTCAATCTACAAGATACCTTCTCAAAAATATTATTAAAGCTTTATCAATTTCTCCATCCTATAGTCAGTAGGTAACCAACATATGTAAGTTGGAGCTACTAGACACTCATTCCCATGATTCTAATGGCTTGTTTATTTGAAGCTTTACACTTTTTAAGAAAGAGTGGAACTTGTTGTATTTATTAACCTTTTGGCCAAATACCTTTTCATAATGATTAAGGAAACCTTCTCAAAAATATTATTAAAGCTTTGTCGATTTCTCCATTTGGTAGTCAGTAGGCAACCAAGATATGTAAGTTGGAGTTGCTAGACACTCATTCCCATGAAGGTTTAAATGGCTTATTTATTTACAGCTTTGCAATTTTTAGGAAAGAGTATGGAACTTTTTGTATTTATTGACCTTTTGGCCAAATACTCTTTCATAATGATTAAGGAAATCTATTACTTTTAAAACTAAAGGTTTGAAACCATTTAAAAAGATGATATAATCATTAGCAAAGCCAAAATGTGAAATCTAAATAGATGCAAATGTTCTATACCTTATAGTAGTGTATCCTTAAAAGTGATAGTTTAAGCCTTATGAAAGAAATTCAAAAGCAATAATGAACAGAGAAGGAGAAAGAGGATCTCCTTAAAGCAAACCCTTAGTGGAAAGGAAAAAAAATGATGCATTCCTATTAACTAACATAGAAAACTAGTTGTAACACATTATCCTTATAATCATGAAAGAAAATTTCCAGTGAAAGTTTAAACTGTCTAGTATGGAAAATAGAAACACCTAGTCAAGCCTATCATAAGCTTTTTTCGTATCAAGTTTCATGATGAGATTACCCCCTCTAGTTTTGCAATCCAAATCAAGCAAGAGTTATTGGGCAAGGAGAATGTTATCTATGATGTTTCTACCTTTAACAAAATCCATTTGATTAGGACTAATTATCTTAGGAAGAACTTCACTTAATCTATTATTGAGAATTTTTGAAAAAATCTTTGAAGTTATATTGCATAGATTGACAGGCTAGAAGCCCCTCCATGATTGAGAGTTAGTATTCTTAGGTATGAGAACAATCATAGCAGTAGTAAAGTATCCGGGTAGTGGAAATCCCTTAAAAAACTTTAAAATAACCTCATAAAAGTCTTTACCAATAATTCCCCAACAATGTTTGAAGAACAAACCACCAAAGCCTTTAAGGCCAAATTCAAAATCATATTCAAGTTTTTTTTTTTTTTTTGAAAGCCAAGATGGCTGTTATATTTATTTATTAATTTCAATAGTCCTTACAGAGAGCAATATTTAAAAAATACTGTACAAAATGCATTCTCCCAAATGGAAAATGGGTACAAAATATGTGAATAAGATGAAAAAAGAGACTATTGACTTCTTATGTATAGACACCCAGATAAATCTAGGAGGTAGATACCTCTGAGTCTTCCCGGGAGATCTTGCCAGTGCACAATTCTAATATGATCCAGTTGAGTTGCATATTTAGAAAGACCGTCCGCCAAGGAATTTGCTTCACGATACACATGAACAATAGAAGCCGATAATGATTGCATCAGGTTCCTTGCCTCCATTATTTTAAGGGACAATTGCCACAGACACATTGTTTTGCCTTGAAAGTAAGACACAAGTAGCATATTTCCAGTTTGAATCTGTATTGGGGAGATATTATTGGCAGCACATGAGCATAAGCCAAAAAGAATACCCTCCAAATCCATAGATAACGCATTTGGTGTATCCAGTGCACATTGCATTTCTGAATGTATAAATGAGCCATCATGTCGTCGTAAAATGTATGCCCAAGCCGCTCTATCTGAAGTATATGAACCAGCAGAATTTATGACATAACCTGATGTAGGCTTCAGCCACTTGACAATTATTCGGTTTCTCGCTTTCACCTCTAAAGTGGTTGCAAATTGGTGCTTAATAACCTCAACTTCTCGTATAGAGCTCGCCTGAGGAGAGTAAGATCTAAGAGTTAAAATCAGCTAATCCTTAACCAGATGGAAAAGGGTTCCAATTGAGGTTACGTGTCCTTCAAAGATCATTCTATTTCTAGCCTTCCATAACTCCCAGCATATAAAGGACAGTGTTAACTGGCATAGCAAGCTAAAAACAGTGCCCTTTGAATGCTTTTGAAACCAACTTTGTATCATATTCCATAAACCAGCAACTAGGGAAATATGAATTTCCAACCAACTAGCCATAAGGAACCATAAGTCTTTAGCAACTTTACATTTGAGGAAAAGATGTTGTATGGATTCCTTCTCACTCAAACACAAAGGGCACCTAGAGGGATTCAGGAAAAAGCCAAAGCCACAAAGGACCTCTGGAAACGCATATAACTTATTAAATAAACGCCACATGAAAATGCGAATCCGAAGAGGCAAAAAGCGGTGCATAAGCTTATCAAATAATCGAATGAAATGCTATCTTGGCCTAACCCATTCATATGCAGTTTTGTAACTAAATGCACCAGTAACAGAGGACATCCATATTCGATGATTACCTTGGAAACATGTATTCCGTGCAGCAATGTCATGTACAGCCTGAATACGCCGCCAAGAAGTACGCTTCCTTGATGATTCAGACAATGAGACAATGAACTTTGCCCAAAGGCTTTTACCATGTTCTAGTTTCCACCATAGCTTCAATGAGGCAGTTGTGATCATTGAGGAAAAATCCCGGATTCTAAGACCATTTTCATTCGAAGGAAAAGTAATTCTATGCCAAGCCCTCCAATGTTTATTTTTGCCATAGTCTGAAGATCCCCATAAAAAATCTTGGCATCTATTTTCAAGCTTCTTAATCACTGATTTTGGAGGCTGAATAGCAGTGAGCGTGTGAAAAGGAATAGCTTGCAAAACATGGCGAATGAGAATTAGTCTGCCCCCAGGCAACAAGATCTTGTTAGACCAGTGGCCAAGTTTCCGTTCATAGCTATCAATCAAGTGGGAGAAATAACTCTCCCTTACTCAACCCTTATATAGTTGGCATCCTAAATATAGAAAGGGAAATGAACCACAAGGAATGCCAAGGGAAGCCGAGACTTGTTGGAGGTATCTTGGGGAACGATTATAAGGAGGAATGAAAAAGCTCTTGGCCTTACTAATTTTCTGTCTAGAGCCCAATTCATAATCAATAAAGAACCTATTTAGATGCAGTAAGGACCTTTTATCCCCTCGAGTGAACACCAACATGTCGTCTGCAAAGCTAAGATGTGTTACTTTAATTGAATTAGATGCTGGAGTACCAAAAGGAAGTATTTACCCTGTCTCTTCAAGATTTTTAAGTCCTCGAGATAAAGCTTCCGAAACTAACAAGAAAAGATATGGAGATAGCGGATCACCCTGTTTAATACCCCTTGAGGCTTGGAAAAAACCAACCGGACCTCCATTCAAGATAATTGAAAACCAGGCGGCTCTTAGATTACCCAGGATGAGTGAGACGAAGTGATGTGCAAAACCAAATTTTAACATTAAATTATGAAGAAATGACCATGAAACCAGATCAAAAGCCTTCATCATATCCATCTTGATTATTAGATTTCCGCCTCTTGAGGGATGTTCTAAAAATTGGGCAAGATCTTTAGCAAGGAGGATGTTCTCTGTTATGTCTCGACCACTCAAAAAGGCTGACTGCTCCAGTGAAATTATGGATGGCAAAAATGGCTTCAATCTTTCTGTCAGGACCTTTGTAAAAATTTTGTTCAAGAAATTGCATAGACTTATCGGTCTGTAATTAGCGAATGACGTTGTAGATTGCTTTTTAGGCAGCAGCGCAATCAAGGTGCTTGCAACCACCCTGGGAATCAGGGTACCAGCCATAAAATCTCGACTAGCAGCTAGGAGATCTCGTTCTATTATGTCCCAACAAGAGCGATAGAAGATGCCCCCGTACCCGTCAACTCCAGGCGAGCTATCGGAGTCTAAGCCAAAAACAACCATTTTTAACTCCGGACCCTCAATTGGACTTAACAATGATCTGTTATCTTCAATGGTAATTAAAGTTGGAATATTAGCAAGCAGCCTATTCTCAGCACCTGCATCATCACCAACATGCTGTTGCCGTAGAAGATTGGAAAACAATTGAATAGCTTCTGCCTCCAATTCAGTAGGGGATGAGATCCAGTTACCGCTTCCATTCTTAATCGCATGAATCCCCATTTTGGAACGACGATCTGCAACAAAAGCATGGAATAAAGTGGAATTTTCATCTCCGTCCCGAAACCACTTTATCTTTGATTTCTGCTGCAAGTAGTCTGTATGTTCCCTGAAGCGTGAAAAAAGATTTGATTTCGACCGTTCCAGATTGGTTCTGTCCTCCACTACTCCCGTCTCCTCATACAGTTGTTCAAGAGTTGAAACCTGATCTTCGGCTTCTTTTAGATTGCGGAAAACATCACCAAAATGTTGCTTGTTCCAATCTTTAAGACGCAACTTGAGTCGCCTAAGCTTAAGTGAGAAAGCTAGCATGCCATATGAATTCATAGGTTGGGACCAACTGTCCTTTATTATATCAAAAAGCTCCTGTCTTCGCAACCACATCTTTTGGAATCGAAACAAACTTGGTTTGGTTAATGCCTCCTTCTGATATTGAAAGAGGATAGGGTAGTGATCTGAAGAAGACCTATTCAAATGATGTATAGAGTTAACCTGTATCATAGAGATCCAATCATTTGAGAACAGCAAGCGATCAAGCTTCTTGAACACTGGACCATTTGATCGAACCCCTTGCCAAGTGAAATCATTCCCCACAGTTGGAAGTTCAATAAGGTTACACGCAGTAATACAATTATTGAAGTCGGATATCGCCCCTTGACTAGGAGAGGAATTACCCCTATACTCATCAACTGAACGGATGACATTAAAATCACCGCCTATTAGCCACGGCCTACCAGGGGAAGAACTGAAGAGACTCTGCATCGACGACCATAAACCAAAACGTCCCTGTCTGGTGGAAGAAGCATAGACTACAGACAACAAAATCGAAGTGGGAAGATGATGATGGATTACCTCTAATCATATTCAAGTTTAGAAATCACTTATGAGACTTCCTCAAAAGGAGGTTTCACAATGAGTTTTTTATTATCTGAGGTGGAGACAATCTTGTTGAGCTAGTTGGAGCATTGGAAAGGTTTAACACTATAATCCTTTGTGAGCAGACCCTGAAAAAAGTTAGTAACAAAAACAATGAGAGTACCACCCTAAACCCAGTTACCATTTTCCTCCCTAATATTTGAAATCATATTTCTAACTCTTCTCTCTATCATAATAGCATGAAAGTATTTTAAATTATAGTCTCCATCTTTTAGCCATTTGATTTTTTATCTTTGCATCTAAAATCTCTTCTTGTTCAATTAGATGTACCGGTTCCATTTTTGCCTTTTGAAGTTTTAAATAGTTGTCTGAGTTATTATCACTTTCATATACCATTTCTAGTTCATTATGTTGAACAAAAAGGGTTTTATTAATTTTGTAAAAATCTATTTCATTTATAATTTATTCTAGTCTATATATATATATTTTGTTACACTAAAAAAGGAAAACTCTATAGCTAATTATAACAGCTAATTATAGCTAATTTCCTTAACTTATTAGCCTTGATTTCCTCTACTAACTTTCCTAAAATATCTTCTAAGATTAATTATCTAAAATTTCCTACACTCCCTCTTAAGCTGGTGAATATAGATCTTCCATTCCCAGCTTGCTAACATTCTCACAAAACATGTTGTTACACAATCCCTTTATCATCACATCTGTAAGTTAAAGTCTTGTTGGGACATAAGGAGTACAAATCAATCCACTGTCTAGCTTCTCTTTAATAAAGTGCCTATCTACCTCCATATGTTTCATTTGATCATGTTGCATCGAGTTGTAAGCTAGACTTATAGTTGATTTGTTATCACAGCATATCTTCATTGGTTTGCTCCATTGAATCTTTAGGTCCTCTAAGATAATTTTAACCTACAATAATTCACATACTCCTGGTACCATAGCTGTAAACTCTACTTCAGCACTTAACCTTGCTAGCACACTCTATTTCTTGCTTTTCCAAGATATAAAGTTTACCCCAAGGAAGGTACAATAGCCCAAAGTTGATCACTTGTTGACTAGAGACCCTACAAAGTATGCATCTGTGTAAACAACCAAATCAATTGTAGATTCCTTTCTGAATAAAAATCCATTCCCTAGATGTGCCTTTAAGTAATAAAGCTCTTGGTAGACTGCTTATAAGTGAACTTCTCTAGGATCATGCATAAACTAACTCATAACACCGACTGAGTAAGTTATATCCAGTCTAGTACGTGCAAGATAGATAAGTTTTCTAACAAGTCTTTGGTACATCTCTCTATCCACTGCCTTATCTCCACGAGCCTCACTTAATCTACGATTTTGTTCAATGGGAGTTCCAACCAGTTTGCTAGCCGTCATGCCCGTTTCCTTGAGCAAGTCCGTAACATACTTCAGTTGAGAAATAAAATTCCCCATCTTGATTGAGCTACCTCAATTCTAAGGAAATACTTTAATCTTCCTAGATCTTTTATTTCAAATTCCTTAGGCAGACATCGCTTCAAAGCCTCCTTCTCTACTTTTTTGTTTCCTATCATAATAATGTCATCTACATACACACTTAAAACAATGACTCCCCCTAAGATAGAATGCTTAATGAAAATTGTGTGATCTCCTTGACTTTGTTTATAGCCGCTAACTATCATCACCCTGGAAAATCGTCTAAACTAAGCACGTAGGGATTGTTCCAGCCTATATAATGCCTTTTTTAATCAACAAGTCTTGTTCTTGTCAACCTCATTAAATCCCCATGGAATGCTAATGTGTGAATAACTAAAAATCATAATCATGATACTTAAGATGGGGAGTATTTGGGAAACTCGATTAAGTTTAGTGAATGCTAGTGATGATCTCCCTTAATTTTTCTTCTATACTTAGCATTAATGACATCAATCCATAGGGCCTTTCTTGTTATACATGCCCAATAACATTTGATGAAGAAGATTTAATTCCTAATTCCCAAGTTAGATAGATTAAGCCCCTTATAGTCCTTTGATGTCATTTTTTCCCAATTCACCCTATGAACTCTTT
The DNA here is from genome assembly GCA_037954665.1 of Laguncularia racemosa. Lineage (NCBI taxonomy): Eukaryota > Viridiplantae > Streptophyta > Magnoliopsida > Myrtales > Combretaceae > Laguncularia > Laguncularia racemosa. Next base: position 992,531 of record JBBMOL010000110.1, on the reverse strand, counting down.
GTTTCTCTTCACTCCCATTTCATACAAAATTTTGATTTATTTTCTCCATTTTATATATAACCCCCTTTGGAATTCTGCCCCCTTACATATAATACATTGATAATGCATATAAGGTAGATTTTACCATGATGATTCTCCTAACCATGCTTAATTTTTTTTTTCCTTTTCTATCCACATAGCTTCCTTTTCATTTTTTTCTAACTTAAAATTGAATTGATTTATATTTAGAGTCAACCCTTCAACTAGGGGATAACTTAGATATTTCCAAAGTTTGATGCCCCCTTGAATATTACTATTTGTATAATACCTTCCCTACTTTGTTTTTTTTTTTGTTTTTTTTTTTTGATGTTTTTAGAGAATAAAATAAAGGACTTCTCCTTATTTATCTTTAAACCAAACAACTCTTCAAATGAATCTAATAAGGACATAATGTTTTGAGAAGTGACTTTTGAAGCTTTTGCCATCAGAATAATGTCATCAGTAAACATGGGATAATTTAATATGAGAACCCCTAATCTTAATAGATTTCTATTCCTTTAAATCTGCTTTACTTTCAATCATTCTACTTAAAAATTTCAAAGCTATAATGAATAGATAAGGCAACAAGCGATTTCCTTGCCTTATACCTCTAGTAGGTTGAAAAGCTTTTAGAGAACCATTTACTAACACCTCGATGGAAGTAGAAGAGATACAAGACCCTAATAATCTTAAACACCATTCCAAAAAATCCAGGCTTTTAAGAGCCTAGTAAATGAAGGTCCATTCAATACAATTATAGGTTTTATGAATTTTTAATTTCATAATCATTCATCCATCATTTCCTTTATTATTCCTGTGACTATGAAAAATCTCATTCACTAGCAATATATATTTTGCTTCTTTCCTTTTAGGGATGAAAATTGATTGACATGGATGAATTAATCCCTCTAGGTGTGATCTCAATCTATACACCCAAATTTTTGTTATAATTTTATATATAGTGGTACATAACGCAATCAGTATAAGCCAAGTCAATTGACTCATTTCCCTTGTTAGGAATGAGCACTATTAACATGTTATTTATAAAAGTAGGAATAGAACCTTTTGAATTTTTTTTTTTTTTAATAAACTCTACAATTGATCGGCCTATGATATTCCAACAAGCTTGATAAAAATTAATATGAAAACCAACCTTTCTTTTTCTTTACACAAATTTCTTTCCATTTCACTATAGACATTATCTATGGGAGCTTTTAAAATTCATGCAACTAAGTCAATTAGTTACAACTTTTGAGTAGTTATAGGAAAAGTTTTTTTTTTAACTTTTTATATATTTATTTCCATGTAAAATGTGTAATTAATTGGAAAGAACCAAGTGACCTTTTGACTAGTTTCCTTAATATATAAGTGGATTCTATAATATATATATATATATATATATATATAATAAAAAAAGCATGATTTCTTTTCTTAAAGATTCCTTACTAGATAGGACCTTAAATGTTAGACTTTATAATCAAGCATTATAATCATTACTTTTCCATTTAGATTTTGAAGGTTTTACTTCCTTGTCCTTGTTAATAGATTTAATAGGGGAAAAAAGGATGATAGGACCTAGGCCACATGCTAGCAAAAATCTAATGCTAGAGGAATTAGGATGAATTTGATTTATACAACATAACCATGAATCTTTGTTTAATGATTTTAATTAATAATCCATCAATTGGAACTTTTTTTCATTTTCTTTTCCTCGAGATTGTCAAGCAAATTTAGTTGCAAAAAGGCATATCTGTCAAAAGAATTTAGATATTGAGGTTGCAAAAGTTGAGATAGTCCTTCAAGTAGTGTAGTTTGTGCATGAAAATAAATGGGAGAGGATTGTTATTGAATCTAACAACTCCTTGTTAATATCAAGTATTGCAAATCTTGGAAAGCCTTCATGGAAGACTTGAAATTATTGCAGGCATTATTTCTTTTGAATCTTTGTTTGTTTTTTCTAAATAGGAAAGCTAATGTTTGTGTTAATTAGGTTACTTTCTAGGGAAAGAAGTGATGCAAATGAGTTAGGATTGCAAATTATTGAACATTTTGATCATCGAAAGCATCAATAGCCACATACTCAAAAGGCTCATAAAAGGTACTTGAAATCAAGAGTTAGATGTCAAAAGATGCTTAAAAACAGTGTTAGTTTAAGTCCAACTAAGTTAGAACCTATAAGAACCAATCAAAATAGGTCAAGAGCTATTAGCCATAAAGAGAAGACTTAATTTCGAAAGCTTAACTTTAAAGGGTAATAACTTTTTTTTTCCTTATAAAAAAGTTACAGAGCCTATGTTTTAAGAGCATGTCTATATTAGAAAAGTTTATTTTCTTTGATTTAGTTTCCTATTATCTTTTTATTCAATTCCCTTATTAATTTTAAGGTTTTAATTTATAAATACTTACTAGACAGTGTAATCAAGGAGGATTATCTAATTTTATCAATATTACAAATTATTTTCTCCCTCATATTATGGTGATTTAAGCTTCACACTACATTAAGAAGGGGATGTGCATTGTTAATTGAGATTTAGATCTCTCATCTTCTTTATTGTCTCTTATGTTTGTCAAAGTTAGGCCAAGACCCCTTAATTTGTAAACTTGGTTTTCTTTTATTTATTTATTTTTTTACTTCTTTGGCAAGTGGCATGAACATTGCACAAGCAATAAAAAAGTATCAATTCTTTTTTAATAATGTCAAAATGATATAATTGTTTAATTTAAGTAAAAAATTCTATGCTACATTTGAAAAACATCTTGGTTTAGATTTTCAGTTTCAAACTATGCCGATTTGGGGGGGTAGGGAAATCACATTTTGGTTTTTATTTACTCTTGTTATTAGTTGTAGCATTGAAATTAACAACTTACATATATGTGTCGACCCTAATTTCAAATTTTTTTCTTAATTCAACCTATGCTAAGCCCCCCTTAACATAAGTTACTTGACAGTAAAAATTAAAGAAAAATAAACTTTTCAAAACATTTAGAAAATATGAGTTATTACCAACTAAAGTTGGAAAAAAATGGGAAACTTGGTTCAATTGGGTGAATTAAACCTAGTTTCTAACTATTAGCTTGCAAATTTTCTAAAAAAAAATAATAATAATTTTTTTCCAAAAAAAGATTAAATAGAGATACTAAGCTTAGGGACTAACCCATTAAAACTCTAAAATTATCACTTGATATTTTTCAAAAATATGAATTAAAATGCTTCATTAAACTCCCTTCCTTTTTATTTAAAAACAAACATTCACAAATAGAAAGTAAAATAAATTAGCTAAAAGATTTTATTATTATTATTTTTCATTTTACTTTTTTTTTAGGATTCTTGGGAAAATAATTTTTTTATCGATTACGTATTCGCTATCCAGAATCAAACCATCATAATTCCTTTATCATATAAAACTTTAGTTGATTAACCAATTTTATTTAGGAAAGAGTGCCAAGTTTATGTTATTTAACCAAATTAGTTTTTATTAATAAAAATCATTAAAGAACCTAAGTTGAGTGTGACGACTTTAAATAAAAAAAAATCCTAGGAAGACCTAAGTTTGAAATACCATGGGTTAATTTTTTTTTCTTTTTTATTTTTCAAAACTCTAAGTGAAAAAACTCAAAAATACTAAGCTTTCTAGAAAAAAAAAAGTTAATAAAGAATTTTTTATCTTTTATTTATTTATTATCATCATACATCATCAAGCAATAGTATACACCATAACAATCCAACAAATACTCAATCCTATCTCATTTTATTATTTTAAAAGGAAGAATCATGTCATTTATTTATTATTTTCAAACTATAAAAATGAAATTTATGTCAAAATAAGAAAATCATGGATTATCTACATACTAAACATGATGACATATGACTCTATTATGTAAACCTACAAACATAATTGGTTAATAAACTATATCATGAAATTCATAGTAATCACGCCATCAATAGCAATTTTTCATTTGATTGCGAAGGCCCTAAACCTAATCATGCAAATAAAGATACTCCAAGTCAACTAAGCACACAACCTTCACAAAATAAAATGCAAGTAATTAGTCAAACATGTTAAGTGCGCTAATATCTTAATTAGTCCTTTAAACATGCAAATGTAATTAACTAGGCATATAAATTATTCAAAATATATTAATTGATCATGAAAATTAATTAGCCAATTTTATTAAGCATGTTAATAAGTCAATTAAATATACTGAATATGCCAAACATGTTGATTAATTACCTCCCCTATGTAAATATGCGAATATCAATATGGAATGAAATCTATCACCATGCAACCAATTAATGCTAATGTTGAAGTAAAGGTATAAACAAGTCAATTATTTAATGTTTGACGCATGCCAACTCAAAAATACACACAAGACAATTAACGTTTATAACAATCAATTAATGCCAGACTGCAGCGATGCACAAAACAATTAAGACCATTAATCACAAGAAAATAATCAAACTAAAACCAAAATAATTAAAAGATATTGACTAACGATGATAAGAACTAAAAACATTGAATACGCAAAATAAAATTTCATACTTTTTAAAGTTTTTGTATTTTTTATTATTTTTTAATTTCAGGATTAATAAAAGTAAATTAAATAGACTAAAAGAAACAAACTAGAGAAAACTACCTAACAAGAGTTGAGCCAGGGAATGTGTGCGGATCGAATCTGGGTCTCCAGTTAGATCGCGTGTGCGAGCCACACGTGTGAAGCAAAAGGACAGCAGCGGCTTGGGTGGTTTGTCGGGTCTTCATGTTGCGCTTGGCTTGTCTGGGTGTGCTCTACTCGTTGGCTGTGGTTATTCAACAAAAGCAACACCAGGAGGGGTGTTTCCATGCTGGTTAGTAAATGGAAGTTCGAGTTGATGTGGAATTTGGTGGTAAATAATGGTGGTTGTCGGCTTCTATGATCGGTGTTGAAGGGTGGTTGGGTCTCAACTATGGTGGTGACTGGTGGTTTAGTTGGTGATGATTGAGTGGTCAAGGATGGTGTTTTGTAGTCCCTCTAAGAAAAAAAAAGACAACTAAAACATGCCTTCAAGACAAGTTTTTGGTTGCTCTTCTTACAAAGCGCGAAATCCGCATTCAAGCAGGTTCGAATCCCTGACCCTTCACTCCATTCACGCATGCCATCAAACCTTTAGGGGAAATACGTAAAAATATATTTTTAAAAAAATATTACACGAATAGAGTAGGAGGAAAAAATATTATGTGAATAAAATACCAAAAGCATATATAGTGCATGTATTTTCAATATAGATAAAAATTTGTATTGAGAACACATCTATGCATGCGTTTTCAGCACAAAGAAAAATTTGTAATGAAAATACATGCATTTTTAATACAATTTTTTTTATATTGAAAATGGCCCACAATTATCGAAAAAAATAAAGAAAATAAAAAAACGAATTTTTCATTAAAATATACACCATTTCTAATATCTATGGAAATGTTCAAAATAAGTGACAAACAACTCTATCCCATCTTACTCCTGCTCCTACTCCTAGTAAATGGTCTAATGATTCTAGCCATGATAGATCTATACTCAGTTCATCTCACATCGAAGGTAGAAGGAGCATGTGACTCTTGTGTTATAGGTAATTATGGGGGCACGTCAAAGTCATGTGGAGAAAATGGACTCCATTGTATCAAAGGCTATGAGTTGTTACCAATATCTAGTTGATAGTAGCATGACCTTCGTGGAGTAGGTGGGTTAGGAATGGGACCATTAATAGAGTGCCTATGAAGAGTGATGAACAAGTTGGTACTAGAGGCTAAGCTACCTACAATGTCCTCGTCCAAGACATTCGAAGGAGCGTAGGCATGACGGATCTGACTTGTATCAAGCTGGAAAAATTGAAAGAAAATGTTTTAGCATAACTTATTCTCCATATAGTGTAGTTAATGTGATATTGTAAGTGTTTTTCTTACCAAGTATTCAATTATTGCTCTAGTACGCCCCACATAGCAGCAATTGATACTTTTGTACCATTGGGTGTAGTTTAGATGCATATCATTGCCATTTTCCAATAGGATCCTATAAGAGTGACAATCCTTCTAATAGGCAATGTAAGATGCATATAGCATTATCCAATTATTGTCAATCTAGCCTCGTAAATCAATATGGTGCAAGTAAGGCTCTATATTGACATCAATAAGCACTCACTAAAACACACCAAACTAATGGCAAACGTGATCTAGGTAGTTCCACTCTAAATTACATCCTCGAGATCAACGTAACAATAAATGTGCATAGATTAATGAAGATTTATAATGTCTAAAAGATATAAAAACATAAAAAAGACAACATGCTTGCTATAGGTTCCGGCGGTCAAATGTGTCCTTGTACGCTTGAACAACATACTTAAGGTGCTACATAATGTTTTGGGCTATGCTCCATCGAGATGCTAAAGGCCTCCCATCCTTCAAGGAAACCCTGTAATGTGTTTTGCCTCTGCACCATAACCAAGATAAGTTAATCTGTCCGCTCTTAATGTGCTTTGCCTCTGACCTCTTACCAAGTAATCACTCATACTCAAATGCCTAATCAAGGTTGGTGTTACATGTAATTAGAGTCGGGAATGCGAGCCAAATGGGCCGGCCCACCCCAACCCGCACCGGTCTACAGGTCGTCACAAGCTAGCCTGTAAGAGTTGTGAGTTACAAAAATCGACTTGCCTTGCCCCATGAGCCAATGCAAGCTAGCCCACGACAACCTACAAATTTTTTATTATTATTATTAGAGATTTAGAGTGTATTATGTAGGAGTAGGACATGCTAGATGAAATTTTTTGTTTTTTTTAGATAAACCTTTTTTTCTTTGCAAGTATAATTTATATTACATATATTAGGAAAAAAAAAAGTGTTGAAAATTGTTTAAATTAGTGTTTCCCACGTTTAAATAAACTACGTACATTGCAAATTTGCAATTGCTCAATTTTTCCATTCACTTTCCTTATACAACTTCAATTTATACGTACTTATTCTTAAATCTCATTCTCGTACAATAGAAAAAAAAAACTAAAATGATAATTAAGCAAATATAGCAATTATCGTAAAGTACTTTTCACTGATTATATACAAAAACAAAGACAATGATAAAGGAGATAAAATCACATATACAAATCAATCATCACATCAATCATCACTATCATCATCGTCATCAACAACCAAATTGGAGTCTCCCTTTGATGAAGTAGTCCCACTCCCACCCCCACTCCCGTTGTCTTCTTCTTGATCTACAATTTACGACATTACACATATAATTAAATTAAACAATAAATGCTTGAAACAATACGTTAAAAGAAAATATTACCAATAGAACAAAAATAAATTACCTTCACATGCAAATCCTTGTAACCAATTATGTGTACAAATTAAAGCTTCTACATTGGCTAAAAGCATAAAACTGCGATACTTATTAAGTACACGAGCACCGATACTGAAAGCTGACTCTGACGCTACAGTAATAATTGGAATGCTAAGAACATCGGAGGCTATGATAGATAAATCAGGATATCTCTAGCTTTGACTCTTCTAATGTTGTAACACATCCAATTCTGAGTAGAAGTTCATATCCATTGCTGGCTCATCTAGATGAATATCCAAAGAAGATTTACTACAACTTTATACTTTTCCTTGACAGTATCGGAATTCCTACATTATTAAGGAAAAAATAATTAAATATTAATATATATTACGAAAAAAAATATAATTGAGAAGTCAAAAAAATTATTAAACTTACCACAAATATAGCAAAATCAATCTCCAAGCCCTTCCCAACTCTATGTGTTGTTGCTCTTTTATTGCTGCTACCTCCAGATGTGTCTTGTCCCTGAGAAGATGATCCAACTTGATGGCTTCTAGTTCTAGATATGTGATCTGTTTTGCTCTTTTCATATTCTCCATAGAGTTTATATAACTTGCTCTTTATGTGAGCCAACTTCTCTTCACAAGTGAGGGGATTAAGTTTATTAAAACAGAAGTTGAAAAAATCAAACTTCATTCGAGGATCAAAGATTGCTCCAAGTGCAAGGATAACACTATAATCACTCCAATACTTATCAAACTTCTATTTCATTCTAATAGACATCTCTCTTATGACATGATCTTCACTACTTAAATTTTCATTCAACAAACATTCAATCTTCCATACTTGCAAAAAATAGTGGTTTGAAGTTGGATATGATGATCCTGACATCAAATTGGTGATACGATGAAACAGGCTCAAAAACTTGCATATCTTTTCTGCTCTTTCCCAATCATCAATGGTTGGACAATATTTATAATGACGATCATTCAATTGAAAGCAAGAAAAAGCACGCCAATACTTGAGTGCGCTATGAAGCATAAGATAAGTGGAATTCCATCTAGTAGTTACATCCAAGCGCAGACCAAGATTCGTATCAATGTTGCCAACCTATTCAACACATTCCAAAAAGTATTTCATTCTACTCTTAGAGCCCTTCACATACTTGACACTTCCCCTTACTTTATGCAATGCTTCATTACTTACAGTCAATCCTTCTTTAATAATCAAATAAAGAATATGAGCACAACATCTAATATGAAAAAACTCACCACCACATAACAAACTATGCTGTAAGTTCAATTGCTCTTTTAGAAAATGTTGCATACAATCATTTGCAAATGCATCATCCAATGTAAGGGAGGATATCTTCCTATCTATGCCCCAATTTTTTAAAAATTCAAATACTTTTTTCGACAACTCAAACCCTAAGTGAGGAGGGGGCATTTTACAAAAAGTAAGAATTTTATTATTCAATTTCCAATTGTCATCCACATAATGTCCAGTCAAATAAATATATCCCTCACTAGTGGAAGTAGTCCATACATCAGAAGTCAAACATACTTTCCTTGGAATTTTTTGCAAAATTTGTTTCAAATTCTTCTTTTGAGTTAAATATAAATTCCAAATATCTAATGTAGCAATTTTTTTACTAATTGGCTTATAATCAGGATTATACAGCCTTATGAACTGTGTGATCCTCCTATGCTCAACAAGTGAAAATGGCAGATCATGTTCAATAATAGCCATAGCCATTACCTCACGAGCAAATTTAAGATCTGGTTTTCTTGATCTTAACTTGCCAGCATGATCAATTATCATACCACCAACATCATTATATCTAGGAAATTGACTCAAATGAAACTTTTCTCTATGTCAACGTAAAGATGAAGTTCCATGTGAATGTGTTCCAATAACATATTCTTTCCCACATGCTTTACACTTGGCCTTATTTTTACCATGTTTCCCGATACCAATTTTTGTAAATATTTCCTAAACCTCAAAAGAAGAGCTACCTACTCAAGCTTTCTTACTAACATGTTCTCCAAATTGAGAAGATCTTGGTTGTAGATTATTGTTATGCCCACCGACTTTAGATACATCATCCACATTAATAGGTTCCATTGCAGTCTCATTACTTGGAGGATCCATTCTGTAAATATAGAAAATGTTATTAGTATTAGTATACTTAATTATAAAATATAAATATAGTCACCCCACCGGCCACCGCACCAGCATCATCCAAGCCACGGCCGGCGGCCACACCACACCATCTAAGCCATGGCTAGCGGCCATACAGCCACACTCCAAGCTACGGTCAATAGCCACACCACACTCTCCAAGCCACCGGCATCACCCTCACCCCACATGGCCACACCACATTCTCCATTCTCCAAGCCACCAACGTCACCCCTACCCCCATACGGCCACACCGCACCACACCACACCACACTCTCCATTAGAGTGCTATTACCCCACACGGCCACACCACACTCTCCATTGGACCTTCGTCAACCTACATAGCAATACACACCACACCACACCTAACACCACACTCTCCATTCTCCAAGCCACCAGCGTCACCCCCACCCCACATGGCCACACCGCACCACACTCTCCATTGGACCGCCATCACCCCACACGACACGGCCACACCACACCACACTCTCCATTCTCTAAGCCACTGGCATCACCCCCACACCACACTCTCCAAGCCACAGCGTCACCCTCACCCCACATAGCCACACCACACCCCATTCTCCAATAAAAGTAAAAGGACAAAATCTATTGCTTTACCTTAATTAATGGGGATAGTGGCACGAAGGAAATGGAACAAGCGGTGGTGGATAGCAGACAGGCAGTCGGCGAACAGTGGAGTGGAAATCTCGAACCGTGAGGACAATTAGAGAAGGAAGAGTGGAAGGGAGAGGAAGATGGAAACTAAAATGAAAGATGGAAACTGAAGTGAGAAGACGAAATTCGGAAATCTTGAAATCTTGTAGCCGCCGTCCGCATCCTTCCTCTCGCCACCACACCAATGTTAGTCCCATCGGCCATCATCCTCCTCGTCTGCTATGCTTGTGTGGATGTGATTGAAGTGTGTTGGCGAAGTCTTCAATTGCTACCTACAAGGAATCATCTCGAGTCACCTGGCTATCTCTGTCTATGTAGGCAATAGCATACGTCGACATTGTCTCGGTCGTTACACAGTAATTTTTTTTTGCAGGTCAGCGGGCTAACCCGCACCCGTGCGAACTTACCTACCCCATACTACAGGCCACACGAGCACGGGCTAAAATGGCCCGCAGCTTCAACGAGCCAAAATTTTTTGCCTACCCCACATTTTTTTGCAGCTCTACCTGTAATGGCCTATCCATCAACCGGTAACCCAAGTTAAAACTCAATGGTCTTGTAAAGTCACAGTAGCCTTACCATAGGCTATGTGAAAAGTGTGTGTCTTGGGTCTCCACCTCTCCACCAGTGCTGCAAAAAGATGCCAATCTAACTAAATGAAAGGAAGACATACCAGTCCTATAAGCCCACGCAACTCTATATAAGGTAACATGTGAGAATATAATGAGATATCATCCTCATCACAGCATAGCTATAAATCATGATGCCTAACTGTTAGCCAAGTTTCTTCCTATACACATAAAAGTACAAATTGTAGAAACCAATAAATTTAGCTGGAAAGTAAAAAACAGGACCTATAAAATTCAATACCTACCCCTACCAAACATATTTCAATCAATGTTGAGTCTGCTGTGTCAACAATGATGAATCAAAAGGTCATTGATCCATTTATCCTTTAACAAGAAAGCAAAATTTTGTTAACAAGGGGAAAGTTATCATGTAAACTAAATTATAAACAATGTTCAATGAATGAAGGAAGGAAGTTTTTTTCTTACAAGCCTTATACCATTATTATTTTGCTTCAGGCACTTCCTCCTATTGTGTCCTTCCCTTTTGCACCTACTACACCTAGTTCTAAACGAGGGATCTCTAAGGTCTATCTCCATGTGATATCGTTTCTATCTGAGCTTTCTCATTCCACATCGAAGGTTATCAATGTCAGGGAAAATGAGTGGAAAGTTTACCTCTGGCCAGCACCACTTATCTCCAATGGGATAAAAGTGGCTCTTATAACATTATAATTGATGTATCCACCTATACCAATAGCCAATGACTGATAAGTTATCATGCCTCAAATATACTGCTGAATCACAAGCATGTGAACATGAAATTTGGTATATTTGCCACTTGTTGCATGTGTACATGTGATTCTTGAGGTTTACAGTTTATGCTCTTCCTCCTCTTTTAACCCCATTTGCTAAGACCTCAAATATTTGGTTAGGTCCGCTGAACATAATGACCTTGTAGATGCTAGCCTTACATCTCCATTTTTCTATTTTTTTTTTCTTTTCTTGTTGGCATACTTTGTGAAAACCTAATCTGCTACAATTCCTTTATAAGCATCCACGGTCATCCTATCCTAATGTTTGACACAGTTGAAGAATTTTTTTTTACCACCATAATCATAGGTAGGCCTCTTGCCTTTTTTAGAATAGAATTATAACTTTCTGCAATATTTGAAGTCATATACCCAAAATGATACCCTCTATCATATGCAAGTTTCCACTGATCTAGTGGGATGCCATTAAACCATGTAGGGGCATCGGGCTTTATTTGTCCAACTAGGTTCATGTAATGCTAAAACTTGTGAGGTTGTGCCTTCATCGCAGCAACCATCACCCATTTCCTACATTGCAAATTCTTATGAGCGATGTTAAAGTTTCTTGCAACATGGTGTAAGCAAAAGTGCCACACCATAGAGAGAGGTCGCCTTCCATTGTCTTATCACTTAACTAGACTACCGATACTAACATGCCTATCAAAAATGAGACAAATGGTTTCTTGATGGTTACCTACAACATTTGAATAAACCATCTCCATATCTCTATCGATTTGTTGCCTACTAATACCAGTCTTCCTACTATATAACTTTAAACCTATAGGCAAGTGCATCTATCGATTAATTAGTATAGTGGATAAAGATAACAATTTTCGATCCCATAAGAATTAGGAGTACTAGTAATTACCTTTTTTCTAATTATCTAATCAAAAAAATTTAAATAAATGAATAAATAAAATAAATAATGAATAAATTAAAGAAAGCAATCATCAATAAAACTAATATATTCAAGTATTGAATCCCCCTAAAATTACTAATGTAATTAATTAATTATTATTCAAATTTTTATTTTATTCTTAGACTGTGGGAATTCCTAAATTGAACTAATAACTCTCTCGAGTAATATTAATTCCTAATTTTAGGTTGACTAATTGGAATATCTTCCTAATTAAAACCCCTAAAATTGTATTACATTTGATTTATGAATTCCGCTATTAAGTTTAACCCTAATCTAGAATATTTATATCGTCCTATCTCTAGGATTGTATGCAACTCTTTTTAATTATGCTAAATCTATTCTTATATAAAATTTCTTGATTTTTATATGAGAAATCAAATTTCAACTAATATGCTAGTAATATTAAATTGAAAACAATAAAGAACATATAATTCAATCACAAAAATGGTAAATCAATCATTGAATAATAATCATAAAAATTGCTTATTTATTCTAGAGTTCATCATACCCTAATATAAAAGAAATTAAGTTATAAACATATTGAATCTAAAAAAATAAAAAAAAAAAGCATAAATAAAAGCATTAAAATCTAATCTTAATTTTTTTTAATTCTATTTTCTTATTCTAATTTTTTTTCTATGATTTAAAACTAAAACTAATCTATTCTAATCTCTAATCTCTATATATATATAACCGAAGAGGGATGAAGTTAAGTAGAGTTGGATTAGAGATTAGAGATATATATATATATGTAGACTGTAGCCGGATCATTATCTTTGAAGATAAGGATGTAATCTTCCTTGCTACAATGGATCGTCATCGTGTTTGATCGTCTTTATCTTTTATAATTTGATTTGTACTTGTCGTGGAATCCTTGCTGTTATATATATAATATATTGGATTCGGAGCTTGGCATCGGATGGTATCAAATCTTCCTCGCATTTTTCGGCTTGTTAATTCTGGTGCATTTTCCGGTGACTTTTTCGGTGAGCTATGTCCTATCTTATTTTCTGGTTACTTCCTTAACTTGTCATCTATGTGCTAAATCTTCATTATATATATATATACGTTGGGCATCAACAATCTTGGTGCAATACGGAAGGATTTTTCGGCTGATTTGATCTTCATCTGCTATGTCACATTTATATTAAATCATTCCAGTTCAACACAGTCGTGTCTTCTTGTCATGTATATTCCTGTCTAGATCTTAGCGTCAACATGCCCACCAAGCATGTCCATTGCCTTGTACATTTCTATGCAACTTTCATCTTCAACACGCCCACCAGCACAAGCATATTTGCTGTCATGTTGTTGCTTGGATTTCCTCCTTTCCTCGGCTTAACTCACACTTTAAATATGATTTGTTTTTTCATTGTTGAATACGTCGATGTTAATTCATTTGTTAGACTTTCATCTTGTAGAAATTATATTTTCTCTTCAATTTTTAAGTAATTTTCCTATTAATTCACAAATTATAATTTAAAGACTATGAAATTAAAATAAAGATTAATTAAGTGCATTATTTATACGAAATGTAAGAAACTTAAATAAAAAGTTATTATAATTTATATAAATAATTAATATATTATAACCCTTATTATCTATTAAGGCAAATGCAAGGGGAACAATGTAGTTGTTTTTATCCATGCCACATGCAATCAATAACTTATGAGTGTACTTCCCATAAAAAAAAAAAAAAGTATCGTCGATACTAATTACAATCCTACAGTACTTGAATGCCTCAACACAAGGCCCAAATGTCTAAAAGACCCATTTCAATATGCCCTCCCTAGAAACTATTGAATCATACCAACCCCATTCAACCTATGTTCCTAGATTACTAATTTGGATTGCACTTAGGAGTTTTGGCAATTCGTTGTACGATTTGTCTCAATCACCGTACACGGCTTCAATAGCTTTCCTTTTGCATCTCACACTCTCCTCAAGGAGATTGTATACCTGAAGTTAGCTTCAACTATGGAACCAAAGTTGGCAACCTTTATATTCAAGTTTTTCCTCACATATTCAATAAAGATTCCGACCATCATATTTGAATCTAACCTCAAATGATCCTAATGTATCACAACATTTGTGCATGTATGAGGTTCCTCAAGGATGTAATGACAAAAAGGCCTTCCAACTTCTTCTTATAAGCTTGAAGCCTCCACTTACAACCACTGTCTTTGTTAGCACAAAAAATTGACCATAAGGTCCGATTCGATTCTTCAACAGTAAAGTTATAGTGGTTCTTTATATGATACATCTCCACAGCTTACAATAGCTCTTCCTTACTATTGAAGCTCATTCCATTTCTAAGGTCATCATTACTGTCAAAATCTCTATACCTAGTAGCCATATTTTCCTCGAAGGTGATGTAACCACTATCTCCCCCAGCATTGAAAAATGGAATGGCATCCTTAGGTTTGTTGTCACCTACATGAATCGCTTCTTGAAATTTGTGAGCCTACATTACATCCACGTGTAGTAACGGATGTGTGGCATACATGTCATTTAAAGCATTTCTAGCAGGACTGTCATCCTCATCGAAATACTCTTTGTGCATTGTAAAGTGCTCAACTACAATATCAATTTCTACTAAAGAGTGGAGGGCATCATTTAATTCTGGATCATCAAAGCTTTGTTCATTGCACAAAGGTTCATAGGCTGGCACCAGAGCCATTTCATTACACATTAGTGAATTCATCATGGTTGGCCTTTCCTCATGTTGAGGTGATGAGGTAGTAGCTTCAAAGGCCTTCCCTTCTTCAATTGGATTTCCCAATTGTTCATCAATTTGAACATACAATTCTTGTATCTACTCCTCCCCAAAAGCTACAGCCATTTTGATTACATTCTCCACATCATCATCATCCATAATTGGCATTAACTTGTATCTCACTCCTCTAGGGAAGTAGTGCAAATGCCTATGTAGTATCTCAACACAAGCCATAGTTGCATCAACTCTAATGCCTCTACAAATCCTATACAAGAATTATGTATAGTTCGAATTCCTCCTCACCTTCAACTTCTTCACCAATGCATTCTTAAAATCGGGTTCGTCGTTGCGATACACAATGTTTCCTCCTGTGTTCACAATAAATTTCACCACTTCGGCCATTTCGAACCTAATTACATGACATCTACATGATTAGTCGCACGTAAAATTGTATCAATTCCCTATTGCCTACTTTTGAGTTTTTGATCCATGCATTCAAAGCAAACATTATTTCCAACAACTTCTAAACCTATATAACTATCACATTTCACATATCTTGCTACTACTCCACACACATTGTAAACTAATACACATCAAATGCCTTTTATTTTGTTTTCTCTTTCTCAATAGTTGAACACACAATCTTGTACTCATGTAAGACACAACACACACATTTCACACATACATCAATACACCATAATATGCCCTTAGCAAATGTACAACACAACTACAAAACCAAGCCCAACAATAGATATGCAACATACACATATACAATAATATTTTAAGTAAGAAAATACGAAAAATATAGTAAAACATTGAGTTCCTACTTACCTAGCAAGTGTAGTCTTGATATGAAGTACTCTTTCTAAGGATCATAATGGTGCTCATGGTTTTTTATTTGGATTTTGTATAAGAAAGTTATGGATTTTTTAAGTTTTGGGGGGGGGGGGGGGGGGAATATAATTTGTACCAAAGAATAGAGAAAGAGAAGAAGAGAAAGATAGAAAAGAAAGGAAAGGGGTCAAGTGACATCTATTAAATGAGGAGAGAGATGGAGAGTTTGGTAGGTAAAATAGGGGGAAAATGGTCACACATGTGTCTATACTTTTATGAATGGTGTTTATAGTTGGAAAGTCTACAATAAAGTGATCAAAAGTTTGAAATAGGAAGGATTTAGTATCTCTATCCATTTATGGAAGTAACAAACATTAAAACACCCTGCTAATCATTTGAGTAGCTGCACCAATCAATCCAATCTACTTTAGTTGGTTTATATATTTTTAATGAAAGTTCTATTAATGTCAAATCAGTTGCACCAATCAATCTAACTTACTTTAATTGGTTTACATATTTTCAATGAAAGTTCTATTAATGTTCGAGTAACTGCACCGATCAGTCTGACCTATCACACCTGAGTGCATAGATTAAGCATTATAATGATTAATCTGACCTAATATACTTGAGTGTATAGATTGAGCATTATAACAATTAGTCCGACCTAATATACTTGAGTCCATGGATTTTAAATTATAACAATCACTTCGACCTATTACACTTGTGCACATGGATTTTAAATTATAATGATTAGTCTGACTTAATATACCTAAGTGCACAGATTTTAAATTATAACGATCAATCCAACCTAATATACTTGAGTATACAAATTTTAAATTACTATGATCAGTCTAACCTACTATACTTGAGCACATGGATTTTAAATTATAATGATTAGTCCAACCTAATATAGTTGAGTGCACATATTTTAAATTATAATGATTAGTCCTTCCTACTACACTTGGGTGCACAAATTGAGCATTATAAGGATTAGTCTAATGTAAGATACTTGAGTGCATGGATTTTAAATTATAACAATTAGTCCAACCTACTATACTTGAGTGCATAAATTTTAAATTATAATGACCAGTCTAACCTATTATACTTCAACGCATGAATTGAGCATTATAACGACTAGTCTGACCTAATATACTTAAGCACACAAATTTAAAATTATAAAGATTAGACCAACCTATTACACTTGAGTGCATGGACTTTGCATTATAACATGTCAAAGAAGGAATTATAGCTACTACAATATAATCAATAAGGGAAATAAAATTAGGAAATAAGCATATACAAAAAGAAATTCATTAATCATCATCAGTGTATAAGGCATCTGGTCGGCATTCCAACCATGATACATGACACAAAAATGAAAAAAAAAAGGAAAAAAAAAAAGAATTGTTTATCTTATAGGGCCAACTGCTGAGGTCGATGACAGCACAAGGTTAAGTAGAGGAGGAACTTCTTCAATGGAAGAAGGTGAAGGCACTTCTTCCCATGGAAGAAGAGAAGGAATCTCTTCAACCTAGTCTATCGGAGGAGAAGGAGAAGCTTCTTTAGTAGGCACCACTGCTGATGGGTGAAGACTGTCCTCATTAGGTAGTTATCCTTCTTCATTAGCCACAGCTTAGTCAAGCTCCTCCCTCTTCTTCGAAGGGGTACTTGGCTCTTGCATATTTTTTTTCCTAAGCTAAGAGAAGTATTTATGGATGATTTTGTGGTGCACAAAGGTATATTTGATGAATGCATGGACAACCTATCATCAGTTTTGAAAAGGTATAAGAAAGACATTTGGTGCTCAATTAGGAGAAATACAATTTTTTGGTGCAAAAAGAATTGCATTGGGGCACATGATCTCTTAGAGAGGCATCAAAATTGACAAGGTAAAGATAGAAGTAATTGTCAAATCGCCACCACTAGTGAATGTGAAAGACATAAGGAGTTTCCTAGGTTATGTAGAGTTTTATAGAAGATTCATTGAAAATTTCTCAAAAATCTCTTAGCCACTTTCTACATTATTGGAAAAAGATGCAACATTTATATTCAACAAAGTTTACCAAGGCATTTGAAACTCTCAAGAAAAGATTGATAATTGCCCTAGTAATTGTGGCACTAGATTAGGAGTTGTTTTTTAGGCTAATGTGTGATGCAAGTGATATAGCAATAGGCATAGTTTTGGGACAAAGAAGGAACAACACTTTCAAGTAATTTATTATGCTTGTACAATATTGAATTAATCCCTAAGGAATATGTAACCATTGTAAAGGAGCTTTTGGCAATAGTGCTTGCATGTGATAAAAGGAGGTCATACCTTATTGGGTCAAAAGTGGTGGTTTAAACTGATCATGCATCTTTAAAGTACGTACTAAACAAGCCTAATATAAAACTATGGCTTATTTGTTGGATTTTGTTATTTCAAGAATTAAACTTGCAAATCTATGATAAGAAGGGAATAGAAAATTCAATAGTTGATTATCTTTCTTGGAATACAACTAATGAATGATCAATCCATCATGGAAAGTTTTATAGATGAGCATCTCCATGTACTGAATTTCTCTAAGATACCATAATATATAGTTATTCAACAACTTGGTCGATGGAATTATGCCATATGATCTTGATCTTCACCTAAAGAGAAAATTCTTTATTTAAGTGAAGGATTATTTCTCGAATAATCCATATTTGTTCAAAGTTATGTTGACCATGTAATTAGGCAATTTATATATACACTTAAAATTTATGACTTTATAATACACTACAACATAAGAGAAGTGGGAGGGCATTTTAGTGCACATAGTCACTTTACATTTGTTAAAAGTAAAGGTTGATATTGGTAATTATATTATCATATTATAACTTGACATGTAGTGCATGCATTTTTAGTACAAATTTTTCTTTATACTGACAACGCATGCAGTGTATATGTTTTCACTACAAATTTTTCCTATATTAAAAATACATGCACTACATGCATTTCTCATACCCTATTCGTATAATATTTTTTCTCCCTACCCTATTGGCATAATATTTTTAAAATATTACGTTTTTTTACATATTTTTCCCTAAACCTCTAATCAATTGGGTTGTTTATTTTTCCTAACATTTCTTGCAAATTGCATTTATATAATTGTAAATTTAAACCTAGACCAAATTTATTTTGAGAAGACTAGGACTAAGCTAGACTCAAAGGACCTAACTATAGTTTTTAACTTTTTTTTTTAGACCAAAAACAATACTTTTTTTTTCTTTTTCTTTTTGTATTTTTATCATTTATTATTTCTTTAGTTTTTTATTTTTCTTCTTTTTTATTTTTTGGTTAACTTATCCTAATTAATTAAAAAGGGGGCAAAAATATGGTATCTACAATATGACATCAAATTCAATACTTTAGTTTTAAAGATATTGAATGTTAATTCATATAAGAAGGTAATCTAATTTCATTCTCAATACCAATTTTTGTTTGGTAACCTAATAACAAAAAGGAAATGAGAGAAAATGAAGGAAAATGAAGAAGTAAAAGGAAATGTGAAAAAGTTATACAATTAGAGTAAAAAGCCCAACTTTTGGTATCAATGCCTTCAACACCTTATAATATAATCACTATGTTAATAATATTTATAATTCAACCCAGTTGGTTGTGCACGATCATTTTTTCATGGTTCATGGTTCATGGTTCATGTTTCAATTTACTCAAAATGCCAAAAGAAGAAAAACAATCCTTAATTCTCTTAATAGCGTCCCCTATAGTTACTTGATATATATATATGTCGTGAAGAAAATCATTAAATTTTGTCTTCATTATCTCTTTCTCTCCATTACTTATACATTCTCACTCGGATCCTTTATAGGAATTTTAAATGGAAATTTCAAGACATAAATTGCACAACCATACTTATAATTCAACACTCTTCCAAATAAATTCAACTCTCAAAGAAACAAGTTTTCTATGTATTTAAACCCACCAAAATCAAACATATCCACATTCTTCAAAATATTTTCTGGATTAGCAACTCAACCAATAGCGATCAACTCCTAATTTAACTTTTAAAAAAAATAAAAAAATTATGAGATTTCACTTTTAACTTAAACATAATCTACCCTATCATCTAACTTAATAATATAATTAAATTCCTACAAGAAAAAACAACATTAAATGGAAATCCAAAACAATGAAGGATACTAGAAAAAGAAGCCACCTTAGATGCACATAACTCCCACTATAAAATTCAAACACACTTGTAAAACTCTACAACAGCACATGAATCTATGTGTCCCTTCAACACTAAAACACACCTATTAATACTCATGTCATCGTAAACCACAAAGTTTTATGAAGCCTACAACTACTTACCAAGAATTACACGATCATCTTCTTCTACGACAATACTACAATACCTTGCAACAAAACTAACATCCACATCAAGCTTATTACTTGTCAAGATTGAAAAGCAAAAGAACTAAAGGATTGAAAATTAGTTTAGGGAGAATTTTGCAAGCTTGGATTATCTAAACGAAAGAAAGACACATTGGCATAGAGAGTGTAAGAAAAGGTTTGATTTAAGGAGTGGAAAAACGAAGAGTTGGGAGAGAGTAAGTAGTTATAGAAAAGTATAGATTAGGTTACTTAAAGAAAACAAGGGGGGTGGGGGGGGAGGGGCATTGAAATTACCATATTTCTCTTGAATATAAAAAAAATTTAGGGGTAATTGAGAGTAGTCGTGGACTCTACTATTAGAGCTACTCCATGATTTTTCACACCGAAGGGATTGTATGCATATACATGCTCTAAAGGAAAAGTAGGTGATATGTACTTGTTCCTAAGTAATGCTTATAGGACAATCTAGCACTATAAGTACTACTCATAGCATGTTCTCCTTCATTTTAAATGTATACTTAGTGTAAGTACCTTCACATCGCACTTGTGTGATTTCTTCTTCTAGCCAAGCTTGGTAATCAATATTGGCATATTCCTCTTATGTAGGTATAAAGTTATCAATAGTAGATACAATGGACAGAGGTTACCCTCAATTCTAACTATATCTTAAGGATTTGGTGCAAAAGTATTTTATCATCATCATCATCATCCACCTCTTCGTTGAGATTATTGACAGTAATATTATGGTGGTCATATTGTTGTTGGTGTTGTTGGAGTTGTTGTTTGTATTCCTATCATTAGTATAAAGGCTAATATTAGTGGTACTAATAGAGTCATTTTATACTCAATCTTTATAGTATGAATTGTGTTAATTTATTATTGATTTTATAGAAATCATAAGGAAATGGTACTTAATTTTATTATGGTGATAAATCAGGTTTAATGGAGTCAAGAGTGTTAATTCAAGTGATTTAGATAAGTCATCTACAATTTGGATCAAAGTCAAGGATTTACACCGCCGGCGTACAAGAGAAGAAGGTTGATAATTTTAGGGATGAGGACTAATATTCTGAGAGGAGATATCGACTTGGATTGAAATCGGAGAAGAATACACGAAGAAAATAGCTTTTTGGAAGAAACAAGGGAAGTACACAGGCATGTATTTCCAGAGCACGGCCGTGTGTTTGGCTTGAAAAAAAACAGAAGCTTACACGGTTTAAATACACGGCCGTGTATAACCGTGGGTTGAGACCGTGTATATAGAAAAGTTTGGCCGTTTCAGGAGATTTTTTTATTTTCATATATATATCTCTTCATTTTCCAGAAGGAGGGAGTTGAGGAGGGAAGAAACCGAATAGGAAAAGCAGGAGACACCTGAAACAGACATTTTTCATCTTTTTCACTTTTTGATTTTGTTTAGTTATGAACATGTGTGGCTAAACAATCTTCTAGCCAAAGGATCATCAATAGTTTAGTTCTTTAAGAATTGTGAGATCTAATTGATTTGTCTTTATTCTATTCTTTATTTTTAGGTATTTATATATCTGCTGAATGTTTGGTTATTATTATCTTGTTTGATTGGTATGAATTAGAGCTTTTTTATTCAATTAGCAAGTTAATATATTGTCAATTAGAATGTCAGATCCGTAATTGTTTGATAGTTCTAATCTCTGTGACACAATAACATGTTTGATTATAGAATAAATAATCAAATTCATGTTATGGAGATATATAATCTTGTTTAAATAGGTTATCTTATAATCTACTGGCATGAATTGGTGGTCTCTCTTGTTTTTAATGCTATTGATAGATTAAATCCTAAGAGCTTGTTTAGGGTTATTTAATCAATAAGAGAAGTAATCAAAGAGCTTGTTTTGATCATCAAAAAAGTAAGGAGAGATAGGTTATTAGATCTTGTTAATAACCATAACCAGTTTATCTAAGATAAAGAATAGAAAATATTTGCATCAATGATCATTTCTATGAATTAAACTATAATGATACATTTGGTTAGGCTTTCATCATTATAAAATTTTATTATCTGATTTCAGTTTTATTTGAATTTACAAACAAAACCCCCATTCTTCTTTTTCTCTCTATTTTCTTTTAATAGAAATATATTTAACCAATCCCTGTGGATACGACCCTACTCACTACTGTATACAAATTATATAATTGTTTAGGAGTAGGTTTTAATTTTGTTGGATTCGATACCCATCAAATTTTGGTGCCGTTGCCGAGGATTGGTGTCAAATTTATTTCTATTCTTGCATAACTCGTTCTTCTCATATAGGTGAACTCACTTATAATCCAGAGATTGAGAAGACTTTTAAGAGACTACGAAGAGAAGCTAAGCTGCGTCAAAAAGAAACCGTTATATCTTCATCCCCTGGACTGAACTTGTTACTGGATTTGCCTGATTCATCCATTAAATCTAAAAAAGAAGAAGATATGGCAAATCCTGAGAGAACATTAACACCGTATGTGACTCAACAACCACTTTGTATTCAGTATCCTGATTTGGCTGTTGATTTTGAATTGAAATCTAGTGTGATACATTTGCTACCCACTTTTCATGGTCTTGAGAATGAAGATCCTCACAAACATTTGAAAGAGTTTCATATAGTGTGTTCTAGTATGAAGCCGCAAGGAATATCCGACGATCAAATCAAGTTGCATGCCTTTCCATTTTCTTTAAGTGCTAGAGCTAAAGATTGGTTGTTTTATTTGCCTCCAGGTTCTATTACTACTTGGACAGATATGGTGAAGCTCTTCCTGGATAAATTTTTCCCTACATCTAGAGCCGCTGGCATAAGAAGAGAGATCTATGGTATCAAACAGAGGGATACCGAGACTCTTCATGAGTATTGGGAGAGGTTCAAGCAACTTTGTGCAAGCTATCCACAACATGGGATATCTGAACAACTTCTCATTCAATACTTCTATGAAGGTCTTCTTCCGATGGAGAGGAAGATGATGGATGCTGCTAGTGGAGGTGCCATAGTGAATAAAACCCCTGGTCAAACTAGGGAATTGATCTCCATTATGGCTGCTAATTCACAACAATTTGGGTTTAGACATGATTCTTCTTTAAGGAAGGTAAATGAGGTAAGTGTTTCTAACCTTGAGCATCAAATTTCTAACCTAACCTCCCTTGTTCAGCAGATAACCCTTGGAAATACACAGCAAGTGAAGGCTTGTGGAATTTGTGCTGCCCCTAATCATCCTACTGACATGTGCCCCACATTGCAAGATGACAATCATGAGCATGCCAATGCTGTAGGAGGATTCCCAAGACAGCCACAGAGGAAATATGATCCCTACTCAAATACTTATAATCCTAGATGGAGGGATCATCCTAACTTCAGATATGGCAATAGACCACAAAATTTCCAACAATTCCAGCCTAGGCCATCAAACCAAGTACCACAAGCTCCTTCCAATTCAGGTATGTCTCTTGAGGAAATTGTTAAATCGCATGCTATTAATACAAAACAATTTCAGGATGAGACAAAGCAGAGCATTCAAAACTTGGAGAACCAGGTAAGCCAACTTGCTTCTTCTATAAACAGGTTAGAAACTCAAGGTAAGTTACCTTCTCAAACTATCACAAATCCAAAGCAAAGCGCTAATGCAATTACCTTGAGAAGTGGAACGGAATTGCAGGGATCAAATAAGAAAGGACACCGATCTAATCTTGAGGAAGAGACTGAGAAAGAGATCTCGACTCTGGGCCAGCAGGACAACCAGACCAGAGGATCCCTCGTTGAACCACCAAAGGTCATGGTGACAACACCCCCTTTCCCTTCTAGATTAGCGAAATCCAAGAATGAAGCTGAAGAAAAAGAGATTCTTGAAACTTTTCGCAAGGTTGAGGTAAATATTCCTTTGCTTGATGCAATAAAACAAGTACCTCGCTATGCTAAATTTATTAAAGAGTTGTGCACTAACAAAAGAAAGCTGAAAGGTAATGAAAAGATTAATGTGGGTGAGAATGTTTCAGCTATTCTTCAAAAGAAGCTTCCTCCTAAATGTAAGGACCCAGGTATGTTTACTATTCCTTGCAAAATAGGTAATCTTGGAATTGCTAAAGCCATGCGTGATCTAGGAGCTTCAATTAATGTCATGCCTTTGTCTATTTATCAATGTTTGAATGTTGGTCCATTGAAGGAAACAGGTGTTATTGTTCAACTTGCTGACAGGTCTAATGTTTATCTTGAGGGAGTTCTAGAAGATGTTTTAATACAAGTTAATGGGCTAGTTTTCCCTACTGGTTTTTATGTGCTTGATATGGAAAATGATGATTCTCATAATTCATCACTGATATTATTAGGGAGACCATTTCTTAAGACATCCAGGACGAAAATTGATGTACATGACGGTACCCTCACTATGGAATTTGATGGTGAAGTGATTAGATTTAACATTTATAATGCCATGAAATATCCTAGTGATATCTCTCTTGTTTTTGTTATGGATGTTATTGTCCCATTAACACGGGCTACATTTGACTTGATAGACGATGATGAGTTGAAAATTGCACTTAATAAGAGTTTTACTATTAATACATTAAAAACTCTTAAGAAGAAGTTTGTAATATCCTCTGTTTTGCAGGACATGATTTGTGAGCTGGAATTGTTCAAACCTATGAAGTATGGTGTGTCCTACATTAATTTACCTCCTTCTAACACAAGACTTCATCCCTCTATTGTGCAGGCACCAAAGCTGGAATTAAAACCCTTACCCGAACATCTAAAGTACATCTTCGTAAGAAAAAATGAGACTCTTGCTGTGATAGTCTCTAACAAACTAAGTACTTTAGAAGAAGAAAAGTTGATTTGGGTGTTGAGAGAGTATAAAGAAGCCATTGGATGGTCCATAGTTGATATCAAAGGACTAAGCCCCTCTACATGCATGCACAAGATATTAATGGAAGATAATTGAAAACCTTCAAGAGAAGTTCAGCGCCGTTTGAACCCGCCTATGATGGAAGTAGTTAAGAAAGAGATCTTGAAACTTCTCGATGCAGGTATGATCTATCCAATTTCCGATAGCAAATGGGTAAGTCCTATTCAAGTTGTTCCAAAGAAAACGGGCTTAACTGTGATTGAAAACTCTAATGGTGAGTTAGTTCCTACACGTGTTCAGAATGGATGGAAGGTTTGTGTTGATTATAGGAAGTTAAATGCGTCAACTAGAAAAGATCACTTCCCTCTTCCTTTTCTTGATCAGATGCTTGAACGTTTGGCTGGCCATTCTCACTATTGTTGTCTTGATGGTTATTCAGGTTTTCATCAAATTCCAGTGGTGTCAGAAGATCAAGAGAAGACTACTTTCACATGTCCATTCGGTACTTTTGCGTATCGAAGGATGCCTTTTGGGCTCTGCAATGCCCCAGCCACATTCCAAAGGTGTATGGTTAGTATATTTTCAGATTATGTGGAGAATATCATAGAAGTTTTCATAGATGACTTCACTGTCTATAGTAACTCTTTTGATTCATGTTTGACTAACCTTACAAAAGTGCTTCGGAGATGTATAGATAAGAATCTTGTATTGAACTATGAAAAATGTCACTTTATGGTTGAATAGGGCCTAATTTTAGGTCATATTGTATCTTCTAAGGGACTTGAAGTCGATAAAACTAAAATAGAATTGATTAAATCTTTACCTTACCTTGTAAGTGTACGGCAAATTTGCTCTTTTCTTGGGAGTGCAGGATTCTATCGATGCTTCATCAAGGATTTTTCCAAGATTACTCAGCCCTTATGTAGATTGCTGCAAAAAGAAGTGGCATTTGAGTTCGATGAGGCCTGCAAGCATGCTTTTAACACATTGAAAGATAAGTTAACTTCTACTCCAATCATTCAACCACCTGACTGAAACCTTCCTTTTGAAATTATGTGTGATGCGAGCAATTATGCAGTTGGAGCTGTTCTTGGCCAAAGAGTTGGAAAAGCTTTTCATGTCATTTACTACGCTTCCAGAACATTGGATAGTGCTCAATGCAACTATTCCACAATGGAAAAAAGAACTCTTGGCTGTTGTTTTTGCTTTAGAAAAATTCAGATCATATTTACTTGGTACTAAGGTAATTGTTTACTCTGATCATGCAGCTCTCAAGTACCTGCTCACGAAGAAGGAGGCGAAACCAAGACTTATTCGATGGATACTCTTATTACAAGAGTTTGATATGGAAATACGCGATAGGAAAGGCTCCAAAAACTTAGTTGCCGACCACCTCAGTAGAATACTCATCAGTGAAGAGTCAATACCACTACAAGATGATTTTCCAGATGAGCATCTCTTTTCTATTCAAAAGACAATTCCTTGGTATGCTGATATTGTCAACTATTTGGTTACTAAGACACTACCAAGTGATTTGTCTAGGGCTCAAAAAGATAAAATTAAAAGTGATGCTAAGTACTATGTATGGGATGATCCGTATTTGTGGAAACATTGTGCTGATCAAATCATTAGAAGGTGTATTTCTCAAGACGATATTCCTTCTGTCTTGCAATTTTGTCACTCATATGCATGTGGTGGACACTTTGGCCCTAAGAGGACAGCTCAAAAAGTGTTAAGATGTGGGTTATTTTGGCCTACCTTGTTTCGTGATTCTTATATGTTTTGTAAGTCTTGTGAACGATGTCAGAAAGTTGGCAACTTAGGACATAGAGACCAAATGCCACTTACCCCTATTCTTGCTTTTGAAATATTTGATATATGGGGTATTGATTTTATGGGTCCTTTTCCTCTTTCTTTCAGTAATGTTTACATCCTTCTTGTTGTGGATTATGTCTCAAAGTGGGTGGAAGCCAAAGTGACCCGAACTAACGATGCCAAAGTTGTTGTGGATTTTGTCAAATGTCATATTTTTGTTAGGTTCGAGACACCAAAGGCTCTTATCAATGATCGTGGCACATACTTTTGTAATAGAGTAGTGGAAACTCTACTTAAAAAGTACAATGTCACTCATCGCACTTCTACTGCATACCACCCTCAAACCAATGGATTGGCAGAGGTATCAAATCGAGAAATCAAGTCTATTCTGGAAAAAACTGTCAATCCAAGCAGGAAGGATTGGAGAATAAGACTTGAAGATGCATTGTGGGCCTACCGGACAGCTTACAAGACCCCTATAAGTATGTCTCCTTACCGTTTGATATTTGGCAAACCGTGTCACCTCCCTGTGGAGTTGGAACATAGGGCGTACAGGGCGTACTGGGCTGTAAAACAATGTAACATGCAAATGGATGAGGCTGGGGAGCACAGAAAACTTCAATTACAAGAACTTCAAGAAATTCAAAGAGAAGCTTATGAGAGTACTAAAATTTACAAGGAAAAAACAAAGGATTTTCATTATCAAATGATTTCTCGAAAGAATTTTTCTGTAGGTCAAAAAGTATTACTTTATCACTCTCGATTGAAGTTGTTTTCTGGAAAACTACGCTCACGGTGGGTTGGTCCTTTTGTTATCACTAACATATTTTCATATGGTGCAGTTGAGATTGCAAGTCTTGAAACTGGTAAGACTTTCAAAGTTAATGGTCATCGCTTGAAACCTTTTTATGAAGGATTTCAAGTGTGTAATATTGAAGAAACCAGTTTAACTTACCCCGAGTACTGCGATTAATTACCAGGAACGTCTAGCCAAAGACGTTAAAGAAAAGAGCTTCATGGGAGGCAACCCATGTCAAAAAAAAAAAATATTTCAATTTATTTTATTTTAGTTTTTTTTTCTTTTGATTAGCTGCAGAAATGGTACATATCATCAGATGACACTCTCTCGTGCTTAAGGGGAGAACTTCAATCACTTTACACTTTATACTAGGGAAGTACCAGTATTCCTTTTCTCTTATTCTCTAATGTTCCTTATGTTTTTAATTCCTCTTTAATTGTGCTGAATTAGGAACAATGCGGACACTGTTCAAACTAAGTGTGGGGGAGAGGATAATAAAATATAGAGAATAGAGAATTGAGTATGATTAGCTAATATCTAAAATCATATTATACTCATACTTTGAATATTTGTCCTTAAGCATTATATAGTAAAATTTTAAGCCAAATTTTTCAAAATTTTCATGAAATCTAGATATTGTACTAAATGTTGTAATAGGTATCTACAAAATGTGAAATTGACTTGTTCAAGTGCTTTACTCACCTACTACTGTGATTAGAATACTTGGTTAAAATTAAGTAGTGAAATCTTTAAGAAACAAATTTACCTTGTATTTAGCTTTAGAATTGGAAGTCTAAGAGTAGGTCGAGTTCTTAAGTGAAAAATAAACAAGTTTACTTCTAGGTTAAAATTAGTTACTATATACTCTTTGAAGTTATTTTTGAAACAATGATAACACTTAGTGGAAGAAGTAGAAGAAACTTTCTCCTTAGTGATCCTTTATAAAAAAGTCTTAATATTATGATAGCATTCTAGAAAAAAAAAAAAAGGGGGGGGGGGGAGGGGAAAGAATCAAGCATAGCCATTACTCCAATGATTCAAGTAATTGAGTTAAGAGTATTCGAACTTGAATGTTAGAGTGAGGAA
Organism: Laguncularia racemosa; assembly: GCA_037954665.1. Classification (NCBI taxonomy): domain Eukaryota; kingdom Viridiplantae; phylum Streptophyta; class Magnoliopsida; order Myrtales; family Combretaceae; genus Laguncularia; species Laguncularia racemosa. Next base: position 963,570 of record JBBMOL010000110.1, on the reverse strand, counting down.
GAGTCCGTAGGGGTATCTTAAAACCCAGTCACTTGAGTGACGAGCTCGGGATGCTGCCGACTCGATGAACTCGCTATAACGATAAGGGCGAAAAAGGCAAAAGTTCATGTAAAAGAAGCGGGCAAAAACCCGTCAAAATAGATGCTTGATTAAATCAAAAGAATGTGAATGTAAAGATCATTGAATGAAATAAGACTTATAATAAAAAGGGAGAAAGTCTAGGGAAAGAGTAGATACCATATGCTTTTACTTTGTGTTGCAAAGATTATATACTTGCTAACATCCAATGAAGTTTAATTGGGTGTTTTTCCTTATTGGATTAAGTATTTACTTTTGGAATAAAAGTTCTTTTGCTAAACATGAGGATTAAAGTTTGTTTTGTTTAGATTAGTTATTAAATTTTGACTATGGTAATTTAATCACAGGAAACCAGTTTGGTTGGAGCAGTAGACATTAAAATTACAAGTCATGAATTATAAAAGAATAGATGCTTGAAATGATGAAAAATAATTCGTATAATCTATGACGAATCTCTCAATTGATTTGATTCAATTGCTTGAGGACAAGCAAGAGTTTAAGTGTGGGGGAATTTGATAGAGCCATTTTATACTCAATCTTTATAGTATGAATTGTGTTAATTTATTATTAATTTTATAGAAAACATAAGGAAATGGTACTTAATTTTATTATGGTGATAAATCAGGTTTAATGGAGTCAAGAGTGCTAATTCAAGTGATTTAGAGAAGTTATCTGCAATTTGGATCAAAGTCAAGGATTTACACCGTCGGCGTACAAGAGAAGAAGGCTGATAATTTCAGGGATGAGGACCAATATTCTGAGAGGAGATATCGACTTTGATTGAAATCGGAGAAGAATACACGAAGAAAATAGCTTTTTGGAAGAAACAAGGGAAGTACACGGGCGTGTATTTCCAGAGCACGGCCGTGTGTTTGGCTTGAAAAAAACAGAAGCTTACACGGTTTAAGTACACGGCCGTGTGTTTGGCTTGAAAAAAAAAAACAGAAGCTTATACGGTTTAAATACACGGTCGTGTATAACCGTGGGTTGAGACCGTGTCTATGGAAAAGTTTGGCCGTTTCAGGAGATTTTTCGGTTTTCATATATATATCTCTTCGTTTTCCAGAATGAGGGAGTTGAGGAGGGAAGAAACCGAATAGAAAAAGCAGGAGACACCTGAAACAGACATTTTTCATCTTTTTCACTTTTTGATTTTATTCAGTTATGAACATGTGTGGCTAAACAATCTTCTAGCCAAAGGATCATCAATAGTTTAGTTCTTTAAAAATTGTGAGATCTAATTGATTTGTCTTTATTCTATTCTTTATTTTTGGGTATTTATATATCTGCTGAATGTTTGGCTATTATTATCTTGTTTGATTGGTATGAATTAGAGCTCTTCTATTCAATTAGCAAGTTAATATATTGTCAATTAGAATGTCAGATCCGTAATTGTTTGATAGTTCTAATCTCTGTGACACAATAACATGTTTGATTATAGAATAAATAATCAAATTCATGTTATGAAGATATATAATCTTGTTTAAATAGGTTATCTTATAATCTACTGGCATGAATTGGTGGTCTCTCTTGTTTTTAATGCTATTGATAGATTAAATCCTAAGAGCTTGTTTAGAGTTGTTTAATCAATAAGAGAAGTAATCAAAGAGCTTGTTTTGATCATCAAGAAAATAAGGAGAGATAGGTTATTAGATCTTGTTAATAACCATAACCAATTTATCTGAGATAAAGAATAGAAAATATTTGCATCAATGATCATTTCTATGAATTAAACTATAATGATACCTTTGGTTAGGCTTTCATCATTATAAAATTTTATTATCTGATTTCAGTTTTATTTGAATTTACAAACAAAACCCCCATTCTTCTTTTTCTCTCTATTTTCTTTTAATAGAAATATATTTAACCAATCCTTGTAGATACGACCCTACTCACTGCTGTATACAAATTATATAGTTGTTTAGGAGTAGGTTTTAATTTTGTTGGATTCGACACCCATCAGGTACCATGAACATTATTGGTGTAAAGGATGTGGTTGGCATTGTTGCTATTATGATTGAGGATTTTGTTTTTGTGTAGTTCATCTAAAGATAGAATGCCTTTACTATGCTTAAGCTATCCATTTCCACTATAACTTGAAAACTGTGTAAGAAGTTATATAGGACACATTTGAGCTTTTAAAGTGTTTACTCGATGTTATTTGAAAAGAAGTCGATATTACAATAACATTGGAGTATTGTGTTAAAAAAAAAAAAAAGCCAAGCATTTTAAAATAGGTTAAGGCAAGTTGTGATGAGCTTCATATCTACATATATAGTGCCTCACACATGGAAGCACAATTGGAGCCTTTTGGGGCACAAATTTTGTTAGAGGATGTTGAACCAACCGTTGGGCTAATGATTGATTTTTTTTATATTCTTTCCTATGGGCAATGGACTACTTGTCGTATAAAAGTCAAGTATCCTTTGTTAGACATTCAAAAACAAAACCCTCGCTTGTATCTCCACCACTATAACTAGACCGAGCAACCTTGTGCGTCTAGATAATCGGAAAAAAAAAATGAAAAATCAATTAATTAAATTACTATTGTAGTGATCAAGATCCATGCACTTGTTAGCAATGACTTAATTAATATGCAAATATTAATTTAGTAAGGTACATCTATGAATTACCGAATATTTGTGAATCAAACACTAAAAAAGTTTTTTAGCATATTTTTATAAGAACTATCAAACATATAGAAAACATATCATTTGTAAGAAAATAATTTTAAAGAAGAATATTTTATACTAATAAGTGTTTTTTTTTTTTAATTAAATCAAAGAGGACCAAGTCTAATGTTACCGGTAGCGGAAGCACTAATACTTAAACTTCCATCTATTGGCTTGTAAAATTCCAGGTAGGCAAGCTGACCCATGTACCTAGTGGGCTAGGGACACCTGGACCATAGGGTACCCAAATTTGGGCAACCAGGTGGGTTCGCGTTGCTTTCAAGCACCTTAAGGCGTAGCGCATGAGCAGCCTATGAAGTAGCATCTTTATGTGCTTCCATTCCATCACCCCTCTCTCTCTCTCTGAGCAAAAACATTATCCGAAGCTTGAAGTCGCTGTCTTAAACCATGTTGCTCATACCTTAAACCCATTGTCAGTGCGGTTGGCTCTTTCTTGTAACTTCCTCCTTGTTTCTATTCTTTTGTTTTTTATGTTTTTTCATCTTATTTTTTTACAACTGCACCGTCTGCTGTCGTTTCTGTTACACGGTATTACATCATCCACCACACCTTTCATGGATTCTCCCACCGTCTCTCTCCTCTCATTCGCAGCTTTTACTCTTTTAATAAACTTCCCTTTTATAAATGGGTTGCTTTGCTGCTCAATGTTTTTATTAGGTCTAAATTATAAAAAAATGAAAAAAAGGAAATGTGTTTTTTACTATTAATTATTATATTTTTAATTTAGGTATCTTTTAATCAGATCTGTAGTAGTACAGGTTAACATTTTCCTCCTTTCTAAGGTATTATTATATTATTATTATTATTATTATTATTGAGCTTTTCATTTCACTCCCTACAATGACTACACATGCAAATTGCCATCCAGAAGGGAGAGAGAGATCGGCTAGCAGGAGTTCTTACCTCTTACTACTTACTTTAAGACATCGTAACCACCAGAAAAAAAATTATATATATATAAGAGAGAGAGAGAGAGGGGTAAAACTAAAGAAAACCCATCACACCAAGCAAACTGGCGACCTATCTTCTTCCCCCCCCACATGCTTTCTCTCTCCTTCCTTCTCTCTTGACATGATGTTTCTTAACTGACTTCTTACGTAGTTAGAGTGAGAGAGAAAGTGATTTATAGGATAAAGAAACGCCAGATCAAGACACCCTTTCAAGAGATTGATTGACATAACTAGCTTTTAGATTGAAAAGAAAAGAAAAGAAAAAAGAATGGTGGGTCTTTTCTCAAGGTTCTCCAGTAGAGCTGGTCATCGAAGAGCTCAAAGTGCACTTGTAAGAATACTACTTCTTTCTCTCTACATAAATTTTCATGCCCATGTAGTTTTTCATTTGTCTCCATGAATTGTTTCTTTATTTAATACTTGACTTGAATTTTGACATAGACTTTAGATATCCTTGAACTTAAATGAATTATTGGCTGAAATTTTCTTTCTGACATTATCAATTGATCTTCCTTTTTTTTTTTACTTTGTGAGGGTGAAGCTAGGTCTGATCTGGTCTATGCTAATATATAAGGAAGGTCACAGTTTCAGCTAACTCTTCAATTAGCCTGATCACTTATTTACAATTTTTTTATTACCCTATAAATACTGGTTGCTCTCACTAGAATTTTCTTATAATTTATGGTATGGTGTGATTTATCCCATTCATTGGGTGATCTTGTTTGGAAAAGCCTATCATGTTTACCAGTGATTTGCGTAGAGTATTTTATCCCATTCATCTGGGTTCATCTTTTGACCTTGTCATATTGCTTGTGCAGGAGGGAAGGGAAACATTGCCCCCGAATTCGGATGCAACTAACACTGCTGCTCCTGCAACTACTGTTTGTGCTGTCCAAGGGGCTGAAGAATTCAAACCTGTTGAGCATCCAATTGAGCCCCAGGACAATGATAAACCGATTCAGTGCCCACTGCCCGAACCCTCAATTCTTAATGTAAGCTTGGATATTTTTTGGTATTTCAGCATTCTCAATTGAGATATCGTAGCGTAGGAATACCACCTAGGAGATGCAATTGATTAGTTCGAATGGTAGTATAATAAACCTCAATGTCTAAAGAGAAATGGCTGAAACTTTGGCAAAGAATTTTTCATGTGTTTCCATTTTCACCATGCGGATTAATACTAAACTGTCCTATAAGACAATTCGATTTCATCAAACCTCTCCTTTTCTTCTTAAAACTTTATTTATTTATCCAGGACCTAACAAATTTTCTCAATTTCGTGTAAAATTGCTAACTTAAATATGCATAAGAAGACCTAAAATTTGGTAGCGAAGCTAGTGAGTCCAAAAGTTATATAAATGATGGTTCCATCACGCTCTGTACCAGAAGGAGCTTCAGTATCTTCCTTTCCTTATATTAGGTAGGGAGTGAATTAGAGGAGATGTAGCGGCTTGAAATATATGGAAAGGAGTTTAAATGGATGACAGCTAATTGTATATCAAATAAACCAAGGTGTATATAAGGATTGAGATTGAATCCTCATGTAGAACTGTCTTGCTCGCTCAAACTGAGACAACTTACAGATAGATGTTGGCCTAAAATGTTTGTTCTCTGTTAATTTCACAAGGCCTGGTTGGAAATAGTTTCTTGCTGGCTTGCTGGGGGCCATGCATAAAAGATAGCCATTGGAAAGCTTTTCAATCACACCAGAGTCCTGCATGGATGCAGCAGAATCGGGACAGAGATGAGTAAGCAAGAAAAAATGTCATAAGATCTACACTGCTAAATTCAATGAATATTATAGAGGATACTGTTACAGAAGGCTGGCAGGTTATGGCAAAACACAATAATCAAGTTGATGGGATGCAGGGACTTTAATGACATAAATGTCAGATATAATTGCTCACCTGACCTTTAAGATATATTATTTGAAGGGGTATCTTTTTAGGTGCCTTGTCTGGTAAATTAATCCAGTGAAATTAGTTTTGAGATAGTTTGCTACTTTGTATGTCATTGTCTGCAGTTACAGCAAAAATATTTCCTTTTCATGGTTACCTGTTTTTGGTTAATTGAATTGTTAATCTTTTCAACATCATAGAACCAACTGGCTTTGTTTTCCATTATTTATTCATCAAGGAGGAGTCACCCATGAGATCCTTGAGCTCCATTATGGAACTGTGAGGCCATTATTTTCACTTTCAGGATATCTCTGAGTATTGAGCATGTACTCAGTGTCTCATCTCTCTTTCTTGTGTGATTCTTCACTTGGGGAATATATAAGCCCATGAATTGATAACCAAGAGTTCTTTCCTGGAGGGAAGTTCACAAGAATCAATTAAGAGACATGGATCTTAACAATTCCTCACATGTTATGCTGTCTTATTGTCTGATTTAGAGACATGTTTAATTACAAGAGGAGGTACAAATTTGGATGAATTATGGACCTGGGTCACCTTAATTCCTGAAATCATCCAAATGGTTTCAGAGGTATCTCCCTGTCCAATGTCATTTTTCTGGCCTTGCTATCAAGCAAATCATTAAATTGTCAGGTTTATTTTTGGAATTTATTGGCACAGAATAAATTATGTGATACATGTTTCATAATTATTACTGAGGTGTATTCAGATAAGAATTTCATACATTTGGAAATTGCCAATTTCTTTTCTTTCATAATCGGTGGAAGTTGTCCAAAACAGTGTTACTGCCTTCATCATAGTTTTCCTGTTGTAGCTTGTTCATGCTAAAGTCAGTTGTGTCCCTACTCTTTCCATATTACATATATTTTTAGGCAAGCACGTGCTAAGCCAATCTCTAATTGACTACAAGTAATCAAATGCACATAAGGTGTGCTGTCACTTTGTGGGTATGACTAATCTTGTTAAGAAGTGGTGAAGATTTTCCTAGGCAAGTGACAGCCTGAATGGATGGTGATGGTGAATCAATAGGAATAGGGAAATGGACAAATTCCCCAGAGGAATCGGAGCAAAGCAACATTGAGACAAGAACCTTGAGAATGATTCTCGAGTCATAGAAGCTTGTATGTGAACGAATTAAGTGCACGGTTTCATAGTTGCTGAGTATTTAACTAAAGCTTTATCTTTCTTTTATTCCTTGAGTAGAGATAAAGTGATGTGGGAATAAACTCTCTGGCAAGCTTCAGGCTCATGGGGCTTTACTGAGGCTTTTGGATGCAGAATCAAGCCTTGTGGTACATATGATTCCAAAGTATCTTTTAATAAGCTTATTAATAATATGGCTGAGCTATCATAAGAAAAAGTAGGGAACATGGTCGACAACTGACATTGTTTGTGCATAAGTACGGTCATTTTTTTGGCCATCTTCAGTTTTTTCATTGAACTAGACAAAGCCTTTATCCTCAGACATCAATATTTTTTCCATGTCTAATTTATTTGTAATTCTGACATGGACTTCCTTGATCATCAGGATGGAAGAGTATGGAAGGAGCGAGTGTCTGCAAATGCACGGAGAAGAGCGGACCTACCCCCTATGAGCGAAAGTGGCCCTGTTGAATCTGAAGCAACTCCTGCAACACGAAGAACAATCTCAGCGAGTCGCCTGATTTTACCCTCTGTCAGTGCCCCAGAACACCATCTTCTCAAGCTACTTGAAGAGTCGGGGATCTAATTACTGGGGATTCTATTTTGGAAATATCTTTTGATGATTCACAACGTACACCCTTAACGGACACCTTGTTCTTTTTCTCTTTCTTACTCTTCCGTTTCTCTTACTTCATATGTATTATTATGTTCACGAGGTTTCCAAATACACCGTTTTGTGTATGAATCAATGCGAAGAAGATTATTGTGTACCTGTAAATTTTATTGGGGGAAAAAAAGTTTCAATTCACTGCTCACTGTCTCCCTTGAAGCCGTTTTTTTGTTACAACATTTTACAATTCTCAGTTGTTCTTGTTTGCTGCTACCATCCTGATGTTGAAAATTAAATCCCAAATAGTATAGCAAGAAGCAGGATTGATGGAGGTGGTTGGAATCTAAACTGGTTCCATGTTTATACAGATTTGTTTGGTATCCATTGGCCGTGCCATGGCTAACTTTTATTCCTTAGAAAAAGCTTCTATTTTAAGTTGAAAACATAATCTTTCCGAGATTTGCTAATGAGTAGACACATGCACGTAGGTTTTTAGACGCGTTTTCTCTATATTGTCGTTATTTATACATGACAGATGATAAATTTGTACGTTTCGGTGCCCATAAATTGCGTATTTCGTGTTGTAACTTTTGTTCTAAATGTTGGCCATCTGAGCAGAAATAAACTGAGAGATATGATTGACCCAGATGATCACGAATAGAGGACTGGTCCCTGATTACCTTTCGATAAAAAGGCTTTAACAGCATCAAACGGTGGAAATTGTGTGAAGTATAAATACATGAATATCTAGCATTAGCTCGATGTAAACCTGAAAGACACTTTGACAATTATCCAAAACAAACACGAGATGACCAACCAATTGTCTACACAGGCAACTTGGGAACTTCAAACGCTTGCTCTACTGCTGGGTTGCGAAGATGCTTCCGAGGGCCACGATTGCTTCCATGATTCATCCACGGCTGCTTCTTCCACATCCCATGACCATGGCCCCTCTTCATATGCCCATGTTCTTTTCCAGCAAGACGACCAACTCCTATGGTTCCTGAATGAGCTGATATTGAAGAAGTGAAAATGAGGAGCAATAAAGTAAGGCATGAGAATGTGGCTCTCTTGTGCATCATCGTGCTTTTTAAGTTTCTCTGGTGTGTTGGAGTGATCCCAGTGGGAAGAGTAGGATGGGACTAAATAAAGGGCATTCGGGATATATAACTTTCCTTTGGATTGAAGTCACGGGGGAATCATTTCTCCTCCCACTCCATGTATATAATGTGAAGTTATTATGATTCTGGTTTGATTTTTTTAGGTGGGTTTGGTAACTACAAATTGCTGTCATGATTCTGTTAGAAGACTTGGGCATTAAAGTAAATCAACAGATACATATTAAGCTTTAGGATCCTTTTACTTTATGTTTTTTTTTTTCTATCTTTTTAGTATCTTTCTTTCATTCATATTATATGTTTGTTAAGAATAAAATAAAATATTTAATAAATCCTTTATCTTTTATTTTATGTATTTTTACAAAAATGCAAAATGAAATTTCTTTTTCAATTTATAAAATATATTTTTTAAATATTATCTTTTAAAAGTACATAAATTTATCATTCCTAATTCTTAATTCACAGTCACCATCTTTATCATGATTATAAAATATAAACAGATAAAATATAAATAAAATATTTTTTTAAGTATCAATCAAATACATAATAAATACAAATAAAATATTCATGAAAAAGAAAATCTAAACAAACGCTAAATCAGCTATATACATTCACATTCCTTGGGTGCTTAGTGGAATATAGTGGTAGGTTTTTTTTTTTTCTTTTTTCAAGTAATACTATTCTTACAAGTGTATTTCTTATGAAAATAAGTATATATATATATATATATATGATTTCATGCTCTCCTAATATATATTTAGAATATATCGATGCTATAATGAAATTACTTTCCACTTGATGTATAATTCTATCGTTCCCTTTTTTTTTTTTTCTCAAATTTTAGACCAGAACATTTTGTACGATTTAGTAAGGGTTTAGATATTATTTTACCTGGGTCCTAATATTTTATTTATTTGTTTGTTTTTATTTAGGTAGAAGGTTCTAATATTTCATACTTGTGCTTTTTCCTCCAATTTTTATTGTCGAAGGAGGTACGAGTACAACCGTTCGACCAACTACTCATTAAATCCTTGAAGCCAGAGATTTTTCCCTATAGGATCATCATTAGCACCCAATGCGATACAGCAAAACTAACCTACTTGCAACATAAAGAATAAAACAAATATAAAGTAGGATAAACTGAAAAAGAATCCCTTAAATTATGATAGTTGTGCAACCTAGAACAAGTTACATCAATTGAATCAATCAATATAAAAGAACTCATAGACGGAAAGTTAGAGGTATGAAAATTCAATTGAATAGATTGATACATCTCTTAAAAAGTCAATATGATCCATTTAATATGTTCTCTACTGTATGAACAAAGCCCACATCATTGATAAATATAAAAAATTACACTGAAGAAATGATAATGAAAAAAATAATAATAAACACATAAAATGAAATTGCTTATTATAAAAATTACTTATAAATCAATATCTCGATTGTCGTGATATCTTTATATTCATTGTAGATGGCTAAATGCAATCTAGGGCCTTATACCCATTAATTAATTGAATATAACTTTTTAGACTAAGATGATAAGGTCTAAAGAGGCAAATCCATAACCTTGAAATGATCATGAAAGATTTAGCATAATGGGCTTGGAATAGTGCTCATTAGAATAAGTCGTCCATTACCAACCCTTTCCTTAAGGCTCACATACTTAAAGAAGGCCTTCATTGGGCTTGGTTACATGCATGGCCCATAGATGTTTTTTCTTATTAAGAGGAGATTCATCCAAACTGTTGATGGTCACATAATCCGACAAAAGACATCGGCGACCAAATCTTTATAAATACTTATAAACTTTCATAATTTGAACAAAAGAGAGATAATTTAGAAAAACGTCGTTACTCTACTAGATTATCCTCTCGAAAGATCAAACCCTTGATTATTAGAAGAATTATCACTGGTGTATTTGAGCCTGTTAGGACTACCTACTTCTCCTCTCTATCCTATTCATTCTTAATCATTCTTCTATGTACCACCACACGTCACTCCTCTAGTTCCATGTGTAGTGTGAAGATCACACAATGCACACATGACCACATTATGGTTAGACTCATCCACCTACATTTTGGCAACTCCACTAGGGAGAGGAAGTTGATAACTTCACGATGGTAGCCCTAAGGAGAAGGATGCTTGATCCTAGTGATAATATCAATCATGACTATGAGGTTAAACTTGAAGTTATCGAGCAACTATCCCTACTTGAAAATGTTAATCCTACCAATAATACTCAAGAGTCTTATCTTGACAATGCACAAGTAGTACGTGTTTTTTAGGAAAACACTAAGATGATGAACCAATTTATGATGGCACTTGCCTAATGCATACTCAGTATAGCAAGCTTTATTACTATGCAATTTTCTATGTAACAAGTTGCCCCCCAGGCACCTTAATCCTCCAACCTAGCTCCTGTCCATCACGAAGCTGCTCCTAAGGCTAAGGAGTAAGCTCTTACACTCAAGCTTGTAGCTACACATTGTTTCACACCTAAAGTGAGGGACTAAGGAATCCACATTGGGGGCTCTTCATCCTCACACATTGTGCTTATGTCACAAGGTGTTATTAGAGGGTCCACAACTCATGCTAACCTCACCCTCATTACTCCTATAAAGGCTACAATGTTTACTCTTATGAGCACATTTGTCATGAAGGAGAATTTAGACATGTATCTAAAGGAAATAAAGATGAAGTGCACCATGAGAGTATTCGATCTTAAGCTCCTATACAATCAGTGTATTGCAACTAAGCATTACCTCAAGGACTATGTAAGTCCTAAGTTTATGCTTTTCAATGGAAATAAAGGATGCGTTAAGGAGCATTTGCTAAAATTTATCGAAACATTAGAAGTTTATAGGTTGGATGATGACTTAAAGCTTAAAGAATTCTCTAAGTCCCTTACAGAGAAGGTATATACATGGTATGTCAATCTCCCACTAGGGTTAGTAGATTTGTGGCCTAACATGTGCAAGATGTTCTTAGAAAAGTTCTTCTCTACTCAAGAAAGAGTCACTCTGACTAATATGAGATGGATTCGGTAGAAGCCTAGGGCGGACTTAATGAAGTACATTGAACATTTTAGGAGAACGTTCTCTAGACATTCAAGACATTTGTGATGAAAAAGAGCTAGTGAAGATTTGCATCCAAGGGATGTTCATTGAATATGCGATGCATCTAGAGAATCTGTCTTTGGTGTCATTCGATGTATTGGTTGAAAAAGCGTGAAGGACCAACATTTCTATTACAAAGAAAAAGGGAGCAGGTCCTAAGTTCAACAAGAGGGCACCATCTATAAGCTTGGCTTAAGGAGAAGAATCCAAAGGAGAGTAGAAGCTCAGGATTGAGAAATCTAGAATTAAGACTACAAGGAGCTCTAGACCAACATTGACATATCCATGTTCGATAGGGAAGATACATGTAACACTTGATATATGGTTTTAAGATGGGAATATCAAACTCCTAAGAGTTAAACACCTCCCTAACATGGAAGAAAAGATTGACCCCAAATTTTACGAGTTCCATAGAGTTGTGGGGCATTGTACTAAAGATTGCTTCACTTTAAAAAAGATCTTTAATAGGAGGATGTGAAGTGGGGAGCTTATTATTGAAAACAACAATGTTAAGCATAATCTACTCTTAGACCATAACAATCAACATGGTGCCGTGAATGCTGCTATTCGTGATCCTGTTACTGTTGAAGTAGACGAGGTGCCGCCTATTGAACACATAAAGGAAAAGGGAAATCAAAAGAAGTCAAAGATGATGAATGCTTACCCGTCGCTGCAGCACTATTGCAGACTTCCAATTTTAGGATATATTTTTTTAACTCCTTAAGTTCAATTAGAAGGCAAGACTCACCATAGCACTTGCACTTACACAAATTTCAAAAGGACAATTTGCAAAATGTAGCATAACATAGCCTATGAAGAAAATGGCTCATGCCCATAAAAACGTAATTTTACTCTCAAACGTTGATATGTGCATAAAGACCCCAAACACCAATTGCCCCCTATACATGTAGGGAGTGTTTAATAATTACCTAATGAAAAGGAGTTTCATAAACATTGACTCCTCTTTGAATATCATGCTAAAGACCACATTTGAAGCAACCGGAATTGATCCTAGAAATTTAGTGAAGCAACCTATCTCAGTGAATGGCTTTAATCATTTTTCCACAAAGAAACTAGGATGAGTAAACATAAATCTCAAAGTGGGGCCTATCCATAGCTCTATTACTTTTCAAGTGATTGATGCGCTTGTACCCTAACACCTACTTATGGGAAAGAAATGGCTACATGATCACAACTTGGTACCTTCAATGCTTCGTCAGTGCATTAAAGGCCATTAGAAAAGGAAGGACATACTCATCCTTGCTACAAGAAATCCCTTTGAGCAAGAGGAGTTATACTTTATTTAATCAACATTCTTTAATAAATACACTAAAGAAGGAGAAACTGCCATTGCGAGACCCTTTAGTATCCCATTGCCTACTTGGGAGGAAATCTAAGGTAAGTAGCAAAGGAAGAGAAAGATGCATGATTGCTAAGGAGGTAAGAAGAAGAATATGTAAACGGAAGGATTGAAAATTTTGTTAGTGCAAACGAGTGTAGGGTATACTGTTTATGATAGTTACAAGGATCTAAGGAGGTGTGTCTATCTTGTTTAGCTCTCAATCAAGTTCAAGAAGTTCAACCTACACCTCAACAAATGCAAGGTCAAATCAAACCTTAAATGGAAGAGATAGAAGAGCTGGATCTAGCATGACCAAGCGAGTCACTACGACCAATCTTCATTAGCAAGTGTCTTCTTCAACAGATGAAGGCCCCACTTGTTACATTATTAAAAGAGTATAGGGATGTCTTTGCTTAAACCTATAAAGAGATGCTAGGATTGGATCCTAGTCTCGTAGTACACAGATTAAATGTTGCACCGGGACTCACACCAGCGAAGCAAGGACAGTGAGTATTCCACCTTAAAGCCAAGTTGCAAATTAAGCAAAAAGTTGAGAAGCTACTCCAAGTGGGTTTTATAAAACCAATTAAGCACCCTGCTTAGCTCACAAGTGTAGTCTCGATAAGAAAAAAGAATTGCTAAATAAGAGTATGTGTTGACTTCCAAGATTTGAACAGGACATGTCTAAAAGATGATTTTATCTTGTCGAATATTAACACTTTTGTAGATGTCATTGCTAGACATGAGTTGTTTTCATTTATAAATGGCTTTAGCAGTTATAACAAGATCAAGATGGTAACTTATGATGTAGAGTGTACTACTTTCTGAACCCTGGTGGGGAATTTCTACTAAACTGTCATGCCATTTTAGCTTAAGAATGTAGGTGTCACTTATCAAAGGGCAATGACCACTATATTCCATGATATGATGCATAATTTTATGGAAGACTATGTAAATGATATAGTTATTAAGTCAAGACAAGCAACCGATTATTTGATCTACTTGAAGAAGGTTTTCAAAAGATGTCAGTTGTATAAACTCCACATGAACCTTCTTAAGTGTGTCTTTGAAGTGGCTTTAGTTAAGTTTCTTAGGTTTGTTATTCATAGAAAGGGTATTGATGTTAACCCAATAAAGGTTCAAGTTATACAATCTATGCCTTTGCCCATCACTCTAAAATAATTGAAAACTTTCATAAGCAAAGTCTCCCACATTAGGAAATTCATGCTAGTACTAGTAGAGATTTCATACCCTTTGCATCTACTTATGAAGAAAAGGGTCATGTTTGAGTGGGGAGAAATGCATGAGAAAGTAATTTAGAAGATTAAGAAGATCATAACCTCTCCTCAAACTATAACAATGCCTATAAAGGGATTACCATTGATTTTGTATTTTACCTCCATTGATAAGTCCATTGGGGCCTTACTTGTATAGGAAATAGATAGATAGGAACAATTAGTTTAGTATTTGAGATGAACCCTTCAAGGGAGCAAGGTTAATTATCCAGCTTGCAAAAAGCACCATCTCGCATTAGTATTTGCCTCGATGGGATTATTCTTTCAATAAAAAAATAATCAATAATATCAAAGTATATTGTCTTCTACGTAGACTAATAAATCTAAGAGAAATTACTATATCCTCTATTTAAAAGGGGGATACAAGTTTAGATATTTTGATGATGCAAAAGGATTTAACTCTTAATAAATTAATACAAAAAGGAATATTAATTATTGAACCAGTTCATTTGTCAATAAAAAATGACAAGCAATTTATTATGTATTAAACTATAGATATTTCATTAGTTTATAAGAATAAGTCCTTGATGATCAAATATATTAAGAAAGAAAGTATGTTGATAAGAACCCTTTTGAGTCCCTTACAAAACATCAAAGAATGATTGAAAATCAAAACAAAAATGATTGTGATTTGTTTGTTCTTGAAACAATTTTATCTACTAAATGGCATAAAGAATTAAGAATTCTATTTTGTTTCAATTCACTAGCTCCTAGCAAATGAAACAATTCATATTTAACCAAAATAAATATACTTAATCATATTATGGATTTTTTTCTTCGAAATTTCATCTAATCTATTAGGAATTTCTATATCTTGCTTGAATATACTTAAACCTATATTCTATTTATAGATAATTATTTCTATTTCTATTAGTGGATAAAAAAAAAAGACTGCAGTCAGTTTGATAATGATTGAGTGACATTGCTTCTTCAACCCAAATCAACGAATCCTTTAGATATAATGCAAAACAGGTCTTGTTCTATCATTGATCAAAGATTTCTCTATGAAAAATATGAATTACAGTTTGAAGAAGGGAAATGAGAAGGAGTCCTTGACCTGCAATAGATAAAGGAAGGCTTATTCAATCGCATAGTTTGGGCTCCTAGAATATGGCCCCTTTGGTGCTTTCTATTTGATTGTATCAAAAGGACCAATGAATTGGGATTTCCATATTAAGCCAGGTCATTTCTAGGCAAGCAAATCATTTGTGATGAAAAGGATAAGCTTTAAGAGAGTCGTTTAGTACTAGATAAGCCAATTCATTTGGAACCTTACAGATCCACTCTTTTTCCTATTCAAAGATCAACCCTTTGTCTCTATGTTTTCACATCGAGAATTCTTTGCAAATAAAGAGATATCAAAGAGGCTTCTAACAACACTACTTTGTTGGCACATAAGATCAATCTTATCACATGTTTGAATCCCATCAAGTATTTATTATCTCGACCAGCCTTGTTAGGTGGAGTTGCTAAGTGGTTACTCCTTCTTATAGAGTTTATACCACAATCCAATCCCCCAAGGCTATCAAGTCACAAGCTTCAGTTAATTTGTTGGCACACTTCCCAAATACGCATGAAAGCTTTATCATAGATACTATGCTAGTAAAGTTTCATGAGAATTCCCTCATGGTCAAAGTAGAAGGGGAGTAGTCTTCAATTTGATGGCTCTGTAGGGAGCAAAGGATGGAAGGTAGGAATTGTGCTAACCTCACCTAAAGGTTAAGAAATACCATTGGCATTCAAACTTGATTTCTATTATACCAACAATAAGGCTAAATATGAGACTTATTACTTAGGTCGATATCTACACAAGAGGCTGGAACAAATCAACTATGTATCCGAGGCAACTCTAATTTGATCATTAAATAGGCCAACAACAAGTTTAGGCTAAAAAAACTTACACTAGCACCCTATAGGGCTACAATGTAGGCTCTAGTGGCAAAATTTCAGTTAATACACTATGAGCATTCAACTTGATCCATTAATAGATATGCAAATGCATTAGCCACATTAACATCAAAAGTTCTTACCCAAAATGCAAGTAATAGTTTGAATATTTAGATACTTAGGAAATCTATACCGTGTACTACATTAAATTTTATTTATGGGGATGAAAAAGCATAGGATGATTGGTGCATACCATTAAAAGAGTAGTTAGCATACCTAGGTGCAGCTTCTATTTCGACACTAAAGAACTTTATTAAAGTTAATAAAACGTTATATTACAATGGTCCAGAGGTAGTGTTATCCCATTGCATCGGAGTGAAGGAAGCTTATCTTAAGCTAGACAAATACCATAAGATTTGCTGTGGAGAAGAGGGGCTACCCTTATGCCATCACATTCATTGTGCAAGGTACCATTGGCCATCAATGTCTAAGGATACATTCCAAGTACAAATAAATTGCCTCAAGTTTTTAAATTACTTAATGGGAGGGAATGTAACTTTGTGGCTGGTGTTGAAGATTGTCAGTGTCCGTACATTGACTACTTAGAGAACAATATACTACCTACTAATACTATAAATGTAAGACTTATAAAGAAAAAGGCAAGGAAATATCTTATGCATGAAGATGAACTATATAGAGTTTCATTCATGAGAAAACCTCTTAGATGCATTGCACCACCTAAAATAGAAGCAATATTAATCGAGGCACATGCTGGAGATTATGGGGAGCACTAAGGAGGAAGGAAGTTATATTTCCACTTACTTGATATGAGCTATTACAAGCCAACTATGGAAGCTAATGCTTTCAACTTTGTTAGAAAATGTGTCATTTGTCAGCAACATGGTAATATTATTCATACCCCTGTAATTATAATATACTGTGCGACAACACCATGGCCCTTCTATACTTGGGCATTTGACTTAGTTGGCCCTATTCACCCACCGTCAAGAGGGTGTATCTAGATCTTGGTAGGAATTGAATGCTTTACAAAATAAGTAAAAGCTACTCCTTTAAAGAAGGCTATGGGACTAACATTTGCAATTTTCATGAAGGAGAACATTATATGTAGATTTGAGATTTCAAAGTGCATCTTGTCTAACAATGGTACTCCTTTCATCAATTCTCACATTTAGCAATTGCTAGCTTCTTATGGTATAGATCATGTCAAGTCTACACCCTACTACCCAAAAAGTGATGGTTAAGCAAGGCCACAAATAATAGTTTGTTAAAGGTGCTAAGTTGCATGGTCTATAATAACCATATAGAATGGCATGACAAATTGCCACTAGCACTTTGAGCTTACTGAACATCAAAGCAAAAACTAACCTAAACGACACCTTTCTCTTTAGTATATAGAATTAAGGCAATAGGTCTAGTGGAAGTCTTAATTCCCTCTACACACTTAGCTATCAATGCCGAGCTCAAGCCAAATACCTTACATATGCTAGACTTGGAGGCGTTAGAAAAGAAGTGAGACACTGCTAAACAAAATTTGATTCATTACCAGTAGAAATTGGGTGTAGCTTATGATCACTTAGTGAGAAGGAGATCATTTCAATAAGGTAATGTTGCACTTTAAGTAGCAAAGTATGTACGCCGAGGTACTCTAATGCTAAAATTTACACCTAAGTGAGAAGGACCTTTTATTGTCAAGGAAGTTCATGATAGTGGTTATTGTAAGCTCCATAATCCAAAGACGGATGCTATCACTACTCCCATTAACTTTCAATACATTAAAAAGTTTTATTTGTAAAAGCAAGATTTATTGAGAAAGTGAATGAATGAAATAACAATCCAAAGTGATATGAGCTTGCTTTTACATATTTATCTATATCTTTTTCTCTTCATCATTATCGCAAGATTAGGAGAGAGTACTTCTTTAACACATATCATATGTGTTTTGCACATTGTTACGTTGTTGCTACTTAGTATGAGGTTTATCTCCTAAGTGTACAATGTTTGCTTAATTCACAATACGTTAGCTAGTTAGAGTATTATCTCCCAAACACATAACATAGCACATTTATTTTAACGTAGTTCAAATTCACTGACTTTTAAATAAGTTAAGTGGTAAGCAGTACCCCCTTAACTAATGATGTCATTACTCTCAAGATTAGACAATACGTGTTATTATTCTCATCTCTTTCCATTATGATTAGCATAGGGATTACCACTTGTGAATGAGAAGCACAACTTAACTATGCAAGATCTTACAAAGTTAAAAAGAGAACTATAAAATGTTATGTGGATATTATGACATTCATTTTACAACATTCTACTAATCGACATGGGATGAGAGATTCAATACAATAAATATGAAATGACATTTATTAACAAAAGTAATGCTATAAACAACGTGTCAAGAAAAACTCATTAAAAAAAAAAAAAGAAGATAAGATAACACTATACATTGATGTCTATGAAGCATAGTAAATATATGCACAATGTAACAAAGGAAATCCAAAAAAATGAAAAATAAAAAATAGAGTAAGATCAACAACTTAAGACTCTATGGTAGAGTCCAAGTCTCTATTCCTGAGTAACTCCTTCTTTTTAAGCTCAACCTTCTCAAGTTCAGCCTTAAAGCAATCACATTATTTTATGACCTCTTCGCAATCAAGTATCTTTTGAGTTTCAATGGCAATGAGCTCCATCTTATTGATCCTAAACCTCAAGATACAAGCTCTAGTGACACTAGTAACTAACAACTCTAACTCATCTATAAATAGTGAACTCTAGTATCTACCTAAAAGCTCAACAACTCTTCCTAAAAGTGCAATAATGCCACTAACCTCCATGCCTCGACAAATGGACCCCATCCAAAAGTCCCACTCCATCACATACAAACACTCTAGTAGAGCAAGAAGATAGGAAGGTACGGTATAACCATGAAAACAGGCAATCTCACTTGAACCTGCTACTAAGGCAAAGGAACCTCCTCTCTCAATCTACTCCAGTATCATAATGGCTAAGGGAGGATAGAAATTGGGAATTGTCATGATAGGAGGTACATGACTAAAAACGGGTGGAGTATTAGCCACAAGGGGCCCATTACTAGAAGTAGGAGTAAGATCATTAACAATAGAAGAAGTATAGCTGGAAATAGGTAGGGTCTTGCTAGTAGTAATGATAACTGCAAAGGTGCTGCCTAAGGTAACATTAGAGGACTTAACATCCAATAAAGTATTAGCATATACATGAATCTAGCTCTCCTCTAGATATGTGGTCTCATAATCATCTTAATCAATCATCATACTTAACTCGTGAATTACATCATTACCATCATTATCCATTTACTCTAGTAAATTGGTTTTGTTGGCATTTTACTATGGATGCTCATCTCAATCATCACCAATATCTACAAGAGACCCATCCTTATCACCAAGAGTATGCTTGGGAGTTCCCTCGAAATCTACTAACTCCATATCCATATCTCTCCTATCTTCATTAACATCTATGGTGACCATAGGACGGTCCACAAGTCACAATACCTTGCTAATGCCATAGCAATTTGGAAAAGGGCGAGAAATATGGGAATTGACTTTGTTCAACTAAAGTCTCACTAGTATCATTTGCTCTTGTGTCCTACAAGAAAAAAGAGGAGAATGTTAGTAGTGGGTGTAAAAAAAAATGAGATGAATGAAGAAGAAGGTCATTAATTTTATCACCTTATAGATACACATGCATTTGATCTGCCTAACCACTAGCGTGATAGGCATTATAGGGTTGCTCTATGATTTATCCTTATCTTCTCAAAAATAGACCTCATATTTACTAATGACCGGCTCTAGTAGGGTATCATTTACTTCTGTGGCAATGTACTCCTTAAAACCATCAATACATTTCTTCCAATATGTCAACTATCCATTTGAGGCAATACTAGAACACTTCATAAATGGGAAAAGTAGTTGCTTGACATATGGGTGAATATCTTTATGGTTCCTAGGGTTGTGCACTCTACAAAACTTATCAAAGTCCTTATCAATGTTCATCTCACGAGGTACACCTTAATCAAATCCCAATTGTTAAACAACTTGATGTGGTGAATGCACCACAACACTACACTCAAGAAAGAATGTAGATGAGCCACGCTAGTCATAGAGTGCAAGGAACCCTTTAAGTGTGCACTAAAGGATGAATTTTGCCTCAACATCGGTGAGTTACTCAAGAAACCCTATTAAAGTTACCAACTCTTTGGAACCTAAAGTATAGACATCCAAACACCACTCATACCTAGCCAATTTACAAGTATAAGTGTGAAAACTAACTTTATGGATGTTGTCTATAACATCAAAGATTGCACCTTCAGGCTTCTTGTCCACCCACACCCAAACTCTAGGCTCTGCAGATTTAAGTTTGCCAATAAGAGTTCTTAAGTACCTTTTATAGTGTTTACAAAAGAATAATTGCAAAAATGCTAAATCAACATGTGACACTACCATATATCAACCTTTGATCACACCGAAGCCTCATGATATAGATCTAAATGTTCGATATAAGGAACTCTAGAAGAAAGGACCAAGAGCAAAACGCTCCCCACATATAATGTAAACTAGTAGATGAAAAGGCGAGGGCTCATCCTTCTCTTTAGCCCACCAAGGAGTACATACATAGATAGCCAATAAGTAAGGAAGGCCTTTAGCTCAAGGCTAAAATAAAAGATCAAGGATTATATCAAATTTCTCAACTAAGATATAGGTAATGAATGAAAGGAGAACATAAATTAATATGCAAGTATTTACTTGCATTTATAGTTGGACCCTCTAGCTCTAGTCCGCTCATGCTCAAAGAAATGTCTAATCTAGGCACAGAATAAAGTGTGCTACAATTATCAACAATTGACTAGAAGTCCTTCTCCAACAATCTTCTTCGAAAATCTGAATAATGGCAATGTCAATCAATTCAAAATTTTGAAAACCTAAGAGCATGCAAGTATCCTCTAAGGTGGGAGTGATCTTACCTTATGTCATGAATGCGTAGGTTTGGGTACTCTAGCAAGAAATAATAGCTTGTCATATCTCCATGTTTTCTAGGCAAGAGAAGTTCAAATGAGAGGAAATCCATCTAAAGTGACAAACCTTGACTTTCTCTAAAATAAACCTACATGTCATGTTGCTCACAATGTGATCCACCCATGATTGCCAACTAGTCAGTGTCTACCTCCGGTAGGCAAAGAGACCATTCGAAAGTGGAAGCCCATTTCTCTCATTACTAAATTGCAATATAGAACCCCTATTGAGATTTGCATGACTCATTACCAAAGGCTCTAACTCTATAAAATGTAGTCCACCTGTTGTGGAGCAATGTGTAAATAATTTTTTACTATTATCTTCAATTTCATTCTAGAAAAAAGTCCTTCAAGATTATTGTGTTAAGCCATGCCTTGCGAGGCAAAGGCACTTTGGGAACACGTCCATCTAAGTTTACCACTACTTCATTGTTTTTGTTAGGAACACTCACACAAAATTGATTCTTTCCAAACTCTTTACCCATTCTCAAGCTAAAACTTAGAAGTGGTAGCAACGCCTATGTATGGCTGTTACCACTTAAGGGAGAAGAGGAAGAATAAAGATTAACTTGTTCACTTGATGTTGCGCTACTTACAAAATATAAGGAAGTACTATTAGTAAAATGAGGAGAGGAAATGTTATTAACAAAATGAACTGAAGTGCACATGTTAGATGTACAAGAAAGTAAGGTAACTAAGTTTGAAAGGCCTTCTATGAAATGAAATGAAATGAGGTGCACATGCTGGAGGTGATATGCATGTCTATAAGTTATATACATTATAATTGGAGACATATAGTAAAGAAGCTTATGCATGTAAAGTCAATCAATCAAGCATCAAGCACATGTGTAATGGGGAGGCTCATGCATGTAGTATTAGTCAATTAAGCATCAAATGTGTAAGTACATGCATAAGAAGAAAAGTAAATTGAACTCATGACTATGTTATATCACTTCTATCAAGCTAATACATAAGGATAGGTGACATTACTTCCATCAAGTCAATGCATGAGGGTATGCTATGTAAAATTTTTAACATATTTGTTATTCAATATTTTTATGGTGTTCAACACTCAGTTGCAAAAGATGTTGGAAGTCTACAAGCAATAAGTAGTACAACAATTGGAGATTGGGTATAGAGAAGAAGGGAGGTAGCCTTGTTTATAATATTATGGTATATATGCCCCTGTGGAAGCTAAAATAGTATCTACTTGTGACAAATGGCTTTCTTATAAGGTTAGATTTTTTATCGAGTAATGCCTCATGCTCTCTGACTTAGGTTGTGAAGGTCTTTAATAGTTAGTCACAATGTGCAAGATATGGGAATGGAGAATTAAGCTTATCCAGAATTAGGTGATTGAATTATTCTAGTGTCATATGTTATGCCCTCCCTATGAGCCCATTGCATTAAGATGAAGATGGTAACCTATGCTTAAGTGATAAGTTTGTTTTTAAGATTTGAAGCGGCGCAAGTATAATTATATGAGACTTAGTTTAACACACAAAAGGTTATGTCCACGTAGTATGGCAATGTTCTTGGAATGTTTTATACCAAACAATGGTGGAGCAATTTGATGTGGCTTTTGAGTAAAACATTTGAGTCATATTAAACTTATTTCAATGTTTTGTTTTCTATTAAGAGATTTAAAGCCAATTAAGTTTCATGATTCTTATCCTATCGAAGCGTATGAGTCCTAAGCACCCAATTTGACATTCAAGTCAAGTGCCCTATATAATAATATGTTTGGTTTCGATCATATTAATGAAGTTGCTTCTCTTCCTCTTTTATCCATTTTTTATGTAAGCATGAAAAGGCTAAACATGCAGGTGAACTAATGGTAGAATGTAAGTGGCTGAGCGAGCATGTGAGGTTCTTAAGTTTAAAAGTCACCTTTTAGTGTTCATAAGGGATTAACAATGGTTGATAATTATTGGGCTAAATTTATCCAGCAAAGGGAAGCCTTCCTTCAATCATAAAAGAAAAAAAATCAAATAAGTGAGCTTAACACATTATGGTAGATGTCAGAAAGATTAAGAGGAGTGGAAGAGCTAACCTAAGTAAATAGTACACTCGATGGGGGCAAATGAAGTAGTTAACACTCATTAAGGAAACTCACTTCTACTCTTCAAAGGAGAACGAGATTCACAAATTTATGAGCGATTGAGGCATGAATGACAAATAGTTAGACCTCTTAAAATTATGGGGGCCCGTTCATCATGATTGCAATTCTAATTGCCATTACTTCACTCTTAAACAAAGCTGCAATCTTATGAATCATAAAGCATGATACGATAAAGATTTGGACGTCTTAAAACTATGTGGTCATGCAAACTCAAGAGCAACTAGAGATAGAATGACAAAGAGTTGGACCTCTTAAAATCATTATGCCCCCACTACTCATTGCAAGTGTAAGCTGAATTTGTTGACACATAGCTCTTATCATGGCCACAAGTTCCCAAATACTAGATCTGTTCACCTACAAAACAAATGATGTATTAAGATGAGATATGGAGTTTAGCAAGATCATATATCAACTACTACAAGCTAGAAAATGCAGAAATAAATACAATGGAATCAAAATATATAAAACGGAGCAAGAATTTGAGCAAACACATGTATAAGCTAAGTTTTAAAATTTTTTATACTTTGGTCACAAAGAGGAGACACCATGATGGGCAAATATTACACATGAAAAGGTTGGCATTAAATAGAACAAGAGAAAGCTAATAAGAAGCAGCTACACTACATATTCAATAAAGCAAACACGTCAAGAAGGCCACGAGCTTATATTAAATATGATTTTCTCACTAAAGTCATTAGCTACTAAGAAGGGCTTGACTAGTATAAAGATATCCAATTATCATATTACCAAGATTACACAGCAACAAGTCTATTTGAAAGAGAAAGAGAGAGAAATGGGAAAAGGAAGTTGTGAAATCTTATGCTATTATAAGAGGGTCACACTACAATATCTCAAGCCACACACATGCAAGAAAAAGAAGAGAACACCATTGTCACAAATCCAACAACTCCATACCGCTTATTTAGGTTCATCTATTATCAATCACATACTAGAGCAAAGAAGGAAGAAAAAGGGCTATATAACTACTAAAAGAAAATTAAAAGAGGACAGAAAACATCTTACTCCACTTTCAACTGTTATCACTTTCAATGAGATATATTATTGTAAAATGAATGTATATCAATGAACTAAATTATCACAACACCTGCAAAAGGTCAATGATAAAGAAACTAAAAATCTCAAAGCAAGTACAACAACGAAGGAAAATAAATTAGAGAGAGAGAGAGAGAGGAAAAGCGGGTTTTAATAACAAGGAAAGAATACAAAAGCCAAAAGAAATATCTAAAGAAGATGTCCCATAATGCAACTTACCTCATCAGGCTTAAGAATAGTAAACTTAATAGGATTTCCAAGGCCAAAAGGTCCCACATGTTCACCTCCCATGAAATACATAAATTCCTTAACTTGATCACATATGTGGCTGTCTATTGTTAATACAATATGAATGAAGCTTTCCTTTAAGAAAATATATATGCTTAAAGCACATACATGCCATTATACTACCTCTTCTCCTATCAAGCTATCCTCTCTAACCAACTATTTGAAACAAATGAAGACACGCAAACCTATTTTATGAGAGTTAGAGTTTTATGATAATGACTAGATTGATTAAGGAGAGTAGAAAGGTGATCTACCCCCAATATTGCATTTATGGTTTGCTCGAAATCTTCCTCACCATCTTACCATCAAATGGCTAGCTTGGTTATTGGAAAACTGGAGCTCTAGGAGAAAGTCGGAAGTGTCCTTTGTGTTTCTTTTCTCGTTATTATCATGCTTTGGTAACCTAGAAATATGGAATGAAAAAGAAAACAAACTCGGCTACATGTACTGTGCCAAGTAGTGTGAAACGATGTGAAGAGGCAACATTGTCAAAGGCCATGAAATTAAGGTTATAAGTGGACTTTTCTTCATTAAATGGGCCAGATCTTTGAAACAAGAAGTATGGCAACATCCACTTAAGAAATGAGTTGAATATATAAGCTTACATTCTAAGCTAACTGGACATCTAAAGAAAAGAAGGCCATACATCTAGCTATGTGCTTCATTTGGAAAAAATAACAACACATGGAAAGCTTAAGCTCCCCCTTTCCATTGCTATTTCCTTTAATCAAAGCTTTTGCTATTTAGGTTGCATAATATTACCTAAAAAAAAAGCCTTGTACCGTATTGTGGGGGCATTGCCCCACACCCCCAAGTTACCTTAATCTACCTTAACATAACTTTCAAAACCCTTGCAAAGGGACAAATCAAGTCATGGAGCTATGCTCCTACTCCACAACAAGATCTACCTCACCTACTGTTGTATGTAAGAGGAATATACAATTCTTCTATTAAAATAAAGGCTACATATCAACAACCTAATTAAATCATCCTTTCAAGTCTTTTGAGTGCTCATCGATAGCATAAAAGACCTCTTCTCATGAAGGGAGAGATGATTAAAAGGGTTTCAAGTTATCAAATTCATTTCATGTATGCTATTTGATGTTATGAAGGCAATATCTATTTTTTATTAGCCAAAGGTGACATGCGCAATTAAATGATATTGCAAACTTGCACATTGAGAAAAAAATCTAAATGGTATGTAGTGTTAGCATTAAGCTTTTGTAATATAAATTGTATAAACATATATAAGGTGGTAGTGTAGCTATTTCACAAGCGCACTTGCACCAAGCAATTCCTTAGCCAGTAGAAAGGAGTATCTACTATCTAAACCCCTTCGACTTCATTTAAATGACTTTAGTCAAGAGGGAAAACGTAGAGGCTAAATGCAATTTAGGGCCTTGTGCCCATTAATTAATTGGATTTGACTCTTAGAGCTAAAGAGACAGGTTTTAAAGAGCCAAGTCCATGACCTTGGGGATGATTAAAGAAAATTTAACATAGCGAGCTTGAAATAGGGCACATTGAAATGGACTATAAATTACCAAACCTTATCATAAGGCTCACACACCTAAAGAAGGCCTTCATTAGGCTTAGTTATATGTATGACTCATGTATACTTCTTTTTATTAAGAGGGGGTTTCATCTGGACCATTGATGGCTAACTTGATCCAATGAATGACATCAATAGCCAAATCCCTATAAATACTTACAAGCTTTCCTTCCTTGGATAGAAGAGATAATTTGGAAAAACATCATTACTTTGCTAGATTATTCTCTTGAAAGATCAAATCCTTAATTATTAGAAGAACTACCATTAACATGTTTAAGCTTACTAGGACTACCTACTCTTCCTCCTCATCTTACTCACCCTTGATCATCCTCCTACATGCTATCACACAACACTCTTCTAGGTCAATGTGTAGCGTGAAGATCATGTAACACGCAAGTGGCCACATTATGATTAGACCAACTCACCTACATTCACCATATCTATGGAAGTAAACTTATGTTGGTGGATCTGTGCTATGGCAGATCTGTAATGGTGGAAATAGTAGAAAAATATCAAACTTGAGAATTTTTGTTTGACGAAAAAGGAGGAATATATAGATATTAAAACCAGTAGTAGTAAATATGGGAATCTAGAGAAGTAAGGGAAGGGAAAAGGATTTAAAAGGAGAGATTGCCATTAAGCCATCCCCCAAAGGTTAGTGTTTATTAAAGAGATTTTGTGTATGTTTGTGTGTGTGATTACTAGGCATTAACCAACTTTAATTTCTCACCAATATAACTATGGTGGAAGTTCCATATGTTTGTGCTAAAATCTAATTATATCATTTTATTTTAACCAAATCATTTAAGTCATTTATGTTTGTGTCAAATGTAAATGAATTCTCCAAGTTTTAAGCAAGTTATTTAGGTTTGGATCACCATCAATCACAAGACATCATGATGTAGGAACTTGTATGGTGCAAAATCTAGAAATAAAAGACTTAAATGACTAGTTTAAAAGATTTAAAACTTAATTTAACTTTCACATAGATATAGAGGACTTAAATGACCCACTGAAAATACAAAAGAATTGTTTGAATTTTGAAACAAATATAGATGACTTCTTATGTAGTTATCCAATTTCTCATTAATAAGGAACACACCACAATTATGCCATTAAAGCAATCATGTCGCAATTACTTTAGTTAAATAGTGTAATTATAATTGAAATCTCCGGCTTAGTTTGAATCTACTAAGGTGAGAATGGAAAACAATTTACTTAGACCTAAATTTTTATTTTTCCCCTAATACATGTGACACCTAAACGTCACACCTCTTTATTTAAATCTGAAATGCATTGTTATCATTTAATACATTCTAAAAGACACAATTATAACACTATAACTAACTAAAATATGTAAACTCATATCTATTCATTCTTGATAAGTAACGCTACATAGAGTTGCCAAATGGACCTCTTCATGCACTTTGATCACTTCCTTTGCTTTGAATGCTCCCAACGAAGTAATAAAATGGCACGTATGCCCTTAAGAAACTCAAGAAATGTCTCCTTCAAGCGGTACATGCATCTGAACCTCCGTAGAAATTGCAATTTTATATTGTCTAAACATGGACTTGATTGCAATTTGTTACCCCATCATGATAACTTCTTGAAGTCATGCTATGAGACATTATCTTTTTTTGATGATTTTGTATTTGTCCTCAAATCTAAAACATTGGTTTTTTTGCAAAAGATCTCTTAGATCAAAGGCTATTCCATGAAATTTGTCCTTCGTCTACAGCATCTCTTTTCTCCATCCTTGACCGTAACAAGCTGACTCTCCACACTTTTCTTGAACTAAGAGGTTTCAACACCACTTTTTGGCCATCGTTGTGTAAAGTAAACTTACTGGTGAAACCGCCATGTTTAAGCCATGTGGCTGTATTTCTATAGGTGCACCAAGAGGAGATGTTTAGCACTCATGAGGACCACATGACAAGTAACTTCATCTTCGTATTTGTTGGTAGAGAATGAAACCTACTTATTACGAACGATTATGTCGAAAACTTTTTGGTATTATTGTCAGCATATTATGAGATCGATCCTCAAGAAAAACATAAGATGATTTCTTATTAGATTATTGTTTTTTCATCAGTTGAAGGAAATGGGTCAATTATCAAAATCATTAAACGTTCATTTTTTTGATAATTGGTTTGATTACTAACATAGATAAAGAGATGTCGACTGAGCATCCATTTTTTCACGTTTTCGATGACTTTCTTCTTGCAATATATAGAGACTGGACATTACATGGAAACTTAACGTACAAGTTTGATTTAAGAATTAATTGCCTTAAATTGATAAAGTAAGTTAATGACACGAATAATAGATACCAAGTGTTCTAGATGAATGTTGTGCATTAACTATTGCCATTTATATATATTAACTATTATTTATTATCCAACTGGTCATATCTTAAGTATTACCTCGAAAAAGCTTACTATTACCTTTATTATCTATGCACAACTATACTTGCCAATCATAAATTATGTGGATTGTAATTGGTTTTTAGTCTTGCATCTACATGTTGTGGTAATAAGTATGCAGAGGAGTTGTCAAATCTCGACTTAGGGTGTGAGTATCATGCTATAAAGGGAGTCCAATTGAAATGCTTAAAATTTTCATATCATGTGTATATAATTGTCAAAATCATGATTTTACCTATATGATTTTACTAGTTTATGATTTTATAAAGCCTTTAGAGTTGACTTGGGTATAAAATTGTTTCTATATATGTTTGTTATGGAATCACGAGTCTATATGTAAAATCAGTAAAATCTTATGTTTTTAATCAAGCTTATCGATTCTACCTATTTAAGTCAAATGGACTAAAAATTAGAAAGTATAACTTGGCTTTCATAAGATATAAATATAATTGGTTATTTGAAAGAATTGGAATGAAAATATAAGGATATTATTGGTAGTAGTACCAATAATGATGTTAGCATTGACAATGAAAATGACAATGATTGTGGTAATGGTGAAGAGAAAATTGGAAATAATTTTGACTTTTGATGGTGAAAAGAGAGTTAATGATTTTTTTAGCATTGTATTTTATTATTATAATTTATATTGTAATAAATTTCATATTGGTATTGTTATTTATATTGTAATTTTATACATTAGCTTAAAAACTTATACTAATTTATTTGTATTATAAGTATATCATTTATTGTGAATTGTAATTAAAATTTATATTGAATTTATTTATTCTATCTTATATTTCATGTTTTTATTACTATAGTAAACACATCTATAGTTTTTCAAAATTGATTTTACATAAGTTGTAGAAACTTATGTTTCTACATTTCAATTTTACTGATCCTTTTGGCGATTGAAGGTAGAATTGCGAGTTTGATAACCTTGCATGTGTGCACCCATAATATGAAATCACCTTACAAGTCGAAGTTTGCATGAATTTAATTACATTTCTCTTAATCATAATATATATAATTGATTAATATATTAAATAACTATAGAGACCGGTAATCTATAGTTTGCCAAAACCGTAGAGAATCGATATTCCCTACTAAATTGTAAAATTGAACCATTTCAACTCCAAAGAAAGATAGGTTCGAGTAGGTTTAAAGGAAGACTAGATTTTGAAATAAAAGAATATATAAAGAAGTTTCAAATTTCCAATCATTCAATCTAAGTTTAGACCAAAGCTACAATAATTCACATCCATTTGATGTAACTCTAAGTTATAATGCACAACCAAAGCTATAATAATTCTAAAAGAATCCTTACTTGAAACAAGTGACAATGTCTCATAATAGTCAACACCCTCCTTTTGTGTAAACCCCTTAGCTACTAACCTTGCTTTAAAGCACTCAATTTTTTTTTCACTTGATTCTTTCTTTATTTTAAAGACCTATTTGCATACAATAGGTTTACAGCCTTTAATAAACCAAACACAACTTAATTATTTCAAATGCAAAAAGATAACACATTTAGCATATTCAATTAATTTAAGTAACTATATGGCGTATATCTATCACTAATAGTAATCATGAAACTAGACTCCAACAACCATTTGGATAATATGGAACCTTATATCACATAAGCCTAAGAGGCAATCTTAGAAATTTGAGTCAGAAGTAACCTAGGCCTTACTTAATGCAATGGGAAGTCTATAAGAATCTCAGCCCTTAGAAACTAGTTTAGAACACCTGCAAACTACTAAACTAATGAAGAGATTTTTTTATGGGAAAATTTCTGACACCGTTAACCTTTTCAAAACCCAATTTGGATGATGATCCAAATTGCTCATATTTACCTTATGTCTTTATTTCTAATAAAAAAAATTGAGAATAATCTTACAGGTACAATGATAATTCTCCATGGGATGCCAATATGTCCTACAACTCCCGTTGGACACAGAACATTTTTCAGGATGACAATCAAAGACCTGCTGCGATTGTTTTCCTATTCCGAGGCATTGGATCATGAAGACTTATGTTATTTTATATCTTGTAATTGTTTTATGAACTATTTTGGTTGTATTTTGGTTTTGGGAAACTTTTATTTCCTTGTAATTTTCATTTAGGGTTAGCCACCTTAAAAGTGGTAAACTTGTAATTTTGAGCACTTTTTAACCCTAGGAGTAGCAAGTATAAATACTTGCTTAAAAGAGGGTTTGAGGAAGCCATATTTTGCATAATTGAGAGTTCATTTCACGTGAGGATTAGGGTTTCCTAATTGTCATTAGACTCTTATCAATTTTAATCCCAAGAGTTGAAATTGTGGTGAGTGCAACACCTTGAAATTGTGAGTAGTATCAATTTCATTTTGTTGTGATTTCTTTTCTTCTCTAGTGTGTCATATCTAGGGGTGAATTGAGATAGTTCTTGGACAGATTTGCTTCCTATTATTTTTGAATTCTTGTGTTTAATTAAGATCCTTTGCATTTGAATTCGGTTCTTCCTTGAAGATTACTTCTTGAAACGTGATTATCACTTGTGAAAGGGGTTCTTAGAATTGAAGATTTCTTTTGATTTTGTAGATTATTCACGTGGGATTATATGTGATTAGTGTGATGTTAAAAGAGATTATTATTGTGGTATTACAATTACAACATTGAGTATTTGGATTTCATTGCACCTTCACTAGGTACACGCTATTTTTGCCCTTTTTGGAACCAGTTTGTTGTTGACTTTAGTTTGTTTTTCTTGAGTCTTTTAATTGTGCTTCCAAGTGGATTTAGGCACATCATCGTTTTTGGTATCAAAGCACAAGTTGAGAGAAGGGATTAATTGTATTTGATTTCGTGGAATTAATTATCAATTAGGGTTGATCAAGTGAAAACCGTAAATTGTGTTGTTGTTGTGGTTTTAAGTTTGTGAAATTACCTTGGCTTGGAATTTAATTTGCCGTTTGTTGGAGTTGGATTGGGAAGGTTGTTGTATCATCTTGTGATTAATAATTTTCGTGGAAGGAAGGAAGAATCAAAGTGTTGTTAATTCAACAATTGTGTGAGCTTGAAAAACTTACCAATCTTTACCGTGGCTTGTTGTGGCGTGAAGGAGGATGTGTTAGTTGTTGTTGTGACTTCCATTGTGTAATTGTGAATTAGAGGAGTACAATTTGCAGATTTGCATTGAGTTTTGATTAGTAAGGAATTATTTGAATTCAAACACATGCCATTAAGTTGTGGGAGTTAATGAGTGCTATTTGAATTTGAATTCATTGCTCACCAATTGAAGAAGGCTTGCAATTAGTGAAGTGGTTTGAATTTCAAATTGAAGTTGTTGCCTATTGTGGAATTTGGAATACATTTGTGGAAAGTAACATATTTGTCCTTTGTTATCATTATTTTCCATGGAAGTGGAAGCCCACTTGTTGTTATTATCCCTTGTGTTGTTGCCGTGGAAGTAACTCATCTTTATTGCTGTTGTTACTTGTGTGTTGCCGTGGAGTAGCTTGTGGAAATTAAATTTGTTGCACCGTGTTATTGTGACGTGTTGTGGAGAAGAGTATTACACGTGAGTTGCAATAACATAATTGTAAAGTTAAGTGGGTTTGTTTGTTTGTCTTTTTTTTTTCGTAGTTGCTATTGTGTGGAGTTAAGGGAAGTGTAGTAGTGGAGTGTGTACCCTTGAGTCAAATTGTTTTGAGGATCAGTATACGGGAGTCTACAACTATGTCAAATGACAGTGTGAATGGGGGAATTGGTGATGAAGCTAGTAGTCAGGTTGGTGGAGGTCAGGGTCGTAATGTGGCAGGTAGGAGAACTTTGGAAGAACAACTCCAGGATCTTACTACTATAGTTGCTATACTGGCAACTAGAGTTGATAGAATGACATTACCACAACCACCAGTGGTAAACCAACCGGCACCACCTCGAGTAACTCCACAAAATCCTCATCGAAATAGAGTAATGGGAGATGGGAATTTGAATAGAAGGATGGGTGAGGAGCATCTTCCAAACAGGGAAGAAAGGGATGATAATTTTGGGGCAAACCTAAATCAGAATAGGGATTTCAAGCCACCTCGGGGTTTGGAGTATGTGAAACTACAGATGCCATCCTATGATGGCAAGGGATCAGCAAATGAATACTTAGACTGGGAAGATAAGGTCGAAGGTCTCTTCGAATGTTATGAGATCGATGACAGTACCAGGGTTCGATTGGCTACTGTTGAATTTGTAAGGTACGCTGCACTCTAGTGGAAGAATCTGATTATCAACAGGTGTCGGGATGGAGAGGTTAAGGTTCAGAACTGGAGGGACATGAAAAGACTACTGAGGAAAAGGTTCATTCCTGAACACTACAAACAGGAACTATTTATGCGACTGCAAACATTGAGGCAGGGAGGCAAAACAATAGATGATTATGTGCAAGAGTTTGAGACCCTTATGATTAGGTGTGGGTCTGTTGAGCCTCCAAAGAAAACTATAGCACGTTTTGTCTCAAGTCTAAAATATGAAATAGCGTGTATTGTTAAACTACAGCACTATAATACACTTAATGAGGCTATTCAGTTGGCCTTAAAAGTAGAGAGACAAAGGAGGTCCAACTTCTTTAAGGCTCCGAGCAGTAGGCCTAATACTGTTAATAGACCCATATCAGCTGACAGTCGATCAGGGGGAACAAAGGCGGTAAGTGAGGGAGTAAAGGTAGTGGACACTACTACCCAAACAATTATGAGAGAAACTTTACCCACTGGGAAAGGTAAAGAGGTCGTGGCCCCAGAAACGAGGCAGACTGTTCCCGAATCTACTAGTGGGAAAGCGCGCCAGATAAAATGCTTTAAATGCATGGGATTTGGGCATATAGCTACATAGTGTCCAAATAAGAGGGTGATGACTGTAATGGAAGACATTGGGGAAGATGTTGAGGATGATCATGAACAGATTGAACCTACAAATCTACCAACAGCACTGCAGGAATATTATGATGATCTGACTGCAAACGCGCCTGAGGAGCATACAGGAGGAAAATATCTATCCCTTAATGTGTTACGCAGGGCTTTATCTATATCTCCTGATACTAGTGATATTCAGAGGGAGAACATATTTCATACCTCTTGCAGAATCAGAGGTAACCTTTGTGTACTCATCATCAATAGTGGTAGTTGCACAAATGTTATATCTACTGCACTGGTAGACAAATTACAATTGTCTACTATCCCACATCCTAGTCCTTATCACTTGCATTGGCTCGATAATAGAGGTAGTATGCATGTTACCCATAAGGCAAAGGTTCCTGTGAATGTCGGACAGAATTATCATGATGAGATCCTGTGTGATATAGTCCCTATGCATGCATTCCATTTATTGTTGGGTCGGCCTTGGTTGTATGATCAACGAGTGATATATGATGGGTTTGAAAATACCTATATGTTTAGCATGGGCGAGTCACGCATAGTTCTATTGCCGATGACTCCACCTGAGGTCTAGGGTTTTCAGAAATAGATCAGAAATCCATCCACTACCATTGTTAGCCGGAAGAGTAGGACAACAGAGATACTAGGGTTCAGTTCCACAACTGATCCTCTAGATTTGAGGGAAAATCTTTCAGAAGCCCGAGGAGATAATGGGAAATTTTCTGACACTGTCAACCTTTTCAGAACCCAATTTGGATGATGATCCAAATTGCTCATATTTACCTTATGTCTTTATTTTTAATAAAAAAATTTGAGAATAATCTTACAGGTACAATGATAATTCTCCATGGGATGCCAATATGTCCTACAACTCCCGTTAGACACAAAACATTTTTCAGGATGACAATCAAAGACCTGCTGCGATTGTTTTCCTATTCCGAGGCATTGGATCATGAAAACTTATGTTATTTTGTATCTTGTAATTTTTTTATGAACTATTTTGGTTGTATTTTGGTTTTGGGACACTTTTATTTCCATGTAATTTTCATTTAGGGTTAGCCACCTTAAAAGTAGCAAACTTGTAATTTTGAGCACTTTTTAACCCTAGGAGTAGCAAGTATAAATACTTGCTTAAGAGAGGGTTTGAGGAGGCCATATTTTGCAGAATTGAGAGTTCATTTCATGTGAGGATTAGGGTTTCCTAATTGTCATTAGACTCTTATCAATTTCAATCCCAAGAGTTGAAATTGTGGTGAGTGCAACACCTTGAAATTGTGAGTAGTATCAATTTTATTTTGTTGTGATTTCTTTTCTTCTCTAGTGTGTCATATCTAGGGGTGAATTGAGATAGCTCTTGGACAGATTTGCTTCCTATTATTTTTGAATTCTTGTGTTTAATTAAGTTCCTTTGCATTTGAATCCGGTTCTTCCTTGAAGATTACTTCTTGAAACGTGATTATCAATTGTGGAAAGGGGTTCTTAGAATTGAAGATTTCTTTTAAATTTGTGGATTATTCACATGGGATTATATGTGATTAGTGTGATGTTAGAAGAGACTATTATTGTGGTATTACAATCACAACATTGAGTATTTGGATTTCATTGCACCTTCACTAGGTACACGCCATTTTTGCCCTTTTTGGAACCGGTTTGTTGTTGACTTGAGTTTGTTTTTCTTGAGTCTTTTAATTGTGCTTCCAAGTGGATTTAGGCACATCATTTTTGTAGGAGACCAATATACTTGGGAGTAGAATTGGGTTAACACCTACATCCTAGCAGTTTTTACTAGTATCCTATTTCCAACAAGGGCTTTACATGCCCAGTTCAGGGTAGCTAAATTAGTAACTCAATTCCTATCAAGTTGGTCTTACATCCCAGCCTTACTTGCTAAACAGATCCAATCTTTAAGATTCCTAAAGGAGAAAGGGCATGGAAACTTCCAAGGTTGCCCAGCATTGTTAATAGTATGGTTCACCAATCATCCTAAAGTTATAGGTTGGATCTTGTTAGGAGATCTTTAGCTTCGCAAGTTGACTTAGTGGACTACTTTGCAACTAAGATATAGTTGCCAGAAGGAGTTTAGATTCACCAACAAATGGAGATTATGCAAAAGGCTTACCTTAAGGACATATTCTAGACTGCTAAGTGGAATCATTTCACGCGAGCTATTATAGGATGTGCTAAATTTATTGCTATCCCACTATTAGGTATCACTGGATGTACCAGCTATTTCCTAGCATACATGGTCAAACAGTTAGGATGAGTCTAAGATATTGCTCACAAGCCCCCATTGGATCTAGTTACACTTGATTATCAAAATCCAAACATTCCTTTAGCATTCAAAGTGAACAAGTCGTGAGCCATTAAAGCTATTTAAGATACAAGAGTCTTGAGTCCCATCGTAGATGTAGGAGACCTGGATGGATGAGTGGGGGATTTCAAAGCCACCAAGGAATTCATCATGGACTTCATGTACAAGATAAAGCAGGTTGAGTATCAGGTTACAAGTATACTAGAAACTACCAAAGAAAAAAAAACAACCTCTAAGTTGAAGGCTCACATGGACATGTTTAGAGCTCGAACAGAGATCCAACATCAAGATATAGAAAGGAAGGTGGCGATTTGGAAGGAGAAATTTGAAGCTTCACAAGATTATGTGAAGATTTTAGAGAACCAACTGAGGATGTTAAAGAAGAGAGTCCATGAGCTACTAACGAAGCAAGCCAGTACTTGCCCTAGCAAGATTTAAAAACTATTCTAGATATATTTTGTTTAGAACTAGTTGTTAGGAATGTCAATTGTTTTAGATAGTTAACTTAGTGGTTTGTAGCCCTAGAATTGCAATAAATCTGCAATTAGATTTGACATTCTTATTTAATAAAATTGCCTCACTATTATTCAATTATCAAGATTATTACATCCATGTAAGCATCTTGTCTACATATTTACTTCCTTATTATTGTGTTATTAATTTAATTGCTAAATGAAAAAAAAAAGGATGAAAATAATAAAGATAAAAAAAAATGATAAATGCTAATAGTTGGTGGATTTTCCAAATCCTAAAGATAGCTCCTAGGTAACAAGACCCTATCAGAAGCCTAGTACTCACTCATTTCCGAGTTAGAATAATAGACAACACCGGCAATAATATTTTAAAACAAAGGATTGACACTCTTGAATAGATAATACAGCAAATGGCAAAGTAGATGAAGACTATGACTTATGCAGTCAGTCGCTTCCATCCAAACAAGTCCCCTCAAGGAAATTAGAGTGAGTCTTACCAAACCACTGGTTCAATCCCCATACTACAAGAAGTGAAGTTAGGAGACGATGTGGAGAATTAAAGAAAGGAGTTAGAAGAGAAGCAACAGGGATATAGAAAGGAAAATGCTTCAAAAAGTCAACAAAAAGATGAAGGCCTTGGAAGGGACAAACAGTTTTGATCAGGCGAGGATAGTTAACTTACCAACATATGAGGAAGATGAGTTCCCATTGAAGCTTAAGGTACCCAAATTTGAAAAATATGACGGGACAAGTTGTTCAAAACTACACATGAGGCTATAGATCAAGAAGATGGCAAAGTACGCTAAGTATGATAAGCTTATGGTACAAACATTCCGATATAGCCTCACTTATCCCACCTTAGCCTAGTATGCTTAGCTCTACCTGGATGAGATCAATACATGGGATAAGCTAGTACATGCATTCCATAACCAGTACAAATTCAACACTGAAGTAGCCCCATCCATTTAGGACCTAAGCAATATGCGCAAGAGGAACCATGAATCATTTAGAGAGTGTGCATAACGCTAGAGGAGTATAATTGCTAAAATAACCAACCTACTGCTGGAGAAGGATATATTATGATGTTCATCAACACCTTGGAGAAACCATATTACTAGCACTTAGTGGGGCAAGTCGCTTCCAACTTTGCAAAGATTGTTTCAACAGGATGTTGCATTGAGGATGCAATTGCATCAGGAAGGCTTTTCAAAACTAAAGAGACAAACAAAAAGCCGTCTTCCTTCAAACTTGGAATCAAGAGTAAAGAAGCCACAGTTAATGTTATAAATGCTACTAACTACCCCAAGCCAACCTTGTAAATCACCATCTCAAGAAATCTAAATGATGGCTTACCCTAAGGTCAGAATCCTAATGCTCAACCTTACATAAGGCAATTTACTAGAATCTTGATGCCACTAAGTTAAGTTTTCAATTGTCTTAAGAATGAAAACTTGCTAAGCTTTGAGATTCCCAGTGAAAGGTATAAACCCAAGAACATGGATCCTAGCCAGTGATGTAAGTATCACATGGAGCAAGTGAAGCATTCCACTGATAATTGTTAGAGACTCAAACATAAGATTTAGGATCTTATTGGCACCAAGATGGTTTAGCTAGACTTCATAAAAACCTTAGGGTCGAATGTCAGTAATAACCCCTTGCCGAATCACAGGCAAGCTATCAACATGATTGTCATAGATGAGCCCAAACCAGAGATAGACTTGGATCAACTCCCTATTACTATTGAGCAAGTTGCATGGAACTTGAAGCAAGGAAGGCATTTGTAGGATATAAAGAATCTCAGTGATCAAACTGAGACCAAGCTCACAATCTGCCAATTACTCAAGGAAGGAAAGGTTAAAATGGAGGAAATATAAGAAATGTTAAAACCTCAACCCTGGAGGAATTGCACGTAGAAGGAATTACAAAGGAAGTATTTAGTAGGTGATACTACTATAGACACGCTGGGAGAGCCATTTGATACCTTCAAATACCCAATAGACTATTCCATTGTGCCAAAGGTATATGTTGATGAACCACCTATTGGCTGGGGTCCAAAGTTTGAGGAAGAAGATAACTCAAAAGGTAAAGGGGTTGAAACTGGAGAAATGATAGGAATGATTGGGTCGAATCCTAAATCCTTTGTGTTTGAGTATTAGAGAGAGGAAGAACAGGAGAAGATGTTGACTAAGCCCCGAAAGTTTGCTTTTAATGTACCTATTACACTAGAGAGCTACAAAATGGCACCTCTAAATTACTAAGCTATAAGCTGTGAATGAGGCCCATAAGAACTCGCCACTTGTGATTAGAAAGTTAACTCTTTCTAGAAAATTTTACAATCCAACTAAGGAAGCAAAAGGAAGTCTACTATTGAAGAAGCGTACAAGAAGGTAATGGAAGTGGAAGATAAGGATGAGAACTAAAACTCCTTCATGAGGATCATGAAGGCTAGCGAATACAAAAGCATGGATCAACTAGCTAAAGTGTCCATCCAAATATCTCTAATGGGCCTTCTACTATCTTTAGAGCCACATTGCAAGGTATTAATCAAGATACTTTGTGAAGTTAAGGTCCTTAAGAGCATTTCCTCATAAAAGTTGGGCCCCGTAGTGAATTTTGTGTTTACTATAAACCATTCACTAAAAGAGTTGGGCGAAGAAGGCAACCAACATACCGGGCCATAAATCATCATGGTTAAATGCAGAAACATTGTAGTGGCCGAAGTACTTATCGATAATGGATCATCCCTAAACATATGTGCACTAGCTACTCTAAATCTCCTTGGCATAAATGTGTTTGAGATGAAACCTAGTTCGATTACAATGTAAGCTTTTGATGGATCCAAGAGGGAGATATTAGGGGAGATTGACCTGCAAGTAGAAGTTAGCCCACATATGTTTACTATACCTTTCCAAGTATTAAACATCCCTAAAACTTTTAATTTGTTGTTAGGAA
Source organism: Laguncularia racemosa (assembly GCA_037954665.1). Taxonomy (NCBI): domain Eukaryota; kingdom Viridiplantae; phylum Streptophyta; class Magnoliopsida; order Myrtales; family Combretaceae; genus Laguncularia; species Laguncularia racemosa. Next base: position 924,274 of record JBBMOL010000110.1, on the reverse strand, counting down.
GGCCCTGGATACATGCAATTATAGCTATACCATCTAGTTTGCACCAAAAGGTTAAATTCATAGCCAATGGGCAAATCATCACCATGCTTAGCGAGCAAGATTATGCCATATAAAAGGAAATCGCTATCCCTTACATCAAAAGCAAAGAGTTAAGGGAATTGGGGTTGCACATTTTTTACAAAGTATACATGGTCAACCATAAGGAGGAAGAAGATTTTGCAACATGGTCAACAAAGTAGACACAAATCAGTATGTCTAAATTAGGTTACATACTGACCTAGTGGAAGATTGAGGAGATGAAGCGAAGAATAGGGTGAAGGAGGGAAGATATGCTATACTATGCTTAAATGAAGTTTCCAAACATCAATGAAACTTTTCTAGCACCAGCAATTATTTAGAAACCTGAACCGTTCGAGTCCATCAAGTCTTTCAACTAACATGGCTACATTAACGCTGCTGACATCACCATGGAGAGATTAAGCAATCGGTTTTCAATTCCATTCAATTACATTAGGTCTCTTTTAGAATAATTAAATCATATGGAGCATTTAGTTTACTTTTCCTTGCTTATTAGCTCAAATTATTTCAAAATTGGAACATTTGCAAACCCATGCTTAACATTCAGTAAAATTTCTTTTTTGCCTCTTTCTATGCATTTAATTGTCCTTTAAAGTTGCCTTTTATTCTCTCAAATCCAATGTTATTCACGAAAATGGAGGATATCTCACGCCTATAAATGATGAAAACACCAATATCACCCTAACCATGCTAGGTCAAACGTTAGGGCTGATGTTGAAATTCCAAATGAGATCTAGGAAAATTAGCACCGATTTTTTTTTAAAAAAAAAAAGTTGAGTTATCATTAAGGAACCTATACTAATAGTAGTAAACTTAGGAATGGAAGAAAACCCCCAGAATTTGAAAGTTAAGAGTAACTTAAACCAAGAGCACAGTAAAGACTTAACCCAATTATTGGCTAAATACCTAGACATGCTTGCTTAGGTGTATGGGGATATGCCCGCTTTAGATCCTTTGATAGTGGTTCATAGGTTGCCCACTAAGTCAAATGTTAAACCAAAGAAACAAAAGCTTAGGCATTTCCGACCCAACATTCTTCTAAAAATCAAAGAGGAAGTGAAAAATTTGTTGGAGGTTAGATTTATAGAAGTATCAGACTATCTAGAATGAGTAGTTAATATGGTACCCGTACTTGTAGATTTCAAATACTTGAACTAAGCTATGCTTAAAGACAACTTTCTCCTACCATATATAGATGTCTTAGTGGATAATACGGTCAAAAATCACCTCTTCTCCTTTATGGATAGTTTCTCGATGTATAATCAAATTAAGATGGTGGAAGAGGATAAAACCAAAACAACATGGGGGACATTCTGTTATAAGGTCATGCCTTTCAGTTTGAAAAATGCTTAGGCAACTAATTAACATGCTATGGTAGTTTTATTTCAAAACTTGATGCATAAAGAGGTGGAAGTGTATGTTGATGACATGATTGCCAAATCTCGAGAAGAAGAAGATCACGTGGAAGTGCTTAAGAAATTGTTTCAACAACTAAGGAAGTTTCAATTAAAGCTAAACTCGAAAAAGTGCACATTCGAGGTAGCATCAAGGAAGTTATTGGGGTTTGTAGTTAGTAAAGAGGGTATTGAAGTTGACCTTAATAAGATGGTCATACTATAAATGCTAGCTCTATGATCATTTAAGGAGGTTTGAGGATTGTTAGGGAGGCTAAATAGTATAGCTAAGTTCATTTCTCAATTCACTGATAAATGCTGCCCTTTATTTAAACTCTTGAGAAAGAATGCAGCAATAAAATGGGATAGTGAATGCGAAGATGCATTTGCCAAAATTAAAGGACATTTGATGAATCCACCAATACTAATATCTCCTATTCCTAGAAGACCATTATTCTTGTACTTACAATACTCTAAGAATCTATAAGTTGCATGCAAGGGCAAAGGAATGAAGATGGAAAAGAGCATGATATCTATTACTTGAGCAAGAAATTCATTGAAAAGGAGCCAAAGTACTCGAAAATTAAAAGGACAAGTTATGCCTTAGTCTAGGTAATGCATCGACTTAGACAATACACTCTATATTACCCAGTTGAACTATTAACCAAGCAAAACCCGTTGAAGTACTTAACAAGAAAGCCGGCACTAGTAGGTAGGATCTCTAAATAACAAATGTTACCATTTAAATTTAATACTATGTATGTGAGCCAAAATTTAGTAAAAGGGTAAGCTTTAGCGGATCAATTAGCTAAGCATCCAATAGAGAACGTCACCAAAGACCTAAAAGCTCAATTTCCTAATAAAGAGATAATGGCTACTGAAGAAGAATTGTAAGAAGAAATCAAGGCACTAGCATGGAAATTGTATTTCGTCAAAGCAATAAATGTATTTGGATGTGGAATAGAGGTAGTTTTGATATCTCTTGAAAGTAGTCACTTTCTAGTTGCAGCCAAGTTAACATTCCCATACACAAATAATATAGCAAAATATAAAGCTTGCATTATGGGACTCAAAATGGCACTAGACATAGGCATCCAAAATTTGGAGGTATATAGGGATTCATCCCTCATTATTCTTTAGACCCTAGGACAATACAAGACCAAGGATAGTAAGTTAATACCATACCATCAACACCTAAGTGAGATAATGGAAAAATTCAAGAAAATTACTTTCACTTATGTACCTAGGACTTAAAATTAGTTTGTGGATGCTTTAGCAACACTAGCATCCATGATATGAATTACAGATGGGATAAAGACACAATCTGATAGGAATAAAAATCCGACAAGACCTATCATTAGGGCAAGAACTGAAGGATTTCAAATCTTAGCGTTGAGGGCCCATTTTGAGCAGATCGACCCCGAAATTATTTATATATTAACCTCTTTTCTATTATTCTTGTATTGTGTTTTCCAACAGGCACACTTATCATATTCTATAGGGCAATGGACAAACTCCCTCAGACTCAAATTGTGGGTTATCCATGAACCGACCTGAACCGGCGATGAGTTGGGCTGATGGATCCTATAGAAGACTGGCATCTTGAAGACCATTTCTTTTATATATTTACACTTTTATGAACTATTTTTGGTTGTATTTGGTTTTGGGACACTTTTATTTCCTTGTAATTTTCATTTAGGGCTAGCCACCTTAAAAGTGGCAAACTTGTAATTTTGAGCACTTTTTAACTCTAGGAGTAGCAAGTATAAATACTTGCTTAAGAGAGGGTTTGAGGAGGCTTATTTTGCAGAACAAACACTTCACATTTCGTGAGAGGGCTTAGGGTTTTCCTAATTTCAAATTCTCTTATCAATTTCAATCCCAAGAAGTTGAAATTGTGGCGAGTGCAACATCTTGAAATTGTGAGTTATATCAATTTCATTTTGTTGTGATTTCTTTTCTTCTCTAGTGTGTCATATCTAGGGTTGAATTGAAATATTTCTTGGTCAGATATCCTTTTTGTTATTCACGAATTCTTGTGATTATTTGAAGGAATTATCATCTTGATCTAATTCATCTTTAAGGATTTCCTTGATAACGTGATTTTCACCATTGGAAAGGGATTGTTTTGTTACGGTTTTTCTTTGTCAAATTGAGGCTTCATTTACGTGGATTACATGAAATTAGAGTGTTGTTAGAAGGAATTTTCATTGAAGTATTCTGATTATATCATTGGTTGTTTGAATTTCATCCTTTCATCATTAGGGTTCATTTGAAAAGTGCCATTTTTGGATCCGATTTTGCCTTGACTTGAGATAGTTTTTCTTAAGTCCTTTGGATGTGCTTTTAAGTGTGTTTAGGCACATCATCTTTTTGGTATCAGAGCTCTTGTTGAGAGAAGGGAATTGGTTGTATTCAATTTCGTGGAAGTGATCATCAAATAGGGTTGATCAAGTGAAAACCGAAATTGTGTTGTTGTTGTTGTTTGATATTGCAAAATTGTTTTGGATTGGGAATTGATTTGCTGGTTGTTGGAGTTGATTTTGGAAGGTTATTATATCACTTTGAGGAAACTAATTCACATGGAAGAGCAGAAGTACAAAGTGAAGTTACTTTAGCAAATTGTTTTTTTGAAATTGTGAAACTTACCAATTGTTGCCGTGAAGTAGCTTGTGGCGTGAGGAGTTGTGAAGTTTGTTGTTTGAATTCCATTGTGTAATTCTGAATTTGTGAAGTAAAATTTGCAGATTACATTAAGTTTGGTTAGTAAGGAATTATTTGAATTCAAATCATATGCAATTAAGTTGTGGGAGTTAATGATTGTTATTTGAATTTGAATTCATTGTTACCAATTGAGGAAGGCTTGCAATGAGTGAAGTTATTTGAATTTCAAATTGAAAGTTGCAGCCTATAGTGGGATTCGGAATTCATTTTGGGAAAGCTACTTATTAATCTTTTGTCTTCATTATTTGCCATGGAAGTTGAAGACTACTTGTAATCAATATTCACCTTGTTGTTGCCGTGGAAGTGATACATCTTAATTGTTGTTGTTGTTTGTGTTGTTGCCGTGGAGTTATTGGTGGAGTGAGTGCACCGTGATTGAAGGTGTGTGTGGTGGTGTAAATTTGTGGATTTATGTGGATTAAAGGTGCTGCACATCAAGATCAATTGTAGGTGTGAAACCGTGGCAATAAAGGAAAATTGAAGTAGTAGAATTTGAATTCAAAAATAAACATTAAAGCGTGAAAGTAATTGAACTTATTACTTCAACACTTGTGAGTTGAATTTAATTTCTTAACTACTTAGAAGTATTTATTTGTGCTTCACTTATTCTAATATACTTGAAGTGATAAAAAGTATTTATTGCATTGCTGACTTGTTGCACCGTGGGTGTACAAGTGTGTGTGTTGTTATCCAAACTTGTTACTGTGACGTGGTGAAGTGAAGGGAGTGTGCTACAAATTATTTGAGATTACATTTGTACTTTAGATAAATCGCATCCACAAACATGTCATATGATAGTGTAAATGGGTACATTGGCAATGAGGCCAATAGCCAAGTGGGTAGCAGACCAAGTCGTCGAAATACAAATGGAAGAACTCTAGATGAACAACTTCGGGACCTTTCTACACTTGTTGCTACATTAGCAACAAGGATTGATAGGATGACATTGCCACCACCACCTGTGGTAAACCTTATGGCACCACCTAGAGTAAAGGGAGATTATCATGCTCTTAGGGAAGATAGAGATGATAATTTTGGGCTTAATCCATATCCGGACAGGGAATTTAGACCACCTCGAGGACCGAAGTGTGCGAAGCTACAGATGCCTTCATTTGATGGTAGGGGTTCCGCAGATGATTACCTAGATTGGGAGGACCAAATTGTGCAGACGCAAGTATGCCAACCTTCAAAGGTTCTTGAGGGCTCTAGTGACACGAGCCAACCCTTAGAGCATAAAATTTGTCAGACACCGATGTGCCAACCTTCAGAGTATCCTGATGATCATAGTCAGACGAGCAGACCACCAGAGAGCCAGACTGTTCAGAGACAGTTATGTTCACCTTCAGAGGTTTTAGAAGGTAATAAGCAGTTGGGCCAACCATTAGAAGACCATGAGGATCAGCAGCATACAAATGAGTTAGAAAAAGAGAAAACAGTTTCAGTGGAACAGGTTGATACAAGGGTAACTTTAGTGGATAATGGGTCATTATTTGTGTTGCAGAAGAGATACATCCTGGAAATGGAGGAGAGAAGACAATCACCACCTATAGTATTTCAGATATTGGGACTCTGCAAAGATATTTCTTCAGGTGACTTGCTAGGAGGAAACAAAGTCTCTACTGCATTTGATCTACTAGATTTGAGGACAAATCTTTTTGAGGCCTGAGGAGATGATAGGAATAAAAATCCGACAAGACCTATCATTATGGCAAGAACTGAAGGATTTCAAATCTTGGCGTTGAGGGCCCATTTTGAGCAGATCGACCCCGAAATTATTTATATATTAACCTCTTTTCTATTATTCTTGTATTGTGTTTTCCAACAGGCACACTTATCATATTCTATAGGGCAATGGACAAACTCCCTCAGACTCAAATTGTGGGTTATCCATGAACCGACCTGAACCGGCGATGAGTTGGGCTGATGGATCCTATAGAAGACTGGCATCTTGAAGACCATTTCTTTTATATATTTACACTTTTATGAACTATTTTTGGTTGTATTTGGTTTTGGGACACTTTTATTTCCTTGTAATTTTCATTTAGGGCTAGCCACCTTAAAAGTGGCAAACTTGTAATTTTGAGCACTTTTTAACTCTAGGAGTAGCAAGTATAAATACTTGCTTAAGAGAGGGTTTGAGGAGGCTTATTTTGCAGAACAAACACTTCACATTTCGTGAGAGGGCTTAGGGTTTTCCTAATTTCAAATTCTCTTATCAATTTCAATCCCAAGAAGTTGAAATTGTGGCGAGTGCAACATCTTGAAATTGTGAGTTATATCAATTTCATTTTGTTGTGATTTCTTTTCTTCTCTAGTGTGTCATATCTAGGGTTGAATTGAAATATTTCTTGGTCAGATATCCTTTTGTTATTCACGAATTCTTGTGATTATTTGAATGAATTATCATATTGATCCAATTCATCTTTAAGGATTTCCTTGATAACGTGATTTTCACCATTGGAAAGGGATTGTTTTGTTACGGTTTTTCTTTGTCAAATTGAGGCTTCATTTACGTGGATTACATGAAATTAGAGTGTTGTTAGAAGGCATTTTCATTGAAGTATTCTGATTATATCATTGGTTGTTTGAATTTCATCCTTTCATCATTAGGGTTCATTTGAAAAGTGCCATTTTTGGATCCGATTTTGCCTTGACTTGAGATAGTTTTTCTTAAGTCCTTTGGATGTGCTTTTAAGTGTGTTTAGGCACATCACAATCACTAAAGATTAAAGTTGAAAAGAAACTAGCCTTCTACTTGGTGACTGAAGCAAATCCCAGTAAAAAGCCATAGTACCACAACATTAAAGTGTTACTTCAAGAAGGCAAATACCTTAAAGGCACTAATAGGAAAGATCAAAAGGCTTTGAGGAGATTTGCTACCCATTCTACTCAATAGATCTACACTATACAAGAGGTCATTTGACACCACTGTACTCAGATGTGTTGATGAAGAGGAAACAGATACCCTAATGAGAGAAATACATGAAGGGGGTTGTAGATCACACATGAATGGGTATATGTTAGCCTAGAAAATCATAAGAATGGGCTATTTCTAGATGACTATAGAGGCAAACTATATTAAGCATGTAAGGCGTTGTCACTTATGCTAAATATTTGCAAATAAGATTAATGCGCCATGTCAAGAGCCACATGCACTGTTAGCCCCTTAGCCGTTTTCCTTGTGGGGCAATGATATGATTGGCCTAATAACCCTAAAAGCATCAAATGGACATCGATTCATCCTTATGGTAATTGATTATTTCACTAAGTAGGTCGAAGCCTCTTTTTACACTAATGTAACCAAAGGAGTAGTAGTCAGGTTTCTAAAAAGAGATATAATTGCTAGGTATGGGGCACTTGAATCAATCATCACAAATAATGGTACCAACTTGAACAATAAGTTGATGATAGAAATATGCCAGCAATTTGGGATAAATCATAGAAGCTCAACCTTATATTGACCTCAAATGAATGGAACATTGAAGCAGTAAACAAAAACATTAGAAGGATTATAGAAAAAACGGCGATCAATTATACTAATTAGATATAAAACTTTAATAAGAACCTCGACCGGAGCCACTCTTTATTTGTTAGTATATGGAACCGAAGTAGTGCTACCCATAGAAGTGGAAGTCTTATCATTTAGGGTATTGGCAGAAATACACCTGGATGAAGTAGAATGGTTAAAGAAAAGGATTGATCGATTGAACCTGACTAATGAGAAAAGATTTACGGCATTATGCTGTGGTCAACATTACCAACAAAGGATGGTCAAGGTGTTCAATAACAAGGTGTGCTTAAGAAGCTTCAAGGAAGGAGACTTAATACAAAAGAAGGTATTACCGAACGTGCAAGATCTTAAGTTCAATAATATTGTTTACCATTCTACATTTCTCTTTTGGTAATTTTCATCATTTGCAAGCAAAGTTAATATCCTACAATCATCAATGATATTGGATTGGTCACTAACCAACTAACCTACCTAGTCATAACTTATTAACAAGTATTATCCAATAATACACCTAAACACAAGCACCCTAAACACATTAGACACATAAGTAGCTAACTACTCCCTCATGATTTAATTTTTCTTAAAAGGAGTCTTGCATTGATAAGCACTAAACCAATTGCAAAAATTGATCTGTAAGGACAGCATAGTCACTAGAGATGACAAACCAATCGAACACCATTGATAGCTAGAAGAATAATTGAGTGAATATCGAGCCACAACATGGGTCTACTACTTAAGAATATCCACAAGGATGATAAAACCTCTTGTCATTAGCAAGCTTGGAAAAAAAGTCCATGACAGTAGAAAAATCGATTACTTGGGGGCTAACATTTAAAGATACACCTTTTTAAAATCTATCCCTTAAAGATGATGACCTAAAACCCATCCCTTCAAGATAGTGACCCAAAATCCATCACTTTGAGATGGTGATCCAAAATTTATCCCTTCAAGATGGTGACCCAAAATCCATCCCTTCAAGATGGCGACCTAAAATCCATTATTTCAAGATGGTGACCTTGAAAAAAAAAAAAAAAGGTCTCTTTTGAGAATTTTTAGCCAAAAATGGTGTCTCTTTTGTTTTTGTAGCAAAGTTTTTTCCTAAACTTTACTATAAAGAGAGACAACTGTAAACATCCCATTTTTGCCTTATTAAAATAATTAAGAATGAAGTCAAGATAAAAATAAATAAAATAATAAACAAAAATAGAAACAAAATAAAATGGTAACAAAGGAAAAATATAAGAAAAGTAACTAAATAAAATGAAAAAATAATAATATATTAATTTTTCAAATTTTGGGGAATAAATTTAGTCCATTAAATTAAGCCTAGGTCTAATTAAATAATTGGTCTAAGCGATATTTCAAAGTTAAATAAACATTGCGAGTAATAAAAATAAAAATAAAAATAAAAAAGCTTGGCCTAGTTAGCTAGGGTCCAAGCTTTGCATGAAAATAGAAACCAGACGTCATAGGTTTGAATCCTAAGAATGCACTTCAAAAATGTTTTTTTTTTTCTACTGTGGAGAAAGCGCTGTTATGTGGTAACAATTCATTGGCCAAAGGAGATCACATGCTAGGCACATGATCATCTTTAACCTCCAAGCAATGGTCAAGAACAATGAGAGAAAGATACGCACGCAAGATATTACCAAATCTAAGCTGTTTTCATAGAAATTTGATACAAAGTTATCAATTGAAAACTAAAAAAAAAATATTTAATCTAAAGATTTATAACAAATTTTTTATATTAAGTCGAATCTCAAAAGGATAAAAATGGGTCTCAAACGTAGGCTTGATTCAAGCTTATCAAATTGAATTTTTTCTTGTTTATAAATAAAACTCAATCCCATGAACTAAAAAAGAAAAAACCTTCAACATCACAGGATACACATTCATAAGCTCACACAATCATCTTCTCTCTCTAGTAACCCCAAACCCATGCCGAAATCTCTCTCTAAGATTCCTCCACCCATACTCAACCTCAAGCCATAATTTAGGTGCCATTAGTTTTCTCAAGTCACGAGGAGTAAGAAAAGGCTAGTCTTGCAAATTGATAGCACTTCGGAAGCTTAGATCGACAAACCCTGAAGGACTTCACCATCGGCTACCTCTCAAAACACCACCTAAACTAGTTTTTAATGAAAACCAATGCCACCAATCAACTCCACACCCACCTTTAATCACAGCCAAAGCACCACCAACGAAGAACCACAGTTAACATGCCCATCGCGACCAAACTTGAATCCAATCGCAACTAGACCCATATCTAGACCCGTGACCAGATCCAACTCGCGACTAAGTAAGTGTATTTTTTAATTAATTAATTAAGTTTTTTAGTAATTGATGCTTAGTTGATAAATAAAATGAACATTAAATAATAAAATGGGTTTAGTTAAAAATAAGTATGATTAATAAAATTAGTAACTAAGGTAGATTTTAGATTAAGATTAATAATATAGATATAATTAGGTTAATAATCTTAGCTTAATTTATTTAATTTAGTTAATGACATTGTATAGACTTAGCATATATTAGGAAGATTAATGAGTTAGTAAAGTAATTAATTAGGAGGGGACCATTGAGTAAGCCTTAGGTGTTACAACGTAATCGTCGCCTAAGGATAATTAGGTTCCCAACTAGTTTTTTTAAATAATGAGTAATAATTATTTTATAAATGTAAAATATAGTTTTATTTTGAAAAACATAAAAAGGTTTTGCCACATAGAAAAATGATTTTCATGAAAAAAAAAAAAAAAACTTTGATTGGTATTTTCAATATTTAGGTCTTTAGCTCTTTCAAATTTAGGAAAATAAAGTTTAAGCTTAGAAATTTTCTTAAATAAATTAAAATGGTAATAAAGGGAAACTTGTCTTATTTTTATAATTAAAATTACCCAACATACTAAAGTTTTATGAAAACAAAAATACATTGATTCAATCCTGATTATCCAATACATATGCACATATGGGGCAACCACATATAAAATTGCAAAAAAATATATTTTATTCTTTTTTAATTTCAATTTATTATATAAAAAATTGTAAAAATATTTTGTCCTTTTAAAATTTCAATTTCTAATATAAAAACATAAAATATTTTATTCTATTATTTTTTAATTTTATTTTAGTAAAGTAAAAATGAAAAATTTTTATTCTCTTTTATTTCATTTTTAAATAAGAATAGAAAATTCGTAATAAAAAATAATTGAAAATTTTCCATGCTGTTTTGATTTATTTCATGCTTTATCTATGTTAAAAATATCATGTCTTACATATGTGATTGTGAAGGAACTTTATATGATGCTTTTAATTCATTTTCTTAAAAAATAATAAGTGGTAACTATTTAGGTTTTAATGGGATAGCTTCTAAGTCCAAATTTTTTTGTTAATATTTTTCTAGAATGTTTTTTTTAGAAAATTTTGCTTACTAGTAGCTAGTTAAGGTTAATCCATCTAATTAACCTTAAATAATTTTATTTTCCAACTTAGGTTGGTGGCAACTCCAATTTTTCTTAAAATAATAAAAATATAGTTTTTCCTTAATTTTACTATCAAGTAACTTATATTAAGTAGACTGGACTTAATATAAGTTAGATTAAGGAAAAATCCAAAATTAGGCTCGATAGTTATTACATCTTGTGATAAGGTTATTAGTGTCTTTTGACACAATGTAGACCCTAATTGCCAATATCTTTAAAAAGAGATATTATTCTCTTTTCCCACTTTCCTTCTTTCTTTCTTCTTTCTTTACATTATCTCTACCTTCAACAATTTCATTCCCTCCTCTACAAACTATAACTTTAGGCAAAGGTAAGTGGCATTTATTTGCTTTCTTTGTAAAGTTAAACTAATGTGGATATCCTAGTGCAAGAATTGGAATGACAAATAGAAGATTCTTGATCTTTGGGAGTGAACCGATGAAAAGGTAACAATATTAAAGAAACTACATTATAGGTGTAAATAATTGTATTAAATTAAATTAATTAGCAGTGTTTCTAATGAGGGTTCTCACTATCTAAAGGATTAGGATAGAAAAACATAGTCAAAATATATGCAGTTAGATAAGGAGTTGTGTGAGAAATTCAATGAACAAGTAAGTCTCTTTAATGTGTAATTTTAGGTGACTATTGTAGTTGATTAGAATGTATGAAATCAACACTTGAATATCGTTATCTACAATCAAGAAACACCAAATTGGTTGAAAGAAAGAAGTTTTCACAAATATGAGAGAATTTTAGAGGTACACATAACTAACATGGCCATGTTGGTGCCTATGTTCTTTATGTACACACTCATACATGAAGGATATGGTCATGTATTGCATGAAAAAGAGAAAAGTTTCTTGGCCGAGAGGTACACAGGTAGAAACACGACCATGTTTCCACCTATGTTAATGGCTATGTTCCTGCCCACATTGTTTCCATCTTCTACTAAAATGATGTTTTTCATAAATTTCTATTTTCCAATGTTTTCCAATCAACCAAATGATTAAAATTAAATTAGTTTAGCCTATCTAAAGCCTTAAATGTGCATGTTTATAACATTTGAATAGGTTTGAAGTTTAATAGAATTAAGATCATGAAGATATCGTGATGTTGGGTATACTATGTTTATTGGTCATGCTTATTCAGTTGGAATCAAATTCAACTTGGATTATATCTAAATAATAAGTGTATGCTACTTGTGTGTAGTTAGGCCTAAGGGACTTAGAGTACTAGTGCTCTCAAGATGGCATTTCGATGATCAATGTGTAATGGTGTTTGAGTGGAGTCATGCTCCAAAATGATTTAGGAAGATTTTAGGTAACTCATGGACTCATGGACATTGGGGAGTACCTAATGTTGTGTGTATGTGTGTATATATATATATATGTTGTGATTGGGGTCTTGTGTTACATCAAGTCTTTGGATGCCAAGACTATGCTATTTGTCACACTTAATAAATGATAATAAATTGGTGAATTGTAATATTTATGTTGCATATCTGCTTGTGAATGTATAACTGCATGGAATGCATGTGTTTTTTTTAGTATACATAGTACTAGGCATTAACTCACCCCTCATGAGGAACCTTTTCAACTGCAAGTTTATCTTATGAGATCATAGTGTATAGACCCTTATCAGGATCTAGGAGATGATGAGAACTATGTTTACTACTACGATGACTTAAGTGTTGAGAGGATGATAATTGATGTATTGTTTAGTTTGATTGTGATAGAAATGAAACTCTAGTTCATGTATAGTGATAGTTGTATTTGTGATGTAGTTCGTCTATGTATTATTGTTCTACAAAAGCTAGACAATGGTTTACTTAGTACATTAGCTATATTTGTAGTTGTGGAGTGAGACTCTTTAGAGCCACTCATTAATGTCATATGGAAATTTTAATTGCAAATTGATTGAAGTTCTAATCTATAGTGAAGTTCATAGTTGTTTTGAGCCTTTACTTATCATCACATTATGATGGCACGTGGCAGGTTGTGTTCGTTTCAAGTTCTACTAGCTTAAGCGGCACCAAAGCTAGGTTTATTGATCCTTAGAAATTTAGAAATTGAATCAGTATAATTGTGAAATATGAAGAGAGTGGATACTATATGAGTCTAATATTGAAATGATAGATTAATATATTAATTTATATTTAATAATTGTACTACAATAATTGTTATGTTTTAAATTCCTAACATAACCTTTTCCCCTTTTTTTTTTTTTCCTTTCCTTTCTCTTATAGAATGCCTAGAAGAATTTCAGGACCAAGTTCTACATCAACTGTGAGACAAGATGCCCTTGATGATAAGATGCCACCTAAACCACCATAGTAAGGTTATGGACAAGCCGATAACTACACTGCGTACTTACTGGAGGTAATCAAGTCTTTGGTTGATGTGGTAGTGTGATGGTAGAAGTAGTTGCAAGAATAGCAAATGTAAAGGAGTAGGTAAGGACAAATTGGTGGAGATGTTAGAGACAAGCTTATTAGACTAATCAACTTAAATAAGTTTATGTGATTAGTAAGAGAATTTAAGCCAAAGTTAAATGATCTATTAGATGCTAAGCAATAGATTAAAGAAATGGAAAAGGGATTTACAGCTTTTAAGGTTCTTGAAGAGAAGAAAGTGGATTATATTGTTTATCTATTGAAAGGTATCACTTTAGAGTGATGGTCCAGCATTTCAACACTGATAATGGGGTTTGTTACTTAGGAGAGATTTAAACAGTTGTTTTATGAAAAATATTTTCCAAGCAGCATGTGAGATAAGATGCAAGTAATAGGCTACTATAATTGCCACCTAGGGACCAAATCAGCAGAGGATTATGAGGCGGAGATGAACTACCTAGTGAAATTCATGCCAGAGTCCTTCAAAGCAAATGAGAGATCTAAGGCTTGTAGGTTTGTTTTAGGTTTATAGCCCACCCTACAGCATGAGGTAAGGTCCTTTCAATTGGCCATGTATTTTGAGGTAGTCAACAAGGCTAAGTTCCTAGAGTAAACTCATAAGAGGATGAATGAGTTAAGGACCCAAGGAGCATGAGTAGTGTTAAGCAAGAGGCCTACTCAAAGTATTGTAATGTAGCAGAAGGGTAAGAAGCCCTAGACTTATCGACTAAACTTGTGGTCATAGTAGCCCCCTCTTCTTGGATGAAAGCTTTACCAACGTGATTTGATTGTAGATGCACTAAATGCTTTATGTCACATAAGCTAAGAGAAAGTAAATGGCTAGAGGGTACATATTTTTCATGTGGAAAGACGAATCATAATAACAAGACTTGCATCAAGAAATCAATCCCTCTCATATTCCATTACTTTTGTAAGTAAAGTGGCTACAGGGCAATGGATTATATAGCAACAATAGACCAAGCTACTCCTATAATTCAAACAGGGAGGCCTCAAGTTGTGAGTCAAGCAAGCAAGTAAACCTCAACCAGGGGGAGCAAGATAGAGAGCACCAACCTAAGTGTATGCACTATAGTACCAAAAAACTCCTGATTTGGACACATTGGCAGGTATGCTTCTTGTATAATCTACTAGTGCATATGTCCTATTTGACATTGGTGCCACTCATTTCTACATGTCAAATGCATTCATGCATGTGTTGTGGTATTGTTGTTGAGGCTTTGGATGACTCTTTGAGTGTGAACACACCTTTGGGAATAGGAAAGAATTTGAGTCAAATCTATAAAGAGGTCACCATAGAAATAAAAGATAGAATACTCCTAGCAAATCTTTTAGTTTAGGAGATGACTAACTTTGATGTTATTTTGGGTGCCAATTGGTTGTTTAAGCACCATTCTATCATTGATTGTCATAGCATGGTGGTTTATTTCAATCCACTTGAGGAAGCACCTTTCTGTTTCAAATTGGAAGCTTAAAGACCTATAAGATTGCCCATCTATGAATTTTAAGGTAAGAGCATGTTAATTGCAATAACTGTAAAATTTAGTGAAGTAATGAAGATTGACTAAGTACTGATCGTAAAAGAATTTTTAGAAGTCTTTCTAAAGGATTTGCCAGGATTACCTCTAGTAAAAGAGATTAAGTTTTGTATAGACTTGGTACCCAATACAACTCTTATATCTAAGACACCATATTGTATGTCACTTACTAAACTGGCAGAGTTAAAAACACAACTACAAGAGTTACTTAACAAGAAGTTCATCAAGCTTGGTGTATCTCCTTAAGGTGAACCTATGTTGTTTGTGAAAAAGAAAGATGGTAATATGAGACTTTATATTGATTACAAAGAGTTGAACCAAGTCACCATCAAGAACAAGAATCTCTTCTTAAGATAGATGACTTGTTTAATCAACTGTAGGGAGCTTAACCCTTCTCCAAAATCGACTTGAGATTTGAATATCATCAATTGAGGGTTTGTCATGCCTTGAAAGGGGGCTTAGAAGTCTCCGCTAAAATCATCATAGCATGTGTGCAACCTTTACATGATGATCGTCTTACATGTTAGAGATCGTAAGACTCTAAATAAATAATTGCATCTACAACTAATCATAGTACATATAATTGGATAATAAAATACAACTATAGATCCCATACCCCATGGTCAACCATGATCACAGAGAATCGATATCTCCTACCAATCAGTAAAATAGGATAAACCTAGGTTTCTCAATTTCAAATTCTATTCGCATGGGGATCCTAACATTTCATCTAAGTAAATCTATCCTCCACAATTCTTACTTTGTTGTTTTGGTCCTCCAAAACTCTCAACACTTCATATCTTATCCTGTCCCGCGCTTTCGTAACTGCTACTTGCAAAAGAGTCTGTGAAGGGGTGAGCACACTATGGCTTAGTGAATGGGATGGTAACACTTTCAATGCTACGTACATATAAGCAATATCAAATTAAGTTATCAAAACATATGCTATGCATGAGCAACCATATGAATGCAATATCTCATATGGTCTTCCAGTAACTGACATGAAATCTAGGGTACGCCCCCTTGACCTTAGGTTACGGATTTAGAAGCCACCATCAGTTCCCAAGTCATTACCCGATTTATTTATCTTGTTACTTTGTTAATTATGACATTTTCTTAACTCAACAGTGAACGCTCCCGTGCCTCTCTACACCAAACGGAGCAAAACCCTCAAGGACAGGCTAGACTCAGAACCGTCAAAGCGCGATAATCCCCTAATCACTTAGTTCGCACTTGGCGGAATAGTGATCCTCTTGATCACTTCTAAAGCATCCTGTAGCAATGATGGCCTTCAATCTCATGCAATGTCTCGTGAAAATGCATGTTAAGTTTTAATCTCGTCCACATCGTACTTTAATGGATTAATTTAAAGTGATCAAATAACATATATAATCAAAATCAATTCTCAATCATACCATAGAGGTAAACATCAAACATTCCATTTCACATTCATCACAACAAGCACAGATTATGCCTTTCTTATCACTCAAGGCAAACACTGAACCTAGACCCCATGAACATAGACTTATCTAGTCTTACAACCAATTAAATTAACTTGACACCTCTCTATGCCATTTCTTTTAAATGTCAAACCACTCGGGTTGACTTACAATCATCATCTCTGACACCTCTGTATCATTACACTTCTCAAGTGCTCTATCATTCTCACACTTTTGAGAGCCAAAAAGGTCGTCTTGTTTTCTCTTTCAATGTCCTCAAGACATTTGTATATGATATATATATATATATATATATATATATATGTATATATACATACATATTAGTGACACATCCTTACTTAAAGATAATTTACTAAACACTTTCCCTTATGAACTTAAGAGGGTAAGAAAACACGATCGTTAGGTTATAAAAACCAACATTGCACTCATGATTTGTACGATTGGCTTCATGAGTATATTTCGTAAATATAATAGGAAAATAAGTTTGTTTAAGTATATGTATACACATTCAAGAACAACTCTGATATGTATACATAATGATACCTATACACCTTATTCCAACTAAGCACACCTACTTGGTAGCTATAGAAGGAAAAGCTAAGTTTCTATATTCTAGTTTGTTTTGTAAGAAAACAATTTTTAAAACATGGGTTAAGCTTATGGTAATAGCACTAACGATATGGTGCTAAGTGCTATCATTAAGGTAATGACATCTATACCCTCGGACCATTCATTTCTCTACACTCTTCACGACTTCTTTCATAACTCATTAATCCCCACTGCATAACTCAACTCAACAACAATCACATCAAATCGCAAACACATCAAATAGCAATTTCACATGCATAGCAATCAACATACAACATAACAAGGTAGCATATCATTAAGTTTCCCACTCACCTATTTAGGATTGTTGTAGCCCTAGCCGGAGTCGAGCGATTCCAGCGAGTAACTCCTTTGCTTTCCTCTTGAAATCAGTGTCCTTCTACAATGCTTTCTCAACCAACCATAGAAGGTCTCATCTCCCCTTAACTTTGGTAGTCTTCTAGCACCTGATATGTGTACTCTACTCATCTTTCGTTTGATGGTAAAGCATGAAGCTTCCTCCTTAAGGAACTTTGGGCGAACAAGATTCAAATGTTGAACTTCCTATGAATCTGTGCTTCCAACACCTCAAGTTGCTGTGATCGACTGTCTGCTTTCCTTGTGTAGAAGTCGAGCAATAAAATGTCTTCGACCTGCCAAATTTGGAATTCCTTCTTCCGTATATGCAAGATACCCTTGGAAAGGACAAGTAAAGATCTTGCATTAAGGTATTTAGCCAAGAATGATCTTCCTCAACATCCTTTGAACATTCCATTGTGAAATTCATTTCATTCCAAATATTCCTAAGGCCATCATCTTGAATGTTGCTTGAATCATTCCCTTCACCATCTACACCATCATAGACGCTACTCTTGTCCATAAGCATTTTTTAACCTTACATTTATCCAATTGTCTCTAATATCTTTCAACAAACTATTTATAGGATAATCCGCAGGATTTAGTAGTCCTTAAAAGTTTTTTATTATCTTCTTTCTTCTCTTCTTTATTGATATTTCCACCTATGGGTTCCTCTTACTTTCTACTGGTTTTCATCCCCACTCACGCTTCCATCATACATACACCAACCTTTCCCACACATCACATGCGCACCAACATATTCTTATCTATATACATACACACTGCACATAGCACGCATGTACCTATACAGACATACACACAACCATATCATACACCAAATTACACACGTCGACAACTACACGTTATTATTCTCTTTTCTCCTCAAATCCACATGCACACATACCATTAGTGCATGCATACACAAATACTCCTTCCACTTCCCACACCCCTAACACACACATACACACATGCCCTACATATACTTCACACTACCAATACATACTTGCCTACATACTCTACACACATTACACACCTCCCATATCCACTCACATACCGACACCATACATCATCTCATACACTTACTCACATACTCCATATACACCTTACACCATCAATACATACGCCCACATACTTTGCACACACCACATTTTCCTTCCATATCCACACATACATATTCACACTCCACACATCATCTCGTACTCATACATACATATCTCACATACATCATCCTCAACTTCTGTACTTACAAAAACATACATGTCCATACACCACATACTATTTCTCACACATACATACATACTTACACATACCACTCCTCCTTATACATATATACATGCTACATACTCCACACACACCATCCATATACACACTAGTACCACGTACCTTACACCTTCCATACATATACACACACCCTTACATGCTACATGGCCTCCACACATACACACACAAACCGCATCTACCACACACCTTCAACCAAACATACACATATCCTTACATGCACTACATACCATGACCTACACTTACACACACCCCTACACACACCTTGCACTATCACCCACAAATACACATATCTCCATATACATCACACCCACCATCACATACAACACCTTCACATACACTACACACTTTCATTCACACACACACATACACACACTTCATTCACGCACACACATACACACAGTTCATTCACACACACACACATACACATCCTTCATTTACACACACACATACACACACTTCATTCACGCACACACATACACACAGTTCATTCACGCACACACACATACACATCCTTCATTTACACACACACCTCCCGTTCACCCTACATCTCCTCATACACATACACACACATCTTCAAATACATCACGCCCACCTTCCATATCTACACACACCCACATATATACCATCTCATACTCATACATACATATTCCACCTACGCCATACTCTCCTATACTCATACACACATTCTTTCACACATCACGCCATCACTCCTACGTATGCACACATACACATCTTTACACACACACCATGCACCATCATTTACACACATACACATTTTCCCACATACATCATACCCGCCTTCCATATCTATACACGCACATTTATACTATACACCATTTCAATACACATACATACATACACACACTATAAACTCACCTCTCCCTTTCCCACACATACATACACATCCTTACGCATATCACGCATCACCACACATACGCACACATATATCTTCCTACATTCTGCACACCACCACACACACTCATATACACACCCTTACACCCCGCACACTTTCACCTATACATACACACATTCTTTTCTCTTTCTCTTCCCTCACTTGCTTTTGTAGTTGTTATCCTCCTCGTGGTTGATGTTGCTGCCCATATCGTCGTTGTTGTGCCGTTTGTTGTTGCTGCTGTGGTTGTCTTCGTGGCTGCCGGCATGGTTGCTACTGCAGCTGTTGTTGTGGTCCTCTTCCCTCACACGCACACATACACACACACACAGCCTCCATTCATGTACATACACACACTCTCACATGTACCCATGTCCTTCACCTACACACACACATCCTCTTGCCTCACTTATCTTCGTGGTTGCTATTGTTATTGAAATCGTCGTTGTTGCTGTCGTTGCTATAGTCAGGATCGTTGTGGCTACTGCCATTGCTGTTATTGCTACAGTTGAAATGTCTTAGGGTTTGTGCCAAGTTGAGGAGCCATACACTTAGAATAATAAGAGTCCCCACCACAAATGTTGATGATCCAAGGTGACGAGGAACCATCCTAACACGAACAGCTCCACAACGAGGAAGACCAGTGAGGACTTCATCGAGATCGGCTACGGAGATTACAACGTGTCTCTCCCTGACTAGTTGTTGTGACATCAACAGCCACCGTGCGTACCCTATTGGCATCATGATTAAAGGTAGTCGAGGAGGAGAGTAGAAATGTGAAGTGTGGAAGAGGAAGAAGAGATTGTTGCTGCTACGGTCGAGGTCTCCACTATTGCTACTACAGTTGATGATGGTTGTCGTTTGTTGTCGCCGTCATTGTTGTAGCCTTTGGAAGCTACCGAAGAAGACGCAGCTCGAAGGTAAAGGAGAAGAACACAACCAAATGAAGAAGAGAAGAAAAAGAAAAGGAAAAGGAAGAGGGAAAGAAGATGCGGCCAGGGGAAGGATAGACGTGAGAAAAAAAAAACGGGAAGAAGAAGAAAAGGAAAAGTAAGTCGAGAAGAAGAGAAAAGAAAAAGGGAAGGCGGAAGGGACAAGGATGAGACGGCTATGACCCCTATCATGCCCCCCGCCCCCCCTACTGTTGCACCAAACGCGTTTGAAGACGTGATTTGACCCCTTTTTTAAGTTCTGAATATATTATATTATATATTCTAGATGCCTCTATTTCGTTATTTTGCTCGCATATAAAAATATCTTTAAATTTTATATTTTTAGCATTTTATTATGAATACTTACGTCTAATTAATCTAATCGTCCCGAATATAAATATTCACTCTAAATTTCCATTTAAAATTCATAGATCTATTATTTAAATTAATTTCGTTATTTAACCAAATATCGTTTGAAAATTATGTTTCGGATAATTTATATTCTATTTATTTCCTTTAATTATTTATATAACTTTTTTGAAATTTTTAGGACTTCACAGGATTGACTTGAGATTTGAATATCATCAATTGAGGATTAATAGTTGGTCTAAACTTAGATTGAATGATAAGAAATCTAAAACTTGTATATATATTCTTTTTATTTCAAAATCTATTCTTCCTTTAAACCTACTTGAACCTAGCTTTCTTTGGAGTTGAAACCATTTGATTTTACAATTTAGTAAGGGATGTCGATTCTTATGATTTTAGCAAACTGTGGATTACTGGTCTCCATAATTATTTTATATATTAATCAATTATATGTATTATGATTAAAAGAAATCTAATTAGTCTTACAACCTTTGATTTACAAGGCAATTTTCGTATTATAAGTGCACACATGCAAGGTTGTCAAACTTGTGATTCTATCTAGAATCACTAGAGAGTCTATACAATCAAAATGTAAAAGTATAAGCTTCTATAATCTATATCAAACAACTTAAAAAAAAAACTGTAAATATGTTTACTATAGTCATAAAAAACATGAAATATAAAATGAAATAAAGAAATTTAATATAAATTTTAATCACAATTCACAAGAAATATTATATACTTTTAATATAAATAAATTAGTATAAGTTATTAAACTAATATATAAAACTCTAATATAAATAACAATACTAATATGAAATGCATTACAATATGAATTATAATAATAAAATATAATGCTAAAAGAATTATTAACTCTCTTTTCATCATCAAAAGTCAAAATTATCACCAATTTTCTCTTCACCATCATCACTATCATTGTCATCTTCATCACCAATGCCATCATTGATGGTATTACTACCAATCGACCTGTAAAATCAGAGGCCTTTTTTCTCCTTTTATCTCTTTATCTATGTCAGTAATCAAGCCAAATAGTATTATTTATCTTTATGCACCTTTAGTACGTAGTTATAAAAAAGTTTGTCAATTTAGTGACGCCCTCGTTAATGGGATTCTTACTCTCATACCAGAAAATGAACCTTTAATGGCTCTGATAGTTAACCCATTTCCTTCGATTGAAGAAAAACCAATAATCTAATAAGAAATCAACTTATATTTTTCTTAAGCATCGATCTAATCATAAGCTGACAATAATAACAAAAATTTTTCGACATAATCATTCATAAGTTTATGTTTTAATATTTGAATTTCTTTGCATTATCTGCTTTTCACAGGTGTGGGAACAAGAGACACAGCTCCGGTGGACGACATTGCACCAATGGACAACAGCAAAGTCATCCTTGGAACATGCTTTAGAGGTAATTGTAAAACACGTTCGTCAGTGCAACCGGATGATTTCTTGGGGAGAAATTGCTGGTGTTGTAAGCATGAAAGAGATTGGTATGATAAACAGGATGTTTGTGAATCTCAATGCCACAAAGGCTCTGTAATCCTACCTTGTTATCAGTTTCATTTTCTTTCTGATTAATCATTTCTTCCAATTGGACACGTGCTTTTGTGTTTCTCAAGATACCTTAATTTCTCGAAAAAGAATGCAGATTATCACACGTTGGGATGCATGTACCATTGAGGTGTCGTTTGCTTGTTAAGATTTTATAGTGCTGGACTTGATAAAAAAATTTATCCTTCGTTTGATTTGCATATTTCGTTTAATTATGGGACAAAATATTCAAATTTTGTATTACAAAAATTAATTTTACAGGACTAAAAACAAATGTATTTTGAAATCTCAAAAATGTCACCGGTTATTATAATATTAATTAAATTAACATTATAATTATTAAATATTAAGACAAATTATTATAATTTAATATGTATTAATTTGTTATAATATCAATTTAATTAACACTATAGTTATTAAATATATGACAAATTAGTATAATTTATAATATAAATAATTAATTTTTTTAATTACATAGCAAATCAATAGATTTACATTTATTATTTTATATAATTCGTTTATTTACATAAATTAAATAATTTTTTCAAATTATATTTTTTTAATAATATTAAAAATGTAATTAAATCCAGTTAGGAATGTCTACTATAGAACATTTCTTACTTTTTGGTGGAACCTTTGGTGAAATAAAAGCTTTTAAGGTTGAAACTACCGAGCAATATAGTTCTCGTTGTGTGTCTAGGGAACAAAAAAAAGTAGGCAAAAGAGATTGTATCTATTACATCCATGATAGAGTTGTTGCTACATCAAAAAAATAGATCCTACTTATCATTTTTTTTTTTTCTGTGTAAACTATAAAATCCCTTATGTTCATAATTCAATAGAATATATGTTCGAAAACAGAATACGACTGGTTGCACCTACATTTCTCTCTATTTATAGAAGTGTAGTAGATTACTCAACCCCCCTTAATTTAGGGATAAATGCAAACATAAATAATTAGTTAAAATCCATGTAATGTGTGAATTAAAATTTAAAAATTGAAATTAGATTATATATATATATACTTTTTGAAAAATGATAACATATAAATAAGATAAAAATTAAATTTAGAATTTGGTGTGGAAGAAAATACAGTAACCATCTACTTTTCAACTGTAGACACTCCATTTTTTCCTTTTCAATATCAAGTTGTTTATTATCCTAACTAAGAAAATACAAAAAAAAAAAGTCTTAAAGTATATAAATGCCTTCTCGTTAAAAGAAATAAAAAATAAAATAAAATAATGAAAAATAAAGCATGGCTCAACATAAATCAAATACAAGTTAATTTCATTTAATAATGAAATGGGCTTGTTAGTTTAGTGGATGTAAAGTCCATCATGGAATGTTTATGTGTGTGAGAGGTTGTAAGTTTGAGCCACCTCTTTGTCCAAAGAGGTTTTATGTTTTTTTTAAAAAAAAAAAAAAGCTAAAAAGCGTCCTTCTTCAACCTTCTGCTTGTCTGCCATGGGAGATGACACAAAGCTCAATTTTTTTTTTCTTTTTTCTTGATGATTCGAGCTTATAGAAGGTCAAATGATGAGATTCAAGAAGAGAGTAAAATAAAGACATTAAAACCTAAAAACACATCTTCATTAAAGTTCCAACCTTTGGCTTTTCTTATCCCCCATACATTCAATTTATATCAGCCTATAAATAGAGTCTCATTCCGCTTAAAATTGAGAGGAAGAAGCAACATTCTTTGGAAAAAAAATAATAAAATAAAATAGTCTCTCACTTAATCTCAAATTCGAAAATCTCTCTCTCTTTATATTCTTCATCGATGAACTATTTCTCTCTTTAGCTTAGACAACCACAACCACCATTCCTTTAAGTTATCAAGTCACTCCCAATCAATTACTCATCCTTAAAACCTTCTATAAACGTTCCTCAATCACCTTGAATAACTTTAGAAACACGTCAACCAAGCCCACCATTGTCGGAACTTCCTCATCTAAGCTACCTTCATCATTTACTACCGTGGTACAATGAATGTGAGGTGAAGCTATCCAACATCACTTCTCTAACTGTTAAACGATTCAACAACGAGGAGACAAGCAAGTTCAACTTGGAATTACACCCATAATTATCTCCAACTAGCTTTTGTCCAACATCAACCAAATAGGAGTTTTCGATCGCCAACAAGTTGCATAGAACCACCACTATCGCTTGCCACACCTAATGCAACACTGCCACCATCTGTTATCCTCACTTGGCGCACTTCCAAGCTTCGACAAGTCCTATATTCGGTGGTGCAACACCAACTTGTCACTACCATACTTTTGTCGATTCAACTTAAGATCACAACCTAAACCTTGCATTCGAGCCACAAATTGACTTGGTATGTTTTCCTTTTTTATTTTTTATTTTTTATCCTATTTAATCATTTATTTTATAGGTTCATAGGTTAAAAAAATGAATATGAATATAATAATAAATAACAAAAATAAAAGTGAATATATATAGATATACATAAATAATAATAAACAAACTAAAATAAAATTTATTCTATCTTTTAAATGTCTAAGAAAATTTTCTTGTAGTTTTTTAGAAGATAAGGAAAAATAAGAAAAATTAAAATAAATAACTAATAGAAAAGAAAAATTAGACATAAAAAAAAATTATTTCTTGTCATATTAAAGTTAGGACCTTTTCTACATATTTTTCCTTAAATAAAATCCAACTTTTTTACAATTATAAAGTAAACCAAACCACTATAATCTTATAAAACAAATGTGAACTACAACTGGTCTAATCCTGGATAGCAGATTAGTAGGCACCTTTGGGTGACCTCAACTATAAATAATAATAAAGTTCATTTTAAGTTAATAAATTTTTTTCTTTTAAAAAAAATAAATTTAAACTTAGAATATTAAGGTGACAACTGTAAGGTTTTAATGGGATAACTCCAGAATTATAAAATTTCTGGTTTTTTAAATTTAAAAGTTTTACACAAACTAGTAGCTAAATTAGGACCGATCCATTTAATTAGTCTTAATTTAACATTTTCTCGATCTCAATCGGGTGGTGACTCCTTTTTCTCTAAATTAGGTAAAACAAATTAAATTTTTTTCTAATCTCAGTCAAAGATTTACATTAAATGAGTATAGAATTTAGTATAAATTAGATTTTAAAAAATGAACTAAAATTTAGGCTCAACAAGATGACGACTCCATTTGGGACTACTAAGTGGGCTAACCACTTAAACCTTCCACAGATAAAAATTATTTTTTTGAAATATTTATTTTTACTTGTAAATATATATATATTTCTTTATTTATAAATAGTTGTACTGAATTTTATTTTATGCAGCATTTTTTGGAGCTAATTCAAAAGGAGGGTATCAAATACATGTTAGACATGGTGAAACCTAGACCATAATAAGATCCTAGGAGAGGAGCCATTGTGTAAGTTTCGGGCATAGTGGAATGACCACCGCTCACGGCCGATTAGCCTACCCCACTCGAACTTCGATGTGGTTCGTGATTCATTTCCTTAAAAGCACAGGAGGCCACAGTGTTTAGGAACCTTTAGAGCTTATCTTTTTTGCATAAATGAAATTTTGAATCGGCAAATAATCGCTAAAGTAACATCATGAAAAGTTGCAAATCAGAGCTTTGAATCAATTTCCCTATAAAAGTTATGTTATAATTAGTAATGTAATCTTATGTATTTTCTACTTCTTGTAAATATTGAAATGTAAATTATGAATTTTTGTAACATAGGATTTTCAGTTCTAATTTAAATCTTTTCTTATAATATCCTAGATGGCCAGCGTTAAGAAGCCTCTTGACCTAAAGCTTATACTGGATTACTGGCTCACCTACTACCATCCCAAAGAACGGACTTATATTAATGATAAGATTGGGCCAATCTTATCCCTCATAAGATGGAAAATTAAAATAAATGATATATTACAATATATTATATTATTTATTTATGCATAGATATTATTTGCTTTTAGAAATAAAATTGATTTGTCTCTAAAAGTCAAAGATTATACTATAAATAATTTTGAAGACATATTTGCAACAATTTTTAACATTTAATTATTAACATTTCTCATTATAATATTACAAATATATTGGCAACATAATTAAGTCTCCATAAAATTTATTAGTAATCTAGGTTAGATTACATTATAAAAACAAATAAAATAATATATGACTTTCTTTTTATGTCATCGTAAATTTGTTACTAAAAAATATTTTTAGAGGTAGAATTTTTTGTTCATAAATGTGAATATTATATTTATAGCATTTAGAGGTGAATTTGAAAAAAAAAATATTACACCAAAATTTTTTCATTTCACACAATAAAATTGACAAACTTGTGATAAAATTAATTTCCTCACAAATCCAGTGGTAATAAGATTCAAATTCCATTGCAAAAATCAATAAAATTGTAGAATCATGTTTTTTTCATGTGGTACAAAAATTAGTCACAAATTTATTACTAATAAATATTTTTAGAGATCAAAATTTTCCATCTCTAAAAGTGAAGATTATATTTTTAACATTTAAAGATAAATTTGTAAAAGGAATTAAAAAAGGTATTGCACTAAAGTTTTCTCATTTCTCGCAATGAAATTAGAGACGAATTTGTGATAGAATTAATTCACAATTCCATTGACAATTCATTTTAGATTCTATTGCAAAAACAAATAAAATTGTAAAAACATATCTTTTTCATATCATCCCAAATTCATCGAAAATTTATTACTAATCAATATTTTTGAAATTGTATTTTTTTTGTTGCAAATTTTCTATCTTTAAAGCCTAATTTTCTTGTAGTGGACTTAGGCCAAATCTAGAAGAGTTAGTAAGTCCCCATGAAGTGAGTTTTGTTCCTAGTCAATTTATTATTAATAATGTTGTGATGGCAAGGGAAATCATGAACATGTTTAAGAACAAAAGGGAAAGAAGGGATGACTAATGATAAAATTAGACCTAGAAAAAGCATACGATCATATGGAATTGGACTTTATTATTGCAACTTTAAAACCTTTAAATTTTTATATTAGATGGATTAGGCCGATCTCATCATGCATATCACCCACCAACATCTTCATTTTGCTTAATGAATGGCCCAATGAAGAAATATTCCTTTCTAGGGGTTTAAGGCAAGGAGGCCTTGTTTCTCATTACTTGTTCATTTTTCGCCATGAAAATGCTTAATAGAGTGATTAAGGGCTATATAGAACTAAGGTGGTGGAAATTTATAAAAGTTAGAGGTGTTAAATGGTGAAGCATTGATTAAAAATGTAAGAACAATGATAGATCTAATGGAGCTATTTGGAACCCTATATGGGCAGAAGGTGAACTTTGAGAAGTCTAAAGTAACCTTCTCAAGCATTGTCTCGACCGAGTTAAGAAATCAAATTTGTTAGGCTATAAGGACTCATTGCAATTAGGATATCAACAATTACCTTGGCTTCCCAATAACTAAGAATAGGAATACTAAACACAAGGATTTAACTTGCATACTAGAAAAATTAAGATTGAAATTAAGAGGGTGGAAGGCTAAATACTTAAGTATGGCAGGGAGGAATGTTTTAATCAAATTGGTCCTAAAAGGGACGATGAGCTATTACATGTAGGTGTTAAAGACCTACCAAGAAAGCTAATTAAAGAGGTAGAAAGGTTAGTGAAGGATTTCTTATGGAACTCATTGGAAGAAAACAAGAAAATTCACTAGATTGCATGGGATAAAGCAGTAAAACCAAAAGAAAATGGTGCGATTGGCATTTGAAATCTACAAAAAAAAGGAACCAAGCATGCCTAGCCAAATTGGTTTGGAGATTGAAATAGAAACCCATCAAATGGATTAAATAGAAATCTAACTCACAATTAGCGAAATCTCCTTAAAGGGCTAAGGAGTCAGTGAAAGATAATTGTGTGTTGCGACCTTGGAATGGGAAAAGCACATTGTTTTTTTACTATGGACTGGATGGGTTATTGAGCATCTTACAAGTGGACTTATGGCCCCTTGATAAAAGGAGAGAGAGTTACTAGATAAAATTACATGAAAATGAGAGATTAGCAAGGAGCTACATAGAAGGTCTTAATATGAGAAGAAGAATCAGTTGATTAGGCAAAATATTATTATTAGTAAACCTTGATTGCTTAAACATATATTTCTTATAACCATTAAGTATCATGAGAATAGATTGGTTTGCTTGAAAAGAAAAGTCATAATCAATAATAATGTAATTCCATTTTAATTAGTTAGATAATTAAAAATAAAAATAATAATTCAAGTTATATTATGTTCTAGTTTAAAGTGAAACTCTTTAATACAAATCATACCAAAACTTTTAGATAAACTCATATAATATAAATAATTTAATTAAAAAAAATTAAAAAAATGAAATGAATGAAACATTATAAAAATATAACCTATGCTTTTATCCTTTTACAAACTCATAATATGTGTTTTGAATTTTTATAAACACATAACTTGTAATTTTTCTGATTATTTGTTAATGCTACTAAAAAACATATGTTCTTATATGACTAGTCCAAAATAATTAAATTTTATAGAATAACATTATTAAATAATTTTAATTAAATAATGTAATAAAAATTATAAAAAATACTAAAAATATATAAATAAAAATAAATAGAAAACAAAGAAAATAATGATAAATCCTATGCATTAGGTTATCATCAGGTGGTCAACAACATTGTTTTTCACATGTTGGTTCGCAACCCATTATCATAGGTAGATTGTGTAACCTATCTACAGTAATAAAGGTCATCCATTACCCTATTGGGTTGTATAATCCCTCATGATGGTAGGTGGTTGCCCTTCTACTCCAAACCCATTAGGTCACATGACTCATAAATATTTTTTCATTAGATGCTTAAGTGTTTTTTAGTGTAACACAACGACAACTTGACTAATTTTTTTTTTTTTAAGAAGTGGTAGATAATCACCCACCACTATGAATGATTTGCACAATTCACCATATGAGAAACAACATGGTCAACCACCTCATGTCTCCCCTCTTCACAGGGTGGTTAGTGATGTGCTTTTATTATTTATTTATTTTTATTTTCTTTTTTTGTATATTTTGAATAATATTTTTTGTTACATTATTTAATTAAATTTATTTCATAGTGTTATTTAATTAAAATTAGTTATTTCAAATCAATTATATAACAACACATATCTCCTTGAGTAGCATTAATAAATAATGAAAAAGTACATATCGTGTATTTTATAAAAAAACAAAAAATATGGATCATAGCCTCATGGGTTCATAAAGGGATAAAAAGACAGATAATATTTTTGTAGTTTTTCTCAAAATGGGGCATGTATATTTTATATGTATTGATTCTTATATTCCTAGTGATAGGGTTTTTGTGTTTTATTTTTGATTTATTTATGAATAATAAATAAATATTCTTCCAATCTTATTTCCGAAACCGGTCTAGAGATGAACCGATACCAAAAGATGGGGATAGAAATTCGACCGGGATGCTGTCTGGCAGAAGTGGGATTTATTGAAATTGAATCCAAACAATCCATTCAACAAATTTCTCTCGAATTTCATTTGGATTCCTTTCGTTCTCTTCAAGAAAACTCTTCACAATCTCTCTCTCCAAGAGGTTTCGCATTCTCTCTTCCTCCCCATCACATTCTCTCTTAACCACTTACAATGGCTGCCCTGCAATACTTGGACTCCGTTCGCGACAAACATCCAGAGATAGCCGACTGGTGCAATACTCTTTCCGATCTGTACCAGAAGAAGCTTTGGCACCAACTCTCTCTCAAGCTCGAAACCCTCGTCTCTCAAGCTGTTTCTCAGGTCTCTTCTCTCTTCTGTTTCTATTTCAATGCCTATTTCTCGTTTACTTTTAAGTGCTGTTTTGAATTGTGTGAGAGTTACTTTATAGATCCTGTACAAGTAAATTTACAGTATTTTGAGGTTTAACCTGTGGTTTTAGGCTGTTTTGATTGTAAAAGTAGGGTCTTCAGCTGTTTTTGTTCTTGATTTAGGGTTTATGGAAAATAGGGTTTTGTTGGTTGACTCATGGGGGGTAGATACTTTGGTGGTTTTGGTTTAGCATGTGAATTTTAGATCTTGAAATATCGATAATTGGGAATGTTATTTGTGGAGTGGATATTGGGGAGTTTTTTCTAGCTTTTGACAACCGGCTTTGATCCAAGCGCAATAGCTTCGGAGAAAAAAGTTTGAAGATTTATGGCCACTGAATCCTATAATTATATGCAATCTTCCAACGTGTAGTGTGCTGCAATGCGAAGTGGCAACCTTTGTTATGGAAGAGAATAGGTGGAGGTGAATTGTTGAAGCCATTTGTTTTCATCGAAGCTGTAGATTGACTAAATGGATTTGAATGAATTCCTTAGGCTGTAGTTTATTGGATATTTGAGGTTTGTAGTTAATATGGTGTGTTAGGAATGGAATACTTTATTTATGTATTGGAACAATATTTGCAGTAGCTAGTAGATTAGAAGGCATGTGATGCAAGAATAAAGTAGAAGGCTGTTGGTGCTGATGCACAAAGGGATATCTTTTCATTCTTCCCTTGTGAATAATGTAGAGATTGGGGGATAGGTACCATGAGGAACTTTTAAAGAAGGGTTAATGTCTTGGTCACCACCTGTAATTTGTAAATATGTGAAATTTACTGCTTGAACTTTACACTCTAGATGTCATGCCTGTACTCTATCTCTGTTATTGTTTTTACTTGTCACAAAACAACCCATCGGATGCATCATGTTTTCTTCTATATAAAACTGTGAAATAATATGAGTAAATTGTATATTTTTGCAAAGTATGGAAAGTATTCAAGACATTAACCTTCTAAAACTGTGTATATACTTTTTCAAGTTTAAATACAGTAATAAATTGTACATGTTTGTTAAATTTATGTGTGACATTTACAGGGATTGAATTTGATGTAGTAAGTTGCAATCTTTGCAAGGATATTATCTGAGAGATTATGCATTTAAAGAATAAGATTTGCCTCTTTTCTTGATTGGCTCAGAAATTTGTTGCATGATGAAATTTAGATCACTCTTCTCATATATTTGCTATTCATTATGCATCGTAACTTTTTTTTTTATCCTGGTTATGGAATCTGGCTGCTAGGCCATTGTCTAGCAATTCTCCTACTCTTGATCTTACATAATTTTTGCTTGTGAAAAATCCACATTATCCAAACAGCAAGGTTTTAGATTTAACAGAATTGACTCTTTCACGTTTGCTCTATGATGAAATTTGTTTTCAGGATGGAGATCTGCTGATTCAGTTATATCATAATTTTGTAACTGATTTTGAGACCAAGATAAATCCCCTCAAGCTAGCCCACTTTGCTGTGGTGGTGTCTAGACAATATGCAGAAAAAGAAGCTGCGATCAGCTATCTTGAGGGGATTATAGAAAAGCTCCAGTCAACAAGGGAGCAGCGTATTGAAGAGCCCATTCTCTACATAAAGATGCAGATAGCTCTATTCAGGCTTGATCATGATCAGAAAGAGTGCAAAAAACTTTTAGAAGAAGGAAAGAGTACTCTTGACAGCATGACTGACATTGATCCTTCTGTATATGCCAGCTATTACTGGGTTTCATCTCAATACCACAAAATCCGCAAGGAATATGCTGAGTTCTACAAAAGTGCTCTTCTGTATTTAGCATATACATCAGTAGATTCGCTCTCAGATTCATTTAAGCAGGTAATTTTTCTGGTGTGGCATCGCTTTTTCCCTCTTCCCCCTCATGTTATCTCTACATATATCTGTGTCCTTGCTCTGTTCTTCATAGGGAAAACTGATATAGCAGAGGCAGATAGAATCTTAATGGTTATTATTTATTTAATAGTCTATTTATACTTGAACTTACCAAAAAGAAAGACAGTTTGCTATATTTGAGCTAGTTCATGAATATGTTTTTTTTTTCCATTCTTTTAAGTGGAAACATTTTATTGCTACCAAATAATAGCAGTACATTCATAACAGAATGGATTGCTGTTATGATTATAATATTTGCTGCATGTCTTTGCACACGTATCAATTGGCTGATTATTTTGTGATTTTATCTTAATGTCCCTCCTTCAATATACTTCTCCTTGAATGAAAATATGAGCCTTTTGTTTCCAATTTGATCTCTTTTGATTGTCAGATGAATGGTGGTGAGTTTGTTGTGGTGCCCTTGAAAGTTTTTGTGCGAAAGCCAGTTTTATTTGTTTTCATTTCAACTTTATTGCCATGAAGCAAGATGTTTGTTTATCTACTTCTGAATTGCCTCAGTAGAAAGCTTAGTCTTTATCAGTGCTGCTGCGAGAATGGAGAAGTACTTAATGCTCTCAAATTCTTTTAGTTCTGTCTGATTTGCAGTGTACATTCAACCTTTTCCTGAGTAATTGATGATAAGATATTTTCTTCCTTCTAGGATCTGGCCTTTGATTTGTCCCTTTCTGCATTGCTGGGAGACAACATTTACAACTTTGGGGAACTGCTTGCTCATCCAATTGTAAGTCTTCAGTCTTCCTTGCTCAGGGGTCTGCCATGACAGAATTTGATGATAAATTTAGTTGCAATGTTATTGCTTCATCTGATTACCTTTGTCTGTTTTAGATGTTAGAGAAACTGCCATCTGTCACATTTCAGAATGCTATAGATATGCCGATTCTAAATCAATCTTGTACTATTTGTTATGTGCTACTAAGATATTTGTGGGCTTTCTAAAAACCATGCTTTTGTACCCTGTCTTTGAAGAAACTGCTATGTTATCTATGATTTTACTTTGTCAGTGATCAGTCTTTGAAATCTGCTGTTGCTACCAATGAATGTACATTTATCGATAACTGTACAGCATTTGATATGTATGTGTACTGTTAGCTTAGATCAAGGAAAAGCATGAAAGGTGAAGTGTTTATATGCGTGTTATACCTAGTTCAATAGCATCTTCTCAGTGAACTTGGGATCAGTGGAGAAGATGTGTTTGATGACTTTAGGTCACATAATTGAGAATAAATGATAGATAATTGCACATGCAGTGGAAAGTTTGTTGCACTTTGTTTCCACATGTAGCTTGACGGTAATGAGATGGAGATAAGTGATTGATCTTGCATTTGCTATGGGAGTAATCAGACAAATAAAAGGATTGAGTAATGTGCCTATTGAATTTGACAGCTTAAGTTAGTTGCAAGGAGTTTATTTGCTGGAGTATGGAAACAATTATCTTCCCTGTTCAAATGATTGGTAACATATGTGTACAGTAATTATTTTTGGGTTGACTGCATCTTGGGTCAAGTGGTCTGTCGAATGAAATTATGCAATATGAGGGAAACTGCTAGGAAGGAGGGGTTTTCTTATCACTGGAGATGCGAAAAGGAAAGACATAATCATGCATAATGAGGGAAACTGTTAGGAAGGAGGGATTTTCTTACCACCGGAGATGTAAAAAGGAAAGATTTAATCATCTGTGTGTTGCAGATGATGTCCTTATATTTTCAAGAGGCGACATTTCTTCAGTTATATTAATGAGGGAGGTGCTTGATGATTTCTACTTTATGTTGGATCTAAAGGCTAGCAGAAGTAAAAGCTCAGTTTTTATGTGTGGTGTGATAGAGGAAACAAGGGCAGAAATTCTACAATGCCAGGCTTTCGAGGGAGGAGTGTGGCCAATAAAATACTTGGGAGTTCTCCTATCTTCATCAAAAGTGAATAAAACAACTGGCCAATTCCCGATAGAACGATGCACCAAGCGTATCAACAATGGGACTTGCAAATTCCTTTCTTATGCAGGTTGGGTTTAATTAGTTAAAAGTGCTCTCTTCTCTATCCAGGTTTATTGGTCTTCCATCTTCATCCTACCTAAGAGCATCTTAAGGACAGTATCTATGAAGATGAACAGGTTCCTGTGGAATGGGAATGATGAATCAAGAGCAAGGGCAAAGGTAGATTGGAACTGGATTTGCAAGCCAAGAGTGGAGGGGGATGGGCATTATTGATTTGGTTACTTGGAATAAGTTGGCACAATTAAAGCATGTTTGGCATCTTGTGGCTGGTATGAAGGAGGCATTGTGGCCAAGCTGGGCTTATTCAGAGCTAATAAAAGGGAAAATTTTCTGGTTCATGAAAATACCAGCAGTGACATCTTGGTCATGTAAGATTTTGCAACTACGGCCTTTTTCCCAAAGTCTTCTTAAATGGTAAGTAGGAAATGGAAATTCAATTTCCTTATGGTATGATGAGTGGCATCCCAAAGGTGTCCTAGCTTCTTGGCTTGGTGAACAGGCAATATACTCGTCTGACATTCCAAAAGAGGCGCGTCTCTGTTGTATTGTTAGAGAGAATGGCTGGGACTGGCCAAAAGGAGATAGATGGGACACCAGAAGAAGAGAAGTGCAGGATATGCTGCCTGATGTGAATAGGGAGGATAGGTTGGTCTGGAAAGAACATCTAACAATAAATGTAACTATCAAGGAGGCCTATAAAATTATCAGACCGTATGGGGCTAAGGTTCCATGGATGGATCTTGTTTGGGCTAAAAGACTGGTACCAAAGCATGCTTTCATTCTATGGTTGGTGGCTCAGCAATAGCTTTATAACCTTGACAAGTTGATGCAGTTGGGCCTGGTGAACCAGAATTGCTGTTACTTTGTGCCAGAATGGGGAAGAAACACATGACCATCTGATCCTAAAATGTCCTTTTGTGTGGCATTTGGAGCAAACTAAAGGATACTTTTCCTATTGGGTGTAGATTACCAACCAGCTCATCTAATATACAGGAGCTGTTCCATGAAGTTGGCCTCAAATTTCCATCTTCTTGGAAGGTTTTATCAAGCTTAATTATTTACTATGTATGGAAGGACAGGAATGAGAAGAGGCTAGGGATTAGAATGTGCAGTACTGATGATATTTATTGTACTGTTCTTTTTTGGTTTCATACTTTTGAGGGCTCTTGTTGAATGTGTATAACCAAGTTATCGAATCTAGCAATATTTGTTTTTGTGTAAGGTGCTGTATTCGAAAACTTTGGTATCTTATGGGTCTTTAACCTTATGTACAATGTTTATATCTTATAGTAATGAAATTCTGACCTTTAACCCAAAACAAAAAATTATGCAATATGTAAAATTTACTTGATCCAAAAAAAAAAATTATGCAATATGCCCCAAATGTAAATAATCCACATTCAACATAAATTTCCTTTTCTATATTTGTATGTCTCTTTTTTCTGAGCTGCTTGTGATGATATTTTACTATGTGATATTTTATATTCAGTTGCTGGCACTCATGTATTAGGCCTATGATTCATCACTGAGGCTGACAGTTTCCTTTTTCCCCCCTTTTTTCAAATGCACTGATTTTTCCGATTTGTGTTATCCTCCTACCAACGTGTAGATAAAAAGCCTTGTGGGAACGAAGGTTGAATGGTTATACTATATCCTTCAAGCATTCAATTCTGGGGACTTAGTACGATATCAAGAATTATGTCGCGTGCATAATGCTGCTCTTAATGCACAACCAGGCTTGGTTGAGAATGAAAAGAAGCTATTGGAAAAGATCAACATTCTTTGCCTAATGGAAATTATTTTTAGGTGCAATTCCTAATTTGTCTTTCTATTATCTAATCACTTGTGAAAGGAAGTGAAGAGATAATATTAGCCTTAAAAATGAAGTGATTCTATGTTGTTCATTCTTGCAGCCGGCCATCTGAAGATCGAACCATCCCTCTGAATGTAATTGCTGAGCGCACAAAACTTTCGGTAGAGGATGTTGAGCATCTTCTCATGAAGAGTCTTTCCGTAAGTCTGCAGATTGAGCAATCAATCAGGTTTTTTATTTCTCATTTTTATCTACTAGCTAGGCAAGCTGCTTTGCTGTTGGGTAGGTATTTTCGATTATTTTCCTTTGTGGTTTTTGTTTTGTGCATGGGGAAGGGACAGAGAGAGATGGCTTTTAAGGATCCGTTGGGATATAAAATGATTAGAAGGTAAGAGGATGCTTAATCCTTCAAGGAGGTGAACAATATAAAATGTAAGAGGATTCTACTTCTGTTGCCACATCTCCATCCTCACCTATGGGACGCCATTACCACATTCTTTATTTTCTGATTTGCCTTGATTTTAAGTAGATTACCATATTTAAGAGGCAGTATGTGCATCTGGAGACACATGTTTTGGGGTAATTATTGCAGTTGATATGAATAGATCTAGTTGTTAAGAAACAAAATAATGATCACTGTTCTGTTTTCTCGGGGAGAAGAACAATTAATATTACAGCATTACTAAATTCCAAACAAGTTATTTATCGGGAAAAAAAAAATTCAAATGAGTTTGTCAATAAACCCTTGTATGTTTGTAGTGCCATATCTTTATCAGGTTCAATAATCTGAGGTCAAAGATTTTCATTATATTCTCACACAGCCGTGGCCATAGAAGAGGGTTTTCTCTATGAGGCTGCATTTTTTTTAACTGTAACTAGAAAGATTATCTGATTGGCATGCATA
Source organism: Laguncularia racemosa (assembly GCA_037954665.1). NCBI lineage: Eukaryota > Viridiplantae > Streptophyta > Magnoliopsida > Myrtales > Combretaceae > Laguncularia > Laguncularia racemosa. The sequence continues at coordinate 887,195 of JBBMOL010000110.1, read as the reverse complement.
TAATTCCTCCTTGCCTTTTTTCTTAACATCTTATTCTTGATAGCACTGTACCGTATGTAAGTACATTGACTTCCCTCCCTCCACTTTTTATTTGTTACATGAATGAACTTAGAAATTTCCTGGGTGTTCCTTATTATAAATATATTCCAATGGAGAATTAACTGTATTAATTTGAAAATAACAACTGGATTAATTAAATTGAAATACAAAAACTAAATATGATTAACTTCATTACATGACTATGGCATAAATTTAACATTATGATAAAAGATTAAATCCTTTCACAAGAAAAATGCAGGTAAAAATTTGCAAGTCTGGTGTCATATGACCAACATTAATGGTGCATTCACATTTTTTTTTATAGTGGAACCTCTATTTTGTTAAATGAGCGTTTCACCCTTTTTTCTTGCACCAGAGTTTCTCACACACTAATATTCCCTCCCCACCAGTGCGCAACAAACCCCCCCTCCCCCCTAAACGAAAACAAAAAAAAAAAGGGTTTGGTCACATGCTAATAAAGGTGTGTATTGACCCATGTTCAAAGAAATCGGTGATAAACAGAATGTTGAGGCGAAGATAAAAGCATGAGATATCTGTTTGTCAAACTATAAATGGTGATGTGGCCCTGATTGGTGATTAGTCCCATGCCAGGAGTCAGCGTCTCTTCTGGAGCTTATTTTCTTCATTTATTTATGATCCTACATCTAATTACAGAAACTTCAATGCAGGTTCATCTTATTGAGGGTATAATTGATCAAGTGGATGGAACGGTGCATGTTTCATGGGTTCAACCAAGAGTATTGGGCATTCCACAAGTCAAGGCCTTGCGCCAGCGGCTTGACAGTTGGTTGGACAAAGTACACACCGCATTGATATCTGTTGAAGCAGAGACACCTGATCTTGTTGCAGCGTAAATTTCTTCAATTCTTCCTTCTGTTCCCGCTTCCTTGAACAATTCTTGAACTGGGGAAAAAAAGAAGAAATCTTGGGTAAGAAAGAAGAGACTCATTGGTGCGTGATTGTGCAAGCAGGCCAGTTGCATTGCTTCCTCTGTTTCTGTCGTTTTCTAAAATATTGTTGTGGAAGCAGCTCCACCTTGTACGTCTTTTTGTGTCCAAGTTTAGGAAAAATGCTTACGAACGTGTAAACCCAGCTGCAGATATTTGTTTAACGGATTGCTAGTGAATTATGAGAACATGTATGGAACGTTTCATTGACCCAAGTCTATCCAGTCCAATGTGATCCACTATAATGTGGATATCCGGAGTGAATGGAATTATTTTTTTTTACCCCATAGAGCCAACGGCAGCGTCCAACTCATTTTCCTATGATACCTGGTTAAGTCACTAGTGGGTGTTGGTGCGTTCTTTATGGAAGTTTTGAAAGGTGGAGTCTTCTTTATTCTGGGCAAGTGTTCATTGGGTTGTTTCACATTGACTGCCACTGGTAATTGGCGTTACTGGAAGAAGCTATCATTGTTTGCAATCCGTCTTACTGGTTTGCCTTCTTTTTATGGTGACATGCGTAGAACAAATTGTTCGTGATGTCATTGATTCGCCTATGGCATGATTTTCTCACGTATCGACTAGAATCAACGTAGCTTCCTTCACTTTCTACTCATTTTAACGCTTATAAATGTGCAAGGATCTGGACTCAGTTCACTGCCGGGGCGATAGTTTTGGACAAAATACATAGTAAACATGATTACCGTATGCCAAAAAAAGGAGGATATGTGCACAGGCTTGTGATGAATGACCTTATAAAGGAACAGAACCATTGTGGTCAAGTACGTGATACTTCTACCAAATAATTATTTAGAAGACCGAAAGAATGTACGATTGTCGTGGTTGGTAGTTTGGCTAAACCGATTCATTCAGCTTCGGGCATTACCATGGTACGTTTAGACGTCGAACTAGGGTTGTACGAAGTTGATGGTACTTTTTACCGACACAACGTGCGCCCACCACAAGACCAACACGTCAGGCTCATAAAAATTATGTGATCCTCGTAAAAATAAAAATAAGAAAATCCACACACATTCGGGCGCCTTAGCGTTGTGTTTAATTCATAAATTATTTTTATATTAAATACAAGAATATCCAATCTTACTTCCTGCAAAATCCAGTGAATGAACTACTCTAATAAAGAAAGGTCTAAAACTCCTTAACATGCTCGATATCTTTCAGTTTTACTGGTCCACAGTTTTGCCACAAATTTTTACTGCGCTCGGCGGTGGCCATCGTTAACACGGATGGCTTTAAGTCGTTCATCATTATCGTGTCGTGTGCTAGTGTCGACGGGCCCGTATATGCTCGTCAAGTGGCATACAAGATACAAAGCGACCGGCATTAAACAAACGTCTCAAAAAAGTAAAATAAAAAAACCATTGGCTTGATCATATTTGAGGAATAAATTTAGAAGATTCTTCTTCTACATCCCCAGGTACATCTCAACAAGCAAATGGTTATAGCCATTAGATACAAGCACTCCTGCCTTGTTAAGAATGTGACTGGCCATCTCATCACAGAATGAACATGCAGTCATGTTCACGTAATATGATAATTCAAAACGTGTTTTTGATAAGTTGGAGAGCCATATCTTGAAAAACTTGATTATGGTTAGTAGATACATTCTCTTCGCATTTTCTCTTTTCTTTTTTAACAAATATATAAATTCTTCATTAGAACTGGAAGAAATCAACAAATTGCCTCTAGATGGTTATACATGCTTAAAAAGAATATTATATTAAAAAAAAAGAAGTTGAAAAGCTATGTGAATTCTTACAATAGACAAACCAGGAACAGTACCATAGATTTCCTGAAAATCGATCTGTGCAAGTGACTCCAAAATAGCATCAACAATGAACAAAAAGCAAGCATAACTCGAGTGAGCTACAGGGTGTGTTAAGCAAGCAGATAACTGCGATGGATATCCTGAGCTCAATCATAAGAGGGAGCCAGACATTCATCAACCATATTTGCAAGGTTAGAGTTCTCCATTGCTGCTGCTACCCGTTCTTTGTCATTTAACTGTTTATTGACTGCAAGACAGAACATTCTAGTCATGCCAGGAATTAAAGAACCTCCTATATGAAGGATGATAAGTAGATGGCATAGAAGCAACTGGACTTCAGTGGAGGCTTAATCAAGTTCGAACAATGAACAACAAGGGAAAATTGTAACTTTTTGAGTCTCTTTGAAGAGACACATCCCTAAGACTCTTTGGGTCATCTCGACCATCATTTCCACAAAATGTTATACTTTTATCAAGTGCCAGATAATTAAAAGCATGCACCTATTCCCTGATTTAGGGCATGACAGGAGTACTGGGGGAAGAGGGAAGTTGCAGAAGAAAAAGAGAGAGAGAGACCTGCAGCTTCAGTAGCATGACTTCCAGGTGCCACCCTTATATCTATCTGCCAAAAAAACAGAGAGAATTCACAATAAGCCAAGATATGTAAGTAAGAAATGCTACAATGCATTGAAAACCGTGGGATGGTCTGCTCTGCAAGAAACAATGCAGGAGTAATTTCAGAGTCAACTCTAATTTAACTAATAGTCATACTTGCTTTATTTGAGCATCATTAACTGGAGTTGATATTCAAACCAATCAGCCTTTGCTTTTAAGCTTGCCATGACACAGATCACATTTTTACTCAAGGAGCAGTCATCATCATATAGGACAGTCCAGATCATTTTGCAAGAATCTACAGAAGAGATGTACCCAGCCCTAGGTACCTTGCACTTTCTGTGTCAGGCAACAAATAAAACTTTCCATATACTCTGAACGTTTCCCAGAAATGTTCATAAACTAGCAGTATGTGCTTAAGGTAAAAAGTCTTGACTTTCATCAAATCCAAGCAGAATTATTATAGGGCAGAAAGCAAAAGAAAAGAACTAATGTTAAAACTTAGGTGACATCCCCATGCATCGTTCAATCATTTGAAAACCCAAGAAAAAAGAAAAAAGTGCAATAGAAATTTATTCCACATCCAACAGATAGACAAGATGTAGCACAATTCCAAAATGTCTGAAAAAGCTGTTTTAACGACATTTTCACATGAGGAGACATATATTATTTTCTTCCCCTGGCAAACACCAAGCATGAGCTTGAGATTGCACCTCTTCTTGAAATAAAATACCCTCAATAGTGTAGTAGAAAAAAACAAAAAAACATATGAAAACTTCTTACACACAAACTAAACACCAACCAACCCAAGGCCCTGTCATGTGTCATATATTAGGGTTTGAAAAGAAGCACATAATTAACTGAAGCCCTAGAATTATTCAGTCCACTTACAATCAAATTAGATACTGCTTTCCTAAAGAAAATTCTGCTAACTCCATGAATTTTCTTGTTCAATTAAGCTTTTAACATGTTTCTTTGATAAATTGACTTTGCCATAAAACTTACTGATTTCAGAAGATTAAAAGCAATGATTTCGTATAAAGTTGGAAGTTGGGAAATCCAAGCATTAAGTGAGCTAAGCTACCAATGAAGCTACTAGTCAGATGGATCATACCTTGTAACGAGAAGGCAAACTCCTCATAAGTTTCACTCTCAGGCAAAGACCAATAATTGTTGCCATGCTGCAGTGTTCAACTGTTGGAGTAAATGTAACCCTGAGCCAAGTAACATTTTTTGGTAATTTGAACCAAATACTTTGGTTTTGCTTTTAGCTGATCCTTCAATAAAGAAACAGCATAAGGGGTAAAAATTGCATTTACCTCACATGACTCTTTGCATCATCTATTTCAATTGCATCCTCAGTAATAACTTTAAGCTGCTCCAGTGAGTATGGATGTTCAGGGTCTTTTATATCTCTAAGATGATCTAAGAAAATTAAGACAAATTGTCAGCAGACACATCTAAAGCATCCTGTACCAAAAGAATGCCAAGATTCTTCTACACATTTAACACAAGTACTAATTTTGAGCAGATAAAGTTCCATGTCAAATGATAGTAAGAAAATTAGGACAAATTATCAATGGTCTGTTTATTATTCACATTCACTTTCACATGCGAAATAAGTTAGAGTTCTTTTATATCCCCTAAGGTATCAAATAACAGCCATGACAAAACAAAGAAACTATTTGCTCCTTTCCATGTAATTTTTGCTATTAATATCAGTTTCTTTATCCCTAATGTTAAGGCATAACTGTGTATATAAAACAAAAATATTTTTGTATATGAAGAAACTGCATTCAAAATTATGCAAGATATGTTTATTATTTGGGGTGCTTGGGGATGAACTCCAACATATTTCCTTATTAAGTAGGATATATTGTTAAGAACTTGCATACTCTCACAAGTGAAAACACACCCACATATGCAGATGTGTGCATGCCCTATATAAATACATTTAATATATAATTACACATTTTCATAGTCTCAAAGGCATGTGAGCATGGAAAAATAACAATATATATATATATCTCCATGTATTCCAACGAGTATAGCAGGAATCACTGCAGTAAGAAAATATATACTGACAAATATCCACCAGTCCTATCATCTATTGAGGATAAAACTTTTCATATAGAAAGAAATAATTAATTGAAAGAAACCAAATGGGTATGATCTGGAAGCATACCGTATACTTCTAGTTGGTCAATGGACTCAACAGCATACTCAACAAAATTAGAAGGGGCAGAGCGCACTCGTCTTTCTTTCTTGTCATACACAACAGGATTGGCATTGATTAGCCCGGATACCATTTTTGTTGGAAAAATTGGGAACAAGCACTTAACCTACAGAACACACCGGTACAATATGAAATTAGAAACAACTAGAAAACTACAAAAGATTGTAGCATCAATCATTTGTATAACAAATATAAGCAAAGGCAACAACCTTCAATGTTGTATGAAAATTTTCAAATCTTAATTTAACTATATCTTATTCTATATTTAAGTATTAGACAAAAGTTACAACAAAATATTTTTCAATAGCATCATACAACTTTAATAGAGACTAAAAGATCCACATAAAATGCGCTAAAATAAGAAAAGAATACATAAAGGCATGAAATAAACTTAGATCAGATGCAACAAACTAAGCATAAATGTGGAAGATTAAATTTATCAACTAATAATCGTTTTCTTCCACTGCACCCCATGCTAAATCAACTATCAAGTCATGACATAGCAACGTTCATGTGATTTGAATCCACCACCTTCAATTTTGAATGCAATACACCAAGTGAAAGTATCTCGCCAACACAACAAACCAAGTTCTACTACTCCAATACGAGGATTCACCTTGCCACATTACCTAGCTTAGAGGAAGTTAAACTCAAAAGGGTAACCATGATTTGTGAGAGAAAAACAATTCCTTAATACCGCACTATGGGTGGCTTAAATTGAATTCCTAGAAGACATTATCATCTTCTCTTCTCTTCTCTTCTCTTAACTTCGTTTTTGCAGCTTTCACACTAACACATGGAATACCCGGAATTATATTTGTTTCAATGAAGTCCGGTATTCGAAAAGTTACAAAATTTATTTCTCACGTTACAGAAATAAGATCTTTCCAGCAACGACTAATGAAATTTCTAGGATGATATAATTCATACGTGACATCTTCTATTATTTATTGGGCGCCAATCCATTTCAACTGTAAGCATATCCAAATAATAAGCGATCGAAGAATTAAAAAGAAAAGAAAAAAAAAATAGAATGCTTACAAATATCACAATGAATATATAAACACACTAGTGTATCCATCGATTTCAGTTAATAACAAGGTTAATTAATTCGATTAACCCAATAATCGTTGATTGTAAAGAAAATAATAATTTGGGTAAATTTCAAATAAGCTAAAGGGTATAATAAGTTTCCAAATATCTGACCTTTCTCTTTCCCTATCGAGTTGTTATGCTGTGGAACGAATTGCGGGGTCTAAGTATGAAGGAAACGGAAAAGTTGCTTCAAGGAAGATCGAAGGAGTTAGTGAGCCGGTGGTCGCAAGCCGGCTGTATTGGTGGTTATCGCAACGGCGGTGGCGGGTTGGGTAGCGGAACGGAGCCCCCCAGACGAGAGGAGAGGAGAGGAGAGCTGTAGTTTATTAATATTCAATTTTCTGGGATGGGCCCGTACAAAGTTTGTACTTGCTCGAGATTTTTATCTTCACTAGCGGGCCATAAACTTAATAACGCAATAATGAGACAAAACTAGAGGGATGGTGAGAAATTGTAAATTGGCAGAGCATCCTAGCTCACGGGACCTTGGAATTATTTTATTTTTATAGTCGGATAAGCCCTATATTAGGTATCAAATGTGACATGATTAGTTTCGGTTTATAAAATTATGGAATTCCTACCTATTAGGAAGAGTGCAAGACATCTACCCTAAATGACATGCCATGCAAAATTATTGGTTTTATGATATGGGATATCTTATAATTTATCAATATTCGTATACTAGTATACCATATTTACAAATATAATATATATATAAAGAAAATCCAACCAAATGGGTCAATCTATAGTTCACTATTTTAAATTAATTTACACTTGATTGATTAAATTCTCATTATGTCTTTGCTTTAAGCTACCTTTTCTTATTGAAATTCAATATGTTTGTTTTTGTTGCAATTTATATTTAATGTGATATTTCATGATTTTCATATCAAATTATTAAACTATTTAAAAATGGAAAAATTAAAATAGTAAATTCATAAGTTTCATAAAGTACTTTAAAAAATTTATATTTTATAAAGTATAAGCAGGGTAATCTACAGATCTCAAAAACATTAACTTTTTTTTTTGTCAACTTTTATTACAATCGGAAAAGAGGAGAATTGAATCTAATCCATCCCACAAAAAAATTGATATTCATATTACTAGACTGCAAAGATCTTAACCACCAAATAATTCATTTGAAAAGACTCCAACACAATCAAATCACTACTTTGTTTCACAATACTTGGTAAAAAAACTCACTATCTTCTTCTTGAAAATCAAACTTCTACCACCAATATCAACCAAAACCATCATCGAAATATCTCGCCACTAGTAAATCAATCCAAAAACCATCATTGATCCAAAAACAAGTTTCTAAGCCATAAATCAAATAACCTTAAGTTATCCATTTCTGGGTCCTTTGAAATAGGATGCCCATAGTTCAATTTGGTTTAGTTTATGGGTTGAACCAAACGAAATTGCATTTGAAACTATTTTATTCAAACTCTTAACGAATCAAATTTCTTTTTAATGGTTGAGAGTTCTAAACTGAAACACTCTAAGTGCAATTTAGTTTGATTTAATTTAGTTCAAACCACTTTAAAGCTATTAAAACTTCTCAACAAAGGTTTTGATAATAACAAAAGGGATTATGTTATTTCTAACATTTTCTTTAAGTGTGTAAATTATATAAGCTTTTAACAACATGATTTATCACATGCTCAGATATTTAGAAGTAATGAAAACGTTGGTCCAAAAGCAAGTGGAATAAATAAAAAATAAAGGTAGATATGAATTTGTGGATAGAATTAGAAGTAATATTCAAAGTTGGAAGGAATTGGGAATGGAATGATCATATTTTGGAAATTAGAAGCTACCATAACCTGAACACATGAACAAATTCGAAACTTGTAAAAATTGTATTTAAAAATTAGATTAGAATGGGAACCACGACACTTCCAAAGTCATCTAAACTTGGACTAAAGAATAGTAAAATTCAAAGAATTGCATCTAAAAGAAGAATTGATTTACGTTATTAAAACTTGCACAAAATGTTACATTTGAATATAGATATAGATTGGCTAGTCAAAGTTAATTGTCAAAAAATATAAATTAGACAAGTTAAATTCAACATGTAACTTCATCGGTCAAATATATTCGGATAATATATTTGACCTGTTTTACTAAAGTTAGATTTAAATAGCATGAGGATTTTTATACAATATGATTGAAGTTCAATTGATGATCATAAGGGAAAGTAAATCATTATTACAAGGATATAAATAGAAAGATGACAAGACATTTACAATGATTATCATCAATTAATACACTTGATATTAATCACTATTAAATATTTCATGTTATTTATCAACAATCAAAGGTTAAAATAAGGAATGCACATTATCAAAATTATTGTTAAGTTCTCTTGAAGATAGTTTTGATAATAACAAAAAGTTAAGAGATTACTAAATTATCAAGTGTGCAGTTGAATAATATATAAGTAATCCAGTTTAATTGAAGAGCACTCTCAAAAGAGAAGCTTTCCTCTTAAGTTTTTTACTTAGAAGGTAACTCAAAGATTAATGTGGAGAGTAGATCAGCTGCATGAACAAAAACTGCAGAAATGAACAGTATGTTGCAAAATGAGTTTATTCTTGAAGTTTTAATTAACTTGAAGGCCCAACTCCAAAGTTGACTGTATTTAGGTAATACATTCAAAATATTCCACAAAGTTGGCTAATATATCTAGGGGATTTGAAGTTATAATTAGTTTAAAGATTAAAACTAAAGTTGGTCCAGATTTGACAAAGCAAAGTTTGTTTGATGAAGATTTATATTTTTTAAGATCCAAAGCTACATTTAAAAAGTAGAAAACATTAAAAAAAGGATAACAAATAAGATACACTCCTATTTGTAAGGGATATGAAGTTAGTTCAAATTGAAGCATATTAGAAGCAATTCCTATCAAAGATATTGTCAACAATTTTTAAAGATATTATCCATAGATTTAGGGACATTTTTGAATTTGAGATAAGTATAAAAGAAATGATCTATAGAAAACTAAGGATCAACGTTCTAAATTTTTTTTAATAGAAAATATACCTATAGATTATGATCTCTAGCAAATAAAAAATATCCAAAACAAATCTTATCTCCAATGTCTAGCTAATGCACTTCTAGTTGTTACATGATCTAAAGTTTAATACTCTCAGCATAAAAAAAAAAAAGCAGACACGAAAAAAAAATAAAGCTCACTTTATTCTACAAAAATACTCAACATTCTCTATGCAAAATTATGTTACATTTCAATTTATTATTATTTTGTACCGAACTTAGTGAGGATTTCATTATCTTTATTCCTCATTAATTTTGATACTTTGTGATAGTTAGATTACAAATAGGCTTTAAGTTTAGATATAGCTGAGTGATAACCTGAATTTTGATAGAGTGAATTGTGGTCACTATTTGTAATTTTGTTTCTTGATTGGATATAGTGCAACACACCAGTGTGGAATACCGAGTCCCAGCCAGAAAAGAGGACTGATACTTGAGGTAGAACCTCTACAAATCCTTTCGCAAACTTCTCTTCTAGTCTTTTACTTTTTGCATTTATTTATTTGTTATGTTTGCAAAGCAAAATCAAAGCAATAATTTATAAACAGCTAATTGGGAATGTGATCTAATTTTTAAGAAAGAAAGTTAAATTCTTAAGCAACCAATTAACACCCTTCTTGATTACTCTTTAGGATCAATGGTTATATTAGGATAAGATTGGACAATTAAAGTCGGATTTGAAGGACATTATGAGGCTACGATCAAGATGGATTGAATCGATGATTTTACATCAATGATTTAAAGTTAACCATTGAAATTCAACTATAAATACACATCGAACATGAGAAGAGATCTACGAGAAATATAAGAGACAAAATAATCTATTGTTTTTCTAATTAGCCATTAAACTTGTTGAGAAGTCAAATTTATTTTTTCCCATGGCTATAATCATTTTCAACAATTGTAGTGTAGTTGAAAAGTTACATTTGTTCATTGTATATAGTTTGCAAAATAGCTTGTATAGTGTTAGATAGGCAAAGTAATAAGTGCTTGTACTAAGTGTTGATAGCCTATTGTAACACTTAAGTTTTGAATTTCTTGATAAAGTGGAACAACTAGTGAAAACAACTGAATCCCTAGTAAGTAGAGTTTAGAAGAATGAATTGATATATAAGGTAAAATTACTATAAATTTTCTTGTCTAATGTTCTTATCCCTATACTTTTTATTTTCTCACAATTTATTTAAATTTTGCTGCTATACTCGTTGAGTTCCGCTTCATTATTAATTAAAAGTGAACAACTTTGATGAGGTTTTGAAACTTAAAGAAATCAATTTACTCCTCTTTTGATTGCTAATTTGGAACTAACATAAGCACTTCATTTTAGTTGATAATATTAATACGCAAAGAGTTTTTAATTAGATATTGATATTGAAATTAAGAAACATTACATAAGAATTTAAGTTATATAATATTATATCATACTACTATTGCATCTTAGTAGATAGTGAAGATGCATGACTCAAGATGAGAAATGAGAGACTACAGATGAAGGTAAAGAAAATAGAGTAGACTATTAAGGTTAAGAGTAAGATGGAAGATGACAAAAAAATAAAAGGTAAATATGCTTAGAGTGAAATTTAATAAGGTTTAAAACTAAAAAATGTTACTTATTTTTTTTTTATCTTTAATAAGAAATAGTTTCGTTTGATTCACCCTTTGAACCAAATTATAAATCATTTATATCTTTATTGAACTAAACTATAAAATGAATTGAAATATAAAATAATCTCCTTTTACAGCTTGGTGTAGTTAAATTTAGTTTAATTTTCAATTCGATTTGAGGAACAACCCTACATCATGAGATAATACTACGCGATGACCGGAAACAAACCACCATTATATTCATCGCCACTTAGAGTGTAGATTAAGACACATCGATTGGTGCTGCCTCATTCTAGTTTGTTTTTATTCAATTTAATAGGTAAAATAAATAAATAGAAAAGTAAAAAAAAAAAGGATTACGTTGGTTTTGTAGGATTTTTTAATTCTAAATCTAATTCTACAATTAGGGTTTTTTTTTTTAAAATGAAAATAATTGAAATTTGCTTTCAAAAGAAGGTTGTAACCCTTTTTTTTTTTTATTGGGAAACTTACGACATTCAAATAAGGTCCTTTAGATTTTTTTTTATAGAAAAAAATAAATAAAAAGCTCAAACTTCAAAATGCTTTGAAAAATAAAACAAACCAATCTACTAAAAATGAAACTATGGCAACTTGATCACGGATAGAGCTACGTAAGCATCGCTTAAAACGACCCTAAAAGTAAATAAACAAAATAAATAAAATTATAACTTTTTTTTTTCAAATAAATAATAAATTTCTCCTGCAAATAAATTATTTGGTTAGTCAGATTTAAAAGGAATACCATAATAAAAACAAATATCTTTTTATGTTGGATATCACTCATAGGAGTGTGATGAACTAATCATATTTTTGGATTTTGAACAGTAATAAAAAGAATACATATAAATGGATTAGTGAACATGAAAACTGCTCTCATATATGATGATGATGATGCATATTCTGCTGTACCCTCGCATTAGATTGAATGTTATTCCACACGTATGCATTAGAAAATACACCAGCTATAATCCCCTTCCTTCATTAACAACGATGGCAAATCAGATTCTCAAAAAGCAAGAAGGAAAATTTGGTAACAACTAAGCATACTCTTAAGAGGAAAATACTAAAGCATTGAAGAAAAAGGACCTACCTTTTTTGTCGCCAATAAATCAGTCCTTGCACGTGCTTTTAGAATTTATTATTATTATTATTATTTAGTTGTATACTTACGTGTTTAGCAGTGATAAAATGTGAAAATTGAATAAAGTCTTTTTCTTTTGAGGAATGGAGTAATTCTTTGACTATGAATCTGATAACGAGGACATAGTTAAAAAAAAAAAAATAGAAGAAAGGAGCAAAGGGGCATCGTTTCGAGAAGGGATGGCATGAATTGACTGATTTGCCCTAATTTTATGTCGATCGTCGACTTCTGGTATTTGATAATTTGTGGGCAACGGGCTTCACCATAAGTAGAGATGCAACTGGGATAGATCATAATAGGATATTCGTTTCTATCGATCCGATAAAAATCTTATAAAGTTTGATTCTATAGGGTTTAGGGTTGAGTTTTGGGATATGAAATAAAGTTCGATAGGGTTTAAGATTGGATTATGGGATTAAAAAAAAAACGATGGGAAAACTTGACTCTTATTTAAAAAAATAATAAATTAATATTATAATTTATAATAAATATATTCTATTTTATTTTATATTTTTAATTTTTATATTTAATTTCTCTCTTTTTTCTATCATAAGTAAATTAATAATATATTAAAGAAATGACATATGAAAATAAGTTAAAGTATGAAAAAAATATTTAATCGCCATTTGGGTCGGATTTGAGTCGCATCATTTATTAATTGGGTTTGAAAAAAAAAAACTCTATTGAATGAGGACGGATTTTAGACATAAATTTTTCATCGGGTCAAATTTGGATTTTAATAAATTCATCTTAAACCTGGCTAGTTTACATCTCTAACTATAAGAAAGATTAGGTGATGGACCCTTAAAAAACTAGTACGATTCTTTGCGTCATTTGAATATATATAGATTAAAAATTCAAATCAAAAGAATAGCAACCCATACAATAGATGAAAAATGGATAAATTGCCATGTGTGTTTGAGAGCTACCTTTACCAACTTATACCCCTGGAGAAACAAATTTGGAAAACTCAAAAAAGCCATCTTAGAAACGTTATCCATATTGTCAATCGGTATTCAAACTCTATACGGTTTATAATCTTGAATTATATTACTAAAGTGACTAATCATATCTTTTTCTTAAACTATTGTATATATATAAATCTATATTATCAAATATATGCCTTAAAAAAATTGAATCCGTACGATCAAAACGTTTCTTTAATTTTTATAAAAAAGTTATTACATATTATAATTTTCTCTCGTTACTCACTAAAGAAAACTTCACTTATTAAAAGCTTGGTTATATTTATACAGTGTATAAAATATAACTCAAATATGATATCATTATAGTTATATTTTTATGGTCATAATATGTGGATGTGTTGTTCATTATTATAGTTTGAATGAAAGTTATGATTTAGTGGATAGTTTTTATATAAGCTTCCATTTATGAAATTACAAAATTTTAATTTATTTATAGCCATGGAACGGAAAAAATCCTACTTCCCAAGATGTTTAGCCTCAACAAGACGGTTGCACTCACGTAAGCCACACTATACGTGGCTTATTTTATCCAACCATCGACAAAACCGCCAAAACTGACCCCCTCCCAAAGTCACCCTCATAAGTCACACCCCACCTTACCTTACTCATGCCCATGATCTTCTTCCCCCCAACTTTTCATTATTCTACCTAAAATCCCTTATTATAAAAAAAAGACACGTTCCACCCACAACATGTCGTTAACTTCAACTTTCCTAATGATCAAAACCCTAGCAAAATCGGTTTCCATGGCTGATGCTGAGTCCCTTTACTGTGCTTTTGTTCTCCTAGCCCTGATATTGTTAAGCCCCTGTAGAGCAAGCAGGATGATCATGGGTACTGATCATGATGATGACTACCAAGTCCAAGTCCAAGTGGTGTCTGTGAAGGGAAACCAGCTTCTTGATAAAGCTTGTGATGAGATTTATGTCGTTGGGGAAGGAGAGACTCTGCACACCATCAGTGACAAGTGCGGCGATCCTTTCATCGTCGAACGAAACCCTCATGTTCATGACCCCGATGATGTTTTTCCAGGACTTGTCCTCAAGATTGCACCCTCAATCAGGTCTAGGAAGCTATTGAGATAGATGGTTATTAGTACTAATGTTGTGCTTTCCTAAGTAGTTTCTGTTTTTCTCTCGTGTAGTATGTAAACATTTTAGGTTTTCTTATCGGTATTTCTTTTAGGTAATGTTTAAAGAGTATTCCAACACTTATTAAAATATTAAATAAAAATTATTAGTTTTCATATATTTATTTGTAAGACGTGTAATCAATAGGGAAAAATTTTCCTTTGCAAAACTCAAAGGAACGAGCCTGTGGGATGAAATGATGAATACTGTTGTCTAGCACTATTACCCTTTTTTTTTTTAATTTTTTTGGAAAGTTGTTAATGTTACTTGTAATAATGATCAAATAATATACTTTACATGCTAATATGTATTGGTTAATAGAGAAATCGGGTGTAATTAATTGACAGCTTGAGATGTGTTCGTCTTATTTATGAAGGGTATGCTCTTATGTTACATATCTTCTAGCAGACAAAACGTAGCTTCGACATGATTCTTTTCCGAATAAGATAAACCTAGTACTTTTTTAAGCAAAATTAATTGGGTCGTACGTTAATTTGACATCCCTCCGACATCCCTCCACTCACACCTCATCTTCTGATAAAATTATAATGGGAAAACGCTATTTTTTTCCATATATAATTTCTAGAGAAATTCTTTGGACATCATTCATGTTGGTTATCTCTCTTTTTGTAATCCACATCAAATCAAGGATGAGGTGTTTTACTTATGGCATGTTTGCTTAGGCATAATAAGGATTGCATTCAACTTAAATTCCGTATGAAATAGTTATTTCTGCATTTACTTCATCAAGCGTGTGAAATAGCTATTTAAGTTAGAATGACTATTCCTTACTTGGCCGAATTGCAATTATATGCTACCACTTACGAAGATTTTTTATATTTATCTCACCTTTTCATCTCTTCTTCATATGTAACAGCATATGTGGTTGGAAAAGATCAAGATAGTGATACCATTGTGGGATAGAGGTAGGCTTCATGATATAATATATTGTAGAGTTATAAAAGTCGATATAAAATTTAATTCGGTTTGGTAATTTTATAAACGAGATTGAAAAATAAAGAAGCCTAAATGACTTTTAAAATACAAAAGGCGATCTTTGCTTGAGGAGAATATTTCTACGGATGCAATTGCTACCTCAAAATTCTTACTTTGAATCAGATTCTTAACCTACCTAGCTATATAGTGCTTGAATATTGTTTCACCTTTCAGCAGCCTATTATAGGTAGAGTTATAAATAAATCGGATTTGAGTTTAAAATAATACTTATTTATTTAAATGAATTCTACTCGGGTTTTCATTTAGAATCGAGAATAAGCTCATGTGTAGTCTCGAAAGCAAATTTGTTTATATTGTTAAGAAGCAGACTTGCAAATAAGCTTGTAAGCAAGCTTGTTTATATCATTAACGAGTCGGCTTGCAAATAGACATGCAAATAGGTTTGTAAGTAGGCTATTTTATATTATTATCAAGTTGATTTATGAACAGGCTCGCTAATAAGCTCATAAGTAGGCTCTCGATTACATCATTAATAAGTTAAATTGTGAACAAGCTTAGAAGCAAGCTAGCGAATTGATATATTGTATTAAAAATCATATTATATTTAAAAAATATAACATAAGAGAGAATTTATATGATATAGTTACTTAAAAGTGATTGTATAGTATAGTTACTAATTTGGATCGTTCATTTAAAATAAAATACAACAAATCAAAAAAGAGAAGAAAATTTAAATATAAAAATCTTTCAACCAATTTAATTCTTTTATTACAAAAGTAAAAGAAATAAATAATTTCAAGCTTTAATACAAACTCAAGCTCATTTATTTATTTATTTGAACAAGCTATCTTAAGCTTAAGCTTAGGCTCATGCTCAGGCTTAGACTTTTTTAGGCACTTTGAATTTGAACTCAAGCTCATTTATCTAAATAAGCTTAAGATCAAACTCATACTTGGTTAAATAAACGAGCTTGAGCTCATATATATAAATGAGCCGAGCTTGAGTCTTTAAAAGCTTAATTCGGTTCGTCTTAATTTATTTGTAACCCTAATTATAGGTATAGATTTGATTTAATTCGGTTCGATTCATTTATAGCCCTAATTATAGGTATAAAAGACACTATTAGAGATGTATAAAATATACACCATATGATCATAATATCTTCAAAGATTTAGTGAACAAGCCTCCTATTCATACTCATGATGCTAGGGATTAATTTTTCTAGGTATGTCAACTTAATCCGATAAATGGGATAAACTATAGTTGAAAAATTATGGTAGGCGTTAGTAGCCACCATTTTATAGTACTCATCTAGTGGACTATACGAAATCCTTAATCCTTTGTTTGGTTTGTATAGTGAAAGACATTAAAATACTAAACAATACCTAAAAAGGAAAATGTTTACTTAACCAAAAATTAATTGTGAAAGTAAATTTCAAACAATATGGCAATATTGCATTGCCTGACTACATTTGAGAAATGAAAAACGAGTTTTGGAAATGAATAAGAACTGGTTTGTTGTGGGGAATGAAATGACTACTTTGTTTTGCATTGAAATTATACAATCATCGTTTGTTGGCCAAAAAAGAAATTATACAACCATTAGACAATTTTTACCCATTTGGATCCAATTCCTTCTCAGCATTCGTACAATAGGTACTAGACCATTCACTTTTTTTTTCCTCTTTAGTAGAGATGGGCATAAGGGGCTGGGAATAGGAATGCCATTGGATCAGGTTTGGGAACGATTTTATAAAACTCAATCCACTATCTTGTAAGGCTACTCATGATCCACTAAAAAACCTTATAGGGTTTTAATGCAATGCCTAAAACCTATCACATCATGGATACTATAAATTCACAACCCAACCTGTTAACCCACTAACACATTACTATAATTTGGCTAAATCACCTCCATGTTTAATAAAGAAACATGGTGTTATTAGGACTCTTGCAATTTATTTTTATCATTTATAGAAATATATACTGGAAGTAAAGCGGTAACATGTTATATAATTGCATAAATATTTTATAAGTGAACAATTGTATTAAATATGATAACTTGTAATTAAAATTCTCATAAAATAATCTTGTAAGGATTGAATTACACTTGAAAACTTGAAGTTTAAATAATGAATTTTATTAAATGATATTTGAAAGTTACTATAATAGGTAATTTAATGTACTATATAGACATTCATCCAAAATTTAAATTAAATAAAACTCAACTCATCAATTACATATTCTTACAATTTTATGATATAATTTACCATATTTAAAAAATTAACTAAAATTATCCCTTCCTCTTTTTAAAAATTCATTAAAATTAACTAAAATTCAACTTATCATCTTCCTCAATTATATTTATAACTACAAAAAGGAAAAAAATTATATAAAATAGATTAATAGGGACATGCGAATAAGAGATGCAGATATGGTTGGGAAGCGGGAATAGTTAGTAGATCAAAATCCTTAACTTTTAAAATTTGAGTTTGAAAAAATTATTACTTACTATTTTTCTAGCTAGTTGGGTTTTCCCACTAGGTTTTTTCTAAAATCCAAAATCTGACCAAAACCCTTATAGGGTTTTGAAGTAATATCCAAACTTATCCCAAAATCCTATAGGGTAATTAGCGGGTTAGGTGAGTCGAGTATCTTATAATGACCCATTTGATGGCATCCTTGGCTAGGAAGGGGTGATTGCCTAAACTTGAGAAAAAATTAATTATTAAATTTTATTTTCAAAATAGTAAATATATATTATATTTATATTTTTAAATGCATATATTATCATGAAATTAAATATGGCTAAGTGGTTAGATGCTTGCTTTTATAAATATAAGGTCATGGAATTAAATATTATCATGAAATTAAATATGCCTCAATAAACGATTTTCATCATCTTTTTGTTTTTTTTTTCACTATTACTAATAAAATTAAATTTCATTAATAAAAAATGATCACTATCTAAATAAATTCTCGTTAGACATTGTTTATATATTGGTAGCTCTACCATAATTAATAATTATATTATCAATGGTACAAGTGTTTTGGTGATATCACACAAAACAATAGCAAATAATAATAGTTATATTACTTGATGTGTTAACATTTTCTTTTACTATTAATATTATGAAAATAAATAGGCATTATCAAATAGTCAATCATCTAATTAACTACTTATATTGAAAATGATATTTTTTGTGGCATTTCTAATGAAATAATTTTAAAAAAGTTAGTATAAAGAAATTATAGTATACCATTCCTTATATTATGTTGTTCTTTTCAGTCTACTTATAATTTTTTTAAATACTAGTGATTTATTTTTTTTAACAACAAAACTTAAATGACTTTTATGTCTTGATTTTATTTTTTATAAATTAATAATTATCTGCGAAGTATAGATTAAATTTATATTACAATAAATTTAAATTAGTGCAATGTGGTTTTGTGTTGGGTTTTGTTTATTTATTTATTTTTTATTTTTTTATAGGTGAATTTTATTGGTGCATGAAATCTAAATTGCCATATATAATGTAGGAAACTTAATGCCACCTTTTGTAACATTGTTATATTGACTTTCAAAGCACTTTTTATTTGTATTATATTTAGTTATGATTCTTAGTGCAACTACTCACTTCTAAATTGTAGGATGTTAATACCAATAAATATTTCTCTTTATGGAAACAAACTGGTGGAATTAATGAAGCAATAACCATAGTTTCATTGTAAAGAAATAATTTCAAATAAGTTTAAGTCCAACACTTGGATTTGTTGGAGGTTAGTGTCCTTATAATTTTTTTTTTGGGTAAGAGTATAACTATTGCTAACTAAGATCACAATTCAATCATCTATCATATTCGACAACCAACAATGTTTGGTCTACAATTTCAGCCATGGTGCACAACAAATCAATCCAACACAAAAAAACACTCACCCAAAAACCAAAATTTTACAACCACACCGGTAGATTATGAATTTTCATAGTAAAGAATTATCTAGTTTGAACTAGGAATAAGACACCTTGTTATTGAAGTAAAAGAGATCAAATTCTATTTAAGAACCATTAGGCATGATATGCCATTAGGATATCCTAGTGGTGAGCAACTTTCAACAATTTTTTGGACACACACTTAAATTGCATGTTACATTTTTAGTTTTTGAAATTAAACATGAAGACTTCCACTAGGATTTGCACTCAAGTCAAAACTACTTTTTCCTCACATCTCTATTATCTCTCTTCTCATCTTTTCTTTCTTCAAGATCAACAAAAATTCATAGACTCAAAATTGCTTTTTTCCTCACATCTCTATTCTCTCTCTTTTTGTCTCTTTTTTCTTTAAGATCTAACAAAAATATAGACATATATGAACTTTTGCACAAATAATTTCCTTTGAAGATCAACAAAAATGGAATGGTTCAAGCTCTTCAAACTTAATACAACCATAAATTTTGATTGAATTCAAGTTTGAGGCTTTTTGAGAGAATATGGTGATGGTGTGTTATTTTGAAGTAGACTATTATGCGCCGTTTGGTGATATCTAGATTTTATTTTCATCATTCTTCTTCAGTTATGTATTTTCTCTAATGGAAGTCTATAATTTTGTTTCACTCTACAATGGGTTTCATTTCTCAAATTGAATATTATGCATGCTTTATCATTGTAGCTTTTCTTTCTCTTTGTAAATTTTATTGCTTTTAGTATGATGGGAGAAAATTCTAGCTTAGTTGAAAAATAAAATTAATTATGCAAGAACTATAGTCTTAATAGTCATGGTTGTTCCATTTTTATTTTTGCAAGGGTAGTATGGGCATCAACCATTGGTGCAGGTGAAGTAGGTGTAGGATAAAGGTTGGATCATTGAGTCATATGGTGCATATGAAAATGATCGATATAGTGTTGTTGCATTAATTGGAACTCTTGTGGTGGGAAATATTATTGTACATATTATGTATTTAGTTTACAGCAAGGGTTAGAATAGTCTTTTTATATCCTAAGGTTTATACCTTAATTTCTCTTGTATATTATATTATATTTTATACTCTAAATTGTAATATACAAACCTAATTATCAAATACAATATACATTGTATTTTTACATGGTATTGGAGCACTAAGATAGCTTAAATTGATTTTGTTTACTAACATGCTAACAATTGCTCACTGGTTGTTTGACATACTCATCAAATGTCCTCTACTACTACCGGATTTCCTCCTCCACTAGACTTCACCCGTCATTGACCTTCTTCCTCCATTGTTGACCTTCTTCCTTTACCAACAACCACCATAGATCTAACCTCCAACCCCACTATTCCCAACCCGTTCACTGATAGCTTCCATAGCACATCATATCCTAACTTGCTTTCTTCCTCTCTTGTCTCTACTCCCTCTCTTTGCTACTCACCATTATCTTTGCCTCCATCACAAACCCTAGCCGTAATCTCCATCATAACCTTTACCACTAGTCACACACCTACGCCACTCGACCACCCTTAACCTTAGAACTTATCTTCTACCTCAAGCCAAACCATCTCTTACTCTGACGACCTAAATCTTACTCAACTTAAACCTACTCTGCTCTTCCTTGCTCATTTAACAACTCCTATATTCCACATCGTTAGCAATTGACCTACTCCACCTCATATGGTCTTTGTCTCACATTTAACCTTCTTTTCCAAGCCTCTCAACCACAAGATCTATTCTTGCCCCTACAAAAACTTTTATTCCTCCTCAACACATCCCATTAATCCATCCACTTAAATTGTACATTCTAGTTTGTCTAGTGTCTCTAACCATAACATTCCCACTATATCTCCTACAAGTATTGCCATTATTGTTCTTATTAAGCTCTTAGCAAATGTCTATCAACTATCACGCTTCGAAAGGGGGTTTAAAAGTTTCCACTAAAATCATCATGACACGTGTGCACCCGTTACATGATAATCATCTTACGAGCTAGAGATCGTAAGACTTTAAGTATTTAATTACATTTACAACTAATCATAGTATATATAATTAGATAATAAACTATAACTATAGATCCCGTATCCCATGGTTAACCATGATCGCAGAGAATCGGTATCCCCTACCAACTAGCAAAATAGGATAAATCCTAGGTTGCTCAAATTCAAAATGCTATTTACATAGGGGTCCTAACTTTCATCTAAGCAATATATCCTTCACAATTCTTACTTTGTCATTTTAGTCTCCCAAAACTCTCGACACGTCACATCTTATCCCACCCCGAGCTTTCGTAATTACCACCTACAAAAAGGGTCTGTGGAGGGGTAAGCACACTATGGCTTAGTGAATGAGATGGTAACACTTTCAATGCTATGTACACATAAGCAAATTCAAATCAAGTTATCAAAACATATGCTATGCATGAACAATCATATGAATGCAACATCTCACGTAATCTTTCGGTAACCGACGTGAAGTCTAAGGTTTATGCCCCCCCTTGACCTTGGGTTGGGGATTTTGAAGCCACCATTAGTTCCCAAGTCTTACTCATATCTTCATTATTCTTATCACTTATTTAAGCTGTGTCTTAGCTTTAATGTTTTAGGCTTAGGTGCCGTAATACACCAAGCATTACACCCTTAAGAGATAGGTTGGACTCGAAACAGTTAAGGCGCGACAATCCCCTAATCACTTAGTTTGCATTTGGGGGAATAGCGATCCTCTGATCACTTTTGGCGCATCCTGTAGCAGTGATGGCCTTCAATCTCATGCAATGTCTCGTGAAAATACATGTCAAGTTTTAATCGAGTCCTCTTCTTTAATTAATTGATTCGAAGTGACTAATCAACATATATATTCACAACTAATTATCATTTAAGGCAATGAAGTAACTACAAAAACAATTCATAAGGACCCAGTGAAGTTTTAGGACAATCCATGTAATGGGTGTCGAATCCAACAAAAATAAAAACCTACTCCTAGACAATTATATGATTTGTGTATAGTAGTGAGTAGGGTCGTATCCACATGGATTGGTTAAATATATTTCTATTAAAAGAGAGTAGAGAGGAAAAGAAGAATGTGGGGGTTTTGTTTGTGAATCAAAATAATACTGAAATCAGATAATAAAAATTGAATAATGATAAAAGCTTAACCAAAGGAATCACTATAGTTTAATTCATAGAACTGATCATTGATGCAAATATTTTCTATTCTTTATCTAAGATAAATTGGTTATGGTTATTAAAAAGCTCTAATAACCTATCTCTCCTTACTTTCTTGATAATCAAAACAAGCTCTTTGATTACTTCTCTTATTGATTAAACAACCCTAAACAAGCTCTTAGGATTTAATCTATCAATAGCATTAAAAAAACTAGAGAGATTACCAATTCGTGCTAGTAGATTATAAGATAACCTATTTAAACAAGATCATATATCTCCATAACATGAATTAGACTATCTAATTTATAATCAAACATGTCATTGTGTCACAGAAACTAGAACTATCAAACAATTACGGATCTGACGTACTAGTTGACAATATATTAACTTGCTAATTGAGTAGAAGAGCTCTAATTCATACCAATTAACTAAGATAACATTAACAAAACATTCAGAAGATATATAAATATCAAAAACAAAGAATAGAGTAAAGATAAATCAATTAGATCTCACAATTCATGAAGAATTAAACTTCAATGATCCTTTGGCTAGAAAATCTACTTAGCTACACATGTTCATCTTCAAAATGAAAATTAAAAGTGAAAACATGAAAAATTCGGTTTCTTCTCTTTTGCTCCGCCTCTCCTTCTTCCTTCTTGTCCCCCCCCCCCCCCCCCCCCCCCTTTCTAGGGTTGGTTCTATTTATACTATTAAGGGAATGGCAGAGGATCTTCAGCTAGCAAGATACGAATATATCTTTCCTTTTTCAAGTAAATCTCAAGAAGTGAATAACGTACGCCTGGCACGCCCACCAACACAGCCAGATTTTGAACAGTGCCTCCCTCTGGCCAATAATTCACAATTCTTCACCCTTGGTCAGTGTATGGCACGACTACCACCACGGCTAGATCACAAACCGTGCATCCTTCTGTTGGTTCTTCAAGACAGATACACGGCCGTGTACTTCAACCGTGTATGTTTTTGTTGATTCCAAACCAAGTACACGGCCGTGTACTTCAAATACACGCCTATGTACTTTCCTCCGGCGGTGTAAATCCTTGTCTTTGATCCAGTTTGTAGATGACTTCTCTAAATCACTTGAATTAGCACTCTTGACTCCATTAAGCCTGATTTATTACCATAATAAAATTAAGTGCTATTTCCTTATGATTTTTATAAAATCAATAATAAATTAACACAATTCATACTATAAAGATTTAGTATAAAATGGCTCTATCAAATTTCCCCACACTTAAACTCTTGCTTGTCCTCAAGCAATTGAATCAAATCAATTGAGAAATCCATCATAGATTATACGAAATTTCTTTTCATCACTTCAAGCATCTATTCTTTTATAATTCATGACTTGTAATTTTAATGTATACTGCTCCAACCAAACTGGTTTCCTATGATTAAATTACCATAGACAAAATTTAATAGCTAATCTAAACAAAACAAACTTTAATCCTCATGTTTAGCAAAAGAACTTTTATTCCAAAAGTAAATACTTAATCCAATAAGGAAAAACACCCAATTAAACTTCATTGAATATTAGCAAGTATATAATCTTTGCAACTCAAAGTAAAAGCATATGGTATCTACTTTTTCCCTAGATTTTCTCTCTTTTTATTATAAGTCTTATTTCATTCAATGATTTTTTACATTCATATTCTTTTGATTTAATCAAGCATCTATTTTGACGGGTTTTTGCCCGCTTCTTTTCATGAACTTTCGCCTTTTCTACCCTTATCGTTATAGTGAGTTCATTGAGTCGGCAACATCCCAAGCTCGTCACTCAAGTGACCGGGTTTTAAGATACCCCTACAGACTCTTCCTCGCTCTAACATTCAAGTTCGAATACTCTTAACTCAATTATTTGAATCATTGGAGTAATGGCTATGCTTGATTCTTTTTCCACACATATTTTTTTTTCACTAAGTGTTATAATTGTTTTACAAACAACTTCAAAGAGTATACAGTAACTAATATAACCTAGAAGTAAACTTGTTTATTTTTCACTTAGGAACTCGACTTACTCTTAGACTTCCAATTCTAAAGCTAAATACAAGGTAAATTTATTTCTTAAAGATTTCACTACTTAATTTTAACCAAGTATTCTAATCACAGCAGTAGGTGAGTAAAGCACTTGAACAAGTCAATTTCACATTTTGTAGATGCTTATTACAACATTTAGTACAATCTCCAGATTTCATGATAATTTTGAAAAATTTGGCTTAAAATTGCTTAAGGACAAACATTCAAAGTATGAGTCAATTCTCTATCCTCTATATTTATTATCCTCTCCCCCACACTTAGTTTGAACAGTGTCCGCACTGTTCCTAATTCAGCACAATTAAAGAGGAATTAAAAACATAAGGAACATTAGAGAATACGGGAAAATGAATACTGGTACTTCCTTGGTATAAAGTGTAAAGTGATTGGAGGTCTCCCCTTAAGCACTAGAGAGTGTCATCTAATGATATGTACCCTTTCCGCAGCTAATCAAAAGAGAAAAAAAAAATCAAAATAAAACTAAGATAAAATAAATTGATTTTTTTTTTTTGACATGGGTTGCCTCCCATGAAGTGCCTTTCTTTAACGTCTTTGGCTAGATGTTCCTGTAATTAATCACAATACTCAGTGTAAGTTAAACTGGTTTCTTCAATATTACATACTTGAAATCCTTCATAAAAAGGTTTCAAGCGATGACCATTGACTTTGAAGTTCTTACCAGTTTCAAGACTTGCGATCTCAACTGCACCATGTGAAAATATGTTAGTGATAACAAAAGGACCAACCCACTGTGATCATAGTTTTCCAGAAAACAACTTCAATCGAGAATGATAAAGTAATACTTTTTGACCTATAGAAAAATTATTTCGAGAAATCATTTGATCATGAAAATCCTTTGTTTTTTCCTTGTAGATTTTAGTACTCTCATAAGCTTCTCTTCGAATTTCCTCAAGTTCTTGTAATTGAAGTTTTCTGTACTCACTAACCTCATTCATTTGCATGTTACATTATTTTACAGCCCAGTACGCCCTATGTTCCAACTCCACAAGGAGGTGACATGATTTGCCAAATATCAAACGGTAAGAAGACATACCTATAGGGGTCTTGTAAGCTGTCCGGTAGGCCCATAATGCATCTTCAAGTCTTATGCTCCAATCCTTCCTACTTGGATTGACAAGTTTTTTCATAATAGACTTGATTTCTTGATTTGAGACTTCTGCCAATCCATTGGTTTGAGGGTGGTATGCGGAGGAAGTGCGATGAGTGACCTTGTACTTTTTAAGTAGAGTTTCCACTACTTTATTACAAAAGTGTGTGCCACGATCACTGATAAGAGCCTTTGGTGTCCCGAACCTAGCAAAAATATGAGATTTAACAAAATCTACAACAACTTTGGCATCATTAGTTCGGGTCGCTTTGGCTTGCACCCACTTTGAGACATAATCCACAGCAAGAAGGATGTAAACATTACCGAAAGAAAGAGGAAAAGGACCCATGAAATCAATACCCCATATATCAAATATTTCACAAGCAAGAATAGGGGTAAGTGGCATTTGGTCTCTATGTCCTAAGTTGCCAACTTTTTGACATCGTTCACAAGACTTACAAAACATAAAAGAATCACGAAACAATGTAGGCCAAAACAAACCGCACCCTAACACTTTTTGAGCTGTCCTCTTAGGTCTAAAATGTCCACCACATGCATATGAGTGACAAAATTGCAAGACAGAAGAAATATCGTCTTGAGAAATACACCTTCTAATGATTTGATCAGCACAATGTTTCCACAAATACGGATCATCCCATACATAGTACTTAGCATCACTTTTAATTTTATCTTTTTGAGCCCTAGAAAAATCACTTGGTAGTGTCTTAGTAACCAAATAGTTGACAATATCAGCATACCACGGAATTGTCTTTTGAATAGAAAAGAGATGCTCATATGGAAAATCATCTTGTATTGGTATTGACCCGTCACTGATAAGTATTCTACTGAGGTGGTCGGCAACTAAGTTTTCAGAGCCTTTCCTATCGCGTATTTCCAGATCAAACTCTTGTAGTAAGAGTATCCATCGAATAAGTCTTGGTTTCGCCTCCTTCTTCGCGAGCAGGTACTTGAGAGCTACATGATCAGAGTAAACAATTACCTTAGTACCAAGTAAATATGATTTGAATTTTTCTAATGCAAAAACAACAGCCAAGAGTTCTTTCTCCGTTGTGGAATAGTTGCATTGAGCACTATCCAATGTTCTGGAAGCGTAATAAATGACATGAGAAGCTCTTCCAACTCTTTGGCCAAGAACAGCTCCAACTGCATAATTGCTTGCATTGCACATAATTTCAAAGGGAAGGTTCCAGTCAGGTGGTTGGATGATTGGAGCAGAAGTTAACTTATCTCTCAATGTGTTAAAAGCATGCTTGCAAGCCTCATCGAACTCAAATGTCACTTCTTTTTGCAGCAATCTACATAGGGGTTGAGTAATCTTGGAAAAATCCTTGATGAAACGTCGATAGAATCCTGCACTCCCAAGAAAAGAGCGAATTTCCTGTACACTTACAGGGTAAGGTAGAGATTTAATCAATTCTACTTTAGCTTTATCGACTTCAAGTCCCTTAGAAGATACAATATGACCTAGAATTAAACTCTATTCAACCATAAAGTGACATTTTTCATAGTTCAACACAAGACTCTTATCTATACATCTTTAAAGTACTTTCGTAAGGTTAGTCAAACATGAATCAAAAGAGTTACCATAGACAGTGAAGTCATCCATGAAAACCTCTATGATATTCTCCACATAATCTGAAAATATACTAACCATACACCTTTGGAATGTGGCTGGGGCATTGCAGAGCCCAAAAGGCATCCTTCGATACGCAAAAGTACCGAATGGACATGTGAAAGTAGTTTTCTCTTGATCTTCCGGTGCCACTGGAATTTGATGAAAACCTGAATAACCATTAAGACAACAATAGTGAGAATGGCCAGCCAAACGTTCAAGCATCTGATCAAGAAAAGGAAGAGGGAAGTGATCTTTTCTAGTTGACGCATTTAACTTCCTATAATCAACACAAACCCTCCATCCATTTTGAACCCGAGCAGGAATTAACTCACCATCAGAGTTTTCAATCACAGTTAAGCCCGTTTTCTTTGGAACAACTTGAATTGGACTTACCCATTTGCTATCGGAAATTGGATAGATCATACCTGCATCAAGCAGTTTCAAGATTTCTTTCTTAACTACATCTATCATAGGTGGGTTCAAACGACGCTGAACTTCCCTTGAAGGTTTGCAATTATCTTCCATTAATATCTTGTGCATGCATGTGGAGGGGCTTATTCCTTTGATATCAGCTATGGACCATCCAATACTTAGTTTGTTAGAGACTATCACAGCAAGGGTCTCATTTTCTCCTAAGAAAATGTACTTTAGATGTTCGGGTAAGGGTTTTAATTCCAGCTTTGGTGCCTGTACAATAGAAGGAAGAAGTCTTGTGTTAGAAGGGGGTAAATTAATGTAGGACACACCATACCTAATAGGTTTTAACGATTCCAGCTCCCAAATCATGTCCTGAAAATCAGAGGATATTACAAGCTTCTCCTTAAGAGTTTTCAATGCATTAATAGTAAGTCTCCTATTAAGTACAATTTTCAACTCATCATCGTCTATCAAGTCAAATGTAGCCTATGTTAATGGATCAATAACATCCACAACAAAAACAGGAGAGATATTACTAGGATATTTCATGGCATCATAAATGTTAAATTTAATCACTTCACCATCAAACTCCATAGTGAGGTTACCGTCATGTACATCAATTTTCGTTCTAGATGTCTTAAGAAATGGTCTCCATAATAATATCATTGATAAATTATGAGAATCATCATTCTCCATGTCAAGCACATAAAAATCTGCAGGGAAAACCAACCCATTAACTTGTATTAAAACATCTTTCAGAACTTCCTCAGGATAAACATTGGACCTATCAGCAAGTTGAACAATAACACCTGTTTCCTTCAAGGGACCAACATTCAAACCTTGATAAACAGACAAAGGCATGACATTGATTGAAGCTCCTAGATCACACATAGCTTTAGTGATTCCAAGATTACCTATTTTGCAAGGAATAGTAAACATACCTGGATCCTTACATTTAGGAGGAAGCTTCTTCTGAAGAATAGCTGAAACATTCTCACCCACACTAATCTTTTCATTACCTTTCAGCTTTCTTTTGTTAGTGCACAATTCTTTGAGAAATTTAGCATAACGAGGTACTTGCTTAATTGCATCAAGCAAAGGAATATTTACCTCAACTTTGCGAAAAGTTTCAAGAATCTCTTTTTCTTTAGCTTCATTCTTGGATTTTGCTAATCTAGAAGGGAAAGGGGGTGCTGTCACCATGACCTTTGGTGGTTCAACGAGGGATCCTCTAGTCTGGTTATTCTGTTGGCTCTGAGTTGAAATCTCTTTCTCAGTCTCTTCCTCAAGATTAGTTCGGTGTCTTTTCTCATTTGATCCCTGTAATTCCGTTCCACTTCTCAAGGTAATTGCATTAGCGCTTTGCTTTGGATTTGTGATAGTTTGAGAAGGTAACTTACCTTGAGTTTCTAACCTTTTTATAGAAGAAGCAAGTTGGTCTACCTGGTTCTCCAAGTTTTTAATGCTCTGCTTTGTCTCATCCTGAAATTGTTTTGTATTAACAGCAAGCGATTTAACAATTTCCTCAAGAGACATACCTGAAGTGGAATGAGCTTGTGGGACCTAGTTTGATGGCTTAGGTTGGAATTGTTGGAAATTTTGTGGTTTATTGCCATATCTGAAGTTAGGATGATCCCTCCATCCAGGATTATAAGTATTCGAGTAGGGATCATATTTCCTTTGTGGCTGTCCGGGGAATCCTCCTACAGCATTGGCATGCTCATGATTGTCATCTTGCAATGGGGGACACATGTCGGTAGGATGATTAGGAGCAACACAAATTCCACAAGCCTTCACCTGCTGTGTATTTCCAAGAGCTATCTGCTGTACAAGGGAGGTTAGGTTAGAAATTTGATGTTCAAGGTTAGAAACACTTGCCTCATTTACCTTCCTTGAAGATGAATCATGCCTATACCAAAATTATTGCGAATTAGCAACCATAATGGAGATCAATTCCCTAGCTTGACCAGGGGTTTTATTCACTATGGCGCCTCCACTAGCAGCATCCATCATCTTCCTCTCCATCGGGAGCAGACCTTCATAGAAGTATTGAATGAGAAGTTGTTCAGATATCCCATGTTGTGGACAGCTTGCACAAAGTTGCTTGAACCTCTCCCAATACTCATGAAGAGTCTCGGTATCCCTCTGTTTGATACCACAAATCTCTCTTCTTATGCCAGTAGCTCTAGACGCAGGGAAAAATTTGTCTAGGAAGAGCCTCACCATATCTGTCCAAGTGGTTATAGAACCTGGAGGCAAATAAAACAACCAATCTTTAGCTTTAGTACTTAAAGAAAATGGAAAAGCACATAACTTGATTTGATCGTCGGATATTCCTTGCGGCCTCATGCTAGAACACACTATATGAAACTCTTTCAAATGTTTGTGAGGATCTTCATTCTCAAGACCATGAAAGGTGGGTAGCAGATGTATCAAACCAGATTTCAACTCAAATTCAACAGCCAATTCAGGATATTGAATACAAAGTGGTTGTTGATTTACATCCGGTGCGGCCAATTCTCTTAATGTTCTTTCAGGATTTGCCATATCTTCTTCTTTTTCAGAATCAATGGATGAATAAGACAAATCCAATGCCAAGTTCAGTCCAGGGGGTGAAGATGATACGGTTTCTTTTTGACGCAGCCTAGCTTCTCTTCGCAGTCTCTTAAAAGTCTTCTCAATCTCTGGATTATAAGTGAGTTCACTTGTATGAGAAGAACGAGTCATGCAAGAATAGAAATAAATTTGACACCAATCCCTGGCAACGACGCCAAATTTTGATGGGTGTCGAATCCAACAAAAATAAAAACCTACTCCTAGACAATTATATGATTTGTGTATAGTAGTGAGTAGGGTCGTATCTACAGGGATTGGTTAAATATATTTCTATTAAAAGAGAATAGAGAGGAAAAGAAGAATGGGGGGTTTTGTTTGTGAATCAAAATAATACTGAAATCAGATAATAAAAATTGAATAATGATAAAAGCTTAACCAAAGGAATCACTATAGTTTAATTCATAGAACTGATCATTGATGCAAATATTTTCTATTCTTTATCTAAGATAAATTGGTTATGGTTATTAACAAGCTCTAATAACCTATCTCTCCTTACTTTCTTGATAATCAAAACAAGCTCTTTGATTACTTCTCTTATTAATTAAACAACCCTAAACAAGCTCTTAGCATTTAATCTATCAATAGCATTAAAAAAACTAGAGAGATTACCAATTCATGCTAGTAGATTATAAGATAACCTATTTAAACAAGATCATATATCTCCATAACATGAATTAGACTATCTAATTTATAATCAAACATGTCATTGTGTCACAAAAACTAGAACTATAAAAAAATTACGGATCTGACGTACTAGTTGACAATATATTAACTTGCTAATTGAGTAGAAGAGCTCTAATTCATACTAATTAACTAAGATAACATTAACAAAACATTCAGAAGATATATAAATATCAAAACCAAAGAATAGAGTAAAGATAAATCAATTAGATCTCACAATTCATGAAGAATTAAACTTCAATGATTCTTTGGCTAAAAAATCTACTTAGCTACACATGTTCATCTTCAAAATGAAAATTAAAAGTAAAAACATGAAAAATTCGGTTTCTTCTCTTTTGCTTTGCCTCTCCTTCTTCCTTCTTGTCCCCCCCCTTATAGGTTGGTTCTATTTATACTGTTAAGGGAATGGCAGAGAATCTTCAGCTAGCAAGATACGAATATATCTTTCCTTTTTCAAGTAAATCTCGAGAAGTGAATAACGTACGCCTGGCACGCCCACCAACACGGCCAGATTTCGAACCGTGCCTCCCTCTAGTCAATAATTCATAATTCTTCATCCTTGGTCAGTGTATGGCACGGCTACCACTACGGCTAGATCACAAACCGTGCATCCTTCTGTTGGTTCTTCAAGATAGATACACGGCCATGTACTTCAACTGTGTATGTTTCTGTTGATTCCAAACCAAGTACACGGTCGTGTACTTTAAATACACGCCCATGTACTTTCCTCCGGCGGTGTAAATCCTTGTCTTTGATCCAGTTTGTAGATGACTTCTCTAAATCACTTGAATTAGCACTCTTGACTCCATTAAGCTTGATTTATTACCATAATAAAATTAAGTACTATTTCCTTATGATTTCTATAAAATCAATAATAAATTAACACAATTCATACTATAAAGATTTAGTATAAAATGGCTCTATGACCATGATAACTCATTTCATACGTACCACAATAAACAAGATCATGCATTTCACATCACAGAACAAACAAAAGACTAGACCCAACGGATGGGAACCATCTAGCTATACACAAGGTTTTAGTTACTTGACACCTCTGTGCCATTTGTCTTAAACGTCAAATCAACCACTTGGGATTGATTTACGATCATTAGTCGTGACACCTCTGTGTCATCACACTTCTCAAGTGCTTAGTTATACACACTTCCGAAAGCCAATAAGGTCGTCTCGTAATCCTTTTTTAGTCCTCAAGACATCTGTGTATAATATATATGTCTATGACATATATTTAAGTAAGGACAAGTTACTAGACACCTTCCCTTACGTACTCAAGAGGGTAAGAAAATGGGATGGTTAAGTTGTAAAATCAAAGTTACACTCATGATTTATATGGTTGTGTTCATTTGTGTATTCTATAGATATAATAGGAAAATAAGTTTGCCTAAGTATATGTACATATTCAGAAGTAACTTTGATATGTATACATAATGACATCTTTATATCCTATTCCAACTATGCACACCTACTCGGTAGCTATAGAAGGAAAAGCTAGGTTTCTATATTTTAGTTTGGTTTAAAGAAAACAATTTTGAATCATGGGTTAGGCTTATGATAATAACACTAGCAATATGGTGTTAAGTGCTATTGTTAAGGTAATGATATCTAACCCTCGGACCATTCTATCCTTTACACTCTTTATGACTTCTTTCTTAATCTCATTAATCCCCATTATATAACTCAATTTAATAAGAATCAGATACATAGCATATCAACATACAACACAACATCATAGCATGTCATTAAGTTTCCCACTCACCTATTTAGGGTCATCATAGTCCTAACTAGAGTCGAGCGATTCCAGTTGTTAAGCCCTTTACATTCCTCTTGAAATTAACGTCCTTCTGTAATGCTTCCTTAACCCAATCATAGAAAGCAGCATCTTCACTTGACTTTAGTAGTTTCCTAGCACCTGATATGTGTACTTTGCTCATCTTACGTTTGATGGCAAGGCGTGAAGTCTCCACCTACAGGGTTTCCTATCCTTTCTACTGGTTTTCATTCTCACTCATGCTTTTATCACCATACATACATCAACCACTCTTTATACACATACATACCTACCTCCATCGTAATAACATCATATTCATACGTACATGCAAGCCTCACCTACATACATACACAAGATCAATACCTCTTTGCCTTTATTTTCCCGACTCTTCTTCTCCTTTCCTCACCATTTTTTCGTCTTCAATTCTCACTTTCTCTTTCTTTCAACTTTCCTTTTCCCTTTTCCTTATTCTCTTCTTCCCTTCTGACTCCCTTACCATAAATTTCCCCTTGTTTCCTTGCCAAGCTCCCTTCAACCCCTCGGACTTCTCCAATTTCCCACTTCTTCTTCTCATTCCTCTTCACTTTTCTCTAGCCCACACATATGCATGTGTATATTTCAGTTCTTCCCTTCTAATCCTCTATGTTTTTCCTCCTTTTTAGACATCTTCCGTTTTCCTTTTCTTCTCCTTCATTTCCCAACCTGATTCTTTTCCTTTTTTCTACTTCTTATCTCCTACACATCGAACCCCACCTACACACCTTACACCCACGCCACGCACATACAATAGCACATTCCCACACACTACGTACACACACCAACACACTCCCATCCATACACATACACACTCCGCACACACCTACACATACATACACACAAGCATTCCATACACCTAATTACACGCACACACAACTGCACTTTGTTATCCTCCTTTCTCCTCAAGTCCACATACACACACATACACCACTAGTGCACACATACACACTTACTCCATTCATGTCTCACACCACTGACACACATATGCACACATACTCCACTTACATCTTATACCTTAATTACGTACACATACACACATGCTCCGAATACACCTCACACCACCAATACATACTTACCTACATACTCTGCACACCCTATACACCTCCCATACACATGCAAACACCACACACCATCTCATACACTTATATACATACTCCACATACACCTCACACCACCAATACACACACACCCACATACTTTGCACACACAATACACCTTCCATACACAAACACACATACCCACATACACCACTCCTTCCATATACCACACACACACATGTCCATACACCACACGTCTTCTATACTTATACATACATACTACGTACTCCACACATCATCCATATACACACACGTACCGCACACCCCACACCTTCCATACACCTATACAAATACTCCACACGTCCCATACCTTCCATACACATATATACCCTCACACGCCACATGACATCCACATATATACACACACAAACTGCACATACCATACACCATTCATATGCATGCTCTCATTTCGCACACACCACATATCATCCCTACACATACACACATATTGCATACACCACACACCATCAATACACACACACACATACCACACAACCTACATCACCTCATGCACATACACGCATACTCATACGCACTACACACTTGGTTCCTCCTTCCTTACACATACGCACACATCCTCACACACCACACACCATCACATACACTTACACACATCCTTACACACACCACCCACCATCACGTACACATTCACACATCCTTGCACAGACCACCCACCATCACATGCACATACACACATCCTTGCACACACCACACAACACTCTCTCCTCTTCCTCACGCACACCTTCTCTTCTCTTACACACATAATCTCCTCGACTTCTTCTCCTCAATTGGACGTTTCCTTGCTGGACAACATTTCTTTCTCACATTCTCCTCCACTTCATCCTCTCTTCCCCGCTAGTTCGTTAGTACACGCAAGCCTGGAACCAAATCACTTGGGATGTTGTTGCTGCTCTCTCCCAATATCATGCCGGTCTTCCTACTCGTCCTTACACAGCTAGAATGTTGCCACTTGGAAACAAGATGCGTTGCTGCTGGACTCTTCTCTTCTCACAAACACGACTGGTCGGAAACAGGGGAGAACGAGTAAGAAATGAATGGGAAGCAGGTGCGGGCTTAAGGAGGGACAAGGGTAGGTGGAGATGTTGCTGCTCTTGTGGATGTTGCTGCTGTTGCTGTCTTTCTCCCTCTCACACATGCACACATGCATGGTTGCAACTGGGTGGCTCCTCCACCTCACGTACATACACACACATCGCTCCCTCCTTGGCTTTCTTCCCTTTGCTACTCATCTCCTTTCATGCTCGCCTGGAGTGCTTAGATGTTGCTGCTGTTGGGATCGTGGTCACTGCTGCTGCCACGGTCGGGGTTGCCGTTGCCGCTGTCACCGTGTCGTTGCTGTTGTCATTACAGCTGTCGTAGTTGTTGTTGTTTGTTGTAGTCGTGGTCGTCGTCGTGGGTGCTGTTATGGTTGCTGCCGTCGTGGTCGTCGTTGTCTTCTCCAAGTTGTTCACTATTGCCTTCGTTGTTGGGGAAGGAGATGAGATAGATAAGACGCCAAGTTGTTGCCTCTGTTATTGCTGTCACCGCTACCATCGCCGTTGTCGACATTGCTGTCATCATTGAGTCGAAGTGGGAGCGGGAAGGCCGGGAAGGAAGACGCTTGGGAGAAAAGAAAGAAAAAACAAAGAAGAAGAACAGAGGAAGTAGGGAAGAAGAAGAAGAAGAAGAAAGAAAAGAAAAGTAAGAGGGAGAGAGACGGGATGGAGACAACTGAAGATTGATGCTACTGTGCTGCGGTGCCTGATGTTATGTCTGGTTCAAATCTGCTTCTTTTTTTTTTTTTTTAAGCTATATATATATATATTATATTATATTATATATTATAATGTCTCTATTTTAATATTTGACTCACGTACGAGAATATCCTTAAATTTTATATTTTTAGTAATTTATTATGAAAGCTTATGTCTAAGCTAATTTAATTATCTCGAATATAAATACTTACTTTAAATTTTTATTTTAAATTTCTAGATTTATAATTTATAATTTAAATTAATTCAATTATTTAACCTAACATTATTTGAAATTCGTATTTCAGAGAATTTATTCTTTTTAATTTAATTTACTTGAACTAAAGTTAGGATTTACAATTATTTTAATTTATCTATCTATATATATCTATATTAAGATATTTTCCAATTACTTTGCTTCCTAAATTTATTTGATAATGTATTTTGTAAAATTCAATTTGTTAAGTTCGTTATCTTCTTTTCTTTGCCCAAGATTATTCCTTCTAATTATTTTATTTTTAAAACCTATTATTATCACAAAATATTAAAATAATATTTATGCATCGCGACATTTTGAATTTTTGTCGTACATTTCTCGCAGTTTTTAATGTTGCGAAATTGTTCCTCTCGCTACCTCAACCTAAAAGTATGTATTATTCTATTTATTTTCTTTAAATTTTCATATAGTTTTTTAAAATTTTAGGACTTTACATCAACTATGGTTATTACTCATGACATTGTACCTTGTCTCAATGGACCTATATCGTTATGTTGATGGTACCACCATTGATCTACCTAATTCTTTGCTTTTAAAAAGTTACACTATACCTAATCCCACCCAGTCACATTAGCTTTACATCAACCACTTGGTTTGTGCTTGACTTCTTGCAACCATCTCGACTAACTATCTACTTAAGGTACATGACATCACTATTGCCTATTACATATGGTCAACCCTTCAGCGTCGTTTCCTTAAGAATTCTATGGCTTCAAAAATGGAATGAAAACAACAAATTCTCACTCTTCGCTTGAATCATCCTTCCATTATTGACTACCTACCTAAGCTCACCTCCATTGAAAGACCTCTCAACTTAGCTAACCTCATTACTCACTCCCTTCATGTTCTCCCATGTGAGTAGGTGCTCTCATCATTACACTGACTACACAGTCTCCTATTCCCCTTACGTCTGAACAAGTTCATTTCAAGCTCTTTAATCATGAGCAATGGATCAAACAACATGATGCGGCCATTCCTATTGCTCTTCACACTCAAATATCTACTATCTCTTGAGGCCGCAATCATAATAATGGCCACTTGAGATGTAAAATCCGGAAAAAAAATAAAAAATAGTTGTGTATAACATCAAAATGATTAAAAGATTGTACTGAAAGCTTTAAACATACCCCACATAAAATTATATTAAAAGAAATAATCACACGAAAAATAAACTATGAAAAATTATTGAATAAATGATAAAATAAACTAAAATCATAGACTTAAGTTGTCAAATGAAAATTTCGAGTAAATATTTACACTTAAAATAGTCAAATTAGTTTAAGCGTAAAGTTTCGTAATAAAATACTAAAATTTCAAAATCTATAAATACTGTCACACGTTCGAAGATATACTAGGAAATTCTAAACCCTAATAATAATAATAATAATAATAACCCAACCGAGCCGTAGAGGACCCATAGCCACACAAAACAAAGAAACAAAAAGAAAGAGTCAGAGAGGAGATAGGGGCGAGGAGAACGAGACCATGAAGAGAAAATGGAAGGAAAAAGAAAAAGGGAAAATGAACAAAAACAATCATATCTTACCTATACGACCTCCGATCAATGATCCGAGACTACCAGCTTGTTCCTCAAGGTGAGTGCAACTCAACTAGATCAATTTTTCGTGAAATGAAGTTAGTTTTTAAAAGTTATGTACAAATATTGAATAGGTATAAAAATTAGTTATAATAGCTAGAGAAACACTAGATAGGGCGATCTAGACCATAAGTAGCATGTAATGATGTATTTTTTCCTAATTTTTTTTTAAGTGAAGAAGATTTCAACTTGGAAATACTTGAAGATTACTTCGATTAAATCTGAGGAAAATGAGACTTAGGTGAGTAGGACTTCGTGACATATTGTATTATGTGTATTATTGTTGTATCACGTGTGTTTACTATAAATATATGTTTATTCTTTACGTTTGAAATGCATCAAAGGGTTTCAAGTCTTGTCATGGTAACATGTACATACGTATGTTGTGGAGGCTAGCCTATATGGGATATATATATACATATGTATATATGCAAGTACTGGGTAGTGAAGTGAGAATGGATATTGATTGTGGCTGTGGAGTTGTATAAATAATATGTATATTGCAAGTGTGCTGTTTTGGTTATGTGTGCGTGTAGGTGTAGTTGACACTAGTTGGAAGAGAATTATATATATATATATATATATATATGTATACACACACATAAGCCCTGACGTGCAACGAGCTAATCGAGTGGAGGTCCCCTGTCACGTGTGTGCATGGAAACGTTCCATTTACTATCTACAGCAAGTGATTTTATATGTCCCTATATATATAAATATATATGTGTAGAAGGTGGTGTGGTGATTGAGTGGATTTCCTCCATGGATGCGTGTACTAGGGAGGGTTTCCATGGTGATGAAGGCGTTGTTTCCTTTTTTTTTTTCTTTATTGTTGGCTATGTGGTTTGTAAAAATATGTATACATACATGCTATTTGAAGGTTGGAAACATTATTTGTAGGTCATATATGTACCTTGTTGGATAGGAGGGCTAGTAGGGAAGGTTGTATGTGTGTATGTGGTATGATGAAAGCAGAAATGGAAGTTCAACTTGAAAATGTGGACTACAAGATGAGATGGAGGTGAGAGTTAGGAACTATATTGATGTTAGTTTTCTTATCTGCTTATGTGTTGGGGAATTGGAAGGAGGGTGGAGATCCATGAAGGAGGAAGCGAGCAAACATGTATATGGACCCGTATAGGCACATAGGTGTTGGATTCTCTTTTCCTTAGCGTACGTGCATGGTTTTGCTAGTAGGAGTTAAAGGAGCTATCGTGGTATTTGCATTGTTAACAATTATGGAGATTGATGAGGAGATTATAAATGCATGTTGGCATGGAGAAGGTTGAAGGTAGAGGCTAGAAAGAAGGGACTTTAAGGAGTCGGTATGAACCATAAGTATATGCATACACTACAAGTTAAAAAGGAGGAGTTAAGTCGCTAATAATCTAGGTCTTTACCATCATAGCTATATATGTTAGGTGCAAGTGAGATAGAAGTATGCGATGTCCA
Source organism: Laguncularia racemosa (assembly GCA_037954665.1). Lineage (NCBI taxonomy): Eukaryota > Viridiplantae > Streptophyta > Magnoliopsida > Myrtales > Combretaceae > Laguncularia > Laguncularia racemosa. The sequence goes on along the minus strand of JBBMOL010000110.1, from coordinate 847,923 downwards.
AATGGATATAAGCCATAGACATATAGGGTATATAGGTTTAAGGGAGAAAGGTACTCGTAGTCGACCATAAACCATAATCATAATCCTTACATCATAGTATGTAAAGATAAGGGATGGATGGAAGTCTAACTTAAGCCTCATGTGTCTTAGGTACATATGTATATATCTAAGGATAAGACATGTAACTATAATCATGAATAGAAGTCCATAGCTTGATAATCTCTTGTTTGATTTCAAGGATGTTGTTCTCTTATTGACATTAGAGACGTGTCTTGCTTTGTGGAATAATTGAGTGCATTATGAATGGAATATATATTAGCATGATTGTCATTGTATATGTGCTTGACTTTATACGATCACCCTAAAACCTTAACTAATCATTAAACCTAATTAAAACCTGACATGCATTGCACGAACATTGCATTGTTCAAGGCCATTACAACTACAGGGCATGCTGGAAGTAATCAAAGGATTACTATTCCGCTAAGTGCGAATTAAGTGACTAGGGGATTGTCGCACCTTGAAGGTTCCGAGTCTAGCCCATCTCTTATGGGCGTATAAATGCTTGGTGTATAAGAGACGCCTGAGCTTAGATCACTAAAGCTAAGACACAAGCCTAATAAAGTGATAAAAGTAATTAAATTGGGTGTAAAACTCGAGCTCTGATGGTGGCTCTGGAATCCTTAACCCAAGGTCAAAGGAGGCGTAAACCCTAGACTTCACATCGGTTACCAGAAGACCACGTGAGATGCTACATTTATATGATTGTTCATGCATAGCATTTGTTTTGATAACTTGTTTGAAATTTTTTGTGTTTGTTGCAATATTGAGAGATTGCACCCTATCTCACTAAGCTTTTAGTTTATCCTCCTATAGATTTTTCCTTGCAGGTCGAGACTACTAGAATTTCCTTATGAACCGGTGAACTAAGGTGAGTACTTGTTGCATAACTAAGGGTAAGGTTTGTGAGAAGAATGCGCACACTAGATTGACGTAGATATTGCTGAACTTGACTCTGTAATAGTTGTAAATGCCTATAAGTGATCCAGGAGGATCTTGGGTGTGCCTGTGGTTGTATGGGACCCATTAGAGGCCTTATGACAATATAATTGTTGATTACTTCCATTGAGCAGGGAATATTATTATTGTGATTAATAGGCACGATGTTTGAAATGAGACGCTTTGTGGTTGCTTAACGGGGGGTTAGGCAATCGTGGTAGGTTATCACGTAGACTACCTAGAATGGGGCATGGCATGAGAACTAAGAGGCATGGTCATTCATCTGATTTCACTTAGTGCTCCAATCATCAGCTGTTGTGACCCTTTAACACAGGTTATAGCTAGTTGCACTCATCTTCTTGTTAATGGTGCTCAACATTGCCTACTCACAATGTAAGCTTCTTTATTCATTCTTGCTCACTTGCTAAATTTGAAAAACCTAGCCACTTAACATTTAATCGCTATTATAGGTTCAGCGAGACATATGTGCCCTAGACATTTGCTATTCTATTTATTGGTGAATCTCATGAGGTTACTTAGTATCTCAACTCCAGTGTTACACATCACATGACTCCACATGCAAGTATATTTGTTGGTTTCATTTAGCAATCATGAAAAGGGTGAATTAATTGATACAAAATTTTTAACTTCTTTTCAAGACACATTAATAAAACCCACTTTGATTACTAGTAGTAGATTTTGATCAAGTATTGCAACTTAAATGGTAAATACACAGTAGAAAAATAAATAAATTGTAGTAATGTAAAAGAGTAAGGATTAAGAAGGTTAGACAGTCATTTGTAGGGGTTCTGCCTTATGCATCAATCTATTCTTCTAGCCTCCATATGTTGGGGATCTAGTTGTCTTCATTGGTATCTTTTCGCTATATAAAAAATTTCAAATCTTGTAGGTTACAACAATTAAGCCTTCTTGATTAATCACTTACTACTTTAACTCACTTTGCTTTCACATAAAGCTAATAAATCAAAATCATAGTGAACTAAGTAACCTATCACATAACTCTACTTTAAAAGATGTTTGGCAATCACAAGGAAAACATAGTATATGATCCTTGAAAAATTCGCACTTTAGTATAATACAATGAAAATTATCACAATTTTGCTCTCTTTACACTTGTTCTTGTTATTGTTGTTTAGTGTCTTTAAGCCTTGCTTCTGTCTTGTATTTATAGATGAACTGTCAATGGCCATATGAAATCTTCTTCTTTGATCATAACATTTTGTCAATATTTTACTTTAATTTCTTCAATTTTGTCAAAAATAATTCTTCAATTCTTAGGATAAAAGCAATTTTAGTATCTATACTTTTGGATTTAGGTGATTTAATGTCCAAAGTTTCATTCTTTTACAATTTAATATTTTTATTTTAGAATAAGGTATGATTTGATTAGTGTTTCTATTAGGTACTAAATTATAAAAGAATGAAATTTTGTACACTAAATTACCTAAATCCGAAAGTATAGACACTAGAGTTGCCTTTATCCCTTCAAATCTCTTATGTCAATTCGAATTTACAGTGTCTGACCATAGTCATTAGGTGTAGGAAAGTTGTTAATCTCCCTTTAAATTTCTAGAATCTTTCCATGTTTGATCATCAAGTAAATAATTATCTTTCCTCGAATATGATTTTATATTAACAAAAATTTCTATCCCTAAGACATTAACCAACTTAGTAAAATGAGTCAAATATATTATTTAAATATATTCAACTTGTGCAGTTAAGGCTTAAATCTATATTTTCATACATCTTGAAATCTTTTTTTACTTGTTTTCTTCTTTGGAAACCCCTTCGGATATATCTTGTTCCTATACACTCATTTAATCTTCATTTAAAATGCATGTCTCCAATTCTGTTATACTTCGAAAAGTTTTTCAAGGCACCATACTTTGGTAAACTTCTTCAAAATACATTTCAAAATTTTCAAGTAATATTCTTAACCTATTTCTAAACACTTAATTATGCATACTTAATAAAAATATTAGTTCCATAACATAATATACCTTTTCTCTTGACCTTTGAGTTTTATCAATTCATTATTCAAAAAACTATTTGGTAATTTTTAATATTAATATGTCATTGTTAACATCAAAACTTATTTATAATATTTCTAACAATATTCACTAACCTAAACTCATACATTGGTTTTGATAAAGTATTAGTTGGTAATGATGCCTCAATATCCATAACCTACACTATAGATCTTATAATATGCACTACAAGTCATCCTTTACACCTAAAGAATGTTCTTCTTGTCCCTTCTCTAACATAATCTCTTATCTATCATTAAAGTGTGTTTTGATAATAACTAGATTGTTAGCTTTGATGATTCCTCTTTTTTAGTTAAGGATTCGATGATGAATTAAACTCACTTGCAACAAAAGACTACGTGTCCTATTTATCTTATCAACTTATCTCTTGTTTAGTCTTCATAGCTTCTTTTGGTTTTTGTCATACTATAAGAGCTCTAGCATTTTTGGATGTGTCATCCCCATGTCAATGTTCTCAACATTCTTGTTTAGAATCATCACATCAAAGTCAAGTCCAATATATTGTCCTTTAGTCTTTATCATGCGTACAATATTGGCAAGTCTACTCATTTACCCTTCTAGTAATCATCTCATGGAGTAAAGATGTCCTTAGATGGTATTCATTTAAATGTATGGTGATCTTTCATTAGATTTAATTTAGAGTATCATTATTATGTACTCTTTGTTGATGATTGTATTTGGTACTCTTGGCTTTTTCTCATGCATAATAAAAGTGATGTCTTATCCATTTTTTAGTAGTTTAAATTACTTGTTAAAAATTACTTCTCTAATTGCAATAAAGTTTTTTTTTTTTTTATTGTGATGGTAGTGGTGAATTTATAAGTAATGCCTTAATAAAGTACCTTCGTGACAATGGCTTTTGCCTATAATTATCCTGTCTTTACATTCTTCAACAAAATGGTGTTACTCAATGCAAATGCTATTACATTATAGAGCTTGTAGGCACCATTTGCTTACATGTCAACTTGCCACCAATATTTTAGGTTGATATAGCTCTTACTACTGTTTACGTAATTAACTACCTATCGGTACCACTTAACCACAAATCTTTGTTCAAACTTCTCCATCTCACTATCCCCGATCACAAGTCCCTTTGCACTTTTGGTTGTCTCTATCATCTTAACACTGTACCTCAAGCCTGAAACAAATTTTCTCCTCAATCATTACCCTATATCTTTCTTGGCCATCTCACCCAACATAAAGGTTATCAATGCTTAGACCTTGTTTAGGGTTGTGCCTACATTAGTCACCATGTTATATTTCATGAATTTGTCTTTCCCTACAACACATTTGTTGCATTTTCAAATGCTTAGTCTGACACACCATTATCCCTACCCCCTCTTACCTTTAGCATTTCTCCTCGTCAACTAGCCCACGTCCCTTTAACCTAAACTTTAAATCTTTCCTTCTCCCTCACTAAGTGCTTTTACATCCCTTACATCTTCCCATACTTAATCTACACCCAATACCTTTGCCCATATCCTCCCCACTTCTACTAGTCAATAATGAACCCCCACTAATCACATGTGTTTACATACGTACTCACAACCGGCTTTTACTTCCCTAACCCACATTTGCTCCTTCCTCAACCACAACACATTCTTCACCCAACCCCTCAACGTCATCTACCTCTATTTAGACCTACCCACTCCAAGCATACCTACTCTTAATTTGGCATCATAAAACCAAAACCTATTCTTAATCTTCAAACCTACACAATTTTTTTCAAGCCCTATCATTACAATAAAGCCCTTTGGGACCCCATTTAGGTTGCTACCATGAGAGAAGAATTCAATTATCTCCTTTAAAGCAATGCCTAAGTCTTTGTTCTTCTTCAGCCCCATTAAAATTTTGTTGGCAACACATATAAATTTCGCATCAAATATAACACTAAGGCCTAAGTTGAATGCTACAAAGCTCGTCTTATTACCCAAGGCTTTACCTAGTGTGAAGGCATTGACTATGATGACACATTCCACCCTATTATCAAGCTTACCCAAATTTACTTTATTTTATCTCATGTGGTCTCCTTTTCATGGGAAATTTGTTAATTGGATGTCAAAAACGCTTTCTTACATGTTCATCTAAATGAGACCATGTTCATGAAACAACTCCCCAGTTTTGTTCATTTGCATTTTCCTCATCATGTGTGTTTGCTCAAGAAGTCTCTTTATGGCCTTAAACAGGCTGCTTGTGTTTAGTTCCATTGGTTTAACACTTTTCTTCCCCATGTAGGCTTTCACCAAAGTAAGGCTGATGCGTCCACTTATCCTCTCTCAAGGGTTATAAATTTTTGTCTATTGATGACATCATACTAATTGGCAAAAACTCACATCTCCTCGCTTACTATATCTCTCTTCTCTCTCGTCAACTTGTAATGAAAGATCTTGGGGATCTTCACTTTTTCTTGGGTATCAAGGCTAAATGTACATTGTAGGATCAACATTTAAGCTAGTCTCACTTCATCCATAACCTACTTAAGTGACACCACATGCATCTATCTAAACCAATCAAAATGCCAATGTCCCCTAAAGTCAACTTAGTGCTTATAGTTTCCTTTTTCTCTCTAACCACGCTACCTGCCAAGAAATTGTTAAGGCACTCCAATTCCTCTGTATTACTAGACTAGTTATCAACTTTGCAGTTAATGAATTGAGTCAATATATACGTCTTCTAGATACTAACCACATGTAGGTAAGTAAATGAGTTCCTTGATATTTACGTGGCATTATGTCTCTAAGTATTCCTATTATATGCACATAGTGGACATCATTGACCACTTATGTTGTGTGTGTGTGCGTGTATGTGTGTCTGTTGGGATAGGTTAATTTGTGATGCCATTAAAGTGCTTGATGAAATTCTTGAGAGGGAAAAAAGAAAAAAAACACTGGTCACAATATGAGCTTGGTGTTTATTTTCTTCACAAACCAGCCAAGATTGAAGAGTGTATTAATATTGAGTTTAAGGTTTTTGGAAAGCAATTTTTGATCTAAATCTAGATAACGATGATTCAAGATCAAGTGAAGTATGTACAATTGGCACCTATATAATAATGTTGGTTGGCACTTTGTATTCATCAAATTAATGTGTTATTTTGCGCCAAATTATATTAGTGTCAAATCACATGACATTGAATAAAGATTATAAATAATAGTATATAAAAATCATGTTTATTTGTATCATAATTGTATTATTTATCTCTTATGTCCCATAAGTTTTAAATCCTACTTTTCATCATGTCCGGTTTGTGTTCCCATCATCATGTTCTATTTGAAATTATCTAAAGTATATTTGACCATTGATGGTGTTGGATGAGGTTTTATAATTTTTTTTTTCTTTATGAGATTTCAATCCATTTTAGGATTTTGGAGTCTTTAAAAGCCTAAAATTATCCTGAAAGAGTAAAATGAATTACTATACATTCATTCAATTTCTATGGAATGAAAAACCTATTATGCTTAAGTAACTTGATCTTTTAAATTGGTAATTGTAACTTGTTTTACAAATTTGCAAGTACTTTTTTGGCCAATTGTTACACGTTACATTTGCATTTATTAGTTATTTAGGAACTTTTTACATTATGAAATTTGATAGTATTATCAAATTGTCAATTCCCAAAATTTGAGATGTGGCAATTGAGAATCAACTTGATATTAACAATTTGCCTGCTTCTCAATGGAAATAAAGCTTACAACTTACTTACTTCTCAATAGAAATGAAGCTTTCTTATAATGTAATTTAATTCTACTTCCTAGCTATTAGAACGAACATTACTTTAATATTAAAATGCTCAAAATCAATAAATAAAGGCACAAAAATAAGAAAACCTAGTCAATATAAATCACCTAATAAGTTTTACATCTCTCATACAACCAAGATAGAGTATTCCTCCAAATAATATAAACGTTCTCTTTAATTTCTTTTAACAACACAAAATGCAACATCAATAGGAAAAAAAAAAATGGAATCCTCACTTTACATTGTCTTTCACTCAAAAAAATGAATTACCCTTGACAAATCAAGAATCATGCCTAACCTCTCTTCCATCACCAATGTTGCTTCTTGAAGCTTACAAAATAAAAGAAATATATTATGTAAATATAAGACATTTTTTTTTACTATTGTATGCAATAATTTTTTCAATATATTTAAAGAAGACTATTAAAAAAAATTACTTGACTGAGAGCATTGTGTGTGACATATTATTATTGTCAAGTCTAATTTTTTATTTTTTTTTCTTTTAGATTCCTAATCCGATTTATATTGGATCTTATGCTCATCTAATATAAATTCTCAACTTGAACTAGGAATTTTATTTTATTTGGAGTCGCCACCTAACTAAAGTTAGGAAAATTTTTTGAATTAGAACTAATTGAATGGATTAATTCTAATTTGGACTACTAGTTGACAAAATATCCTCTTTTATTTTGGAAAAAGAAGAAAGTAAAACTAGAGATTCTTGACTCGGAAGGCTAACCTATTGAAACCTTGAAGTTACCACATTATCCTTCTGAAATGTGAACCATATTCTAATATCTCTTTATTGCTTTTTTTTTTTAATTATTTTTTTTATTCTATTAAAACAACTCATACTAATTTAGAAAACGATTTTTTTTCTTTTTTAGAGTTATCCCATAAAGGTGCATACGTACCAGTTATTTAGGATCAAACAAGCCGTAGTTCGCTTTTTATGAAAAGTTTTAGTGGGTTTGTTAATTTTAATTATGAAAATAACTTAGGTTTAAATTCATTACCATTTTCAAAATTTTGAAAAAAATCTAAGCCTAAGCTTTATCATTTTATTTTCTAAAAGAAATTTTGATTTAAGAAAAACCAATTTTGGATTTATTTTGAAAAGAGGATTTTTCTAAGTGATAAAATGATTTATTATTAATTTATGTTATTATCTCAACTAATTATTTAATTTTAATTTTTTTATTTTTTCTCATTATTTATTTTATTATTATTTTTATATTAAACTAAACATATCTATTCTAAAAAAAAAACCAATTAAAACCCTAACATTATTATTTTTATATTTTTTAGGATTACAAATTTCTAATAAAATAAATATCTAAATAAAATAAATAAATACGGATAAATAATAAATAAATAAAATAAAGAATAAGAAAATAAATAATAAAAAATGGAAAAACCGACTTACCTAGGTATGGGTTGTGGATCGCGGGTCGGGTCGAGTCGGGTCAGGTCGGATTCGGGTAGCGGTCGGAGGGTTTTCGACGGTGATGTTTCGACGGTTTTTGTGGTCATTTGAATGCGACTTCCGAGCTTTTAGGGGGTGGAGAATCTAATTGTGGTGGTGGATTTCTTCAGAAATGCCTCTTGGTGGTGGTGGTTCTTGGCTTGGTCAGTGGTTGTGGTGTGGGCGAAACTTTGGTGGCTCTTGAAAGCTTTGACTTTTCACTCTTTTCTCACTTTTGATCCATGATTTAGCTTCCCCACATCGTGCTCTATTTATAAGCGTCAAAAATTGAGTTGGATAAGCTCGGATTTCCTCCGATTAGGACGAATCGGATTTTGGTTGAAATACTCATCTCCGATTTGCTTTGATTCGTGCAAATCTTTGATTTTGTTACGATTTTATGCTAATTGAATGATGTTTATCTCATCTTGGTTAAAGATTTAGTGGATTTGTGTAAAAAATTGAATCAAAACGGCCAAATTCCACTTCTCTTGCATTGACGCTGATCTTGAACAGAGGTAGGAGATGAGCACGTGCCCGGCACGTGTGCTCGTGTCATCTAATCACAAGCTGACACGTGTCCTAAGCAAATGCGAAAAATTGCAAAACAGGGAAATGCCTCCCCCGCGTTTCAAACCCTTGACCTTACACCCCCGCATACACACGCTAGGGCATGGTTCGGATTAGCTAAGCTAGCCCAATTCTCAATTTAGGTTAATGCAAATATTATACATAACCGTGGCCATTTTTATTAATTTTATATTATTTTGAAATTCTAAAAATTTGTAAAAAATATTAAACTCCTTTTATTATTATTTCTACTATTATTTTCCAAAATTGGGATATTTTTCTTATTTATTTTATTTTTCTTTTATTTTCCCTAAATAGAAAAAATGAAAAATTTGTAAAAATAAAAATTTTGTAAATTGAACATTATTAATGATTAGGGGCAAAAATGGAGTGTTAACATTTATCCCTTTTTGTAGTAAAGTTTGAAAAACTTAACTACAAAGACAAGAAAGACGCTATTTTTGGCCAACGTACTAAATGGATAACGCCTAAGTTGGCTGGTTATCTAAACTCAATTCTAGTAGGAAAATGCTCCATGAGCTAATAATCCCATGAATGCTTTATGGTGATTAATACTGCTTGAGGAATGATCTTAAATAACCTAGAGTAAGATATCATCTAACAAAGTGCTCCATGAGTTGACTAATCGACGATAGAAAACATCTTAGGGATTGTTTAGGAGTGTGTTATTTGTGAGTAGACTAACTGATAACAAGGAAGCATCTTATAGGACTAGCGACCATAAAGATTATTTAAGGAAGCGCTCTTATGAGCTGGCCACCTGCCTATAGAAGGAGCCTGGATAAACTAGCAACTGTTGGAGAAGAAATATTATGGAGGAGTGCCCCCATGAGTTGACTCATCAATATCAGGAAGTGTCTTATAGGACTAACAACCTTAAAGGGGATAATTTAGAGAAATGCTCCTATAAGTTGACTAATCATTAGATTATCTTAGAAAAGTGCTCTTATGAGCTGACTAGTCAATTATTTAGAAAAGTGCTTCTATGAGCTAACTAATCAGTTATCTAGAAAAGTGCTCCTATGAGCTGACTAATCAGCTATATAGAAAAGTACTCCTATGAACTGACTAATCGATATCTAGAAAAGTGCTCTTATGAGCTGACTAATCGATAATCTAGGAAGCGTCTTGTTTAGACTTGCAACCTTGAAGAATAGGTGTCTCGGAAGGTGCCCCTATAGGCTAACCCTGAGAAAGGATGTCTAGAAAAGTACCCTATTGTGGGCTGACTTTAAGAAAGTATAACTAAGAAAGTATCCCATCGTAGGCTGACTTTAGGCTACTGTATCTAAAAAAGTGCCCTATTGTGGGCTGACTTACCTAACGTTTCTAAATACACTTCTAACAAACTGGTCAACTGATCGCTAAGAGATGTCTTTCAAAATGCTTATCTTAGAATATGTAATTCATGATGAATAATAGTTATTTACTCTGAATGCTTACCGGTTTATCACGGATAGTAACCAAACAACCGAACCTTCGTATTGGTTTACTCTTTTTTTGCTTACTCTTGCTTCAAAACAGGGTTGGAGGTCTTAATGTACTTCTTTTCTTGTGAGCGTAGCTCTTGTGATTGTGGTGCTATCTTATTAATGCACTAGGTTAATGCTCAAAAATAGGTGGAATTATATCACAAAATGTATTGAGATTTATTATCATTTCAATATTCATTATTCATTATGAGGTGATGGGTAGTATATGTTTATGAAAGTTTGTTTAATGAGAATTGGTTGAAATGTAATCGACCATTCAGAGACATTGACTTTGCTTGTGGAAGGAATGAAAACTAAACTCAACAAAATATGTACTGAATATTGGCATTTATAAACCTTGGCAAAATTTCATTTTTCTTGCCTAAGGATAGTACATCTTAACAACATCCATATTAATGGGGTCTCTCAATTCTAGACTATCCATTTGAGTTAATATTACAGCACCTCCTGACAATACCTTTTTACAACATATGGGCCCTCATAGTTTAGAGTAAACTTCCCTCTTAAATCTTGAACATTTGGGAGGACCTTCTTCAGCACCAAATCTCCTTCCTTGAAACATCGAGGTCTCATTTTCTTGTTGAATGCTCGGGCCATTCTTTGTTGGTAGCACTAGCTGTGACATAATGCAATGAGTCTTTTTTCATCGATTAAATTCAACTGATCAAGCCTCTTCTTTACCCAGTCTGACTCATCTAATTGCGCTTCTGACATGATCCTGAAGGACGGTATTTTGACTTCAATTGGTAGAATCGCTTTAGTACCATATACCAGAGAATATGGGGTAACTCCCGTAGATGTTCGAATTGAGGTTTTGTAAGCCATGAGGGCGAATGGTAGCATCTCGTGCTAGTCTTTGTAAATGATTGTCATTTTCTTGATAATTCTCTTGATGTTCTTCTTGGCTGCTTCCATTGCCCCATTCATCTGAGGACAGTAGGGAGTCGAATTTCTGTGGTTTATATGAAAGTGTTGACACAAATCTGTCATCAACTTGTTGTTGAGGTTGGTGCCGTTGTCGGTGATAATTGATTTAAGAACTCCATAGCGAGCGATTATGTCCCTATTCAGGAATCGGACTATTACCCCTTTAGTGACACTGGCGTATGATGAAACTTCTACCCACTTGGTGAAGTAATCAATGGCTACCAATATGAATCTGTGACCATTGGATGCTTTGGGAGTGATTGGCCCAATGATGTCAATTCCCCACATGTAGAAAGGCTATGGTGCAAATAACGAATGAAGCTCTTTAGGTGGGGCATTTATTCGGTTTGCATAAACTTGACACAAGTGACAGTGTTTGACGTATTTGATGCAGTCTGATTCCATTGTTAACCAATAATAGCCCATTCTCATGATTTTTCGGGCCAGCATGTAGCCGTTCATGTGAGTTTCACATACTCCTTCATGCATTTCTTTCATTAGTTCACTTACCTCCTTTTTATCCACACATCTTAGCAATGTGGTGTCAAGTGATCTTCTATAAAGTACAAGTCCATTTAGTAAGAAATGACTCGCTAACCTTCTAAGTGTTCTTTGGTCATTTTTGCTAGTCATTTATGGTATTTTCTTTCTTGGAGAAAAGTTTTGATATCGTAATACTAAGGCTTATCATCTTGTGCTTTCTCGATTATCAAACAATAGGCAGGCCGATTTTCAATTTCTATTTTCAGTGGTTGGACTTCGGCTCCCCCTGTTATTTGTATCATAGAGGTTAGTGTAGCAAGGGCATCTGCAAACTGATTTTGAATCCTCGGGATGTATGTGAACGTGACTGCTTTAAACTCGTCGATCAGCTCTGTCAAATGTTAATGATATGGTACCAATTTGGGGTCTTTAATTTTGTATTCCCCTCGTGTTTGTAATATGATGAGTGAAGAATCTCCATATACTTCTAATTCATGGATTTCTATGTAGCAAGCCATTTTGAGGCCAATGATACATGCTTCATATTTCGCGATATTATTAGTATATGGGAATGTGAGTCTCATTGCTGAGGGGAATTGTGTTCTTTCTAGTGATATTAGCACTGCCCCGATCCCACAACCGAATACATTGGCAGCTTCGTCAAAGAACATCTTCCATTTAGGGCTTTGTTCTATCCCGTAGTCTCTATTGGTTTGCCTTCTACTGTTAATATATTTTCATCAAGGAATTGGGCTTGTGATTCTTAGGGATCTCCCTCAATTGGGTGTTTTTCCAATTGATCGGCTAAAGATTGCCCTTTTATCGAATTTTGATTTATATATGTCATATCAAATTCTGATAAGAGCATTTGCCACTTGGAGATTCTCTTTAACAAAACGGGCTTCTTTGTCAAGTACTTTAAAGGATTGTGTCTTGTTAGCAACTTAATGGGATAGTAAAGGGTATATTGCCTCAATCGGTGCATGACCCAAATCAAAGCATAGCGAGTCTTCTCTATTTCGGAATATCTCTATTCCCCGTCTGTGAACTTCTTGCTTAGATAGTATATGGATTGTTCCCTTCCTTCTTCATCTTTTTGTCCCAACACGCACCCCATGGATTCAGGGAGTATCGTGAGATATAAGAATAAGGGCTTTCCTTGTTTTGGAACTACCAAGACTGGGGGATTTATGAGATAGTCTTTGATCATCCTGAATTCTCCCTCACATTCGTTGTCCCATTCTATTGTGACATTCTTTTTTAGTAGACGGAATAGTAGGCGGCATTTGTTTATGAGTTGTGAGATGAAACGAGCTATGTAATTTAACCTTCCTAGCAGACCTCTCACCTCTTTAATAGTGTGTGGAGAGGGCAGTTCTAGTATGGCCTTTACTTTATCAGGGTTGATTTTGATACCTTCTCGGCTTATGACAAACCCTAACAACTTGCTTATTGTGACCCCAAAAGTGCAATTTTCAAGGTTTAATTTGAGTTAGAACTTTCTTAGCCGCTTGAAAAATTTCCTCAGGATAGTTGCATGGCTTTCTTCTCCCTTAGACTTGGCTATCATATCGTCAACATATACTTCAACTTCTCAATGCATCATGTCATGAAGTATCGCGACCATAGCTCTTTGATACATTGCCCCGACGTTTTTCAAATGAAAGGGCATAACTTTGTAACAGAAAGTTCCCCATGTTGTGATAAATGTTGTTTTAGTTTTATCTTCTTCAGCCATTTTTATCTGATTATATCCTGAGAAACCGTCCATAAATGAAAAGAGATGGTTCCCTACGGTATTATCTACCTGGACGTCGATGTGAGGTAGAGGGAAGTTCTCTTTTGGCGTAGCTTGATTTAAGTCTCAGAAGTCTATGCATACTTGCACTTTCCCATTCTTTTTTAGAACGGAGACTATATTTGCTACCCATTTCGGGTAGTTTGACAACTCAATGAATCCCACTTCTAGTAATTTTTTGACTTCCTCTTTGATTTTGAGTAAGATGTCAAGCCTAAACCTTCTCAACTTTTGTTTTTTAGGTTTGACATCTTCTCTCGTGGGGAGCTTGTCAACTACTATTGACTAGTCGAGTCCTGGCATGTCACTATATGACTAGGTGAATACATCTACATATTCAGTTAATTGTTCAGTTATCTCACACTTTTGCTCGTTACTCAAATTGGCCCTAATCTTGAGGTTTTTAGGTTCCTCTATACTTCTTAGATTTATTGTCTCCATCAGCTCGTCAATTGAGATTTTACTTTGTTCATGTTTTTGCCAACTTTCTTGTATTATTTCATGGTCAAGGACATCGCCTCCAACAGCTGACCCAGTAGTGTCGGAAATGATATCGATGTTTTCATTACTTACCTGCGTAAAATGTCCCTAATGTTCGACAATAGGGAATTGTAGGTAAAGTGAAGCGAGAACATGTACATATGAGCAAAAGAAATAAGCTGCAATTTATTGAGTTTGAAAAATAATTACAATAGAAACTTGTTTAATAATTGTTCCCTATCCTTAAGCTGACTTAGTGCCATCAATAGGATAATAGAACCAATTGTTAAGAGCTGGATGCTAATTAGACGTACGAGAGGCTGAGCCTTCATTGCTGACATTGATTTTGCTTATTCTTTGCTTTTGAATGGTAGTTGCTCGCCTGAATGATTGTTGGAGGGGTAGAAAATGCATCTGGGTATCGCTTGGCTTCTCTTTCTTTTTGCCTCTGATACCTCTTACTTGTGCCTCTTCTTGCAATGTAGGAATGTACCCTAGCCTAAACATCCCTTGCTGTCCCTCCTTGAACTAATGGCCCTCCTTGCTGGTTACTATACTCACTTTATTGAATATTTGGAGCCTAAAGTCTTCGGAATCGTCTTCCCTGGTGTAAGGTATGGCAGTCTCTTTATAGATGGCATAGTCCTGCTCTCCCAATGTGGTGATGATCTGTCCATTTGCTATGAACTTGACCTTCTGATGTAGACTTGAGGGTATGGCTCCAGTGGTATGTATCTATGGCCTTTCCAATAGTAGATTGAAAGACCTTGGAATGTCGAGGACTTGGAAGGAGACGTGGAACATCTGTAGACCAATCTCCACTAGCAAGTTGATTTCCCCCACTATTTCTCTCTTAGACCCATCGAAGGCCCTAACCACTGTCGAGCTTGGCTTGATGTTGCTTGCATCGACCCTCAGTAGGTCAAGGGTGGCCAAAGGGCATACGTTGAGAGAAGATCCGTGTCAATGAGTACTCTGGAACAATTGTGTCATTGCATTTCACCACTATGAACAATGGTTTTGTGTGTTGGTCTCCATCTTCACCACTATGGGTGGCCCATACGCGATTGTGTATGTAAGAGTGTGTGGTGGTGTGCAGAATGTAGAAAGATGTATGTGTGCGTATGTGTGGTGATTCGTGATGTGTGTAAGGGTGTGTATGTAAGTGTGTGGTGGTGTGTGAAATATAGGAGGATTTATGTGTGTCTATGCATATGGATAGTGTGTGGTAGATGCGTTTTGTGTGTACATGTGTGGATGCCATGTAGCATGAGGGTATGTATGTGTATGGAAGATGTGGATGTGCGGAGTGTGTGTGTATATGTATGGAAGGTGTAGGGTGCGTGGTATTAGTGTGTATATGGATGGTGTATGTGGAGTATGTAGCATGTATATATGTATAAGGAAGGAGTGGAATGTGTAGGTATGTATGTATGTATGTATGCGAAATAGTATGTGGTGCAAGGACATGTATGTGCGTGTAAGTACGGAAGTTAAGGATGATGTATGCGAGATATGTATGTATGAGTGTGAGACGATGTGTGAAGTGTGAATATGTATGCATGGGTATGGAAGGCAAATGTGGTGTGTGTATAGTATGTAGGTGTGTGTATTGATGGTGTAAGGTGTATATGGAGTATGTGAGTAAGTGTATGAGATGATGTATGGTGTGGGTTTGTGAGTATGGATATGGGAAGTGTCTAATGTGTGTATAGTATGTGGGCAAGTATGTATTGGTGGTGTGAAGTATATGTGGGGTTATGTGTAAGTGTGTATGTATGCACTAGTGGTGTGCGTGCATGTAGACTTGAGGAGAAAAGAGGATAATAATGTGCAGTTGTCGGTGTGTGCAATTTGGTGTATGATATGGTTGTGTGTATATATGTATAGGTGCGTACGTGGTGTGTGAAGTGTGTATGTATATGGATAAGAATATGTTGGTGTGCATGTGATGTGTGGGAAAGGTTGGTGTATGTATGATGGAAGCGTGAGTGAGGATGAAAACCAGTAGAAAGTATAAGGAACCCGTAGGTGGAAATATCAACAAAGAAGAGAAGAAAGAAGATGATACAAAACCTTTAAGGACTGCTAAATCCTGTGAGTTATTCTACAAGTAATTCATTGGAAGATATTAGAGACAATTGGATAAATGAAAGGTTCAAAGATGCTTCATGGACAAGTATGATGGTGTAGATGGTGAAGGGAATGATTCAAGCAAATGATGGCTTGGGGAATATTTAGAATGAAATGGATTTCACAATGGAATGTTCAAAAAATGTTGAGGAAGATCATTCTTAGCCAAATACCTTAATGCAAGATCTTTAGTTGTCCCTTTCCAAGGGTATCTTGCATATATGGAAGTAGGAATTCCAAATTTGGTAGGTCAAAGACATTCCATTGCTTGACTTCTACATAAGGAAAGCAGACAGTCGATCACAGCAACTTAGGGTGTTGGAAGCACACATTCGTAGGAAGTTCAACATTCGAATCTTGTTCGCCCAAAGTTCCTTAAGGAGGAAACTTCACGCCTTACCATCAAACATAAGATGAGTAGAGTACACATATCGGGTGCTAGAAGACTACCAAAGTTAGGTGGAGATGTAACCTTCTATAGTTGGTTAAGAAAGCATCACAGAAGGACACTAATTTCAAGAGGAATGCCAAGAGGTTACCTACTGGAATTGCTCAACTCCGGCTAGGACTATGATAACCCTAAACAGGTGAGTGGGAAACTTAATGATACGCTACTATGTATTGTTTGCTATTTGATGTGATTGTTATTGAGCTGAGTATGTAATAGGGATTAATGAGTTAGGAAAGAAGTCATGAAGAGTATAGAGGAATGAATGGTCTGAGGGCATAGATGTCATTACCTTAATGATAGCACCTAACGCCATATCGCTAGTGCTATAACCATAAGCCTAACTTATGTTTTAAAAATTATTTTCTTCTAAAACAAACCAGAACATAGAAACTTAGCTTTTCTTTCTAGAGCTACTGAGTAGGTATGCTTGATTGGAATAAGGTCTATGGATATTTTTATGTATACATATCAGAGTTGGTTCCTAAATGTGTATACATATACTTAAACAAACTTATTTTTCTATTATAATTACAAAATACACTTATGAACCCAGTCGTACAAATCATGAGTGTAACCTTGGTTTTTACAACCTAACGATCTTGTTTTCTTATCCTCTTAAATTCGTAAGGGAAAGTGTCTAGTAAATTATCCTTAAGTAAAGATGTGTCACGAATATGTATATATATACACACACACACACACATATATATATCATATAAAAATGTCTTGAGGACATCAAAAGAGAAAACGAGATGACCTTGTTGGCTCTTGGAAGTGAAAATGATAGAGCACTTGAGAAGTGCAATGACACAGAGTTGTCAAAGATGATGATTGTAAATCAACCTCGAGTGGTTGGTTTGACATGTAAGATAAATGACACAGAGGTGTTAGATATGATGATTGTAAGTTAACTCGAGTGGTTTGACATTTAAAAGGAAATGGCACAGAGATGTGCTGAGATAATTTAATCTATTGTAAGACTAGATAAGTCTAGATCAGGGGGGGGTTGGGTTCAATGTCGATTTGTGTGATAACAAATGCCTGATCCTCGCTTGATTGTAATGAGTGTGAAATGGAATGTTTGATGTTTACCTCTATGGTATGATTGAGAATTGATTTTGATTATATATGTTGTTTGATCACTTTAAATTAATCAATTCAAGTAGGAAGTGGATGAGATTAAAAACTTGACATGCATTTCCCTAAGACATGTTGCATGAGATTGAAGGCCATCACTATTATAGGATGCATTAGAAGTGATCAAGAGGATCACTATTCTACCAAGTGCGAACTAAGTGATTAGGGGATTGTTGTGCCTTGACGGTTCTGAGTCCGGCCTATCCTTGCGGGTTTTGCTCCATCTGGTGTAGAGAGGCACGGGAGCGTTCACTGTTGAGTTAAAAAGAGATCATAATTAACAAAGTGATAAGATAAATAAACTGGCTAATGACCTGGGCACTGATGGTGGCTTCGGAATCCCCAACCCAAGTTCAAGGAGGGCATAAACCTTAGACTTAACATCGGTTACCGGAAGACCACGTGAGATGTTGCATTGATATGGTTGCTTATGCATAACATATGTTTTGATAACTTACATTGATATTACTGGTGTGTATGTAGCATTGAAAGTGTTATCATCCCATTCATCGAGCCATAGTGTGCTCACCCCCTCATAGACTCTTTTGTAAGTAGTGATTATGAAAGCATGGGATGGGATAAGATGTGAAGTATTGAGAGTTTTGGAAGACCAAAACAACAAAGTAAGATTTGTGAAGGATAGATTTACTTAGAAAAAATTGTTGAGACCCCCATGTGAATAGAATTTGAAATTGAGAAACCTAGGGTTTATCCTATTTTACTGATTGGTAGGGGGTATCGATTCTCTGCGATCATGGTTGACCGTAGGGCACGAGATCCATAATTGTATTTTATTATCCAATTATATGTACTATGATTAGTTGTAAATACAATTATTTATTTAGAGTCTTACGATCTCTAATACGTAAGACGATCATCATGTAACGGGTGCACACGTGCCATGATGGTTTTAGTGGAAACTTCTAGGCCCCCTTTCGCGACGTGACACACAATGTGCTTCCTTTGACTACTTTCGGTTTTCATGATATAAGTATGTAATGACCCATTGTTGTCAACCTTAACTATATGCTTTGAAGTGATATTTAAGAACTTAGCTTGAAATTTCTGAAAGATGGCATGAGTATATACATCATATGTATGTCTTCTAATTCCATTATTTTGAACACCTAATTTCATCTTACCTTGAGCACTCTTATAATCATTTGCAACTTTAACTTTACGCATTCCTTTTGTTTTCTTTTTCATAGTGAAAGACAAACTCTAAAAGTGTTAATCTTTCGTGAAAAAAATGAAAAACATTATTTGTGGTCTCACTTTGTTGTGTCAATGACCAAAAGTAGGACACCATTTATGGCAAAGTTCATACAAATTATTTAGCCATTTGTTTTGTGCTAAATCCCACTACTTGTAAATTTGATTCTGGATCTCTTCCATTTCACATTCTAATACACAATTGTGTAAAACTTATAGAAGAACTTATCTTTGAATTCAAATTTTAATAAAAGATGAGAGATATGATGCTTGACATTTTGCAAAATATGCCATATACATAATCAATGGCTAGTATGAGGAAACACTATACTAATGGTATTTGCCATTACTTAGTCTTGGTCTATGAAAATAGCCTTAGGTGCTTTATTACCCATAGCTTCGAGAGATTTCTAAAATACCCTTACAAAAGATTGTATCATTTAATGTACTACGAATGCATGGCCAAATAGATTGTTTTTTCAATGATGATTTGTCCCAACAAATAGAGCACATAGCATATTGTGCTTATTAGTTTAGTAGGTAGTGTCAAATGTAACCATATCATTAAAACAAGCATAGTCTGCTAGTGATAAACCACTACACCAAAAGAAATTAGTCATCGTACTTTTGTTATTAATCTAGAATGAATAGAGGTTCCTCCCATTTAGCTGTAAAGAATGTAAGTTATTCAATAAACTTTGACAATCCCTAGCACTAAACAAGTCCATTCTTTTATTTTACCAAAAAAAAAAAAATTGTAATCATTGTAGGTACAACCAACATTTTGTACTCCTCTTGCTTTACTTTTTAAGAATGAATATGCCTTGGTTACTTTGATTCCAACATCATACATAGTAGAAAGAACACTTCCACATGTTTTGGATATCTTTCTATTGGATCTAATAAAATGCTTTTGATTCTTAAGAACGAATGGATAATTATGGGTAGGATTAAATTTGACTACTTCTTATACACCTCCTTCTATCTTACATTTGACATAAGCATTACATTCACATCTCTTTATTGTCTATTCAATTTGTCTTTCTTCATGAGGCAAAACCTCTGAACTAAATCCCTCACAATAATACAGAAACTTGCATGTACATAATTTATTCTTACAATTATAATACTTTTGACCTTCACACACTGCAAAACCCAAAATGTATGTATAGACATTAGAAGTATTAAAAGCATCTTCTTCATTAGAAAATACCATATCAATTTTAAAGTTGAGTTCTTTTTTAAAGCAATTCACAACTCCTTCATCTATTAATAAGAAAAAAAGAAAATAAAATCAATAGTATGTAATATATAAAGGAAAGACACAATTTTCATCATTAGAAGAAATATAAAATGTGTACCCATTTCTTTTCTACAATTAGCTAATTCTTCAACTTTGGAACCTATATTAAATTTAATGGACATTGTAAATGATAGAATTCAAATGAAATATACTAAGACTACAAAGCGATAAAATTTAAGTCACTCAAATATAGGAAATTACACGAGAATAAACAATACAGACAAAATTTCATATGGTGATTTATATATTCTTTACTATAAAATAGTTCATCTCTTTTCTTTTTTATCAATAAAGGTTCATTTTCAAAATATTGATATTTCGGCTTACTCGTTACACTGTGAGTTCAAACGCTTTTGTCATCATCCTTAGGAGAACATTGAAATTGAAGGAGAACAATGTATAATGGCAAATAAATATGAATTCTGATTTCAAATAAAAAAAAATCCCTAACTATAAATACAAAATAAATAAAAGCACCATAATGCTTTAATATACAATAGTACATAATATTAGCGATGTTACCTTTTGTTTATTAAACAAGCCTAAAGTTGAAGTCCAAGAATATGTGATCTTTACCTGTAAATAAAGTGAAGAAGATGTGGATAAGTGAAGGAGAATATGTGGATCATTTATATATTATGTATAAATAATACATGATTATATAATAATTAAATTTTTTCTTTATATCAGACATTAGAAAGATTAAAATTTTCACAATAAATTATGGATTGACCTTTATGTTTTGATGGTAACTCGGTGATGTTAATATAATAAACAAATTATACATACTATTTTACAATATAAGTGCGTGTTCATGTGTTAAAAAACTATTCGAAGTCGCTCATCACTGAATATCCCATGGCATATCATGCCTAATGAAGCTTTTCTACAACAGTATTTAGTCTCTTTTTGTTCAATAGCAACGTGTCCCTTGCTGCAATGTGTGGACCTCCATAGTCGGTAGGTGTTGTAGTTAAGATTAGTCAATAAATT
Organism: Laguncularia racemosa; assembly: GCA_037954665.1. NCBI lineage: Eukaryota > Viridiplantae > Streptophyta > Magnoliopsida > Myrtales > Combretaceae > Laguncularia > Laguncularia racemosa. The sequence continues at coordinate 826,651 of JBBMOL010000110.1, read as the reverse complement.
CTTTCGTTTCAAGGGTATATGTTTCCCTATATTTGATAGTAAAATATGGTATAAATTATAGCACGGTATCAATGTGTATAAATAGTGAAGCAATTGCATAATTAAATTACCCGAGATATCAATAATTAGAAAAAAAAAAAAAAGAGATTTATGGCTAAAGAAATTACAGAAAAGAATGATAAAACATAGATTTTCACAATTACATCCCTTTTTTGAAATGGATTGTAATATTACTTGTCACACTTAATTTGCTTTGTTGCAGAAGCTGCTCTATGCCTCTAAGGTAATGGAGGATATACCAGTTAACGAATTACAGATACAACGTGTAAAAGTTGTCTCTATAAACCACCATTATTACATAGTAATAAGTCATGAAACTCACTTATATTACTAGATTCTCAAGCTACGGGGTGCGGGGGAAACATTATTTAATGCTAAAAAATGAACAACACTCCCTCCCTTTTGTAAACGACTCATAGGAAAATACAAGCATTACCCAAAGCCCTTCCGATGGGAACTTCAATGGAGATAAAATTCTGCACCTATAAGATATAGATGAAAATAAGTTTGTTCAACTTTTAGATTGTTAAAAGGAACATTTGGTATAATTTTCTTAATTGATTGCTAGTTGAATATCAAATCGGTGATCTGAAACATCCTTGTTTGTTTTAGTAAATGTTGCTGTTGTGCTCGAGAAAATATATGTAAAAAATCAAGCAATCAAGTCTTAGAAAATTCATAGGTTTAAGAAAAAAAAAGACAAAATTTTAATTCAAACTATAATAATGGGTGATGGAGTAAAAGCAAAAAGTGGGGGTGTATTGTACCTAATACTTAGCAATACATCCAATTAATTTTGCAAGAAAAGGAAGCACAGGGGATGCAATTAATGATCTAGTTAATGATCCTTGAGCAATATATTCAATGAATGACCTCCATTTATTTTTCGTTCTGGGACCATCTTTTATATTCTTTTTGTTTTAGTATCCAAGTTATCAAAACAAGTCAAAATTGGGTCTTTATCACGAACTCATTCACACTCACTTAGTGATGCCGTATATATATATATTACGTAAGAAACTTAAGTTCTAAAATGGTCTTGAAATGACAATAAAAAAAAAAAAGGGAAAAATCTTGGTCTTTACGGTGCTTCTTATTTTTCAGTAGACAATCAAATAAAGAAGAAAATAAATTACATCATGTGAATCATATTTATTGCATGTTTGGTTAACATTATAAGAGTGAAATAGAATAGTTATTAATCCATACAGTTGTATTCTTATTTTTTGTTAGCAGAATAATCATTCATTGTTATTGCTATAAAATAAAGAATTGCTACTCCTTTTTGGGATAGAAGAAATAGCTCTCTTTTTTTTTCTTCAATTATATTTCTATACCTATGGGGCCTCAAAGAAATTATAAGGAATTGCTATTACCTTTTATATTATATTTTTTAAGAATTATAATTTTATTTTTACCTTATTTTACTTCTTGAACCAAACTTGTGGCTAGAGAGCTAGAGACTTAAAAATTTGGACTAAATCTATAAATAAATCAATAAAAATAAATTCAGTTGTCTAATTAATTAGAACAAACAAAGCCTATAATAATATATTATAAGATGATTTAGAAATTAAAACTATGAAGTATGATTAAACTTAGGATGTTGTCTTATTTCAGTTAGCTATATTATGATGGGGGTCAATCTTTCCAACATGGTCTTTTTCCTATCCTTAGTCCTAGTTTAGTCCCAATTTAAATTCAAACAAGTATGCACTAATTGGATTCTTGTGTCACAAATTCTTTGCAAGTGTAATTCTTTGTCGTTATCTTGCACTATTCCTAATGGAGTTGTCGAAATGTAAATGCGAGGATCCACTTATAGTGTTATGTGCATTCAATATGTGTCTTGCATCTTGTGCTTTATGTTTCTTTAGAGAAGTGACTTAGAGATGAAACGTGGAGGGATGACTTGTAGAGAGGTAAGGAGGGGAAGCAATCTGTCTCAAGTGGGTGAAAGAACTTAGAACATCAACTTTACCATTCTTGGCGGAGATGATTCATTCTTCATTTAGGCCTTATTTGATCTTCAAGAGTAGTAGCTTAACAACACAATAACATTTCTCTGATTTTTGAATTGTATCAAAAGAGGAGAAGTTCTTGAATATTCATAGAATCTAGCTATTCACATCACTTTACATTTTAGCGGTTGAAGGCCAAGATTAGTCCTCTTGGTGATGGATTCTTCCATCAGCTTCTCTTGAATCCAAACTTATAGAGAGATTCTTTGAGTGCATGAGCTTATCTAAGAAACAAGGGGAAATGAGTAGAATTCCAAAAAGAGAGAGAGAGAGAGAGAGAGGAAAGAAAAAGAAAGGAAATGTAATTTTCATTTTGTGGGCAGATACATAAGAAGGAAATAAAGAGAATTTTCCATTTTCATTGTTTGTGTTAATAATCTCTTATTCATTGCTCTAGTTGCCTTGATGTTATCTTAGGTTGGATCAAATCCTTAAGTTGATGTAATCTAACTTGTAAGATCAAATCCTTTAGGGTCGCCACTTCGATACTTAAGAAGCTCCACACCGTGCTTAAAGCATAGAAGGGTCTTCCATTCTCCTCTAAAGCTTCAAGTAAAATTTATTTGTGACTTGGTTGTTCAATAATAACTTAATGCCCTTGGTCTTTATCAAATTCATCCAATGAATCCAAAAGTTTGATTTTTCCTAGATCTCAATCACAATAATGTATCTTTCTAGTCATGCATCGAGGAAGGCAACCTATCTAGTAGCTTTACACTTAGTTAGCTTGCTAGGTAATACTACCCTGGTGAAGGTCTTAAACACTTTACATCGTAGAAAGAATGGAATGTTTGAGGAGTTGATTGAATCCCATATGACTTGAACTAACTTTCAAATGCCACAAGAATTGTGTACGTGTTTGGGATGAGCTGACATAGATTAACTTTGTGATAAGTAAAAAATTATTTTTGGAAGTTGGTAAAGGGGAGTCACAAGCTGAACTTGAAAAATTGCTTGTATACATAGAATCGATTTTCTTTTAGCATGGCCACAAGCTTGTCTTCGCGAGCTGGTTAAACAATTTAACCCTTAGGAAGTGGGGAACTATAAAGTCCTATTGTAAACTCTGTAAAATTCCAAAATAGTGTATAAATCACAAGAAGAGTTTTTGGAGACATTTAACCTTATGCCAAAGGAATAAGTTCCATAACCTTAAAATATTCTACAAAGATCCTAAATTGACCCCTAGAACATAAAATGAAATCTTGAACCTTAACAAAAAAATCTAGACCTTAGAACAGGAATTCAAGACCCTATATTAACCCGTAAACCCTAAATCAATAATGCAAACTCTAATTTAAATAAAAAAACCCCAAAAAATGATAAATTAAACTCTAAACTTAAACCCAAATCCAAAATAATGAAAATGATAATAAATAGAAAAAAAAAACCCCAAAAAAATCAATTCAAGAATTAATATGAAGAAAAATCTCAAAGAAATACGTTGGAAAATGACTAAGAAAAACCAACTAAGGAATAGAAGTTACTTGACAATACGTGAACCAACTATCATATCCAAAGGCTAAGGAATTCAACACTAACCGAACCTCAAAAATAGAATACTGCCTTAGGAAAACTAAACTTGAATTTGGATGTTTGAAAAACCTAAATTCAATTTCCAAAATTTTAGAACCAATCATCAACATTAGAATTTTCTTTAAACTTACGAAAGACTAAAGTCGAGCTTGAAAAAACCTGAGATTCAACCTGAACAAAACCAAAACTTAAATGACAATGAAATACTCTATAATTAGTGTAAAGAAACCTAAAAGCGTAATCAAATTCAACTCTACAAAACAATCAAATTAGGAAAAACAAAAATTGGAAAACATGAACCTAACCAATTCCTATATATAGCATGAAGAGGGAAGAGAATAAGACCCAATTTAAACCATCAAATGATCTAATCCTAAACCCAAAATTGACATGAAATTTCCCCCATCCAAGCCCTAATTAAAGGCCATCTAAGCACAAGAAAACAAAGGTTTTAACTAACCCAAGACTAGCCCCAAACCAGCCCCCCCTACGTAAACTCCTAACCAGCCAACTGCAACCAAGTAGTAATTAGGAAAAGTAATAGGATTCATCTAACTAAGAGTAGTAATTTGGAAACAAAGAGAGGTAAATCTCCCCTAGTTTGCAAGTATGCCCCCCTAAGACAAGATCCTTTACCCATTGGACAAAGTTATTACTTAATTAACTAAAGCCAAGGACCAATGGACATTCCCCTTAAGCTTGTTGCCCAAACCTTTGATCTTTCACTCCTCATTTCCAAAATGAAATCACTCATTATTTTGGAAGAATAAAACACCAAAATCTCTCAAGAAAATTTATCCAAACACTCTAAAAAACAACCCCTAAAAAATCACATCAAACCGCTTCCCCTGGATAGCAACACCCAACCTTCTTCTTCTTAGCTTTTGATTTAGATTTCACTACCTTCTAACCTCCACATAAACCCCACACCACAACCCCCTCCCCTCCCCTCCCCCATAATTATAGGACATTAGTACAAGGAAAGTACTCCAAAGAACTCCCAAAAAATTCCTAAACATCCAACCAAAAATCGGGTCACAAAGAGGAAACTCCAAGTTATCCCTCGTTTTGACATTGCAATAAACCTTTGGATTCAACTGTCTAATCATACCCTTAATGACTTCCAATCAAGCTCATTTTTTGGTGTCATCAACACCACTCAAGAGGCTATTGGGGGAGCTAAAGATCTCTAAAAAATCAAAGCTTAAGGCCACCCCAACAGGTAGAAAAAAAGGAGGAATTCTAGCCCCCTAAACTACAATGTGGAGGACTTTTGCACTTCCTTGCCAATGTTATTTTTCTTCTTGAGATATTTTAATTCCAAAGATTAGAATAGAGTTAGGTTGACTTTATTTTGTAACTTTATATGTATATTTTAAGTATATTTAGTTTAGGAAAAAGGTTGGAAATGCAAGCTTAAAACTAGGATGAAAACCATGAGAATCCTCTTTGAAACATGACATGTATGATTGGAGTTTTGGAAAAATATAAAGAGATCAGAATTTTGAGACTTAAGGAACTTTTGGTCACTTATTTTTATGAGTAAATTAAGTGTATTTTTTATGTATTACTTTCACTCTTAACTATGGAAAGCATTAGGTACTAAATTAGGCCTTATAGTAGTAAGAAATTGGAAAGAATGGCAAGATTGGTTTAAAGACTTTCCAAACCATGTCAAACCCATTTGAATAAGGAAAATTTTTAAATTTCTAGAACCAAAGAATAATGAAGTAACATTAGGGAGAGTGTAGAATTAAAATTTTTAAAGGAAAACACAAAACTAACACAAATTAAGTAGAAAAAGTGAAACCAAAGCCTTGGGAAAAACCACATGAAATTCTTAGACCAATTTCCAGAATTTCCAAAAGAGAGAAGGGCACCCATGCACCATTTTAAGCCTTAAACATATTTCAAGTGATTAGAATTAAATTCCCTTTGATTATTAGATCAAATTAGGTGGAAATGGACCTTAAACAAAATCTAAACCAAGTATAGCCAATCTATTTGGTTTAGAGCGAAACCTTCTGAAGTCCAAATGATCAAAATGACTTTATAAATAGAAATAAAATTTGAAACCCTATAAAACGACTATAAATATGTGAAAAACGGATTTAAAACGAAAACGTTATACAAAAAATACTAAAACCTTCAAAACTAGGGAAACCAACAAAACTAGCCCAACTAAAATAGATTAGTTTTGACCCAAACTTATGAAGATATTTTGTCTTATTAGGTGATGCAATATTTGAGGATGATTTGCTACCTGACTATTATGAATAATGACCATATGGCGGGGCGAGTGTAAAAATTCGATGATTATTGTTCCTTACTTGTGCTTATAATTTGGTGTACTTGTGTGTTGTAAATATATGAATGTGAATTAGATTTGTATACGGGGGATTACATGGGATATTATATGTGCTTAGATGTTGTATTTGAGTGCCAATTAAACTTAATTATATCCGGCTAAGTGAATTCTACTTTCCCTTGCATTTAGATTGTAGAAATTGCGATTGTTTGTATAAATTGTCGTGAATGCCAAATAAATTGATTTAAGACTATTCAACCTTAAATATAACATATCATGCATCATGGAGTCTTGCATGTAAGAAGATCGTTAGCATCATGCAGTGGTACGGAAAGATGCCATAGAGGTTGCACTCCACAAGTGCACCTTATCTCAACCTTTGGGAACTAAGTAGAATTCAGGAAATGCCGCCCTTTGATTGAGACCTGGGTTTTTCCTAGTTCGGGGATCCACCACTTAGGGGTGACTTAGCTTGTGAGCCTTTCATAATCCATACCCCATGACGGGCTTGGCATGTGTATACAAATTTGTGAGATTATTGGAATATATTAAGAAAACATGTAAAGACTTTATGAGTTATTTGGCAAGGACAACCTAGGGTCATTAGAGCCTAGAGCCAACATGTAGTTTATGATTTCCCAACCCTTGGCAATGGAGGGCGCTAATTCGTGTTGTATGCGGTGTTCGGTAAACAACATATATTGTTGCATTCATATGTTTGGCTATGTATGGCATATGTGTGAATTAAATAATTTGATCTGAAATTGTTGAAGTGAATTGTAGTAGTGCTTATGGACTTTATTTCATTCTTCTTGTTGTTGATTGAAGTGGAAGTGGAATACTTGAGATAGTATTGTTTTCCTTGAGTTTGCCGTGAGTAAAGAGGAGTGATCCTTTGTGATCATTTGGAAAATTTGGAAATTTGAAACAAGAAGAGTAAATTGTGTGTTGGTGATTTTAGAAATAGCAGTTGTCATTTGTAAATTTTCAAATTTGCATTGTATGGAGATAAGGAAAATATTTGAAATTCAAACATCTTCTTTAAGTTTGGAAGAAAGTCAATGAGTAGCATTAATTTATTGTTATTTAAATTTGAATTGTTCTTACCATTTGTGGAGAAGGTTGCATTAAGATTGTATTTGAATTTGTTACCGTAAGTGGTGTGAATGGAAGTGTGTGTGTGTGTGTACCGTAGGAGTAGATGTGTTGATGTGAAGGTATGTGTTGTGCGGTGGTTAGAAAGGGAGTTGCACTGTGTTTGTGTTGTGTGTACGGCGGTGCGAGTGTGTTGTGGAGAGTCTTGTAAATTGTTATGGAGTTGTGTTATGTACAGTGTGTGTGTGTTGCATGTAGAAGTAGGAGTGTGTATGTGTCGTGATTAGAAAGGGAAATATAGTGGTAAAATTTGAATTTCAAAACAAGCATTAAAGTGTGGAAGTTATTGAGTATTGATACTTAAACACTTGCTTAATTGAATTCATTAACTTAATATTTAGAAGTGTTTAATTATTGTTCCACTTGTTGTTGCCATAATTGAAGTATGGGGAAGTGTGTGTTACATTGGTTGCTTAATTGCACTGTAGGTGTACAAGTGTGTATGTGTTGCCGTGGTATGTGAAGTTAAATAGAGTTATGTTTATTTTGTAGGTGATTTGATTGTTATGGCAGGTGAAGTGTTGTTATAGTGAAGGGAGTGTATTGCATTGTTTTAGATTATATTTGTACTTTGACAAATCAAATCCATAGTTATGTCGAATGATAGTGTAAATGGGGGCATTAGCAATGAGGCTAATAGCCAGGTTGGTGGAGGACAAGGTCATCGTATTGCAGGTGTGAGAACTTTAGAGGAACAGCTCCAAGACCTCACCACTAACATTGCTACACTAGCAACAATGATTGACAAGATGACGATGCCACAATCACCAGTGGCGAATCCTTAGGCACTACCACCTAAAGTAGCTCCTCAAAACATTCAAAAGGAGAGAGCAGTAGGAGAAGGAAACTTAGGAAGGAGAGTGGAAGGAGATCATCGTGCCTTTAGGGAGGAGAAGGATGATAATTTTAGGGTCAATCCTTACCCGAATAGGGATTTTAGGCCATCGAGGGGTTTAGAATATGTGAAGCTGCAAATGCCTTTGTTTGATAGCAAGGGTTTAGCAGATAACTACCTAAATTGGGAGGATAAGGTTGATGGTCTTTTTTAGTGTTATGAGATAGATGATAACACCAGAGTTTATCTTGCTGCTATTAAGTTTATAGGTTATGCTGCCTTGTGGTGGAAGAATTTGGTGATCAGTAGGCGAAGGGATGGAGAGGTTGAAATTCATACCTCAAGAGACATGAAAAGGGTTTTGAGGAAGAGGTTCATTCCTGAGGACTATAGGCAAGAACTGTTTATGTGTCTACAAACAGTGGAGGCAAAATAGTGGATGACTGTGATCAGGTGCGGGTAAGTAGAGCCTCCTGAGCAAACCTTAGCACCTTTTGTGTATGGGTTGAAGTACGAGATAGCCTATGTTGTTGAAGCTGTAAAGGTATAGTACAGCTATACCTTTGTGTGCTATTCATTGATAGTGGTAGTTGCACTAATGTCATATTTGCTACCTTAGTAGATAATTTACAACTAGTCACTAGCCTGCATCCTAGCCCTTACAAATTGCATTGGTTAGATGGTCAAGGTAGTCTGCATGTTACACAGAGGGCAAAGGCACTAATCAGTGTAGGAGAAAAATACAGTGATGAGATTATCTGTGATGTACTTCTTATGTGTGCCTTTCACTTATTGTTAGGTAGAGCCTGGTTGTTTGATAGAAATGTGTTACATGATGGGTTCAGAAACACTTATATATTTTGAAAGGATGGTATACGGGTAGTTTTGACGCCTATGTCTCCATCCGAGGTGCGCTCTTTCCAATAAAAAAATAGAAATACTTTTGGTTCTTCCAAAAGTTCGGCAAACAGGCAAACCAAGACATTGGGTTTCAGTCTAAGAGAAGACCCCTTAGATTTAAGGGCAAATCTTTTAGAGGCTCGAGGAGATGGTGAGAATCTACCTTATAGTTTTAGCAGTAGGGGAACCTGACTTGGATGTATGAGCTTAGACATCCACATATGGTCACTTTTATCTAATAATGTTTGATTTTGCACTTTAGCAAGTACATTGATCGATTTTACAGGATGGCCAAATAACATGCATTAAGGATTAGCTTGCGGGACATTTTTGGAGTTACATCTAACGGTCCACAAATTATTCAATTGAAGTGAAGAACCGGCCAGTTGAAGACCATCCTTTGCATTTGTAATTGGCATTTTTTAATCGACCATTTTTGTTTATTTTGGAACTTGTAATTTGATTTTAGAATCGGCCACTTAATGGCATATTTGTAATTTTTTTGAACATTTTTACCCTAATTTGAGCAAGTATAAATACTTGCTAACTAGGGTTTTTAAGGGATTTTTTGTCAATTTAATAAACTAAACACTTTGTGCCGTGAGAGAGTCTCCTCTTGCTAGCATCACTCTTATCAATTTTCTTTAGAAATTGTGGCGAGTTTGGCTTGAAATTTCTTGTGAGTAATATCAAGATCTTTTAAGTTGCATCCTTTTCTTGCTAGTATGCAATATCTAGTGATAATTGATTGATTTTCCTACTTGTTGTTCACGCCAAATTAAGGTTCATATTGTTAGGATTACAAACTAATTTTAGAGATTGGAATTGCATTTTTATATGTAATTTATTGGTATTGGAATTCCTTTGTAATACATCTAATTTAGGTTCATGCTATTGAGGTTGTTCATCCTTTAATTTACGCCAATTTTGAGTCCAAATGATTAACTGTGGATTGATTAATCATTTATATCTTGTGCTTGTTAATTTGGAATTCTTGAGCACATTAAGGAATAAGTATAGAATAAAGTAATTGTTAGTCTAGACTTAGATAGAGTGACAAGATATTGTAGAGCATGTATACTCTTTCTTTTTAAAATGTATTTCTCTTTAAACTTATTTGAACTTAGACTTCTTTTAAGATTGTGGCTACCTAATTTTATGATTTAGTGGGGGGTACTGATTCTCTGCAGTTCTGGTGACTATGGATGATCGATTTCCTTAGTTATTTTTATATAATAATTAGTTAAAAGTATTACAATCCCACAAAAGTATGATCAACAGTGACAGATATTACATAAGGTAATTTTGACTGTAAAGGACTTAGTCACCATAATCTATTAAATTAGATTGATAAGATTGAAATAACAAACAATAGTCTCTCAAACTCTCACAAGAGTTTCTCAATGAATAAAATTCAACAATTGCCTATAGAATAATAAAATATGCCTATATATATTAACCTTAGTCTAATAGCAAAAGAATGAATAAAACAAAGTAAATAAAAGGTTGCATGCATGACTTTTAGCATGTTCATGGCCAGTGTTCACAAGCATGAACTTGGTCATGATCTTCTCATTCTTCTTTAAAATCAACATCACATGCATGAATCTCTTGTAGTTGCATGTGTTGATGTTCACACCTAAGTACATGGGCGTGCACTCAACAATGAGCCTCTCTATGACATTTGAAATGCTTATTATCTTCATTCCCTGGCTTCCAAGCTAAACTTTCTTAGTTCTTAGACTTCCACTTATTCTTTCTTACCTTTTGCAAACCTTAATTCCTATCATTACCTTAGGGTTGACAAAGATTCACCCTTGAATCTTGCTTCTTCTTTGTAATAGACCTTAACAATAGTTATCAAAATCTTTGTTGTGAACTTGTTGCATAAACATCTTTTGCTTCTTCTTCTATTGCTTCTTAGAAAGGTTCTTTTGGTTTTTATTGATCTCTTCCCGTGGCATTGAAAATAAAATAATTTGTTGGTTATCCTTCTAGAACAAGTAAGAATCGGACCTCCCATTATAGGTAGTGTTCCTGTCGTATTGCCATGATCTCCCAATAGTATATATGTAGCATCCATAGGAACTACATCACAAACAATAGTGTCATTATATTTCCTAATGGAAAATGGAACTCGTAACTGCATATAAACCTAAACTTGAGACTTCTCATTAAACCATTCCAAATTGTATGGTGATGCATGTGGAACAGTCGGCAAACTCATCTTCTTCACCCACTTACTAGAAGCTACATTAACACAGCTACCTCCATCTATAATCATGGAATAAATCTTCCCATTCACCATACATCAGGTATGAAAAAGGATCTCTTATTGATCTTGATTTGAGCTTACCTTAGCATGCAAAATCTTCCTTAACACTAAACTCATTAATGGTCCATCTTTAGCCTTTTCTCCACTTAATTCAACTACAATGGCTTGCTTTTCAAGGTCATCAAATGTAACTTCATCATCCTCCTAACTATTAATATCAAAATTTAGAATTTCCTCTTTAGCGACCATGATCCTCTTATTAGGACACTTAGTGGCAATGTACCTATAGCCTAAACACTTAAAACATTTTATTTTACTCACTTTCCTTCTAGGTAACCTAGGTTCAACTTCTTGTGGTTTTTGTGCTACTGTAGTCTTCAACCCATTACCGCCATCTCTCTTCTCAAATTTCTACATGGGATGTGCTTCTTCAATGGAATTCATTTGATTTATAGAAGACCTTGATTTACCCCTCTTTAGTTATCTCTCAATCCTTCTTGCTAATTTGATGACACCCTCCAAACTTTCATATGATCATAATACTAAAATGTTAGAAATTTCATACTTGAGCCCTGTGATGTATCTAGCAATAGTTTATCTTTTCAACTCATTTGCCTCACACTTGATGGGCAGCATCTTAAATTCCTTGGTATAGTCATCTACACTCATACTCCCCTACTTCAATGATTACATTCGGAGATACATCTCGTCTTGATAATGATGTGGAATGAACCTCTTCTACATTAACCTTTTCATGAGCAACTACGTTTTAACTTCCTCTTCCCTATCTTTCATCCTCTGGGCTTTTACATTCTCCCACCATATTCCTACATACCCTATCAACTCTAAAGAAGCCAATCTCACTTTTGTTTGTTTGTTAAGATCATAACAAGAAAATATCTTCTCAACTTTACATTCCCAATCTAAGTAATCATCAAGTGTCTCACTACCCGTAAATGTAGGAATCTTAACCTTGATCATATCTAATCCTAAATTAATATTATTGCAATCTCTTCTTTCATTCACCTCAAGATTATCAACATGGTTCTGATGTCTTCTATCAGCCTCAAAATTATTACTAGTACTCTCCTTCTATTCTTCTTATGCTCTTCTATTTTCACTTTAACCATCTGCTCTAAGAGTGTTTTACCTTCTCTCTCTATTTTGCTCTCTATTCATTAAATATTGTACCGATGCCGTTAAATTGTGAATTTGTTCCTCTAGAGCATTCCACTGCCTCACACTAACCCTCCTCCTCAACGAGTTTTCATTATTATTCCTAGAACCTCTTCTACCATTGTTGTTAACACTCTCAGCTAACATCTTTTAATACTCATTAACAATGTATCAATGAATTAATAAATCAATAGTTAAATCACCCCCTAATCACACCACAACCCTAATTTCACAAAACCTTAGAATCTCCTTTCACACCAACCAAATTGAAAGAACAAGATATTGTAACTTATTAAATTAGAAGCATGCAAACCATAGCTTTAACACCATGTTGATAGGGCATAGAACTACTTATTAACTATGATGGATTGATATGACTCACAATCCTGCAAAAACTACAATTAACAACAACTAATATTACACACAATAATTGCTATTGTAAAAGAATTAGTCACCATAGTCTAATAGATTAGATTGATAAGACTAAAAAAACAAACAATAGTCTCTTAGACTCTTACAAGAGTTTCTCAATGAATAAAAGTCAACAACTGCTCTTAAAATAATAAAATATCCTTATATATGCTAACTCTAGTCTAATAGTAAAAGAATGAACAGAGAAAAATAAATAAAAAGTCATACGCATGACTTTTAGCATGTTCATGATCAGTGTTCATAGGCATAAACTTGGTCATGATCCTCTCGTTCCTCTTTAAAATCAGCATCATAGGTGTGAATCTCTTGTGGGCACATGTGTTGATGTTCATGCTTACATACATAGGCACGTACTCGATTGTGAACCTCCCTGTTACATAAAAAATGCTCATTATCATCATTCCTTGGCTTCCAAGATAAACTTTCTTGATTCTTAAACTTCCACTTATAATTTCTTACCCTTTGTAGACCCCGATTCCTATCACCTTGTCTCATTGCCTATTGCACTAAAGATGACCTTTCAAATAAAATTCGATAGACTATAGGATGAAGAAGAGTTTGACATACCTAAAACCTTCATTCATTAAGGAAATTGGAAGAGTGGAGGATTAGTTTAAATAGATGAAAGTAATGCAAGAACTTCTAAGAGAGCAAAGGAGAACTTTAAATGTAGAGGGTACAAAAAAAAGTGTAGAAAATGATAGTTTGGTGCCTTATATAGGCAGTTATAAAGGACATGTGCATTTTTTGAGAGCACCTAAGGTTACACCACATGTCTCACTTCCAAAATACTGTAAACCCCATTTTACCATGTGTCCTGGTGCATGAATGCCTGGATTCACATGCACAAACATGATTTAAAATTGACAGTTGAGAAGATGGATGCATGCTTGGCAAACCTCTTTGTCTTCATTAGGGCATGGAGTTAATCTTCAAAGCTAGGAATTTGTTCACTACGGTTCATTAGTAATTACATGGCTCGATAGGATAGCTTTGGTTTAGATCGATTGCTCATTGCCTTCACTGCCCTAGATAAGGTAATCTGTTACAAAACAGAAGCTTGTCGGATGTCTTAGAATGAATCATCTAGCAACATCCTCCCTAAGTTGGATCAATGCCTTTCAGCTAAGGATAAGCTTGGCCAACACATCCAAATTATCATCTTGGGAAAGAAATAGAATATTACCTTTACTCTTATTAATTATGTGTCACTAATGAGAGTAAAGGATAGGGGGCACAAAGTCTTATATGCCTAAATCAACTTAAGGCCTAAGGCCCATCTTATTAGAGTACGAACACATAATAGGAAAGTTTCTAAATTGGTTGACATAAATTAGAAAAGTAATCTAGATCTTTTGAAAAACATGCTCTAAGTGGATATTTCCTATTATAGCTAGGGCGTCTTTAGGAAGATCTACTTGCCTAAAATATAACATCCTCATAACACTATAAAAGGAGGTCTCTCCAACCAAGTAAATCATTTGATACTCCCTACATACGTTGATTGCCATACCCTCATGCTACTTCTCTGAATTGAGCATTGGAGTTTAAGTGCCGATGACACCTTCGACGCCTCAATAGCTTACGTTTATTCATTTTATAGGTTAGATTACATCAACTTAAGGAGTTGACCAACCTAAGACAACATTAAGGCAACTAGAGTAATTAACATCTCTCAACAAAGTTTTGATGATAACAAAACATAAAAGAGCATCTAACAAGTTTTTGTGCAGCAAATGATATTTAGAATGCTTGATGAAGAGAATGATTAGAAGTACAATCAAAAGTATAAAGTATATAAATTGGTATATTAGAAGAAAATTAAGGAAAACAATATCAGGAGGCAAATCTAAAACAAGCATTAGGAGAAACCATTCCAATAGCATCTTAAAATTCAAAAGAATAAGATGAGTGGAAAAGTAAGCAATAGTTTTAAAAACAACAATTCTGAAGACAATTTTGAAACAAGAAATGAAAGAGATTGTTCTAAAGGAGACATTTTTCAAAAGTAAAGGCCCTTCCACCAAAGTAGGAATATATATTTGAGATTATTTTAAGAAAGAAGTCATAAGAATAAATGATGAAATGATTGGATTGGATATGCAATGGTAAATTAAAGAACTTATGGAAAGAAGTTAAGGCATATCAAGACTAATATGGAAGTTTGGAATTCAAGTTGAACACTTCACTTTTCATTAGTAGTGAGACATTGGGAAGAAAATTATAAATAGGTTAACATGGTTCAAAGCAAAACAAGATGTGAAGTAAGAAAAGAAAAATTAGAGATATACAAGGTAAAAAAAATGTTTTTAAGCTAAAGTGTAAAGAATCATATTTTATTTCTTATGGTTGTAAACTTCAAAACTGAATATTAACTACATATCTTTATAGTTATGTGATTTACCTTAAGTGAACCTAAGGGATACAAAGCAAATAAGAGATTGTATATAGATTGTATGCAAACTATAAAGTGGCTAACTGTTGCAATACTCTTTGATTGAATTTACATATAATAAAATGCTTCAGTAAAGACAATTGGGATCCTAGTGTATGTAGGCTGAAAGAATAGATTGCAAACATAAGGTGAAATCACTATATGTCACTACCTAATTTTTCGATCCCTTACTCTTTTTATTTTCTTTGTTAAGGTTTGATTATTATCTATGTTGTTTTGTTATTTTGTTATGTAATCAAACTTAATTTAACTTATATTCGCTAACTGGTAGTTAAGAGAATCTTCCAAAATTTAGTTTGCCAAAGTTTTTTTTTCTTTTTTCTTTTTTAATTTTAGAGTAATCAATTCACCCTTCTCTTGATTACTCGTTGGGATTAATAGTTTGGTTTATATCATATTAAGGAAATCAATAGAAAAAATTGCTTCATAGGCAATGTCACCCTTCTTTTCTTTAGTTAGAAAACTTGATATTAAGAGATATGGTTGTAACTTTAAAGTGTTTTCTAACCATTGCCAAAACTTTCTCTCCAATTTTGGAGAGAAACATACCTTTAGAAGTGGAAAACTTTACATTCATTTCCTTTATTTTCCTTAAACTTCCACTCTTCTCTTCAGTTACCAAATATAAAATCTCCATTCTTTTCCACTCATTTCTCTTCAATTCCATTGATTTCCACCTAACCAGACCTTGCTAATAAACATAGGAGATTATATCTACTTGATTTAGGTGCTCTTGTTAATGGAAGAGTTCATGGCTATTTGTAAGGGATGATGCTCTTCATGGACATGGTTTGTCTAAGACATAACTCCATTATCTTCCTTAGCTATGGTCCTTAGAAGTGCTTTTTAGATTGAATGGATACAAGCATCTTTAATTATGCCTTGTTAGAAATTTTCAAAAAAAAAAAAAAAGAGGGAAGCTTAGGACACTTGGAGTCATATGAAAGAAACACTTTTCTTAAAAAGTTTTATGAGTCCTACACAAAATTGTTAAGGATATCATAACTTTCTGATGATACAACTAAGTATGTAACAAGAACAAAAGTAGTGATCTTTTGTTCTTGATGACCACACAAATTTATAGTAAAATGGAAGGAGTTTTGGGTTATAGGTATTGTTAGGAGAGAGAAAAATTCAAAAATAGGTGCAAAAATCTATCTAAAAATATCAATATATACTTAGACATGCAATCTTCAATTTTTATGAGTTACAACTATTCCAAATGGCATAATCATTTGAAATAACTTAGTTTTAATCATTAAATTGAGTTTATAATAGTTACAAACTCATCTAGTATGTTCATTATGAAGAAACATAACTCATGAGCTTTAAACATTGCACTTAGTCCCTTAGATGGTGAAACAATGCAAAGAAATGAAACATCACAATTTGTAGATGGTGTCTGGATACTAGCCTTAATGTTCGAACTACATGGTGTAAAAATAACAAGTTATGGAGTAGGGAATGGCATTTAGATGCCATCCTATCTATTGTCCAAATGTTAAGGTATAAAAAAATGCCTAGTAGCTTTTTCAATATGTCATCTAGATACTAGCTAATCTAGCATTTGAACATCATGTCTTGTGAACTTATAGTCCATTTCTAACTCACATCATATTAACATAACCTTTTATATCATTCACTTCATAATTGGTAATCTATATAGCATAGCTTGACTAGAGTCAATATTGAAAAGAAATTGCTAAAGCCTAACTTGGACCATGATTAAAGCCATAAGCTAGAAGGTTTCGTTCCACTCTAGTTTCCATCAGCATCCACAACCTTGTTTATCTTGCAAAAGGAAGACATTGACTAAAACCTTCATTGGTACTCTCAACTAGAGTCTAAGAATGTAATTGGGCTAAGTCTAGGATGGGTTCTTTAAAACCCAAACTTGGCCCGATTAGGAAATAGATACCCTAGAACCTATGAAGACCCCATAGGGCTTTTTTTTTTTTTTAACCTAAACCCGCCTTGGTTAGAAAATAAGGAACCTATGACTTGACCCAATGACCGTTTCAACCTTTTTTTTTTTTTTTGGCCAATGCTTTAACTTATTTTCATCTTTCATTTCTATAATTTATTATTAATCTACTTATTGTACAAAGAAGAGAGATATCAAAATTTTATAAAATTCTATCGTATAAAAATATAATATATATTACATTAATTTGTGTCCAATCATAAGAGACTAAATAGAAAAGAACAAAAAGTAAAATTAAATTGCATCGCATATTGAACATCAAGACTAAGAGAGGAACAAAACCATAGGTGTAAACAACAAGTCCATAGATGAAAACAGAGAGTAGAAAATATAAAATTCCACATAAGCATAAAATGGAGTTTTGTCAAGTCTTGCAATTCTTCAATTGTTGAGCATAATCACAAAATCCCTTGATTAAATTTAGGATTATTCTTTAGAAAGCTCCACCTACAATGAAATATAATTTATATTAACAATTGAAATTTTTCTTTAAAAAAAAAAAAAAAAGCTCTTCAATCACATATTTTTACTTACTCAATCTTAAATTTACATATTTCTAGAATTCACATCTAATCCTCTTCCTCAATTATCTCTATATTTACAAAGAGATAAAAAAATTATGTTGAATAAATCAAATAATGGGCAATAGAAATTTGTTAATGATTAAGGAAATGCAAATATTATGTAATCTAAACTCTTACCTCTTTTTTCATATGATAACCAACTTTAAGTATACATCAATGCCTCTATTGTATCTGGATTGAGTCAACTTTTATGTGAGCTAATTACTCATCCACCAATACTAAATGAAAATTCAAAAGCAATTGTGGATATATGAACAACTAATATATCCTTAGCTATTTCTTATAATGTAGGATACTTGATTCCATTTCATTTCCACCAGCTAAGGATATCAAAATTATCTATCCAAGATAGCATAGGCTCTTCTAAGTAATGCTCTAACTCTAACTTTACTTAGCCATCAGTATTGATGGTGTGCAAGTATTGCACTAGCCTTGATTTTCTTGTGAAATCACTAGAAGTACCATCATTGCTTGTTGGGGAAATTAAAGAATTACTACCAATGCTCTCACTATGATGAGATTTACCACTAGACTAATATTCTTAAGCTAATTCGTAACATGTAATGCCCCAAAACTTGGGTCGCGCTATTGCTTGCTACATATCCTTATCTCACAAGAACACGTTAAGGCTCTAAATCACCCTGTTATACTTTAACCAATAATTCCTATGTAAAGGCATTTCATATATCTCCAAAAATTCAAATAATAACTTAAATCATATCAAACATCTAACGTAATGAAAGTCTTTGAACACCAAAATAATATTCTCAAAAGATACTATCTATTACAATTAAATAACATAAATCTCTCAAATCTTAATCTTCATAATAATAATCTCTCTATGGCTTACCCAAACCCAAGTCATCTTTTGGGTTCTCATCTCCCTCAACACTTGCATCATAAAAGGTTTCCCGAATGGTGAGCTAATGCCCAGTACGTATAACACAAACACGCACACATGACAGACATGAAAAAGTATCACACACATCATGCAGTACTACAACATAGACAACCATTTCCTTAATACATTTTAGGTCCACAAGCATTAATAGGGTACTCATGACCCCCTTAACACACTTAGTACATTGGAACATGATTTGGTGATGGGAACAGCCACTACGGGCCCCATACCCATGAACCCTTAATCCTTAATCCTTAAACTTGGTGATGGGAACTACCATTATGGGCCCCACACACATGTACACTTAAACCTAGTGATTGGAACTGCTACTACGGGCCCTACACCTATGTACACTTAAACCACTTAATCCTAGTGATGGGAACTACCACTATAAGCCCCACACCCATGTCCACTTACCTCTTAAATCAACATTCAACCCAGATCATTTCCAAGCATGACTCTACTAGGGACAACATTGCATAAGGATCATTGGGGTGCTCCCTAGAGATCTGCCACTACGGGCCCTTAGGCCGAGTTAAGCACATACATCATACAACCCTTAGGCCGAGTTAAGCACATACATCATACAACTTAAACACTTAAGCCAAATCATTTAACTTAATAAATTTCAAAACATATACTAACTTAAGTAAACACAAAACAACATACAAGTTACATGTACCTTGGATCTTAGCCTTAAGAACTTATCGGTCTTTGACTTAATCTAAATGGAAATCTGTACAAACAACAAGTTCTTCTTAGTACCTAATTTAAGATCAATATTAATTCTTAACTTTCTTAATTCTATTCATTTAATCTCTCTAAGGCCTTAATAGCTATCTAGAGTGCATGGAAATTAGTTTAATTGAAGTTAAATGAATATATATTTATGTTATTCTTTATTCAATATGACCATGTTGGGGACTATGTTGCTCAACACAGGCTAGATCACGATTGTGTTGACAATCATGTTTCTTTCGGTGTAAAATTTAGCTTCAACACATTTAGAACACAATCGTGTTGGGAGGTCATGTTCTTCTTAATTCAACACAATCGAAACATGACTGTATTAGGAGGCTATGTTACCCTTAACTCAACACAGTCGAAACATGACTGTGTTAAGAGGCCGTGTATCTCTCGGTGCAACTTTCACACTTAACATGGTCTAAACACAATTGTGTTGGGAGGCCATGTATCTCTCAATGTATCTTTTGAACTCAACATGGTTGAAACATGATCGTGTTAGTAGGTTGTGTTACCTTCGGCAATCTCTACGAACCTTATTTCTTTTACTTCAAATTTTCCTAAGCTCAATTATATCTCTAAACACATAATTGCATCTAGATTATAAGGATTTTTGTACTTACATCAACAATTCCACAAATCATAACCTTAAGTCGTTGATTCTTCATTCTCGTACTATCTCTTCTCAAATCTCGAATCCTTCTATACTTGGAATTGATTTGCTCCTTTTTCTTTTCGTCGTCGTAAGGTTTCTCGTAAGGAGAGTCTATCCTCTGCTATTTTATGGAAAATTAAGTTTTCTAGGTTTATTTCAATATTTATATCCTCTGTGTGAAATGTCCAAATTGCCCATCGAATTTTATTAAATTCATATCCTCATCCTTAGCTCTTTGTGATAATATATATATTAAATAAATAAAGAAATAAATTTTCAAGTATTATATTCTCCCCCCTTATAAAAACTTTCGTCCTCGAAAGTAACTAATTCTAGAAGAGTTCTAAATACTTCTTCCTCATTTCTGCTTTTAGTTCCCACGTCGCTTCCCTTTCTGTTAGGTTTGCCCATTGCACTTTAATATAAGGCAATGTTTTCCTTCTTAGTACCCGTTCTTAGTGTCCAGAATTCTTATTGGCCTTTCCAAAGACATCAGATTTGATTGTACATTCAGTGGTTCCAAAGCCACTATCTGATCTGGGTCGGGTACATACTTTCTCAGCATGGATACATGGTATACATCACGTACCCTGACCAAATTTGGTGGAAGATCTAACATGTAAGCCATTGTGCCTATTCTTTCCAAGATCTCAAATGGGCCTATATATCTTGGGTTTAGCTTTCCTCTCAACCCAAATCCGATCACTCCTTTTGTTGGAGAAATCCTCAAATGGGCCTATATACCTTAAGTTTAGCTAATTTGCATAACTCTATTGTCGACATTGGGTTGTCTGTATTCTCTACCTAATTAACTTCACTTTATCTGTCACTTCTTATACTAACTCTGGCCCCATCATCTATCTTTCTCCCACTTCATCCTAATGTAGTGGGGATCTATACCTTCTTCTATAAAAGCTTCATATGGTGCCATCTAGATGGTTGCCTGGTAACTGTTATTATAGGCAAACTCTACTAAAGGTATATGCTCATTCCAATTGCCTCTAAAGTCTAGTGCACATGCCTTGAGCAAATCTTCCAATATTTGTATAGTCTTTTCAAACTAACCATCTATCTATAGGTGGAATGCTATACTGAACTGTAGTTTGGTGCCCAATGCCTTGTGAAGGCTGCCCTAAAATCTGCTTACAAACCTTGTGTCTCTATCAAAAGTGATTGTCGCTAGCACTCTATACAGTTTGACTATCTCCTATGTGTATATTTGAGCCAGTTTCTCCAATTTGTATCATACTTTAATAAGTATAAAATGAGTAGACTTGGTCAATTTTTCCATTATAACCCAAACTGCATTATGCTTCTCCTTGGTGTTTAGGAAGGTTGTAACAAAATTTATTGTCACATGCTCCCATTTCCACTCCGGCACTGGAAGAGGCTGTAATTCTCCAACTAGTCTCTGATGTTCTATTTTGATTTGTTGGCATGTGAGGCATTTGGCTACATATTTTGCTATTTCTCTCTTCATGTTTCTCCACCAATAATAGCTCTTCATATCTTTGTACATTTTAGTACTTCTAAGATGTATTGTATAGGTGGAGTGATGTGCTTCTTTCATTATTTCTCTCTTCAATTCTGCATCCTTTAGTACACATAGTCTCGTTTTGTATCTCAAGGTCCCTTCTGCATCTAAGTTGAATTCTAGTTCCTTGCCTTGTTCCATTCTATTCTTGATCTCTTGAATATCCTTATCTTCCATCTAACTTGATTTAATTCTATCCATTATGGTTGGTTGAATCCTTAAGGTAGCTATTTTTGCTCCCACTTCTTATGATGGGAATCAAACCTTTGGACCTAACATTGAGAAGCCTACTTGAACCAAATGGAACCTAGACATTCACATTTTATCTTTATTTATTTTATAGTAATTGTTTTTACATTTTAGCAAGTATTTTTTGTCGATTTTTACAAGAAGATGATCAAGCATAATAGCAATTGGTTTGTGAATGGATTACGATCCATTATAAACCAAATTGAACCTAAAAAGACAAGAGGAACCAACATCCATTTCATTTACATTTCACTTGAGAAAAAACGGCTATCTTCACTTCTCTTTCACATGGAGAATCGGTTCTTTAAGTGACTCATAGGACTGGTTTTTTACTATTTGGCATTGTTGTAATTTCCTTGTTTAGAGTAAGGTATAAATACTTGCTAATTAGGTTTTGTAAAGGATTTTTGTTTTATAATATTTGGTAGTTGGCTTTTTGTTCACATGAAAGGGTCTTTCTCTTCACAAATTGCTCTTATCAATTTTAATCTAGGATTGTGGTGAGTGGCCTTGATTTTGTTGTGCGTAACATCAACAATCCTAGGTCATTTCTAATTCCAACTAGTGTGTAACATCTGGTAAGGAATTAGATCTTCTTCTCTCTTGTTTGACGTCAAAATTAGGGTTCATAATAATTTAAGGCTCACGCCATTTTTGATTGCTTATTGTTCAATTGAATCTTCAATTATATTGTGAACTTGTAATCAGTCGTGAGCACATCATCTTGTATTAAAATTTCTAGCTCCAATTTACGCATATCTTCCAATAACTTCTTTTGTAAAGTGATGAGTGGCTACATTGCCCTGTTTCTTTCTGCTAAAGGCATCTACCACTACATTGGCTTTTCTTGGATGGTATTATATCTTTAAGTCATAATCCTTAATTAACTCCAACCATCTCCTTTGTCTCATATTCAGTTCTTTCTACATAACTATGTACATCAAGCTTCTATGGTCAATGAAGATTTTGCACCTTTCTCCATATAAGTAATGTCTCTATAGCTCAAAGCTAACACTACAACTATTAATTCTAAGCCATGATTTAGGTAGTTCTTTTCATACGGCTTTAGTTGTTGAGATGCATATGCTATTACTTAACCACCTAGCATCAATACATACCCCAACCCTTGAATTGAGGCATCACTATAAACTACAAACTCTTCTCCACTCTCGAGCAAAGCCAAAATTAGCGTCGACACCAGTTTCTCTTTAAGCATATGAAAGTTAGCTTAACATCTATCATTCCATTCAAATTTCACATTCTTCTTTGTCAATCTAGTGAGAGGAGTTGCTATTTTGGAAAACCCTTCTACAAATCTCCTGTAGAAGCCTACTAGACCCAAGAAGTTTCTTACCTCTGTAACTGTCTTTGGTCTATGCTAGTCTACTATTACTCTCACCTTTTCTGGGTTTACAAATATCCCATCCCTATTAACCACATGACCCAAGAAGACTACTTATTCTAGTCAAAATTTACATTTACTGAATTTGGCCTACAACTTCTCATCTTGTAGCCTATCCAATACTAGTCTTAGTGATTTTAAAGTATATCAGGATATCGTCTATAAAGACGATTACAAACTTATCTAGGAAATCCTCAAATACTCTATTCATTAAATCCATGAATGCAGCTGGTGCATTCGTTAGTCCAAAGGGCACAACCAAAAACTTGTAGTGTGATCGTTGCCAATCTTAGTTTTAATAAATTGAATTCTTGTTCTTAATCCTACTACGAAGCAATAGGCAAGTGCACTTATCGTAGCGTAATATAGCAAGTAAGCACAAGGCCGTCCCTCAGAGATACACCAACTACTAGTACTAACTCCATTCCTATTATCTAGCCACCGCTTAATAATGTTGGTTGAAACTTAATTACTCTAATCTTAAAACTAATAACTCACTAACAACAATGGTTCTGAAGATTTATCAATTAACAAAAGCAACCTAGATCTTATTCTACTCCTTCTCTATCATGTAATTCATTAGATTTCTGAAGATTGTCGTAATTGACTTCTTATACTGTCGAATTCTCTAGTCAAGTTAACTACTTTCTCAAGTATATTAACCTATTTAATCCTAGGTTTATCAAATAGGATCTCTCCTTAGTTAATAGCAACCTAGAATTGCATAAAGCACATAAATTCGCATCAAAATAATCGATGTAAACAAAAAACTCTTGTTTCCTATCTCTAGAAGAACAATCAAATCTCATTAATTGCATTAGATCTAATCATATGAGCAATTTCTCAATTAACTAATATGATATCATGCATAAATTCATATTTCGGATCTATGAATCTAAGAAACAATTGAAGAGCATGCAATTAATCATAAGAAAGTCAACAACTTCGCATTAAGGACCAAATCTTTATCACATGACAGAGAAGTTTCAAATAAAATCTAGATCTAGGATCTACTCCTCCATAAATTAGACAAAAGAAATGCAATTACTAGAAGAATAGATAAAATTCATGGTCACAACCCTTAAAGATAGAATCTTCTTCTTCGTGGGTCTTCAATCTCCCTTGGAATCGACAGAATCTTCTTTCCCTTGCTGTTATGAGAGTGAGAGAAAATGAAAAATTCATAACCTCCTTTTCTAGGGCAAACTAACGGTCTATTTATACATGTACCCCGATTGGATATATACACAAGCGGATACACAAGTAGTGTATCCCGTTCGTGTATCTCATGCTTGCTTCCAAGTGTTCTTATGTGAATATACACGAGCAAGTACATGGGAGTGTACATTGGTCGTGTATTTGAAACATCATCGAACAGAAGAAAAACTTAGATACACAAGCAAAGTACATGGGCGTGTACTTTGCTCGTGTACTTTCCAGACATCCGCTTCAGTATACACAAGTAAAACAGCAAAGTGCATGGGCGTGTATCTCGCTTATGTACTTTCCAGAATTTTTTTCTTCACATGTAATGTATCCAATTCCTTCCAGACTTGCTCCGACTCTATCCAATTCCTTTCAGACTTGCTCCGACTCTTCAAAACTCCTTCCCTTAGCTCCAAAATACTCTAGAAGATCCTGAAATTAACATTCATTCCATTAAGCATCCTTTTCTTCAACAAATCATCTAAAAATTCAACAATAAAGCACAATTTCATTACTCTAGATAAGGGTATTTTGCGACTTATCATAGTGCCTATACCTAGTTTGGAATGTTGTTTTCTGGATATCTTCTTCTTTGATTCTTAATTGATGGTAGCCTAATCTAAGGTCTACTTTAGAGAACACCTAAGCTCCCTACAACTGGTCAAACAAGTCATATATCATAGGAAGAGGATATTTGTTCTTAATTGTAACCTTGTTTATTTCCCTATAGTCTATACAAAGTCTCATGCTTCCATCCTTCTTCTTCACAAACAGGATTGACGCACCCTAAGGAGAGATACTGGGTCTTATATAACCATTATCTTGTAGCTCTTGTAATTGTTTCCTTAATTCTTCCAATTCTACTAGCGCTATCTTATAGATTGGTTTTAATATGGGTACTATACCCTGTACCAAGTAGATGTTGAATTCTATTTCCCTGGATAGGGGTAAACTAGGAAAATTTTCTAGAAACACATCAGGAAATTCCCTCACTATTGGTACTCCTTCTAGCTTAACTTCTTCACTAGCTTCAACAAATATAGTTGACAGTACACTTTTTCCCTACATCTCATACATAGGCAATCTAATGGGTTTTTACACTTCTAACTTGCATTCACAATATCTATCCTTTAGTATATTAAATTGCACCACCATTTTGTGACAGTGAATGGTGGTATGGTATTTTGATAGCCAATTGACACCTAATATAATATCAAACTCTATTATTTCCAATACCATAAGGTCTACTAGCATTACCCTACCATGTATTTCTATTTCCACTCCTTTGCATATCCTACTTATTCTTCCTCCTACTCCCAAAGGAGTACTAACAGCCAAGCAATCATTCATGTTTTCAACATTTAAAGCACATGCATAAATAAAATTCTCAGACACACAGGATACATATGCACTAGTATTGAATAACACATATACATTATAGGAGTGTACTTAAAGCATACCTGCAATGTTATCCACATTTGGGATATCCTCCTACTGTTGCTACTGCTGTTGAATGGCAAACACTTTGGTAGGAACTTTGTTTAGGACCTCCTGCCTATGGTCTACCTCCTTATCCTCTTACTGGAGGTCTAGCTATCTATTGAATTAGCCTTATTCGATTCTTAATTTTTCCCTGAAGATAGTTGACACCTTATGTCCCATTTGGTTGCACAAATGACAAAAGATTAGGGGGATTGACCTCTCAATGCAATGTCTGCTAATGTGCCAAGTCTTCCCACAAGAGAAACATGCCCCATCTAGCCAGTTGCACTCTCTTAACTCATGAAGTCCGTAACATCAAGACATTTAGCATTTGGGCCTAATGCAGTGAGTGCTAAGGCACTTATTTGATCTAGAGAGGAGGGGCTACAACTCCCGGTGTTCTACTTTCCAGCATGTGATGCCTTTTACTCCTATCATGCCCCATTCCACTAAAGCAAGTCTTTTTCCCAAAGCTATTGTTGCTCTACGGCTCTTTTGTTCTTCTATAATTTTCTTATTTTGCTCTAAATACTCGCTTTGTCAACCATTTCAACATATGTATTTAGCTGAAAGGCCCTTACTTCAAGTTGTAGGTCCAATTCTAATCCTCTTAGGAACCTTCTGGCTTAGGACCTATCATCATTGCGTACATTTTTGGGAAGAAACTAAATGAGGCGATTCAACTCTGCCTCATACTCTTCAACTATTTGGTTCCCTTGTTCATAATTGTAGTATTCATTCTCTATTCTATCTTTGGAGTTGCTGGGAAAGTATCTTTGATAGAATAGCTCCTTAAATACAGCCTAGTTCATGTATTCCCCTACAAGTCTAGGAACCGAAGCCCACCATTTTTCTACAGTTTCCTTCAACATGAATGTAGCATAATTTACCTTCCTATCTTCTGGTATTTAGAAGGCGACAAAAGTCTTCTCAATTTCCTGTACCCAATCCTCAACCTCAATTAGGTCATCCACTTTAGGGTTAAATTCTTTAGCCACTTTTATGAACCTATTAAAGCTGATGAGTTCGTTAACATTCTTATGCTGTGGGACATTAGGCGCTTGGTGTTGTTGTGCCAGTAGTCCCACCAAGTGGTTCATAGTATGTAGTAGTTGAATTGTCTCTTCAGCCATCTAACCTCTTTCTCCTTATGGCTATGGGTTCTGAACTTCCTCCTCATTAGAGTTATCACGTCTAGCACTCCTTCTAACTCCTGATCCGGTAATTCTTCTTAGAGGCATTATGTTTAAGAAGAGACAACCAGATCTACTTAAATTAATATCGGTAATAGTCAATTTCATAGTGTGTAAGTATATACACATAGACCACTACATATAGGTCTACCCATATATATAACTTAGTAGTTGAATGAATATAAGTAAAGTAATAATACAAGAAAATAATTACATAATTAAGTAAACATCCTATAATTTACCTACTCTCATCATGCCTCACTATCTTATAGATCCAATGCTTAACTCCTCTAAAGATTATATCTTATGCTCTACTGGTTTAAAACTTATGTCTATTAATCATCACTTAGTTTTAAGGATCATTACCTAAGCTCTTCAGGATCAACGACCTAAACTCTATAGATCAAAACTTAAATCATATAGATCAACAACCTATTCCTTATAGATTCATGCTTAAGTCTCTAAAGATTATAAACCTAAAGCTCTGATACCACCTAAGTTATAACGCCCCAAAACCCAGGCTGTGCTACTGCTCGCCTCGTGTCCTTATCTCACAAGAACACGTTAAGGCTTTGAATCACTTTGATATACTTTAACCAGTAGCTCATATATAAAGGCATTTCATATATCTCCAAAAATTCAAATAATAACTTAAATCATATCAAACATTTAACACAGTAGAAGTCCTTAAACACCAAAATAATATTCTCAAAAGATACTTTATATTACAGTTAAATAAAATAAATCTCTCAAATCTTAATCACCATAATAATAATGGTAATCTTCATCTTTCTCTCTCTATGGCTTACCCAAACCTAAGTTATCTTTTAGGTTCTCATCTCTCTTAACACTTGCATCTAAAAAATTTCCCCGAAGGGTGAGCTAATGCTTAGTATGTATAATATAAACACATACGCATGACAAACATGAACAAGTATCACACACATCATGCAGTACTTAAACACAAACAACCATTTCCTTAATATATTTTAGGTCTACAAGCATCAACAAGATATTTATAACCCCCTTAATACACTTAACACATTAGAATATAATTTGGTGATGGGAACTGTCACTACGAGCCCCACACCCATGTAACTATCACTATGAGCCCTACACCTGTGTACACTTAAACCTTAAACTTAGTGATGGGAATTGCTAATACGGGGCTCATACCCATGTTCACTTAACCTGGTGATGGAAACTGCCACTATAGGCTCCACACCCATGTCCACTTAAACCTCTAAAACCTACATTTAACCTAAATCATTTTTAAGCATGACCCCACTAGGAACAACATCACACAAGGATCATTGGGGTGCTCCTTAGGGATTTGCCACTACAGGCCCTTAGGCCGAGCCAAGCACATACAACATACAATTTCAATACTTAAGCTAAATCATTCAACTTATTCAATTTCAACACATATACTAACTTGAGCAAACATGGAACAACACATAAGTTACACATACCTTAGATCCTAGCCTCAAGCACTTCTTGATCTTGAACTTAATCTAAATGTAAATTTGTACAAATAATAACTTCTTCTTAGTATCTAATCTAAGATCAATATTAATTCTTAACTTTCTTAATCCTATTCATTTAACCTCTCTAAAGCCTTAATAGCTATCTAGAGTGCATGGAAATTAGTTTAATCGAAGTTAAATGAATACATATTTATGTTATTCTTTATTCAACACGACCATTTTAGGGACCGTGTTGCTCAACATAAGCTGGAGCACAATCGTGTTTCTTTTGATGTAAAATTTAGCTTCAACATAGTTGGAATACAACCGTATTAGGAGGCCATATTACCCTTGACTCAACACGGTCAAAACACAATCGTGTTAAGAAGTCGTGTATCTCTTAGTGCAACTTTCACACTCAACACAATCTAAACAAAACCGTGTTAGGAGGCTGTGTTACCCTTAACTCAACACAGTCGAAACACGACCATGTTGGGAGGTCGTGTATCTCTTG
Organism: Laguncularia racemosa; assembly: GCA_037954665.1. Lineage (NCBI taxonomy): Eukaryota > Viridiplantae > Streptophyta > Magnoliopsida > Myrtales > Combretaceae > Laguncularia > Laguncularia racemosa. The sequence goes on along the minus strand of JBBMOL010000110.1, from coordinate 797,584 downwards.
GTGTATCTTTTGAACTCAACACAGTTAAAACACAACTATGTTGATAGGTCGTATTACCTTTAGCAATCTCCATGAACCCTATTTCTTTTACTTCAAAATTTCCAAAATGCAATCCTCTCTATTCCTAACTCAATTATATCTCTAAATACGTAATTGCATCTAGATTATAAAGATTTTCGTACTTACATCAACAATTCCACATATCACAATCTTGAGTTGTTGAATCTCCGTTTTTGTACTATCCCTTCTCAAATCTCGAGTCCTCACCTACTTGGAATTAATTCGTTCCTTTTTCCTTTCATCGTCTTAAGGTTTCTTGTAGAGAGCGTCTATCCTCTACTATTTTACTATGACAATGGTAAATTAAGTTTTCAAGGTTTATTTCGGTATTTATATCCTCTGTGTAAAATATCCAAATTGCCCCTCAAATTTTATTAAATTCCCATCCTCGTCCTTAACTCTTTGTGATAATATATATATTAAATGAATCAAGAAATAAATTTTTAGGTATTACATAACAAGTTTTTCTAACATTTTGTATCTCCATAAAAGCACTCTCTCCATAAACATTAGTAAACACAAAGTCCACAACCTTTATTTTAAAGCATAGATCTAAAACAGTACAAATGACCATAATAATATGTATATAATCCTGATATTTTTCAAACTTCTCAATATTTTATGGGCCATTGTACTAATATTAACATTAGAAGAATCCTTCCATTTAATCAAAGATTCCCTAATTTCATGCACCTTTTCAAAATAATAATTTTCTATTGGATATTGAGTACTAGAAAAAAGATTAGTTACCTCGTAAAATATTGCTAACTTCTTGCAAATTTCTTTTGCTAACTCCTAGTCATCATTTGTTGGAAGACATTTGCAGTGTCTATCTATATGCTGAACTCTGTAGAAAACTTCTTTATATTTGATTGTTGTGATAAGCATACCATATATTGAGTTCCATCTAGTTTTGCAATCTAAAGAAAGTTTTTTGCGATATAAAATATCCAATTGCTTGCATCCCTCTCCAAACTTCTAAACTTGTGATGGTGTTCCAGATCATAATGCGACACTTTCACGAATCTTCTCTATTGCCTTTTCTATTACACTTACACCTTCCTTCACAATTAAGTTTAAGATATGTGCTCAACAACGCATATGAATTACTTTTCCACAAAGAATTAGATCATCTCTTTGCAGCTTCAACAGTAAAGTTGTGATCATGGCATCATTTATGGAATAATTATCTACTGTCTTTGCAGCTTCAACAGTAAAGTTGTGATCATGGCATCATTTATGGAACAATTATCTATAGTGACAGTAGATAATTTTTTATTTAAACTCCATGACAGTAGTGACTCAAACAAATAATTAGCAAGTACCTCATTTGTATGCAGAGTTGGAAAATACACAAAACTACATAAATATATAAATAAGGTTAAAAGAAATGTAGTTTTTCAATAGATAAAATTAAAACATATGCTAACAAAAAAGCTTACTTCAACAGTTGACTTTGACGCCTCCAACTGTTGTTAATAAAGTGTGTCGTCATGGTCATATATCCCTTTTCTAATTAGATGTTCACATGTCTATGTCGAGGTTTCTTGATTGAATGACCAATTTCCAATCTTTAAACCACTCTCAACATCACTTTCTTTTTTTTTTCAATAGATAGAAGACATTGCCTTATGTTTGTTTGTTTTATCTTTGCAAGCACCTTCTTAAATGATTATGCAAGTGCTTTATTCCATTTGTACTATTTTCTTTTGGTTTTTTATTACAATGATTGCACATAGCAAAATCTTCCCCATCAATTTTTTTTTTTTCACCATCACATTCCACATAGTAGAAGTCAACTTACGTTTGCTAAGATTATCACTTCTATGGGCATTGCTTGCAACTTTAGAACTTGATGTAGTTGTTGGTTTTCTTGATGTTACTTTATTTTCAAATCCAGATATTGAAAATGAAATTTCCTTAACTTCATTTACATCCACGTTCATCTTAGTTTCATGTATGTCCATTTTCCCTACATTACATAACAAAATTTGTATAGAATGAGTACCCAAAAACCAAATAAACCAAAACCTTTAACATCACCATTGATATACATAAGCCAAAATCAATGTACTTGACTAATATAGAACCTATAATCCATCATCTAAACCTTACCTTTATTGGGGAGATTTTGATGGAGATTGTGATAAACTAAGAGAGAACTCCAGTGCTATAAACATTGCACATCCATTTAATCATTTATTGTCATTAGCAATTTAACATGAGGAGTTATAGTAGGAGATGAGAAGGAAGATGAGGAGTTAGAAAGAGAGATAAAACATGAGACAATATAAAAACTAGCTTTAGAAGTCATAGATTACTTATGTTGGTTACATTTATGCCAGCCAAATGTTGGGAGAAGTCTCAATTGTTCCTTAATTGAAGACAAAGGATAAGACAATTGAAAAATGAAATCATAGTTAATGTTAAATTAAATCAATTGAAACAATCACAATTTGAGAACAACTTTTGCCTTCAACGTAAGGAGAAGAGTTACTAAGAAAAAAAAAAAAAAAAAAAGAAGCAATACTAGTAAAGGAATCGATTGAGTAACAAGATTTCTTTAGTGTAGGTGTTTTTAAAATCAGTTTCTATAATTGTTAGCATATCGTGACCATATCTTAGTGAGTTCACTCTGCTTGCTATTTCCTTTCTCTTTTACAAGTGTATCATAACTTTCCCCCATGCTACACTTTTCAGTCATCAACAAATATGTGCAAATTTTCATGAATCTGGTTTTGGTCATTACCTTCTTTTTTTTTTTAATTTTGTACGTTCAATGTTTTGTTTATAGGAAAACAACTATCCCTAGATCAAATTTCTTGGTGATTTATAGGATTTTCCTTTTAGGGCTTCTTGGCCAAGTTCTTATTTACTATAATAGGGGAATTGGAAATATTGAAATCAAGGTTTGCAAAAGAATTAAGGAAACTGTGTGCAAATTACACGAATAACTCATCAAGACATCATGTGTCAATGGCGGCATTCAACGACATAATTAAACCACACCAAACAAGTTTGATTTGTGACAATCAAATTCCTCCCACAATATTCCCACCACTACAGGGTCCTATAAGATCTATGGATCTAGGATCCAACATCCAACGAAATTGACTCCAATAAATAAGTACAAATGCATCTCAAAACATATACATAAAACCCTAAAACAATTGCTACACTACCAAAAAAATTAAGGGCTTACCTACACTAGCTGTGGCACAGTACAACTACTCCAACAAGTGGTGTGGTCTCGTCATGACTTGTGAATCGTGACGGCTAAAACCAAATCGAGGATCTTTGCTCTATTGAGATGAAATGAAGTCAGTGAAATAAAGACTAAGAGAGACATCTAAGTTGCGTTACTACTACTAAGTTGAGACTGTCGAGTAGATGGTGTCAGCTGCCAATGGAGTTGACGAGTTGTGCCTTTGTCAGTTGACAATTTTTAGTGGACTTTAGCTTTGGACTTTTGGAATCACCAAATTAAACATACTCCACTACGCTACTACAGTATATAGAGTAGAGAGAGACACTAAGTGGGTTGGACTGGAAGTGCCCAAGGGCGAAGTGGATGTAACAGCTAAGACAAGAGTCAACAGAATAGAGAGAAGAGAACATAGTTAGTCAATCACAAAATAGAGTGCTACTGTAGTGCTAAAGAGCAAAAGCAAAAGCCAAAGCCAAATATTCAAATGAAATTATTAAATGTCGTGAGTCATGAGCCATTTAGAGACTAGAGTGCGTGTAGAAGTAGAGTAGACTATTTCATGGTGAGTGCCTGAGTGGTGATTAAACCAGTGAGCAATGACTAGTGTAATGTAGATGTAATGTCAATTGTCAAGTTGTTCATGTTACGATGTTACCAAGTAGGTTTGGTAGGAAATTGCAAATAATATTATATATAAATATAAAAAGAATAAGATAAAATGTATTCATTAAAAATTAAAATATTAATTTATCATTTTAAAAAAAATATTATTTTTATTAAGTTGGGTTTTCTCATTAAGTTTTTCCTAAAACTCATAACCCAACCCTAAACCCCATTAGATTTTGTTCCATATCCTAAAACCCAACCCTAAACTCTATAAGATTAATCCTATAGAGTTTTATTATATCAGTTGGTTGGATACCCTATTACAACCCGCCCTAATTATATCCTTACTCAAGTCATGTCTATGCTGATAAGCTTTAACCAAATGAAATGTGCATTTTTGGCTTAATGAAATATAAGGGGCAAGCTTAACTAAATAGATGTCACCATTAAGGTGGCTAGAAGACGACCATGAGGGTTCACATGGATTTTTGTTTTATTTCATGCCATTTTTAATTATTAAATTTAATTTATTTAATAACATTACTTTATTCAATAATAATGATATGGACTAATTAGTAACTGACATGTTTTTTCAAATTAATATTAACATTTACTATCTATTCACTTAACTATAATAGCAATTTCATTACAACTTTTGTAATACCCGAATTTCTTATAAAAGTATCTTATTTTTATATAAAATGATATCTTTTTTTTTTGTAAATACATTTAAGTAGCAAGGGTATTTTAATATTTCCTCCAACGAATAGCCCTTTCAGAATCTAGAACTTCCATCTTAACCATGTGTTTCTATCAAGGAGATTAAAGTTTAGACATTCCATCAATCTATCTTTCAATGTGTTTGGATTAAAAGATTATATCTAATGTTATATCGGTGTGCTATGGTGTAGAAGTGGAATTGGTGGCGTGTCTAATTGATAGACGATTTAAACATTTAGTTAGTAGTAGTACTAAGGATTCAAGTAAGTATTCTATTGTTCAAATGGAGTTTCATTTGAGAATTTATAAGTTTTATTCAAAAGTTTGAATCTTGACAAGTCTTAGAATTAATTTCATAGATTGTGAAAGAATGAAAGAATTTTGGTTGTATTATCACGTAACAATTGTTACATGTTTAAAATATTTGCACATTCAATCATTACTTTTTCCATTCTAACTTTATTCATACTTTCATTATTGGATTTACTCCAATTCTATCATTACTTCACATTGATAATTGTCAAATTGAATTTGTCAATCCCGAAATTGAATTATCATAATGTATAACTTTTGTAAAATTAAATGAACATTAAAGGTTATATATTTAGAACAAAATTAGCCTCTTTTTTAAATTTCTGTAATTACAAAAAAACATTTATATTAATAATTTACAATACTGAAATGTTAATGTGGACAAAATCTTTTTGTATTATCACGCAACAATTGTTACCTGTTTAGTTTTTGAGAAAATTCCAGACTTTTTATAAAGGATCTAAAGCTTTTTGATGATTTTTTAGCACAAAATGTGTAAAGAAGCATTTATTGGAAAGCAATCATAGCTCTTTATGAAGTCTTAGTTCTTTATAAAATGTCTTGACTTGGATAACTTTTTCTTTTTAAATCTTACTTAATTTACTTTACAAAAGTATCCTAATTATCATAATTACACTTTTAACCCCTTTTATACATGATTTACACATTTAGCTATATTTTACCTATTTTAATAAATTTTAATACCTAATTATAATTAAAAATAAAGAATCTTTTCATACTAATTACTTTACTATACTAAGTAAAGACCTTTTTCAAAATCTTATTCAAATATTTTAACTTATATCAAGTTGTTATTAATTTAAAACCATTTAAACGTCACTTTTAGCTTCTATCTTTTAATTAGTTGAATAAAATCTTTTCTATTTAATTATGTATCAATGATAAACATAATTTTTTAGTCACCTTTACTCAGGATACTTTTGGGGAGTTCAATGGATGTAATAAGGAGTTATCTAAAAGTTTGACAAGTTAAATAGCATGTTACAAGTTGATGAAAAGAGATGAATTAGTGTAAGTAAGGGTTCTTAGTTGTAGCTTAGGGTCAGTTTCGCATAAGAAACTAACATAATTGTATTTGTGCTGCTATATTAAGATTGAGAGTTTTAAGTACATTCAAGAATTTGTTTGTTAAGCCTATCTTAAGTATGTGCACACTTTATTTATTGATTTTGCCTATTAGGATATAATTAAAATGAACTTAAAATATATTTGACTAATGAATGATTTCCACTTGTGTGTAGTTGGGCTCAAGGGATCAAAAGTATTGATGATCCCAACATGGCATTCTAATGATCGATATACAGTGTTGTCTTTATGAAGAGTTGCATACCAAAATGACTTTAGTAGATTTAAGTGACTCATAAGATCATGGGTGTTAAAAAGTATCAAACACTACGTATGTATATATTATATATGTTTGTGATCAAAGTCTTATGTTGCATTAATTCTTGAGACACCAAGATTATGTGTTGTATGTGACACCTAAGCAAAAGATAATTAATTAGTTGCTTGTGATATATCTATTACATTTTTATTTGTGAGCATATGTGTGCATGGCATATAAGTGCAGTTGATGGTATATACGTATTAGGTTTAAACTCAACTCTTTGTAAGAAGCCTTTTTTAACTACATGTATTTTTTATGAGATTGTTGTATATGATGATAATCTTGTTATAATTTTATTTTATCACAGTAGTTGTTATTTTACACCCTTACCAAAAATATTTCTCATGGGACGGAAACGAACGCGCGTGGTGGAACTTTGTTCGCTGGGAACCAGAACCATTGACTTTATTGAAACGATATAATTTCCATACTAGGAAATTGCTTGGAAGTTTCCTGGAAGGCATATTTTTTGTCGGCTTAAGATGGTAGAGTTGACCCAAAGCTTTCTTCCACAATCCTCCTTCTCCGTTTCATCTAAACTTCGGAATTTGTGCTTCTTTTCCTTCAGGTATTGGCTCAACCTCCACTTGTTCATGCAACTCTTCTGTCACTCCTGAAATTGTATGTTTACCTTACTCCGTGTTCTAAACTACAGGAATAAATCGTACGGTCTTTATTTATTTATTTTTTAATGGAAATCTTAGTTTTTTTCTCTCGAAAGACTCTTTTTAACTGAAATTTATTTCCTCAGATTCACACATGCCTGATATGCTTGCTATTGGTCTCTTGCTAGAATTAGTTGGCTGTTGACCTTAGATTCAGATAGAGGTGTAAATGAGCGAAACTGACTTCGGCTTGAACTTCATGATGTTTATCTTTGAATCGGGTCTAAAGGGTAGTCGAGTTTGGATATTAATATAAATTTGATTAGAAGAAAAATGTTTTCATTTTGGATATTAATATTATTTTGATAAGAAGAAAAATGTTTTCATATAAATCAAGCCTAATCCAACTTAATCAAGCTAAGATTGAGTTTCTTGAGTGCCACCTGAATCGAGACGGAGCTAAAGTGCTGTATAGCATTGATTCGACTTATTTACGTCCCTTATTTCAGAAAATCAGATTTCATAGGTATGGGAATTTTCATCCCTGTAGTCTTTCTTGTAAGTTGTTTTACTATTTTAGTAATTGAATCACATAAAGGGTGCATTCATTTGGCCTAAAATGTTTTGTTTCATATTTCTCATGGTAAAACATATTAAGACATCCTTATATCATCCCCTTAACTTTTGAAGTTGCGTTTGATGTTGACAGAGGTTTGATTCTCTGCCTGTGTACAAACAGCATGGTGAGGAAGAAGACAGATCCATTTTGGGTGTATGTAGAGGAACGACCCAATGACCGGTGGAAGTGTAAGTTCTGCGCTAGTGAATACTCTGGGCGTGCTTCAAGGATTAAGGCTCACTTCGGTCAAGTTAAAAACCGAGGTATTGAAGTCTGTCGCGCTGTTGATCCTTATGTGAAAGTACAAGCTTTGAGAGCACTTCACCTGGAAGCCACAGGAAAAGGACAAACAAGCTTGGGAAAAACTCTAGTTGAGGAAACAGCACAAAACATGGACAATAGGATTGAAGCTGAAAATATTGAAAGCTTCCATCCTTTGTCAGATTTTCATCTTCCGCAAGATGGTCATCAATCTATCTATAATGAATGTGTGTCTAGAGAAGACTCACCTGCTGTGGTGCAACTGCCTCTGTCAGCAGAATTCCAGGGTTTTGAAGCTGATTTAGCTACCTTGCATATGCAGTTCCCCTCAAATGTTTCGCTCTCTAATTCGGATATAACAAATTTTCAACAAGCTTTTCTCCAGGAAGATATTGCAGGTGGCACTGCAGGGGAAACGTTAATAGAAAATTACCTACCGCAGAATTTTCATCAATCTGGTAAATACCAAAAGATCTTCCTGCAATAGTGTGGTTTTATGTCATCCTCGTTCCAATATTTCTCTCAAACAATCATGTCAAATGCATTTACAAGTAATGCTTCTGCTCAATTTCTCATCAATCCTTCTCTTTTTCCTGGCATTAGGTATGGGTATGCTTCAGCAATGTGGAAGCCAGAGCGTTGATGAGGAATTTTATAATTCAAAAAGAAAATTAGAAGAGCCAAATAGCCTAAAGGAGGAGGAACTGAAGAAAGTAAAAGCAATAAAATATAAAAGCATCAATGATGATCAAAGGGATGGTAAAGTTTCCTCTTTTCTCAAGGGAGATAGTGCAGGTGGCACTGCAGGGGAAACGTCAATAGAAAACTACCTACGGCAGAATTTTCATCAATCTGGTAAATACCAAAAGATCGTCCTGCAATAGTGTGGTTTATGTCATCCTCCTTCCAATATTTCTCTAGAAGAGTCATGTCAAATGCATTTACTTGAAGTAATGCTTCCACTCAATTTCTCATCAATCCTTTTCTTTTTCCTGGCATTAGGTATGGATATACTTCAGCGATACGGAAGCTGGAGTGTTGATGAGAAATTGTATTATTTGAAAAGAAACTTAGAAGAGCTAAATTGCCAAAAGGAGGAGGAGCTATGTCACTTTTGGAAGAAAGTAAAAGCAATAGAAAATGCACTTAACAGTATTAAAGAGGATCGAAAAGATGGTAAAGTTTCCTCTTTTCATCAAGGGAACCAACTGGAAGAATTGATAGCAGAAGTGGAAGAGCTTAAAAATCCAAGTGCAAAGAGATTGTCAAGTAGTGTGCACAATACCAAAGGAGCTCCTTTATTAACTACAGAACTCATTGGCCGAGAGAATGAGATATCAAAGATTTGGAACTATATAATCACAAATGACATTCTAAGAGTTGGTGTCTATGGCATGGGAGGAGTCGGAAAGACTGGAGTTATGATGCAAATTTATAACAAGCTGCTTGAAAATGAAGCTTTTGACAGTGTTTTTTGGGCCACCATACCTAAAGATTGTACCATCTATGAATTACAAGGTATCATTGGAAATGCAATACATCTAGATGGAATTTCTAATGAGAAGAACGAGAAATTCAGAGCTTCCATGTTGCATAGATTTCTGATGACAGAGAAGAAAACTGTGTTAATCTTAGATGGTTTATGGCGGCATTTCGACTTTAATAATGTAGGAATTCCCATGAGATTCAATGGGCTCAAGTTAGTTATTACTAGCCGATCATTAGATGTGTGTCGAATGATGTTATGCCAAGCAGAAATCAAGATACAATGCTTATCAGACTGTTATTGGTGGACAATATTTTGGGATAGACTTGGGTCAAGTGTGGTGCTTCCCACAAAAGTTACAGAGATTGCTACTCAGATAATATCTACTTATGGAGGGCTGCCACTTTATATCAACACGATTGCAACAAGAATGAGAGGAATCGGAAATCTGCATGAATGGAAGGATATGATGGAAAAAATGAAGGATCCAAATGCAAGAGTCAAGGAACTGAAAAATGAAGTGATCGATCATCTAAAGCTCAGTTATGAATTTTTGGCTGATGAACAATTACAAAAATGTTTCATATATTGTGCTCTTTATATTGGAAGTAGAAAATATAGAATACAAAGGGAAACAATAGAGTTTCTAATTGATGTGGGATTAGTCAGTGGAATGGATAGCAGACAGAAATTGTATGACAAAGCTAATACCATACTGGACAAACTTGAAAATGCATGTTTATTGGAAAGAGTAAATTCAACTAAAGGTGAAGGTCAAGCAGTAATGAAAATGCATGATGCCATCATTGATATGGCTGTGCATTGTGCAAATGATACGGTCCTGTGTATGGACAATTTTGGCATTGGGTTGAAAGATATACTGAGCGAGGAATTATCCATTGAAGGTTTAGATGAGATTTCTTACATGATGGATGGAAGAGAAGAAATCTCCACCTGGTCAACATACTGTTCTAGACTTTCAATTTTATTATTACACGGTATATCTTTTTTGAGAATGATCCCAAGCTCACTCTCCTACTTATTCCCAAAATTGAGGATTTTTGATCTGAGCAAAACCAAGATAGAAGAAATTCCAGATTTTGTTGGAGACCTGGTCAACTTGACAGCATTGGTGCTTCGGGGTTGTTCTGCATTACGACATGTTCCTTGCATACAGAAGTTGACATTATTAAGGAAATTAGACCTTTATGGCTGCATGAGTATGAGAAACATACCTGGTGGACTGGAATCTCTAGTAAACCTAGAATACCTTGACCTATACGAAACTTGCATCGAGGAATTGCCACAAAGAGTGGTGAGTAACTTTGTGAAATTGCAATATCTCAAGGTCAATTACGTTGAAGCAGAGGAACTGGTAGGATTACATAAGCTGGAAACATTATCCTGTTGTTTCCCAACAGCAAAAGAGCTAACTAGATATCTTCTCTCTCTAACAGATAAAGGGCCTGCTGAGTATCTTATCTTTGTGGGAAGGCTGGAATTTAGCTTCCGTCAATGCATTGAAATGCAACTTGACCACTACTCCAAAGCTGTGGTGTTAAACGAACCTATAAGCATGAAAATCAACAGTATTCGTCTCCCAAAGAATGTTGAGATATTGTTCATTTTCTCATGGGCTAGCAAGTGGATGATGTTGTCTGATTCCAACCCACTTGAAAACCTCGAGGCATTAGAGATACACAATAGCGACTTTGAGGTGGTTTTTGGAGACAGACATCATGGATTCCAATTGCCCGACTCACTTAGCTCTCCGTTTCCCAATCTTAAGAGAATAAACATGACCTCATGTCCAGAACTCAAATTTCTCGTAGCACTCAACCCTGACACTAGGCTTTCACTTCCAGTTCTTCAGGAAATTAATATGCAACCACTTGCTAGTTTTGGAGGAATTACTGCTACTGTATCACCCGTAGAAAAGCATACAGGTGACTTTCACTGCATAGAAACTATTTTGAAGGCAGATTGCAACAACATGAGGTCCCTAGTGCCTAAATCGCTCTCTTTCCTCCAAAATCTAAAAAGGATTGAAATCTTGAGTAGCAACATCAGGTTACTGTTTACAACAGAGACATTCCTGCATCTCCGAAATTTAGAGGAGATTGATGTACGTAATTGTCCTCATTTGGAGGAGATAATAATGCCAGCTTCCCCAGAGAAGCTCCTTCCTGCTCCTGCTCCTCTTGCAGCCACCTGCTCTCGGTTAACATCACTTTATATAAGTGATTGCAATATGATGAAGAGGCTACTCCATCCTCAGTTGTTGATACACCTCTCTCATCTTCAAACTATTGATGTTTCTGATTGCAGAAGGATGGAGGAGATTACAAGCACACATGATAAGAACAGTAGTATACCCGCTGTAACTTCTCTACCAAACTTAAAGGCATTAAGGTTGATGAATTTACCACATCTGAGAAGCATTGGTACAACGGAAATTGGCAGTTCAATTGAAATCATTGAAGTGATTAAATGTCCAAAGATAAGGAGGATTCCTCTACATCATGCTCCTCGATCTCTAAAAACAATCTATATAAGGGAGCCAGATTGGTGGGACTCATTGGAATGGGAATGTCAGGAAGTCAAATCTCTCCTCCAACCATATGTTCAATTAAAAGTACTGTAACAGGTTAGTCTCTGATATAAATCTTGTGTGCAGATCTCTTCTTTGACATGAATGTGGTTCAAATATTGTGAGTTTCTCCAAGGCTTTTAAAACACTGTTTGGAAGTTAATTAATAGTAAGTAGTTCTTTGATATCTCTCATTCTGCAATGAAAGGTTTCTTGTCAATAATGATTTTTAACAACCTACTAAAAGATAGTTGAGATCTCTTCATACTCATGACACCAAAAAGATTTACAAAAACGTGAAGAGGGATATTTCTGAACATGTTTTATGTTGGTTGCTGTAAAACTTGTTTTCGCAGAATAAGAGGTTGTTTGTACATAATGAATTATCAATACGTTTCCAAACACCCCCCAACCTTGCAGGTTTTAATGAATTGTTAAAATGTGGGATAAAGTTTCCATCCCCCATTTGGAATGCTACACTAGGTTTTAAAGATGAAGATAGGTGTGATCATGGGATCTTACACGTTTGGGAGGAGTATTGATGTTAACTCCGTCATTGTAGCACGATCAGATTCAAGTGACATGAACGTAGTTGGACTTTTATTTGAACAAAGTCGTGCACTAATTGCCAAGATTTACATCTGACCATTTTGTCCGGACGAAATGGTCAGGAACCTACAAAGTCACATTGTGATCGGTTAGAGGTCAGCATTGCTTACAGACAATGATCAACAATGAAGAGGACAGTGTGGAGAGGGATCGGAGTGCAGGATCATGCATCTTCACCAAGCTTATTAATTCGAGATTCTCTAGATTATCCTAAATCAATTATTTGGATCATATCACTAATCCAACTAATTAACCTCTACTTTGCTTTGTGTGCAGGAATTTTGGCCATTTGTGAAGTGCTTTGTGCAATCAAGTAACTATCGTAACACATGCGTGCTAATTAAGTCATTGTGCTGTTGCCTAGTGCTGCCATGTGCACAACTAGTACTAGTGTTTAGTGCATGCACTGCTATTTATTAGGCATTCCATACACACACTAGTACTATTAGCATCATTTAAATGCACATTTCACCTAAAACTTGTAATGAAAAATTGTGTTGCCCCTTTTCAAAGCTTCAAATAAATCTTCTTCATACATTAATTATTGATTTCTCGATTTGGCATAGATCAACTACCATCCCACCGAGTTCATTTGCTACTAATCTTGATTTAATGTAAATTATTATAATTTTTAAATTTATGGAAATTAATTTTTTTGTTATTGATATGTAAATTTTTAATTTTTTTAAAACAATAAAAAAAAGTAATTTTTTGGAAAGTTATAATTGAAATGGAATTTGATGATTATTAAAAAAAGTTTAGAAATAATTATGAAAGAAAATGTAAAAACATGAAGAGAAAAATAGAAAAAAAATAATTTATTAGAAAATGTTAAGAAATTACAAAATATGAAATATTAATATGTAAGAATCGCCAATATTTATGAAAAATCTCTCACTTACTACATTAAAATAGATAGATGATATGGTTAAGGCTTTATCTAATTTGCAGAATGAAAATAGAAAATATTAGTATTATATAGACAATGGTTTGATATCATAAATGTGCAAGGATAAGTTAAAATTTAATTAATCATGTGCTCGATTATCCAATGTTTATCATTATCGTTTCAACATGGACACGCTTTATTATTACTACCTTTCTCTCTAAAAAGTTTACATGTGATTTTATTTGGATGCTCTCTAATTTCTATCTCCATGTGGTATCTTTTTTGCTTTGATTTTCTCTTTTTCTCCGTGCAAGCTTTGCTCTTGGACAAAGTAACGGGAACCGTACTAGCTTTCAATAGAGATCATCACCTATGGGTAAGATGTTGGTCATATATGTGAGCTCTTGGTGCATCCACTTGAACAAATCCAATATAGATGCCGAAATATTGAGCCTAATTCAAGTAGCAATTGCATAGGCGCGAAAGCATAGGATTAGGTATATTTGCCATTTCTAGCAAGTGCATATGCTGCTGGCAAAGTCAAGAGTATCCGTCTAGCCTCTTCCCCTTAATCCTCTCGCTACATAACCACTACCAATGAGCACTTCAAAAATTCTCTCTTGCCTGCTGTAGGTGATGACCCTATAGTTGTTAACTTGTGAACTCCATCTGTTTATCTTTTCAGTGGTATCTTTGTTAAAATTCTATCATTTTCCATATTCTTAAGCGCCTCTAAATTCTTCATAATGAAGTAACTCACACAATTATAAAAAGTCTTCTTCACTAAAGCAATCATGAGTAACCCGTAAGTGCCTTTTACAATAGAATTATAGTTTTCAACAATGTTGGAAGTCATATACTTAAATCAATAGCAACTGTCATGAGCTAGTGTCCACATCCTCACTGACACGCCGTTAAACCATGTCGGGGCATCAAACTTAATAGTTCTCCCCTAATCCATTGAATAATTCAGTTTTTAAGCCTATGCTTGCAATCTAATGTATCTAACCAATTTCTTACGTTACATGTTTTTGTGTACCTTGTTGAAGTTGCTTACAATGTGTTGTAAACAAAATCGCTACACTACAAATGGAGGGTGTTATCCATTGGCTTAGGCTTTAACTGTTAACTTGATGTTAAGGTATTTGTTTGATATGAGGCAAATGGTTTCATGACTTGTACAGTCGCCAACTATATGTTCTTTTAATTTTCTCAAAAACTAGCCCCATCTCTTAGTCATCTCCTTCTTCACGAGAGCAAATGCTAGTGAAAGTATATGGTTGTTGCAACCATGTGCACAACTAGTACTAGTGTTTAGTGCATGCACTACTATTTATTAGGCATTCCATACACAACTAGTACCATTAGCATCATTTAAATGCACATTTCACCTAAAACTTGTAATGAAAAATTATGTTGCCCCTTTTCAAAGCTTTAAATAAATCTTCTTCATACATTAATTGATTTCTCGATTTGGCATAGATCAACTACCATCCCACCGAGTTCATTTGCTACTAATCTTGATATATTTAACTGTTGGTTTTGTTGAGATGAATCAATAGATCCATAGAATATGTTACCTATCTTTTTCATTTTTTTTTATATTATGTATTTGTTGAAAATAAAGCACTAAAAAGATGGAAATATAATTATATACATATCCTTATTTAAAAAAATCAAATACTTAACAAATTTGAATTTATCTACCTTTTATTTTATTTATTTTTATAAAAATACTAATTAAATTTTCCTTTTTTAATGCATAAAATATATATTTTAAAAACTTTCTCTTAAAAATATATAAATTTCCACTTCTTAATTCTCATTTTATAATGATCATCCTCATTATAATTAGGAAATAAAAATAAATAAAATAGAGATAAAATCCTTTTTTAAAGGTAAGATTTCAAATAAATATATATCACAAATAAGATTTAAAAAGAAAAAAAAAAAAAACAAATTGCTTCGAAATCAATAGTCAATTGATTGAACAAGGATCATTTAGCCACTTGCTTTTTCAAGTTTGGAAGACGTAGTAATTTGGTGCCACATGCTGTTTCGGTCTGGTCTTTCTCATCTTAGTTGGAGTAGTGATAGATGGGACAAAAAATTTTTGCTTCGAAAAAATTATTCTAAAAATAGGTTTTGAAGTTGCAGACTTGAAATGTACTTTTAGTTTTATTAATTTTGATAAAATTGAAGGCAGTTCGTATCTTTTGTATAAATTGCTAGATTTTTTTTAGTGTAAATTATTATAATTTTTAAATTTATGGAAATTATTTTTTTTTTGTTTTTGTTATGTAAAATTTTAATTTTTAAAAAAAAAACAAAAAAAAATAATTTGAGGAAAGTTATAATTAAAAAAAAAATTGATGATTATTAAAAAAGTTTAGAGACAATTGTAAAAGAAAATGCAAAAAATGTAGATAGAAAAAAAAAATTATTAGAAAATGTTAAGAAATTTCAAATATAAAATATTAATGTACAAGAATTGCCAATATCCATGAAAAATCTCCCACCTAGTGCATTAAAACAAATGATTGATATGGTTGAGGCTTCATTTAATTTGTAGAATGAAAACAAAAAATATTAGCATTATACAGAATAATTTAATATCATAAATGTGCAAAGGTAAGTTAAAATTCAATTAATCATGCGTTTGATCATCCAATGTTTATCATTATTGTGTCGATTTGGGCACATTCTATTATTATGACCTTCCCCTCCACAAAGTTCATATGTGATCGTATTTAGATGCTCCTTAATTTCTAAAAGAAGAAGTTAGAAGGGTTGTTCATAGTTACCAAATTTAATGCTCTACACACATACATCAACTTGACGATAAATCTAGATCACCTACAGTTAGATTGCAATCTTCTTGTAGAGTAGTTTGTAAATCTTATCAGAGACAATCAAGATATGAAGATTGCGAAACTAGCTTTTGTTATCAAATAGGAATTTGGTTATAGGATAATTAGGAGACGAGTTTGGGTGAGTAAGAAACGAGCTATGGAGCATGTGTACTGAAATTGAGAGAAATCTTATAATGAACTCCTTAAGCTTCTAAATGCCATAAAAATACAAATTCTAGAACATGAGTTGATTAGGGATGTAGAAGATTGAATACCACTGAGTGGTCCACTCTTAAGTAGGTTTTTTGGATATTCAAGCCATACATTGCAGTGTAGAGATAGATGGCTTAGATCAATTATTACCATTGATAGAAGTTTTCTATGTGGAGAGTATACGCACAAGTTATTGATTGCTTGTAGCATTGATGGTGACAACCATATACATCTACTGGCATTTGCTCTTATGGATAAGGAGATGATTGAGACATGAGACTAGTTTTTGAGGAAATCGAAAGAACATGTAGTTAGCGACCATGTAGGTCGTGAAACCATTTGCCTCATATCAAATAGATTCCTTAGCATCAAGTCAATAGTTAAAGGCTAAGCTAATGGATAGTGCCTACCATTCGTAGTGTGACGATTTTGTTTACGACACATTGCAAGCAACTTCAATAAAGCACACAAAAACATACAATGCAAAAAGTTGATTATATATGTTGGATTGTAAGCACAAGCTCGGAAATAGAATTATTTGATGGACTAGGTAAGGAATATTAAGCTTGATGCCCCGATGTAGTTTGACGACGTGTTGGTGGATGCTGGCTCATGATGGTTGCTATCAGTTTGGGTATATGACCTCTAACATTGTCGAAAACTACAATTCTATCTTGAAAGGAGCTCGAGCATCACCCATGACTGCTTTGGTGAAGAAGATGTTTTATAATTACGTAGGTTACTTCATCAAGAAGCATTTCGAGGCGCTTAAGAATATGGCAAATGATGAAATTTTCACCAAATGTGCCACCAAAAAGTTAGAGAGATGGAGTTTACAAGCTAGCAACTATAAGGTCATCACCTACAGTAGGCGGGAGAGAATTTTTTAAGTGCTCACTGGTAATCGTCGTGTAGCGAGAGGGTTAAGAGGAGGGGGTTGAATGCATACTTTTGACTTTGCCTACAGCACATGCACTTGCCAGAAATGACAAATATATCGAATCCCATGCTCTAATGCCTATGCAGTAATTGCTTCAATTAAGCTCAATATTTCGGCATATATACTGGATTGGTTCAAGTAGATGCACCAAGAGCTCACATATATGACCAACTTCCTACCTATAAGCGACAAGCTCGATTGGGGGTCAATACAATTCGTGTTACTTTGTCTAAAAGCGAAGTTTACACAAAAAAAGGGAAAACTTAGGCAAAAAAAATACTATATAAAGATAAGCCCGAAGCCTCCACTTACAACTGTTTTCTCCTTTTAAACAATAAATAGACCAAAGCAATGAGTTAGATTTCACAACAATGAAGTTATAATGGTTCTTTACATAGTAAACCTTAATTACTTGAACTACATCTGCCTTTATCTTGAATCTTATGCCCTTATAGAACTAGTCACTGCTGCTCAAACTACTACACATTACATTTTGCTCTTGCTCAAAATAGATTTAATTGCCATCACTGCCAACATTGTAGTAGGGAACAAGATTTCTAACTACTATATTAGATGGTTCAGCCAACATTGATTGATATATTGCCTGTATCGAATATGCAGGTACAATTAGAGGATCCTCTTTTGGTACATCATCTCCATCGTTTTTACTTTTCTCATCTTTCTCATTAGAGCTCTCCTCATAATCGGAACTTTCCTCCTCAATACCCATTCCCATATCAATGTCTATTGCAGTTTCTACACCTAGATGCACCATGTAAAGATCATGTGTGCTCAATCATTGTAACACCAAAGTAATTGCTATACTTACCTCATTTTCATTATTTAAAGGTGACTCTTCCATAGGGGTTCCAACATATGCTTTGAATGTCGAAGGTTAGCAAGGCATTTCTTTCATGTTAGATGAGGAATGCGGATGTCTACTTTCTTAGAATGCCTGTCGTTTGGAGGGACCTCCCAAATCTTTAGAATTGTCAACATACAACTATTGTATGCCATGATCTCCAAACGATTCAACCATTTCAATTAAATTTTTAGCATCATCATCACCTCTAGTTGCCATCTAGACATAAGATGTATTGCTCCCATGGAAAATAAGATGCTTGTGGATTATCTCAACCCTCACTTTGGTTGGATTGACAACAATACTCCAGCATATTTTATACAAGAATTCGATGTAATTCACATTCTTCTTCAGTTTCAACTTCTTAAGTGGATTCTTATCATATTTTGGGCCCTAATTATCATCCACAATATTTTCAAATGCATAAATCATCAATTTCTTATGGTCAACATTGTTATCCTATTCACAATATATATATAAATTATTAGTTATTTCACAAAAATAGATAATATCAAAAAATTTTAAAATTTACAATGCATATGATCTTTTCCTTATTAGGTAAAAAAAATGAAAAAAAAAAACGAAATTTGCATTTTATTTTTATTTTTTTTAATTTCACAACAAAAATCAGCAAATTTAAATAACAATACAATAAAAATTATTTTACAAATAAACTTTTAAAGTTTTTTTTTTTTAGAATTATTCAATTACAAATATTTTTTTTATAACAATATAAATAATAAACCTAAATTTGACATATAATATGAAAATTTTCGTCACCATAATGTTCATCTTGTTCCTATACTACCGAAAAAATTAACTACCACATATTATGTATTACAATATCTACATAAATCATATCTAATACTCTATAAACTAACAACAAGCTATAGTATTTTTTTAAAAATATAACATTAAGGTAACAATTTTCTCAAATACTGAAAATTAACATAGTAACAATTTTTTTTTATCAAAATATATACCAGAATATAGATTAATCAAGTTTTTTTGTTGAGGAAATGGTAAATCTCAACGAACTCTTTCAAATCCCACCGTTTTGTATCTACATAAGATTTCTTCTTCTTCTTGCAAACGAAAGGAAAAAAAATGAAGAGATGGAGTTGGCAGAAGGTAAAATGAAAATAAATATGTTCTGTTTCTATAACTCTATTAAAGTAGGTCTGCATGCATTTTTTTTTTTTTTTTAGGTTTGTAAGTTATAGGCTTGTAGTGCAGATGTAGATGGTAGATCTTTAACAAAAAAAAATCGATAGTAGAATTAGTTATATGTGAAGGGATGGCATGTACTGAAGGCGTGGACGTGGTTTATGCCTTCAAGTAAAATGCTTAAAGGTATGGAACACTTCTACACCTTCACAATTTATACTAAAGGCACAAACCAAAATTAGTTATACGAGAAGGGGTAGTGTGTATTGAAGGCATGGATGTAGTTTGTACCTTTAAGCATTTGCTTGAAGGCACGTTTTAGGTTTGCGGCTTCAAAACTTATTTTTTGAATAATTTTTCTGAGTACGCTATTTCACGAATTTAAAAAAAAAAATTCATATTATTTTAGTATATTGTCCATTTAAGACAAGTAACTTTACACTGTTTTTACATTACACTTTCTAGGATCCTTTACATACTAATATAAGCATATTGCATTTAAGCATGCTTAAAGGCATATACTAGGTATAGGCCTTTCCTGCCTATTTTAAAAATAAGTTTTTCAAGTGTCTATTTTTAAGTTTAATTTTTCAAAGAGGTACTATTTAAGTAGATTTCTCAAATCATTCTCATCAGCTTTCATGATAAAAATCTCGATCATGAGCCATTTTTGAATGATAACTCATCCACTTCCTTCCTTAAGTCATGCATGCCAACCAATAACACTTTAGCACAATAGAATGGTTATACTTAAGCTCAACAACTCTATCTATAGCTAACTACTTATGGATTGAAATAAACTTTATTAAGATCATAATCCAACAAATTTCTTTTATCTTTTGTTGGTTTTAATTGATAGCTCCACTCCAAATCATGATATATACTGTACCATTCTTCTTATAAACTCCTTTTGTCATGAATAACTGGCTTTACTTATAAACCACTACCACATATTCCTTTATATATAATTCTTCTAATGACATCTAGCAATATCAATAGATGTAATAGATTGTAACAACTTAAAAGCAATGACTTGTGTCAAAAGACCTACTAATGGCTAATCACGCCGCAAGGGCCTTGGGCCGAATCTAAGTTCGCCTTAAGGTTGATTTATCTTGTAAGAAAGAATGAATATAAGCTATTGGCATTGTCTCTAACGTTTGCACTCCAACACTTAAGTTAGAAAAATGCTTAGAAAAGCATGATAGCAAGAGGGAGAAAGAGTGTGAATTTTGGATCTTTTACCTTAGTGGAGTAATTACCTATTTATAGTAAGGTTGTTGTGAGATATTTATGGCAAGTGAATCTTTTCTAAAAGGCATCCACATTTATCTAATAAAGATATAGTAGAGCGTATCTTAGGAATTAGATGTACTTTTCATATTTATCCTAACTACCCATTAAGGCTGCAGATGAGCTGAGCTAAACTAAGTTTTTTAAAGCTCAAGTTTGGCTTGTTAGAAAAATTATTGAGCTCAAGTTGAGTAGAACTTTTACCAAGCTTGAAAACTACAAGCTCATTAAGAAATTACAAGCTCAAGCTTGACTCGTTTAGATAAATGAGCCTAAACTTGAACTTAAGTTCGTTCAAATAAATACATTTCCTAAAGAGCCTATTCGCGGGTTTACTTATTAATAATACAAATGAAAGCCTTCTCATAAGTCTATTCATGAGTCAATTTGTTAACAATATAAATGAAAGCCTACTTACAAACCTATTAATATGCTAACTTGTTGATAATATAAATAAGAATCTATTCATCAACTTGTTTATAAGCTTACTCATGATGCTATCTATAATCCAACTCGTTAACAATAGAAATAAGCTTGCTCGTAAGCTCACAAGTCAATTTATTAACAATATAAATGAATTTACTCCCAAGTTAACTTGTTAACAATATAAACAAGCCCACAATTGAGCTAGCTTGTGAGCTTAAACAAAGGCTCAAGCTCAGCTTTTTTAAATAAACAAGCTTTATTTTAAGCTTAAGTTCGACTCGTTTAATTTGGTAGTATAAGGGGTTAGTCGAGTTATGCCTTATAGGCCATGGTTGAAAAGCCTAACAACACTTGCCCCTCACTCTTGTTGGTAATAAGACAAAGAGTTAAGTCTGAGGTAGGCCTCTAAGCACATTAGACAAGCCATAACATATTAGGCGATCATTGCTTTGGCTAGTAGGTGTTTATCCAAGCTATAAGATTGTTAGTTTGACCTTAGTGTTTAAAGCATTATGATATGTGACTTTGGTAAATGATAAAGGCATATTTTATCATGTTGTATTTTGTGATTGGTATATATATTATTGTCAATTATTAGAAATTTCCAATAAAAAGATACTTAAATTGCATTTATGTTAATATCTTAGGGATTAATGGACTTGAAGATGTACATGATGCAAAACATGAAGAAATCACAAGCAAGTGATGAGACACGGCCGTGCCTTATGTAGTGTTTTTCCTTTCCACGATGATCAAAGAAAAATAAAGGACGAGAGGCTTAAGGGGATAGCCCACGGCCGTGCTTCATGTGGTGGGTGTGTTTACCCCCTAAGACACGGCCGTGCCTAAAAGAAGAAGGAAAGAAGAAAATGCCGAGAAGCTTATGGAGTTGTCCCACGGTCGTGGTTTATGTGGTGGCAATAACAACCACATTACACACAGGCGTGCCTCATGTGGTGGACTGCCAACTCAATGAAAGAAGAAAATGCCGAGAAGCTTAGGGGGATATCCCACGGCCGTGGTTTATGTGGTGGCAGTAACAACCACATTACACACGGCCGTGCCTCATGTGGTGGATTGCCGAATTTTCATATTCTTGTGCAATTTGTACGTTTCTGAGAGCATAAAACCGGGGAGGAGAAAAAAAGGAGAGAGAATGACCGGGGAGAGGAGAGTAGACTTTAGACTTTTAGAACTTTGTTTGAAGAAATTTTAGCTTTTTACAAGGGAATTGAAGATTGAATTCAATTGTACTTCCATCAATGGAGATTAAGTTAGAAATCTCTGAAGAGTTGTTTTAGGATCTTATTTCCAGATTTGCTGCATATTGGTGACTTCTTATCCTAATCATATTTTGCATTTCTGTGAATTGGTTTTTATGTCTTCAATGGATTCTTTAACATTTTTCATTGAAGTTTGTCTTGTTGTTATCTATTGTATGGCTGGCTAATTTCATTTGTGGGAATAGTGGATGAAGCCCTAGTTTGCTAAAATGATCAGTGTAGTTTTGTTATGAGATTGACATATATGTGGAATATTCATGTTGTGAATTCCTATAATTTCAATTTAATTGTGATAAGATTAGATTGTTAGAAATCCAGTCAATACGAAAGTGGAGATAGGATTTGTTAGGAATTCTTAATTAGACTAAAGAGACAATGCGAAGGCGGCGTTAATTGGTTTAATTAGGGTTCATATAGAGATTAAAGTTATGTTCTAATTAATTATTTACTAAGAGATTAGGGATAATTGTATTAAGGGCATAAGGCGATCATAGCATTGAAAAATGTATGAGAGTATATTAGAATCCCCTGTTAATTAGAGATACGAAAGTGGACTAATTGATTTGAGGTTTAAAATGTTGAACTCACGTGAATAACCACATATAAGTTGATTTCAATAACTTAACGGTAGTTTGATTAGCATGACTAGGGTGAATTCTAAATTCCTACTATTCAATTAGAAGTATTTATAAGAATCTTATAATTCTCATTAGCATAGAACTTAATTTAATCTCTTTAGTTAAATATATAAAAAATTCCTATTTGAATTACCTAAATATCAGTATAAGTTATTATAGGTTTGTTAATCTTTTTAGTCCTCGAGGGAACGATACTCTACTCATCGTATATTACTTGATTGCGACCTAGTATACTTGCTAGTGATTTCACTTATACATTTCACAAGTGATCAAGTTTTTGGCGCTGTTGCCGGGGACTATAAGATATTAGAAGTTGTAGCTTTGTTGGTAATTTAGGAGCATTTTACGGTTTACTTTGGTGTTTGTTCTCTTTGCAGTTGTTCTATGCACAGGAGTCTAAGTGCTGAATCGTTACAGTTTGATCCTGAAATTGACCGCACCTTTCATAGGTTGAGAAGAGAGAACAGAGACAGAAGGGTAGCACAAGAAATCGAGATGGCAGGAAACGGCAATGATCAGATACAGGGCCATCATAGAGCTCTTAGAGATTATACTGTACCTGTTGTTGCAGGTTCAACGATAAGGAGGCCTGCTATTCAAGCTAACAATTTCGAACTAAAGCCGTCACTCATTCAGATGGTTCAATCAAATCAATTTGGAGGGTACCCAAATGAGAGTCCTGATGATCATATAGTTGTATTCCTCCAATACTGCAACACAGTGAAGATGAACAATGTTGCAGAAGATGTCATCAGATTACAGCTTTTCCCTTTCTCACTAAGGGATAAAGCTCGAGCTTGGTTTCATTCACTACCACAGGAGTCCATCACTACTTGGGCTGACCTCTCAACAAAATTTTTAAAGAGATTTTTCCCACCATCCAGAACTACAAAGCTTAGAAGTGATATCACAAACTTCACCAAGTTTAGTGGTGAATCACTTTATGAGGCTTGGGAGAGATTCAAAGAGGCAATCAGGAAGTGCCCCCACCATGGGCTGCCAGACAATCTTCTTATTGAGATTTTCTATCTTAGTTTAGATGAGACATTGAGGTCACTGGTAGATGTGGCTTCAGGAGGTGTACTCATGGGGAAGAGTTATGTTGAAGCGAGTGCTTTGATAGAGGAGATGGCCTCCAGCGCTCACAATTGGCAGAATGAGAGGAACAAGTCCAGAGTGGCATCTGTTGATGAGAGAGAGACTATCGCACAGTTAACTGCACAAATATCAGCTCTCACCACTCAAGTAAGTAAACTCACTTCCACTCAATCCTTTCACACTAACCAGGTTGCTTTTTGTGAGATGTGTTCAGGACCGCATTCGACATTTGAGTGTATGTCAGGGAATGCTTCTACTTCATCTAGTGGTGAACAGGCGAATTATGTCAACAATTTTCAGCGAAACAACCAATGACCCTACTCCAACACATATAATCCAGGATGGCGTAATCATCCAAATGTTTCATGGAGGAACGACAACAACATACTCAAGCCGCCACCTGGATTTCAGAAAACAGGTCCTGCCCCAACTGCTCCACCCCAACAGAGTCAATCAAAGATGGAAGAGCTCATGTTGAGCTACATGCAAAAGACAGATACCATGATGCAGAATCAACAAGCCATAATCAGGAATCTAGAGGGTCAGATTAGCCAAATCTCTCAACAGCTGAGCAATAGACCATCTGGGTCTTTGCCTAGCAAAACTGAGGAGAATCCAAAAGGTGTTAATGCAATTATGTTGAGGAGTGGTAAGGAATTGGAAAAAGTTGACACACATGCTCAAGAGAAAGAGGAGAGTTCAGAGAAAGAAAAAGGGAAGAAAAAGGTAGAGGAACTAAAACAGCAAACACCAGAGGTGAAACCCTATATTCCTCTTGTACCTTTCCCAGGGCGATTAAAGCAACAGCAGTTAGATTCCTAATTCGCTAAATTCTTGGAGGTGTTTAAGAAGCTCCAAATCAACATTCCTTTTGCAGAGGCACTCTAGCAGATGCCTTCATATGCGAAATTCATGAAAGAGCTTCTTACAAAAAAGTGAAAAATTGATGGCAATGAACCGGTAATGCTTACAAGAAAATGTTCTATGATTCTTCAGAAGGACATTTCAACTTTGCCAAAGAAACAAAGAGATCAGGGGAGTTTTACTGTTCCTTGCACAATCGGAAACTCTTATTTTGATAAAGTTCTTATTGATTCAGGTGTAAGTATTAACTTAATGCCTCTCTCTATTTTCAAGGAACTTGGATTGGGAGAATGCAAGGAGACCCGTGTCACTTTGCAATTAGCTGACAGGAGCATTAAATATCCCAAAGGTATTGTGGAGAATATTTTAGTGAAAGTAGACAAGTTCTACTTTCCAGTTGATTTCATTGTCCTGGAGATGGAAGAGGATAGAGAGGTGCCCATGATTCTTGGTAGACCATTCCTTGCTACAGGTAAAGCTTTAATAGATGTGGAACAAGGTAAGCTCACTTTAAGAGTTATGGATGAACAAATAACTTTTAATGTGTATGATGCTATGAAACAATTTGATGAATGTAAGTCCTGTTACACTATTGATAACATTGATGAGCTTACTAGTGAATCTAAGGAAGAGAAAGCAGGCTTGGTTACGTTAGAATCTATTCTTAGAGATGTGGATGATTGGAGTGATGATGAAAAGCCTATGGATGAATGTATGGAGGAGGCGATAGAAATCAAGGCTCGATATTATGAGGAGTTGGGCACAAGTGCAACAAAAGCAGTGCCATCTTTGACACAACCTCCAGTGCTAGAACTTAAACCTTTACCTAGTCATTTGAAATATGCTTATTTGGGAATGGATAATACTTTGCCAATAATTATTTCTTATTTCTTGACAGGTGATTAGGAGCAACAACTCTTAGAAGTGCTGAGAGAGCATAAGGAGGCAATAGGATGGAAAATTGCAGATATCAAGGGAATCAGCCCTCTAATTTGCACTCATCGCATATTCTTGGAGGTTGAATGTAAACCTATAGTTCAACCACAGAGACGACTAAACCCAACTCTTAAAGAGGTAGTGAAAAAAGAAGTACTCAAGTTGTTGGATGCAGGTATTATCTATCCTATCTCCGATAGTAAATGGGTTAGTCCAGTTCAAGTAGTGCTAAAAAAATGTGGTATGACTGTAGTAAAGAATGATTCTAATGAGTTAATCCCTACTCGTACTGTGACCGGGTGGAGAGTGTGTATAGACTATAGAAAAGTGAATGACGCCACCCGCAAATATCATTTTCCCCTCCCATTTATTGATCAGATGTTAGAGAAACTAGCAGGGCATGGGTACTATTGCTTTTTAGATGGTTATTCTGGGTATAATCAGACCAAGAAAAAACCACATTTACATGTCCTTATGGCACCTTTGCCTATAGAAGGATGCCCTTTGGTTTATGTAACGCACCTGCTACTTTTCAAAGGTGTATGATGTCTATTTTTTCTAACATGTTAGAGAACTTCATTGAGGTGTTTATGGATGATGTTTCAGTTATTGGGAAGTCATTTGATGCATGTCTGATAAATTTAAGCTATGTGCTTAAAAGATGTAAAGAGACCAATCTGATTCTTAATTGGGAGAAATGCCATTTTATGGTAAGAGAGGGAATAGTCTTGGGTCATAAGATATCAGAAAGAGGGATTGAGGTCGACCGTGCAAAAGTGGAGATTATTGAAAAGTTGCCACCACCTACTTCATTGAAAGGAGTCAGAAGTTTCCTGGGACATGCTGGTTTTTACAGAAGATTTATTAGGGACTTCTCTAAAATCTCTAAACCTCTTTGTAATTTACTTGAAAAAGATACTGCTTTTAATTTTGATGACAAATGTTTGTAGGCATTCAATTTGTTGAAGGAGAAGCTCACAACTACACCAGTAATTGTTGCACCTGATTAGGAGCTTCCGTTTGAATTGATGTGTGATGCCAGTGACTATGCAATAGGAGCAGTACTTGGGCAAAGGAGAGGTAAGTTGTTTCATGTCATATATTATGCTAATAGAACCTTGAATGAGGCTCAAAGGAACTATGCTACTACTGAAAAAGAACTCTTAGCAATTATATTTGCATGTGATAAGTTCCGGTCCTATCTAATAGGTTCTAAGATCATAGTATATACAGACCATGCTGCGCTCAAGTATTTGTTTGCTAAAACTGATGCTAAGCCAAGGTTAATTCGTTGGATTTTACTGCTACAAGAATTTAATCTTGAAATCAAAGACAAAAAGGGAACAGAGAATGTTTTAGCTGATCATTTGTCAAGGTTGGAATCTGAGTGTTCGGATCCACCTATCAATGAAAATTTCCCAGATGAACAATTGTATGGAGTTGAAATCCAAGGACCACCTTGGTATGCTGACATCGTTAATTATTTGGTTAGCAAAATCATACCTTATGGTATTTCATACCAACAGAAAAAGAAGTTTTTACATGATGTAAAATTTTACTTTTGGGATGAACCATATTTGTTTAAAAATTGTGCTGATCAAATAATTAGACGACGTGTGCCAGAAATTGAACAAATTAGCATCATTCAGCATTATCATTTAAAAGAGGTAGGAGGTCATTTTGGTGTAGAGAGAACTGCAGCTAAAGTTTTATCTTGTGGATTTTATTGGCCTAGTTTGTTTCGGGATTGCAGGAACTATATCATGTCTTGTGCTCAATGCCAAAAGACAGGTAACATTTCTAGGAGACATGAATTACCGCAGAACGGTATTCTTGTAATAGAACTTTTTGATGTTTGGGGGATAGATTTTATGAGTCCATTTCCCTCTTCTTATTCAAAAAAATACATTCTCTTGGCTGTCGACTATGTTTCGAAATGGGTAGAAGCGGTTGCTTTGCAAACTAACGACGCCAGAGTTGTAGTTAGATTTTTGAAAAGAAACATTTTTTCAAGATTTGGAGTACCTCAAGCTATCATAAGTGATGGGGGGTCGCATTTTTGTACCAAGCAATTTGAAAAATTATTATCAAAATATGGGGTTACTCATAAAATTGCTACTCCTTATCATCCTCAAACTTCAGGTCAAGCCGAGGTATCTAATAGGGAAATTAATCGTATTTTGGAAAAAACTGTTAATGCATCCAGAAAAGATTGGTCATTAAAACTTGATGATGCATTATGGGCTTATAGAACTGCGTTTAAAACTCGCATAGGAATGTCCCCATACAAGATTGTGTTTGGTAAGTCATGTCACCTACCAGTAGAGCTTAAGCACAAAGCATACTGGGCCATAAAGTTCCTTAACTTTGATTTGCAAGTTGCAGGTGAAAAGAGATTACTCCAGTTGAATAAATTGGCAGAATTAAGAGAAGAAGCATATGAGAATGCAAAGATCTATAAGGAGAGAGCTAAGAGATGGCATGATCAGAACATTTTAAAACGAGAGTTTTTGCCAGGTCAGAAAGTTTTATTATATAACTCTCGATTAAAATTGTTCCCAGGTAAGTTAAGATCAAGATGTTCTGGACCTTTTGTTATTTCACAAGTTTTTCCTTATGGTACAGTAGAATTGAGATCAGAAGATAACCAAACTTTCAAAGTAAATGGTCAACTTCTTAAACATTATCATGAAAGGAAAAACTTTGATAGAGATGCCACCACTGTGGATCTTGCACAGCCTAAGTGAAAAGAAGGAGGAAAGTCGGGCTAAAGACTTTAAACTAAGCGCTTCATGGGAGGCAGCCCATGATTAAAGATTTTTGTAAATTAATTTTATTTTTCAAAAAAATAAAATAAAATTTCGGCCGAGGATTTTAGGGGGATGAGATACGGCTGTGGTTCTTGTGGTGGCCCTAAATCCACCACATGTCATACAGCCGTGCCACGGTAATGTGAAAATTACGGTTTGACACACCCCTTACACCACGACCGTGTGTAAAAAAAAAAAAATTATTGTGGCGAGGGTTATGCAAATAACCCACGACCGTAGGTTATGTCTTGCCCACGCGAGTATAAAAAATAAAAAATAAAAAAAAAACTCTCTGCCCTCACACACTCTATTCTCATCCAAAATTCATACTCACTTTTTCTCTCTCTAAAGTCTGCATATTCTCCATTGTCCTTGTGAAAGATTTTGGTTTTTTTCATCTCCATACAAGAAAAAGGTAAGATCTTTTTATCATTCATGTGGATTTTTATGCAAATTTTTTTCTTCTTCGAGTTTTCATATCATAGTTGGGTAATGATTTCTTTGAATGAATCTTTGAACTTATATGCATGCACAAATCTTTAGTTTATACATATGTGTCATAGGCGAGGAACATGCGGGAGATCTTGAGAACAATAGATGCAGATTTTGTTTGTTTTATATGTATACAGATTGTTTTTTTTTTTTTATGAAATACAAGCATGTTCTGAGAATGATGAAGGTTTGCATGGAGTTGGTGTTTTGAAAATTGAAGTAATCCACGGCCGTGGGGGAATTCCGGTGTGTTTTGGGTGTTTAAAAAGAAAAAATTTTGGCGGAATGTGTACACCACATTACACACGACCGTAGAACATGGGGGTGTTTTCTTGCAGTTACCGTGATTGTTGATGATGCATTTATGTTAAGTAACATTTCTCTGTTTGGTCTTGAGTTGGTGCTGAATGTCTTTATATTATGAGTCTGAATTATTTTTGTGCAGATGCCGAGAGACCAAGCATCATCTTCTTCAAGGAAACGTTCGCACAAGGGAAAGGCACCTACTGAGCCAGCTCCACTACAAAGGCGTGATCGTTATCCAGTGGGATTAAAGGAAGAACATCGCGCTCGATATGATATGGTTTTAACGAAGAAGGTGATTAAACCAAACACAGTGTTAAATTGGGAATTGCTGGAGAGATATGGGTTTGCGCAGGAGTTTGAGCTTTTGTTTCAGGATAGAGCTTGGAGAAATCTATTGGACATAAAGGAGAGTATCTACAGCAAGACTACCCTGGAATTTATAGCTACATTTCAACTTCAAAGAGCCATGACCATGAAGATGAATAACAATGTATCATTCTATTTCAATGGTCAGTATTTTAAGTTGTCCATGCGTGAATTCATTAAGAGATTGGGCATTTATGAAGATGAAGATTTTGTGGATTCTGACACAATGAACAGATTAGAATACGATTGGTATGATCAAATCAGGGCCTCTATGTTGTGGTTTGAAATAGGAGAAAAGGGATATGATCCATCAACATCAAGGGCATCGGTACTCAAAAACCCTACCCACAAAATACTACATTATATCCTTGCTAGGTCCACTAGTGGAAAAGTGGATAGTGAAGGGATCGTCAGTGCATTTGACTGCTTGCAGATGTGGTCAATGATTCAGAACCGACGTTTAAATGTCAGTCTAATAGTAGTCATTTGCATTAGACGTAATTGTGAAAAAAGACACAAGGGAGTCTTCCTCTCTTGCGCAATTCAAAGAAGATATGGAAGAATTTAAACGGGAAAAAAGAAAGGAATTAAAGGGCATCAAGAAGTACATGTATAAGTGTTTTAAAACAATTGGTGATGCCCCGGGAGTATCTATTCCTCCATGTGGAGGAAGCACAGATGAGGATGTTTCACCTCCACAACCACAACTTCC
Organism: Laguncularia racemosa; assembly: GCA_037954665.1. NCBI lineage: Eukaryota > Viridiplantae > Streptophyta > Magnoliopsida > Myrtales > Combretaceae > Laguncularia > Laguncularia racemosa. The sequence continues at coordinate 766,953 of JBBMOL010000110.1, read as the reverse complement.
TGCTATAATTCCAAGTTCATCCACAGGCGGGCCTCGAATGAAGATCACACCAAGGCGATCCACCGGTGTCAGAATACAGCCACCTCCCCAGCGAGTACTATCCCCACCTCAGGAGGAAAAACCAAGTTCTAGTTCTGAGGAGGAATGTTCAAATGACGACGAGCAGGAAGTATCTGATGATGAAGAATAGGAGGATGATGATTTTGATGATGATGAGGATTAAGCTTGATTCTGTTCATTTTTTTTTTTAAAAAAAAGACTTGTCTTAATGTTATTTGTTGATTACTTTTATTTTATTTTCTGTTGGAACTGTAATAATTCCTTAAACACTATAGGTGATGTTAGACTGTGAATATTCTTGATCTATTTTGTCTCTTTGTGTTTCTTTGTTCTAACTTCAGGAACTAAAGGAAAAATGTGCAGTTCATATGGAAAAGCAATGGCACTTTCATGATGAAATATTCTAGAGACTTTGCTCCACTTTCATCTCGGGGAAGTTTCGTTATTCCCAAAGTACTTTTATGGTTTAATCAATTTTCTTTTGCAATTAGGAAAGACAATAGGGACATTGTCTGAATTAAGTGTGGGAGAAGGAAAAATAAAATAGGCCATTATTTATGATAATTTTGATGTCTGTTGATGTTAATTTGTGTGGAATAAATATTTTGGACAATTATACTTCACCATTATCTTGAACTGTTGTATTGGAAAAGTCTAATATGCTCTGGAAATGTGGTATAAATTTTCTTGTATCTAATTGATTTGATTTGGTGCCTTACTCATTAGCTGTTGTAATTGGTTTACTTAGTTTAAATTTAGTAGTGGAATCTTTAAGGAAAAATTTGACCTTTTGTTTAGACTCCTGAATTTAAAGTTCAGAAGTAGGTCGAGTCCTTTAGTGCAAAACAAGCAAGTTTACTTCTAAGTGAATTAAGCTTGTATTTTGTCTTTTGAAGTGCTTTGAGAATATTTTAACTCTTAGAAAAAGAGGTAGAGGAAACTTTTTACTTGGTGATTCCTTATAAAAATAGTCCAAAAAAAAAAAATTGAGCCTTTACTCCAATGACTCAAGTAAGTGAGTTAAGAGTATCCTAACTTAAATGTTAGTGTGAGGAAGAGTTCGTAGGGGTCCCTTTAAAACTTGGTCACTTGGGTGATGAGCCCGGGATGTATCGACTCAATGAACTCACAATAACGTAAAGGGCGGAAAGGAAAAATTTTAATATATTAATAAAAGCCAGTTGATATGGGCAGGCTTTAGTCCCTCAGAAGAGTGAAGTCAGACTCCACTGTCAATCTGAGCAAATAAAAAAAAAGAAAAAAAAAAGAAAAAAGAAGAAGAATAAAGAATGAAATAAGACTATTATAAAAAGGAAAAAAATCTAAGGGAAGAGTGGATACCACATGCTTTAACTTTGTGTTATCTTATTCAGATAAGTAATTAAAGAGATTTTATACTTGCTAGTTGCTTTTGAAGTTTAAATGAGTGTTTTGCTTTATTGGACTGAGAATTTATCTGTTGAAATAGGAGTTCGGTGGTTAAACATTAGGAATAAAAGTTAGTCTTTCCAGATTAACTACTCAATTTTTTCTAAGTATACCAGTTACATGTTTTCAGTTAGTTAGAGTGGTAGGCACCATCTTTTCAAATCAATTATGAGGAAAGAAAATTTTGTATTTTCATTTGACAGTTTATTAATTGCTTGAAGATAAGTAGAAGTTCAAGTATGGGGGAGTTGATAAAGGCATATTTTATCATGTTGTATTTTGTGATTGGTATATATATTATTGTCAATTATTAGAAATTTCCAATAAAAAGATACTTAAATTGCATTTATGTTAATATCTTAGGGATTAATGGACTTGAAGATGTACATGATCCAAAACATGAAGAAATCACAAGCAAGAGATGAGACACGGCTGTGCCTTATGTAGTGTTTTTCCTTTCCACGATGATCAAAGAAAAATAAAGGATGAGTGGCTTAAGGGGATAGCCCACGGCCGTGCTTCATGTGGTGGGTGTGTTTACCCCCTGAGACACGGTCGTGCCTAAAAAAAGAAGGAAAGAAGAAAATGCCGAGAAGCTTGTGGAGTTGTCCCACGGCCGTGGTTTATGTGGTGGCAGTAACAACTACAATACATACGGTCGTGCCTCATGTGGTGGACTGCCGACTTAATGAAAGAAGAAAATGCCGAGAAGCTTAGGGGGATATCCCACGGCCGTGGTTTATGTGGTGGACTGCCGACTTAATGAAAGAAGAAAATGCCGAGAAGCTTAGGGGGATATCCCACGGCTGTGGTTTATGTGGTGGCAGTAACAACCACATTACACACGGTCGTGCCTCATGTGGTGGACTGCCGAATTTTCATATTCTTGTGCAATTTGTACGTTTCTGAGAGCATAAAACCAGGGAGGAGAAAAAAGGAGAGAGAACGACCGGGGAGAGGAGAGTAGACTTTAGACTTTTAGAACTTTGTTTGAAGAAATTTTAGCTTTTTACAAGGGAATTGAAGATTGAATTCAATTGTACTTCCATCAATGGAGATCAAGTCAGAAATCTCTGAAGAGTTGTTTTAGGATCTTATTTCTAGATTTGCTGCATATTGGTGACTTCTTATCCTAATCATATTTTGCATTTCTGTGAATTGGTTTTTATGTCTTCAATGGATTCTTTAACATTTTTCATTGAAGTTTGTCTTGTTGTTATCTATTGTATGGCTGGCTAATTTCATTTGTGGGAATAGTGGATGAAGCCCTAGTTTGCTAAAATGATCAGTGTAGTTTTGTTATGAGATTGACATATATGTGGAATATTTATGTTGTGAATTCCTATAATTTCAATTTAATTGTGATAAGATTAGATTGTTAGAAATCCAGTCAATACGAAAGTGGAGATAGGATTTATTAGGAATTCTTAATTAGACTAAAGAGACAATGCGAAGGCGGCGTTAATTGGTTTAATTAGGGTTCATATAGAGATTAAAGTTATGTTCTAATTAATTGTTTACTAAGAGATTAGGGATAATTGTATTAAGGGCATAAGGCGATCATAGCATTGAAAAATGTATGAGAGTATATTAGAATCCCCTGTTAATTAGAGATACGAAAGTGGACTAATTGATTTGAGGTTTAAAATGTTGAACTCACGTGAATAACCACATATAAGTTGATTTCAATAACTTAACGGTAGTTTGATTAGCATGACTAGGGTGAATTCTAAATTCCTACTATTCAATTAGAAGTATTTATAAGAATCTTATAATTCTCATTAGCATAGAACTTAATTTAATCTCTTTAGTTAAATATATAAAAAATTCCTATTTGAATTACCTAAATATCAGTATAAGTTATTATAGGTTTGGTAATCTTTTTAGTCCTCGAGGGAACGATACTCTACTCATCGTATATTACTTGATTGCGACCTAGTATACTTGCTAGTGATTTCACTTATACATTTCACAAGTGATCAGTAAACTGCTTCTGATGTGCCTAAATCCACTTAAAAGCACAATTAAAAGACTCAAGAAAAAGCAAACTCAAGTCAACAACAAACCGGCTCCAAAAGGGCAAAAATTGCGTGAACCCTAGTGAAGATGCAATGAAATCCAAATGTTCAATGTTGCAATTGTGATACCTCAATGATGATCTCTTCTAACAACACACTAATCACATATAATCCCATGAGAATAATCCACAAATTCAAAAGAAAACTTCAATACTAAGAACTCCTTTCCACAAGTGATAATCACGTTTCAAGAGGAATTCTTCAAGGATGAATCGAATTCAAATGCAAAGGATCTTAATTCAACACAAGAATTCAAAAATAATAAGAAGTAAATCTATCCAAGAACTATCTCAATTCACCCCTAGATATGACACACTAGAGAAGAAAAGAAATCACAACAAAATGAAATTGATACTACTCACAATTTCAAGGTGTTGCACTCGCCACAATTTCAACTCTTGGGATTGAAATTGATAAGAGTCTAATGACAATTAGGAACCCTAATTCTCACGTGAATGTGAACTCTCAATTCTGCAAAATATGGCCTCCTCAAACCCTCTCTTAAGCAAGTATTTATACTTGCTACTCTTAAGGTTAAAAAGTGCTCAAAATTACAAGTTAGCCACTTTTAAGGTAGCTAACCCTAAATGAAAATTACAAGGAAATAAAAGTGTCCCAAAACCAAAATACAACCAAAATAGTTCAATAAACAATTAAAAGATACAAAATAACATAAGTCTTCATGATCCAATGCCTCGGAATAGAAAACAATCGCAACGGGTCTTTGATTGTTATCCTGAAAAATGTGCTGTGTCCAACAGGAGTTGTAGGACATAATGGTATCCCATTGAGAATTATAATTGTACCTATAAGATTATTCTCAAATTTTTATTAGAAATAAAGACATAAGGTAAAATATGAGCAATTTGGATCACTATCCAAATTGGGTTCTGAAAAGGTTGACAGTGTCAGAATTTTTTCCATCATCTCCTCGGGCTTCTGAAAGATTTACCCTCAAATCTAGAGGATCAATTGTGGAACTGAAACCTAGTATCTTTGTTGTCCTGCTCTTCCGGCTAACGATGGTAGTGGGCGGATTTCTGATCTGTTTTTGAAACCTTTGGACCTCAGATGGAGTCATTGGTAATAGAACTATGCGTGACTCGCCCATGTTGAGCATGTAGGTATTTTCAAACCCATCATGTATCACCCGTCGATCATATAACCAAGGCTGACCCAACAGTAAATGGAATGCATGCATTGGAACTATATCACAAAGGATCTCATCATGATAATTCTGCCCGACACTCACAGGAACCTTTGCCCTAAGGGTAACATGCATACTACCTCCATTATCCAGCTAATGCAAGTGATAAGGACTAGGATGTGGGATAGTAGACAGTTGTAATTTGTCTACCAGTGCAGTAGATATAACATTCGTGCAACTACCACTATCAATGATGAGTACACAAAGGTTACCTTTGATTCTGCAAGAGGTATGAAATATGTTCTCCCTCTGGATATCACTGGTATCAGGAGATATAGATAAAGCCCTGCGTAACACATTAAGGGATAGATATTTTCCTCCTGTATGCTCTTCAGGTGCGTTTGCAGTCTGATCATCATAATATTCTTGTAGTGCTATTGGTAGATCTGTAGGTTCAATCTGATCATGATCATCCTCAGTATCCTCCCCAATGCCTTCCATAACAGTCATCACCCTCTTATTTGGACACTGTGCAGCCATATGCCCAAATCCCATGCATTTAAAGCATTTTATGTGGCACGCTTTCCCACTAGTAGATCCGGGAACAGTCTGCCTCGTTTCTGGGGCCATGACCTCTTTACCCTTCCCAGTGGGTAAATTTTCTCTCATAATGGTTGGGGTAGTAGTGTCCAATGCCTTTACCCCCTCACCTACCGCCTTTATTCCCCCTGATCGACTGTTAGCTGATATGGGTCCATTAACAGTACAGGGCCTACTGCTCGGAGCCCTAAAAAAGTTAGACCTCCTTTGTCTCTTTACTTTTAAGGCCAACTGAATAGCCTCATCAGGTGTAGTATAGCGCTGCAGTTCAACAATATAAGCTATTTCATATTTTAGACCTGAGATTAAATGTGCTATAGTTTGTTCTGGAGGCTCAGTAGACCTACACCTAATCATAAGGGTCTCAAATTTCTGCACATAATCATCCACTGTTTTGCCCCCCTGCCTCAATGTTTGCAGTCGCATAAATAGCTCCTATTTGTAGTGCTCAGGAATGAACCTTTTCCTTAGTAATCTCTTCATGTCCCCCTAGGTCTGAACATCAGCCTCTCCATCCCAACGCCTGTTGATAATCAGGTTCTTCTACCAGAGTGCAGCGTACCCTACAAATTCAATAGTAGCCAATCGGACCCTAGTACTGTCATCGATCTCATAACATTCGAAGAGACCTTCGACCTTGTCCTCCCAGTTTAAGTATTCATCTGCTGATCCCTTGCCATCATAGGATGGCATCTGTAGTTTCACATACTCCAAACCCCGAGGTGGCCTGAAATCCCTATTCTGATTTAGGTTTGCCCTAAAATTATCATCCCTTTCTTCCCTGTTTGGAAGATGCTCCTCACTATCCTTCTATTCAAATTCCCATCTCCCATTACTCTATTTCGATGAGGGTTTTGTGGAGCCACACGAGGTGGTGCCGGTTGGTTTACCACTGGTGGTTGTGGTAATGTCATTCTATCAACTCTAGTTGCCAGTGTAGCAACTATAGTAGTAAGATCCTGGAGTTGTTCTTCCAAAGTTCTCTTACCTGCCACATTACAACCCTGACCTACACCAACCTGACTATTGGCTTCATCACCAATTCCCCCATTCACACTATCATTTGACATAGTTTTAGACTCCCACTTCCACGGCAAATAATGACAACAAAGGTCAAATATGTTTCTTTCCACAAATGTATTCCGAATTCCACAATAGGCAGCAACTTTCAATTTGAAATTCAAACCACTTCACTAATTGCAAGCCTTCTTCAATTGGTAAACAATGAATTCAAATTCAAATAGCAATCATTAACTCCCACAACTTAATTGCATGTGTTTGAATTCAAATAATTCCTTACTAATCAAAACTCAATGCAATATGCAAATTGTACTCCACCAATTCAGAATTACACAATGGAAATCAAAACAACAAACTACACATCCTCCTCCATGCCACAACAAGCCACGGCAAGGATTTGGTAAGTTTTTGCAAGTTCCAAAAGTTGTTGAATTAAACAACACTTTATACTTTTGCCCTTCCACGAAAATTAGTGATCATGAAATGATACAACAACCTTCCCAATCCAACTCCAACAAACAGCAAATTAAATTCCAAGTCAAGGTAATTTTGCAAGCTCGAAACCACAACAATCAACACAATTGTAGTTTTCACTATATCACCCTAATTGATGATTAACTCCACGAAATCAAATAAAACCAATTCCCTTCTCTCAACATGTGCTCTGATACCAAAAAGATGATGTGCCTAAATCCACTTAGAAGCACAATTAAAAGACTCAAGAAAAAGCAAACTCAAGTCAACAACAAGCCGGCTCCAAAAAGGCAAAAATTGTGTGAACCCTAGTGAAGATGCAATGAAATCCAAATGTTCAATGTTGCAATTGTGATACCTCAATGATAATATCTTCTAACAACACACCAATCACATATAATCCCACGAGAATAATCCACAAATTCAAAAGAAAACTTCAATTCTAAGAACTCCTTTCCATAAGTGATAATCACGTTTCAAGAGGAATTCTTCAAAGATGAATCGAATTCAAATGCAAAGGATCTTAATTAAACACAAGAATTCGAAAATAATAAGAAGTAAATCTGTCTAAGAACTATCTCAATTCACCCCTAGATATGACACACTAGAGAAGAAAAGAAATCACAACAAAATGAAATTGATACTACTCACAATTTCGAGGTGTTGCACTCGCCACAATTTCAACTCTTGGGATTGAAATTGATAAGAGTCTAATGACAATTAGGAAACCTAATTGTCACGTGAATATGAACTCTCAATTCTGCAAAATATGACCTCCTCAAACCCTCTCTTAAGCAAGTATTTATACTTGCTACTCCTAGGGTTAAAAAGTGCTCAAAATTACAAGTTTACCACTTTTAAGGTGGCTAACCCTAAATGAAAATTACAAGGAAATAAAAGTGTCCCAAAACCAAAATACAACCAAAATAGTTCAATAAACAATTACAAGATACAAAATAACATAAGTCTTCGTGATCCAATGCCTCGGAATAGAAAACAATCGCAGCGGGTCTTTGATTGTTATCCTGAAAAATGTGCTGTGTCCAACAGGAGTTGTAGGACATAATGGCATCCTATTGAGAATTATAATTGTACCTGTAAGATTATTCTCAATTATTTATTAGAAATAAAGACATAAGGTAAAATATGAGCAATTTGGATCATTATCCAAATTGGGTTCTGAAAAGGTTGACAGTGTCAGAATTTTTTCCATCAACTTCTAAACTGGAATGACTTGCATGGGGTTATTTAAGGTAAGAGGATCAAGTCTTATGATATAGGTCTTTAACCTAGCGAGCTAAGCAAGGTATTCAACTTGAGCTTCACCATGACATGAGTTGCCAACCTTATGGTGGGCAAGTAGAGCGAAGGACTAACTAGGCTACTTAGGTTAAGGAAGTATGAGTTACACTTTTGATGCGTGCACTTCTTGTCAATTTCAAATTGCATGTGCATGTGAATTAGTGCATTTAATGCAATGGGGCACATGTCATACTAGGGGAAGGCATGTGTATAAAGACTAAAATGATTGTAGACCTCTATTCCAATAGTGAGACACATCACGAGATCAAATGCATCTTAGGGATTCATGCATCCCTTCAGTAATCACCAAGCATCACCTACAAAAGGCCATGAAATGCATAAAATTAACACTTTTACTTTCTCTCTTTTTGAAGTCCTTTGAATTTTCCATGTATCTTTGCATTCCTTTCACTTTGATATTCTCTTGTTTGAATTTTACTTCCATTTCTTCACTTTTTGCTACTGTTGAGTTCATAGAGTGTGTTGCCTTGTGGTAGAAGAATTTAGTGATCAGCAGGCGTAGGGATGGTAAGGATGAAATTTAGACATGGAGGGATATGAAGAGGGTTTTAAGGAGAAGGTTCATTCCTAAACACTACAGGCTGGAATGTTTATGCGTCTACAGACTTTGAGGCAGGGAGGCAAAATAGTTGATGATTATGTGCAGGAATTTGAAACCTTGATGATTAGATGTAGGTCAGTTGAGCCTCTAGAGTAAACCCTAGCACGCTTTGTTTTAGGGTTGAAATATGAGATCGCATGTGTAGTTGAGCTATAGAAATACAGTACACTTGACAAGGCTATACAGTTAGCCTTGAAAGTGGAGAAAAAGAGGACCAATGCTACTATCAGGCCTATGGGAGCTAATGGTCGATCAAGAGGACCAAAGGTAGTAGGTGAGTCAGTTAAGGTAGTGGATAGAGCTACCTCCAGCACAGACAAGGAGAACATGACCTCTGGAAAGGGTAAAGAGGTAATAGTTCCTGATGTTAACTAGACTCTACCAAGAACCACTAATGGGAAATTGTGCTAAATTAAATGTTTCAAATGCATGGGATTTGGGCATATGGTGGCATAATGTCCTAATAAAGGAGTCATGACAGTTATGGAGGGTGCTAGAGAAGTGGATAAGGATGAGAAAGAATTAGTCGAGCTTACAAACCTGTTTATAGCATTGTAGGAATATTATGATGATCAGACTGCTGAAACACATGAGGAGGGAACGGGTGAATAGTATTTACCGATTAATGTGTTGCATAGGGTTATGACTTTATCTCCCGATGCTAAAGACAAACAGAAGGAGAACATTTTCTACACTTCTTGTAGGATCAGAGGTAACCTTTGTGTATTGATCATAGATAGTGGTAGTTGTACAAATGTCATATCTGCTACATTGGTAGACAAATTACAACTATCTACTAGTCCACATTCTAGCCTTTATAACGTGCATTGGTTGGACAATCAAGGTAGTATGCATTTTACACAAAGGGCAAAGGTGCCAGTGAGTGTTAGAAAGAAATATAATGATGAGATCTTGTGTGATGTGATTCCCATGTGTGCCTTTCATTTACTATTGGGTAGACCCTAGATGTTTGATAGAAAGGTGTTGCATGATGGTTTTAGAAACACCTACATGTTTCGAAAGGGAAGGTCTCGAATAATATTGATACCTATGTCTCCATTTGAGGTGCACAATTTCCAAGAGCAGGTTAAGACTACTTTTGTTTCATTTAATAATTGGGAAAACAGGGCAACAAAGGCATCTAGATTAAGTCCAAGAAGTGACCTTCTAGATTTGAGGGCAAATCTTTTAGAGGCCCGAAGAGATGATGGGAATCTACTCAGCGATCTTGATGGACAGGGAACTTGATTTAGGATGATGATCTAAATCACTTGCTTGCATACATATTTTTCTTTATCTAATAAAAGTTTAAATGATAATCTAGCAGATACAACAATCATTCTTCATGGGATGCCACATGAACTTCACTATTGGTCAAATTAGGGACATTACCAAATTCACATCCAATAGCCCACCATAATCAACATTGACTCAATGAACTGGCTCTTTGAAGATTATTATCTTTTTGCACTTGTAATTTATTTCTTTGAACCATTCATTTTGTGAGCTTTTAGGACATTTTATTTGGTTGTACTTTATGTTTTAGGACCAACCACCCTTTAGTGGCATAGTTGTAATTGTTTAGCCATTTTAACCCTAAAGGGAGCAAGTATAAATACTTGCTTAAGTAAGGTTTAGAAGTGGAAAGAGTACACATATTTTTTCTACCTAAATTTTTGTGAGAATTAGGGTTCATCCTAATTTTCATAAGACTCTTATCAATTTCTTCAAGGAATTGTGGCGAGTAGCAACTAAAGGAATTGTGAGTCATATCATTTCCTTTTCCATGCTAGTGTGTAATATCTAGTGTTGATTAGGATTGGTTCTTTGGTTCTCAATTCACGTCAATTGTAGGATCCATTTGTATCATTATATTGTTTTCAATTTAGTGGAATTGGTTCCTATATTGAATTATCATTCTAAAGTTTCAATTGCTAGTGGGATTGCTGATTTGCGTGGAGACTTTACATAAGGGATTCACGTCTTTTAGTAGCCTTGATCATTGTAATTTCATTTGTTCTTGTATTGAGCGTTTAATCCAATTAAGGATAACATTATTTGGTATTAAGATTAGTTGATCTACAAATTAGATTACAAAGGTTTTAGGGTTCATGCCATAAGCTAGGGTTACTGATCTGGATTTGAATTGAGGTTTATTCACTTGTTTATATGTATATTGATGTTCTCAAAACCAAGTTTAAGCACACAAAATCCAAGATTGAAAGACACTTAGACAATGTCATTCAAACTAGCTTCAATCTCATGAACATTAGCATCAAATCTCAATGCTTTTAAACCAATTCGACAACAATGATGTGTTCAATCTTGAATCCAAATATGATATAGCTCTAATACCAAAAAGATGATGTGTCTAATTCCACTTGGAAGCACAATAAAAAAGATTCAAGAAAACAATCTCAAATCAATCACAAAACCGGTTCACCTAGTAAGCAATTCTCGTGACACTTTTGAAGATTTGATGGAAATTGTTGTTCAAATGATTCAATTGTAATCTATAATGATAATATTAACCAAATAACCACAAGAGAAGATGAAGTTCACGTAAAATCCGATCAAATAGAAGCAATAAACCAATGAAATCCACTTTCCCTTTCAATCACTAATTCACGCCAACAATAACAAGGAAGTATGAAATCCAAGTGTTCAATGAAACAATCAATCTTATAAGATTGATGTTTACAAAAAATAGAACCACAATTAGATCCAAGAAAGATCCAAATCTACCCTAGATATGACTCACTAGAGAAGAAATGAACATACAACAAAATTGAATTGATATTACTCACAATTCGCCTTCGTTGCACTCGCCACAATTCCAATTCTTGGGTTGAAATTGATAAGAGTTTGGAACCAAGGGAAGAACCCTAATTCTCACGTGAAAGGTAGTGTTTGCTTTGCAAAAAATAAGCCTCCTCAAACCCTCTCTTAAGCAAGTATTTATATTTGCTACTCCTAGGGTTAAAAAGTGCTCAAAATTACAAGTTGGCCACTTTTAAGGTGGTTAACCCTAAATGAAAATTACAAAGAAATAAAAGTGTTCCAAAACCAAATACAACCAAAAATAGTTCATAAAAGAAGAAATATATAAAAGAAATGGTCTTCAAGATGCCGATCTTCTATAGGATCCATCGACCTAGCTCATCGCCGGTTCAGGTCTGTCCATGGATAACCCACAAGCTGAGTCTGAGGGAGTTTGTCCATTGCCCTATAAAATTTGATAAGTGTGCTTGTTGGAAAACACAATACAAGAATAATAGAAAAGAGGTTAATATATAAATAATTCCGGGGTCGATCTGCTCATAATAGGCCCTCAACGCCAAGATTTGAATTCCCTTAGTTCTTGCCCTAATGATAAGTCTTGTCAGATTTTTATTCCTATCATCTCCTCGGGCCTCAAAAAGATTTGTCCTCAAATCTGGTAGATCAAATGCAGTAGAGACTTTGTTTCCTCCTAGCAAGCCACCTGAAGAAATATCACTGCAGAATCCCAAAATCTAAAATACCACGGGTGGTGATTGTTTTCTCTCATCCATTTCCAGGATGTATCTCTTCTGTAACACAAATAATGACCCATTATCCACTAAAGTCGCCCATGTATCAACCTGTTCCACTGAAACCATTTCCTCCTTTTCTAACTCATCAGTATTTTGCTGATCCTCATGGTCTTCTAATGGTTGGCCCAATTGCTCATTACCCTCTGAAACCTCTGAAGGTAAACATAACTGTCTCCGAACGGTCTGGCTCTCTGGTGACCTGCTCGTCTGACTATGATCAACAAGATCCTCTGAAGGTTGGTACATCTGGGTCTGACGAATTTTGTGCTCTAAAGGTTGGTTCGATTGCTCATGGCCCACTGATGGTCTACTGATTTGTTGCTGAACCCTTTGAACCTCTAAAGGCGACATCGGATTCAGAATAATTCGTTTTCCTTCCTTTTGGAATACGTAAGTATTCCTAAAGCCATCATGTAAAACACTCCTATCATATAACCAAGGCCTGCCAAGCAATATATGGGATGTACACATAGGCAAAATCTCACACTCAATCTCATCAAAGTATTTATCCCCTACACTGAATGGTACCTTAGCTCTGTGGGTCACATGTAAACTCCCTTGATCACTAAGCCAATGCAATGTATATGGTTTAGGATATGGAGTAATAGCAAGTTTTAGTTTCGATACCATCGATGCTGCTACCACATTGGTACAACTACCACCATCAACTATAAGGACACATAAATTTCCTTGTACCTTACAAAAAGTATGGAACAAGTTTTCCCTTTGTTCGTCATCCTTAATAGTAAATGTAGTCAATGTCCGGCGTAGTACATTGGCATAATGAAACATTTCACTAGACATGATTGTGTTCAAACCCAACAAAAATAATTATCTTCACACTTCCAAGGTTCAATTACACAACCAAACCACAAATGAAGTACACTCAACTACTTTCAAGTAGATAGAATTAAATTCAACAACAAGTGTTTAAGTAACTAGTTCAATTACTTTCACACATTTAATGACTTGTTTGAATTTTAAATTCTACTACTCACTTTCCTTATTCTTGCCACGGTTCACACTCACACTTTATCTTAATGTGCAGCACCTTACTCCACACAACTCCACAAATTTACACCACCACACATACCTCACTCCTACACGGTGCAACCAATTCACTACAACACTACTACACGTTGTAACTTTTTTTTTTTTTAAAACACTCTTACATACAATACTTCAAGGTGTACACGTCCTTGCCACTACACAACTCCCATTCTTACCATAAACCACAAGCAATGGCAGCAACAAATTTCAAATTTGAAATCACTCCACTAAATGCAACCTTCTCCACAAATGGTAAAAAACAATTCAAATTCAAATAACACTTATTCCATGCTACTCAATGAATTGCTCTCAAACTTAAAGAAGGTATTTGAATTTCAAATGGATGCTTATCCTTCCACACACTTCAAATCTGGAATTTGCAAATGCTCCAATTCCGAATTGCACAAGGATTCACAACACTAATTGCAAGGCTTCTTCAATTGGTAAACAATGAATTCAAATTCAAATAGCAATCATTAACTCCCACAACTTAATTGCATGTGTTTGAATTCAAATAATTCCTTACTAATCAAAAATCAATGCAATCTACAAATTGTACTCCACCAATTCAGAATTACACAATGGAATTCAAAGTAACAAACTACACATCCTCCTCCACGCCACAACAAGCCATGGCAAGGATTTTGGTAAGTTTTGCAAGTTCCAAAAATTGTTGAATTAAACAACACTTGATACTTCCGCCCTTCCACGAAAATTAGTGATCACAAAATGATGCAACAACCTTCCCAAACCAACTCCAACAAACAGCAAAATAAACTCCAAGACAAGGTAATTTCACAAGCTCAAAACCACAACAATCAATACAATTGCAGTTTTCACTAAATCAACCCTAATGGATGATTAACTCCACGAAATCAAATGAAACCAATTTCCTTCTCTCAACATGAGCTCTAATACCAAAAAGATGATGTGCCTAAAACCAAGTTTAAGCACACAAAAACCAAGATTGAAAGACACTTAGACAATGTCATTCAAACTAGCCTCAATCTCATGAACATTAGCATCAAATCTCAATGCTTTTGAACCAATTCGACAACAATGATGTGTTCAATCTTGAATCTAAATATGATATAGCTCTGATACCAAAAAGATGATGTGCCTAATTCCACTTAGAAGCACAATAAAAAAGATTCAAGAAAACAATCTCAAATCAATCACAAAACCAGTTCACCTAGTAAGCAATTCTCGTGACACTTTTGAAGATTTGATGGAAATTGTTGTTCAAATGATTCAATTGTAATCTCTAATAATAATATTAACCAAATAACCACAAGAGAAGATGAAGTTCATGTAAAATCCGATCAAAAGGAAGCAATAAACCAATGAAATCCACTTTCCCTTTCAATCACTAATTCACGCCAGCAATAACAAGGAAGTATGAAATCCAAGTGTTCAATGAAACAATCAATCTTACAAGATTGATGTTTACAAAAAATAGAACCACAATTAGATCCAAGAAAGATCCAAATCTACCTTAGATATGACTCACTAGAGAAGAAATGAACATACAACAAAATTGAATTGATATGACTCACAATTCGCCTTCGTTGCACTCACCACAATTCCAATTCTTGGGTTGAAATTGATAAGAGTTTGGAACCAAGGGAAGAACCCTAATTCTCACGTGAAAGGTAGTGTTTGATCTGCAAAAAATAAGCCTCCTCAAACCCTCTCTTAAGCAAGTATTTATACTTACTACTCCTCGGGTTAAAAAGTGCTCAAAATTACAAGTTAGCCACTTTTAAGGTGGCTAATCCTAAATGAAAATTACAAAGAAATAAAAGTGTTCCAAAACCAAATACAACCAAAAATAGTTCATAAAAGAAGAAATATATAAAAGAAATAGTCTTCAAGATGTTGGTCTTCTATAGGATCCATCGGCCCAACTCATTGCCGGTTCAGGTCGGTCCATGGATAACCCACAAGCTGAGTCTGAGGGAGTTTGTCCATTGCCCTAAAAAATTTGATAAGTGTGCCTATTGGAAAACACAATACAAGAATAATAGAAAAGAGGTTAATATATAAATAATTCCGGGGTCGATCTGCTCAAAATAGGCCCTCAACGCCAAGATTTGAATTCCTTTAGTTCTTGCCCTAATGATAGGTCTTGTCAGATTTTTATTCCTATCATATATGCTTTAATCAATTTAAGGCATATCACTTTCGTTGATCAAATGTTGGAAAGGTTAGCTGGATATATGTATTATTGCTACTTATATAGAATGTCCGACTACTTCCAAATACCTATTGCGTGGGAAGATCAAGAGAAAACCACTTTCACATGCCCTTACGGCACATATGCTTACAGGAGGATGTTGTTCAGGTTATGCAATGCACCAACTATGTTTCAGTAGTGTATGCTAGCTATATTCGAAGACCTGGTGGAGAAAATCATAGAAGTCTTCATGGATGGTTTCTCTATTTTTGGAGATTCTTTTATCGCTTGCCTAGCGAATCTCGAGAAAGTACTCATACGGTGGAAAGAGACAAAAATGGTGCTTAACTCGGAGAAGTGCCATTTCATGTGTAAGGAAGGCATAGTACTTGGGCATAAAGTGTCTCAATAAGGGATTGAGGTCAATTGAGCTAAAATTGATGTGATCGAAAAACTCCCTCCACTAAACTCGATTAAGGGGATAAGAATTTTTCTGGGTCATGCTAATTTCTATAGACGTTTCATTAAGGACTTCTCTAAGATAGCTCGTCCCCTAACCAGGTTATTGGAAAAAGACGCCCTATTTAATTTCACTTCCAAATGCCAGCACGCATTCAATGCACTCAAGGAAAGGTTGACGAATGCCCCAATTGTGATAGCTTTGAATTGAAGTCTACCTTTTGAACTTATGTGTGAAGCCAGTGACTATGTAGTTGGGGCAGTACTTGTACAAAGGCAAGATAAGCATTTTTAGCCTATTTACTACGCCAGCAAGACACTCAATAATGCTCAAGCGAATTATACTACTATAGAGAAGCAGATGTTGGCTGTAGTATTTACATACGATAAGTTTCGTCTTTACTTGATCTTATCCAAGGTCGTTGTTTACACTAACCATTTTGCCCTTAGATATTTATTGAACCAGGCAAATGTAAAACCCAGGCTCATTAGGTGGATTTTACTCTTACAAGAGTTCGACCTAAAGATCCGTTATAAAAGGGGAACGAAGAATTCGGCAGCTGATCATCTCTCAAGACTTGAGAACCCAGATTAGAGGAACTCAAGGAAAAGGAAATTAATGATTCCTTCTCGAAAGAGAAATTATATGCAATCTTCCAACTTATGACTCTCTAGACTCCGTGGTTTGTAGATCTTACCAATTACCTGGTAGGAAAAATTCTCCCTGAAGGTCTTGATCATAATGCTAGACGGAAGTTCTTTTCAGAGCTTAAACAATGTTATTGGGAGGACCACTTCTTTTTTTGGATCTGTAGGGATCAACTCATCAAACAATGTGTTTCACATGAGGAAGGATGAAAATCCTGAATGATTATCATTTCGGCCCCACCGGTGATCATTACTCCGTAAATCGGACAAAACGTAAGGTTTTTTATGCGGGATTTTATTGGCCTACCATTTTTAAAGATGCTCAACGTCTTTGCGCCACCTGTGATTGATGTCAACAAATAGGGAACATATTGAAGAGAGATGAGATACCCCAAAACTTCATTTTGGCTTGCGAAATTTTTGACTTATGGGGTATTGACTTCGTTGGCCCATTCCTTGCTTCCTATGGGAACAAGTACATATTAGTGGCAGTAGACTATGTGTCCAAATGGGTTTAGGCACAAGCTCCACCTACTAATGATGCTAGAGTTGTTGTAAAGTTCCTTAAGAGGCTGTTTGCACAATTTGGAGCCCCAAAAGCAATCATAAATGATAAGGAAACCCACTTTTATAATACCCAGATGGAGAAGATTTTGAGGAGATATGGAGTTGCTCACCATTTAGCTACATAGTATCATCCTCAAACTAGTGGACAAGTGGAAGTTTCCAATCGTGACCTGAAACGGATCTTAGAAAAGATGGTATAGCATCACAGAAGAGATTAGGCAGAAAAGTTAGATGATGCCTTGTGGGCACATCGAACTGCATATAAAACACCCTTGGGAACCACCCCCTATAGGTTGGTGTATGGGAAAGCATGCCACCTTCCAGTGGAAATCAAGTAAAAGGCATACTGGGCAATTAGATTAATCAATTTTAACCTTGGTGCTGCTGAATCAAGAAGGAGATTTTAGTTGAATGAGTTGGATGAGTGGAGAGGACAAGCGTATGAGAACACGAGGATATACAAGGAGCAAACCAAGAAATATCATGACGAGCATATCCGCTATCCAAGGGAATTTAAGGAGGGAGACCGAGTGCTATTGTTCAATTCCTGGTTAAGACTTTTTCCAAGAAAACTGAAATCCAGATGGTCCAGTTTATTTATCGTTAAGAATGTTTTTCCTCATGGTGCAGTAGAACTTTAACACCCAGCTCATGACAATTTCAAAGTCAACGGTCACAAATTAAAGCTATATCGAGGAGATGAAGGAACATTTGACGACAAGAAGGAATTAGATCTCCAACTGCTAGAGACTTAGTGGAAGAAAGTAAGGAGTGTCAAGCCAACAATGTTAAACAAGTGCGCTTCTTGGGAGGCAACCCATGTCTAACTTAGGTACGTAGCATTTCTTTTATTTTCTTTTTGTTGTCATTATCCTAAGTCTATTATTTTTAGAAATTTGGAAATCCTAAAGGAAGTTTCTAAGCTTTTTTGAAAAGAGCGAGAGTAATCTCTAAGTGTGGGGAAGCGCTAATGACAAGTAAGAAATTTCAAATTTCAATCACTAAGTGCATTAGGTAAGTCTCCCTCTACGTTCATTCACACTTTCAAGAGGTGCACAACGATCCAAGTTGTTGTCTATTGTCTTGGGCATCTCTTATTTCTCCTCCACACAATCAATACTCAAGTTATGCATAATTTAAAAAGATTCTATGGAATGTTCTTAATCAGCACGGCCACAATCATGGCTGTGCTGAAGCCAGGGCCGACTTTAGTTAAGGATATGTCTGACTTTTGAAGTCAACACAGCCACAAGCATGGTCGTGCTAAAGCCAGGGTTGACTTTAGCTAAAGATCTGTCTAATTTTTTAAGTTAGCACGACCGTGTTGCAGCTAGGGTAGACCTGCCCTGCAAAAACACCGCCTTAATTGCTAGTTTTAAAGCTTGTAAGGCCTTGAGCATGGCCGTGCAGCAACCCGTGTTGACACCCCCTATATATATAATTAAGTTCTCTCTCTTCCTTCACTCTCTAAACTATTAAAGGAAATTTTCCCCGATTCTCTCAATCGTTTTTTCTTCTTCTCACACACTACATAATCGTCTCACAAATTCGTTTCACAACTATACTCAAGTAAGTTTCTCTCTTCTTTTCTTCTTCTTATTG
Organism: Laguncularia racemosa; assembly: GCA_037954665.1. Lineage (NCBI taxonomy): Eukaryota > Viridiplantae > Streptophyta > Magnoliopsida > Myrtales > Combretaceae > Laguncularia > Laguncularia racemosa. The sequence goes on along the minus strand of JBBMOL010000110.1, from coordinate 748,145 downwards.
TTAAATTTACTTTCATGCACTCGCATATTTGGCTGATCTTACATGATTGATCATATTTGTCCAAGACCTACGTGACAATCGTGGATGCATCTGTTTTTACATGGCATTTTATTCTCCCTTTGTGCATGATTACATTCACGTAAATGTTTGATGGATTATAGTGCTATATTATGATGAATCTCTTTTCAAATTATATGAATTCCGTTCTACTTTACTAAGGCTTTTGATCGACGTTGTTGAATCTTTTTGGGGCTTTTGTGATCTTTATGCCATTAAAGGCTATTAAAGTCATAGAATGTGGATGAATTGAATTTCTATTGCTAATAATACCACATTGCCATATCTAGGGTTCTAAAGTGTTCGCAAATTGGTTTTTTTTTTTTTAGAAAAAAAAACATTGGATATGAAAAGAAATTTTGGTGTTTCTGAAGGATTATCCTATGAAAAATCTGTTTTTGATTTCAGCACGGCCCTGTGCATGACCAATTTCCCACGCCTGTGCTAATTTGAAATTTTACTGTTCAAATTTCTACCTCACCTTCAGCACGGCCATGCTGACGACCGTGTTGAATTGTATGACTATATCCTTAAATATTTTGTCTTGTTTTAATGCCTTTCGTATCTTACATCAATTTCCCCTAATTTTTTTTAGATTAAAGCTTCAATGTGTGTCATGATTAAGCATCTTTTGTTGATCAAAATATGTATATCCATCGAATTATCATATTTTTATATCTTTGCAACTTTTCCTTACGGAGATGAGGTATAAGAGAGCTTGCATGAAGAACGCCAACCTAATTGCTTCTACTTCACAAGCCTCACATTCTAAGAAGAGGCCTCGGGTTCAACAACCTCCACTAGAGCTTGTTAACATTCAGCTTAAACTATCTGAACAAGCCTAGAGCAAGGAGAGAAGAAAACGGCTAAAGAACCTCACCTTTAGGAACAATGAGTATCCGGACTAGAAATTGCTCAGAAATTATGGGATTAAAGATAGCATCTGCCAACTACTAAATGTGGGACCTTGTGCCACCTTGGTTGAATTCCATGAACCGGCCTATAAAGAAATTACTTTGGAATTCCTCACCACATTAAAGCTTACACATCAAACAATGAGGTTTCAGGCCTATGGCAAAGAGCATATCCTTCATCCTTCTAAGGTTGGCTTTTATATGGGATTGTACTCATTGGTGAAAAATAACACTCAAGATTTTTAGCAACTGAAGAACTAATGGCTTAAGGGGGTGACAACTCAATCATATTAGGCGCAAGTGTGTGGTTATGAAGAAGGTGACAACCCTCCCCTTCGCTAACACCCTTCCAAATCAAAGGCCTCGTGCATAACCAAAGTAAATATGCAAGTCGTGCACCACATTTTGGCTCACACAATTGGATCTAGAAAAAGTAGCCATTGAGTCATCAACACCTTTGAAAATTTTCAGATGTATAGCATGGCTAACCAATGGAGAATAAATGTGGAACTAGAAATTGCCAAATACTTCCACAGGCAGGCCACGAATCCTAAGGCGAAGGGAATTTACTATAGAGGATATATAACTAAGTTTTTGAAAGGATATCATATTTTTCAAGATCTCGGTTTAGATGAGCCCGGCATCCCCTCCACTACAATTACAAATGAGCCATTTCGAAAGTGGGGGTTTGTAAAGCTAATCAGCTAACCTTCTTCAGCCAGATGTTCCACCCCACCTAAAGGGATTTCTTCTCCATATGTTGCATCCACTTCTTGACCTCCCACTCATGAAAGTAAAATCCAGCAATTGAGGCGGGAATTCCAAGAAGAAAGGAAGCTACACCAGTGCAAATGACAGAAGAATAAACTATTTCAAGTAACTATCTGGTGCTTCTTAGAGAGGCTTGCAGGCTGTTTCGCTTCTCCACTAGCCAACCTACCGACCTATGAATCGTCTCCTAAGTAAAGTTCATTAAAAAATGTTGCTCTTGCGCCATCTAGGAGAAGTGAGAAGGTTCCCATGGCTGCTTAATCTTCTAGTTTTGATGAAGAGGACAGTGATGCAGAAGAGACGGTAGAGGAAGAGGATGATGAAGAAATTAACCAAGAAGAAGATGATGAAGATGATAGTGAGGAGGTGGATTAATTTGATTAATTCATTTTGCTGTCGTGTATTTTTTTTAGGTGAGACTTCTACTATTCTTCTTTTACTATCATTTGTGCTTATTGATTGAGATCCCTATTCAAGGAAGACTTTGGATCTTTTGGGGTGATTTCTCTAACTTTTCTTGTTACCTCTAATTTCTTTATTTTTCTTTTAAGATGATGCAGCATGAACCTCAGATTCACAGCTATAATGATGATACACACCTTTACTGATTTGCTTTATACCCGACGTTGAACTCTACATGCAACCGTCTACATCTAAAACTGGGGAAGTCTTTAGTGTCCCTTTTTCTTTCATTTTTTTTCCTTTTCCCTTTCATGTGCTTGATTTGGGAAGACATTAGGGACAATGTCTTAAGTAAGTGTGGGGAAGGGGTATAGGGAACAAAAAAAAATATTGAGAAATTTGGCTCCTGCTTTACTTGTGTTATCTATGCACTATCTTATTAAGTTTCCCCCATTTATAAGTTTGCAATTGGTTTTGATGTTGATCTTGAATCATTAAAAGGCGAGATCCTTGAAATTGTGCTCATGAAAGTTAGTGATCCTGTGTCCCTTACTCACTTATTGTTGGACTTAGTATACTTAGTTGAAATTTTAGGATGGAATCTAAGTAGAGTAATCTTACTTGCTATTTAATTATTGAGTCTTGAGTTATGAAATAGATAGAAGTCCTTAGTTCAAAGTTAAATGGTTGTATTTTTAAGCTTATTGGTTAATATATTTACTTTTCAAAAACTTTGAAAGCTCTTCTAACTTTTTGTGAAAGGTGAATATGAAATCATTCCTCTTAAGTAATCTCTTTGAAAATTAATTAATTAATGTGTTAATTGAGCAATAATGAGAAAATCTTAGTTAGTATGGGCGAGCTTTGGTCCCTCAGAAGAGCAAAGTCTGACTCCACTACTGACTAGTCACTTAATTAAAGAAGTAATAAGCCACTACTCCAATGACTTAGGTTCTCTAAGTTAAGAGTATCTTTATGAATCCTTAAGGTTAGAATAATGGAGGTTCGATGAGGTCCCTTTAAAACTCAGTCACCTATGGTCATCTGGCCTAGGATCGGCTGACCGATAATATTATAATAACAAGATGGAACACAAAAAGGGCAAAGTTCAGTGGATCTAGTAACTTGAGTAATTAAGTCTGTATGGATGCCTTCAATTAAGGGGGATAACGTCTGTTAACTTGGGTGACGAGCCCATGATTATCGACTGAACATTTGTTACATAGGTCGCAAGATCTTAAATAACTGAAATTAATATATTTATATAAAAAAAGAGAGGAAAACTTAGAAAAGTTTTTAGAGGTTTAACAAAAAGAGGAAGAAAATCCAAGGGAAGGATGGATGACATATACTTTCACTTGAGGTTGCTATGCTTAGAAGGGGTAATTGAATAGTTTAAATATTCTTTAGTAAGTGGTGAGATATGACCAAGCCAGTTTTGCTTTGTTTGACTTTCTTCATAACTTAGGAAGCATTTCTTAAATGGTAAGGATAATAACTTAACTTACTTGAATTAATTTGTAAACTCTAATTTTTGTATGTCAGGTACATATACAATCATGGTAGGTTTGAGTAGTATGCACTAATGAATCACTAAGATTGAATTAAATAGAGGATATTACTTATGAATTAAAATCTAACCATGAGTACAATTGATGAGAGGAATTGTATTTTGTCCTTATTTTGTTTGCTTGAGGATAAGCAAATAGTTAAGTGTGGGGAGATTTGATAAGTGTCAGAAGACCCTTAATTCCAGTGCTTATTAGTTATAATTTTATATGAATTTCATGTAATTTGTGAAGAAAAAGGTGTTTATATGATTAAATTTTAATTTTAGGATGATATGAGCAAAAGAGAGGTGAAATTTAGCGAAAAATGAAGAAAAATGATTTTTAGCTCAACATAACCATTAGCACAACCCATGCAGATGTCTATGCTGGATGAAGAAAATGATCAGAAGCTATGTCAAAATGTGCCCCAAGTCCAGCATAGCCCATGTTGATGATTAACAACAAGAATCTTGTCCAGCCCTATCCTAAGCACAGTCGTGCTGGAGGCCGTACTGAACTGGGTAAGGAAAATATCATGTTTCGAAGTCAGCATGGCCGTGCTAATGCCCATGCTGAACCCTGTTTTTGCAAGAACTATAAATAGACGATTTGTTTTATTTTAAAAAGACTTCTTTCCTTCTGACTTCGTTCTAAAAACCCTAGGGGAGCTTTATTACGAACATCAAGAGGAGAATTGTCTTAACATCATTGGAGATCACAAAACAAATAAAGGATTATTCTTTTAACATGAATTAATTCAATTTCTCTAGATTCTCTATTTTTATTGAAATCTCCATGGAAAAGTAATTCTTTATATCTTTCATCTTGTGAAACCCTAACTCATGTGCTGAACCATTGATTGATTAATGAATTATTTATATTTTTACATCTATTCATGTGTTTCCATTATTCTTGTGATTGATTTATGCACGCAAATTGATTACATGTCTGATTTTTATTAGATTAAAAGAGGTTTCATCTAGTAAATTAGATCTTCATTAATAGAGAGATTACATGTTTTACCTAGAGGTAAGAAAACATTGATTTTCTACAATTTATTGGAATTTGTGAACTTAATGAGACCTTGCATGAAGGTAGTGAAGGAGAGGTCTTCATTATCTTATGCATGATTATGAATTGATTAAGTTGAGGGAGTAATCGATTTTACTTGAGAATTCCTACAGTGCAAAGTGTAATTTGATTCATTAATCAATATCTTATTTGGAGAATTTAAAGGTTAGGGTGGAACAAGATGAAGGGTATATTTTGTGATTGAATATATTTTTTAAAACAATATCATTCAATTCTAGGGTTACTAAGAATTGTTAGTTGTTAATTTAATTTATAATTCTCACATCATAAATTAGACTAGATAATAGAGAAAGGTAATACTAGTACTTCTTTTCTAAATCCCAAAGGACGATACCTATTAAATCTATACTATAATCGATAGGTATACTGCCTAGCTCAATAATAGATTTTATTGGTTATAAATTTAAAACTTAAAACAATTGGTTAGATTCGAGCACATCACTCTCACTTCACCACTATCATTCAGCCATTGCAATTTATGAGGGTGAGGATGCTTACTTGTGGGAAGCCCTAATTTTTCCACCATGGTAGTGTTAGTAGCATTTGTACAACTCCCACCATCTATAATCACACTACACACCTTATTTTGAACTAGGCATTTAATATGAAAGGTATTCTCCCGTTGCACATTTTTCCTCTTCTCTAACCTATATAGTCAAAGCTCTCTTCGCTACCAACAACTCCCCTTGAACAGCATACTCCTCCCCATCATCATCCTCCAATGGTGGCATAGAATCATGATTTGAATCACTATCAATTTCAATCTCTCCATTATCCCTCATCACTATAACTCTTCTATTTAGACATTGATTAGCTATGTGTCCTCTACCCTAACATTTAAAACATTTAATATCTTGATTCCAAGAAGTAGAAGGATCGAATTTACCTCCAGTCTCATCCGAATTTACCTCTAGTCTCATGAGATGCCAATGCTGATTTTTGTTCTTGCATTGGTTTGGAGTGGGGTTGTTTCTCCTCCTTCTCTCTTATTTTAGCTCTCCAATTAAAAGAACTCGATATGGTTCATATAATGCTACTACCCTTTCGCTTGAGTTGCTTCTCCACCTTAATAGCCATATGAATTATATCCTCCAATTCCACGTAATGCTACAACTCCACCACATTCTGAATCTCCCTATTCAAGCCAGCTAAGAACTTGGCCATAGTCGTCTCTCAATCCTCCTCAATATTAGCCCTAATCATGATAACCTCCATTTCCTTATGATATTCCTCTAAATTACTATTGCCTTGCTTAAAGGTTTGTAATTTGTTGTACAATTCCCTATAGTAGTATGTAGGCATAAACTGTTTCCTTATGATCCTCTTCATCTCCTCCCATGTCTCTACTAGTGGTTCCTTATTCCTCCTCCTATTCAATAAAAGTTGATCCCACTAAACAATTGCATAATCAGAAAATTCAATGGCAGTAAGTTTTACCTTTTTGGCCTCGGAATAATTGTGGCACTCAAAAATTAACTCCACCTTCTTCTCCTACTCTAGATACACCTCAGGGTCATTCTTTACTTAGAAGGAAGTGATTTTCATCCTTATGTTCCCCAAGTTATTATCTTCCTCATTCCTAGTTCCTCTAGTTCTCCCTGCATTCCACCTATAACCCACAAATGAATATTGATTAGATTCATCTACAATTCCTTCCCTAACCCATTCATCTTCCTCTATACACACTACTTTTCTCAGCATTTTATCCCTCCTATGCCCTATAGAAGCTATCCGTGACTGCTCAAAGTTCTACTCCATCTACTCATGAAATTGATCCATCACCACTCTAAACATTCTCCTCATCTCAGTAGTTAAAGTTTCCATAGTCAATTTTGTGTCAATTCCCCCCATTACACTTTCAGGAGAATTTTTGTTCAGCATAGTGTTGCATAAGTCAAGGTTAAGAGTAACCAAATAAAATCTCACAAATTCACTCATTCACGTGTTTCATTCAAATCGCTCTACTATTCTCACCAATCTTTACCTAATAAAAAATTCCTCTTTTCGGTTCTTTTGGAACTAACAATCTAATCAGATTTGTTCCTATAGAAATCCACCCAACTTTCCAAACAACATTTTCGTAACTCGATTTGACAAGATTCAACGAAGTTAAGAATTCTAACAAGTATCACCACAAACTCGAATTTCCACAATTTTTGTGAAACTTTTTTTAATACGAATTTCCTTTTTCTTTTTCTTCTCCCCTTTTTTTATACAATTTTTCTTTTATTCTTTTTCTTTTCTTTTTTTTAATTCTTGAGAAAGGACGTTTATACGATTCCTTTCAAACACTAACAGCAATCAAATCGAAATCTACTTGCAAATCGAGTTCAAAGGAACGATTTTTTTTTTTAATCCAAACCCTAAATCTAAGAACAAGTAAATGAAATAACAAGATAGGCAATCCTGGTAAACGTGATTTCTCTAATACCAAATTGATGTGAACCCCACCAACTCGTGATGAAACCCAACGATCTAGATTCAATAATTCTCACAACCTACAAATTTATCAAGAAAGATGGAAACCGTGACTTGTTGTCTATAGATTAGACAAGAACCTTAGTGTAAGTGTTAACACCATAATCGATTATAGAACGATCGATTGATACGTTTGAGTGAACGCCACGGATTCAAAATCCGATAAGTTTGATTAGTTCTTTCAAGAACCAAAGAGAAACTCTCTCAAATTGTGAATAAAGTTTCTTGATTGTTAATTGTGTTACAATGAGTCTATGATGACTATTTATAGTCCCACAAGAATGAGTAAACAAAACAACATGAAAAAAAAAAAAAAACTAATTCAAATAAAGGACAAACAAGCAAAGCCGACAACCTAACATATTACAAAGCCAGCCTATAATGTGGACTAAGCCAGCACCTATAGTCAGCGGCTTTGAACTCAACTCTAGTCGGCCTATCTTCTTTACATCTACACCGGCCACTTAGGCTAGTAGCCTTCTTTCCATGCTGGCCATTTAAGTCGGTAGCTTACACCACTAAGGTCAGCAGCCTTCATGGGTCTTGAAGCTATCGACCTTAAATCCCTTTCTCAACTTCTACATCTGCACTCCGCACTTTAAGTAGGGCCATGCTCCTTGGTTTAATCCTCTTAGCTTGATCTCAATCATCCTTCGACCAATCCTCCTAGCGTGATCTTCATCAAGAGTTATCTGGACATCTTGGTGAAAAGAGGACATTAGAGTTGTTAAAAGAACATTTTTTACTAGAGAGGTACTCTAAAAGATGTACACAAGGTTTTGAAGAGATGTGGTGTTTGTAAGAGGGCAAAGGGAAAGAAGGAAGCTTGGGGTGAATATATGCCTTTACTTCTACCCACACAGCCATAGATTGATATTAGTATGGATTTTATCATGGGTCTGCCTAGGACACGAAGAAGCAAAGACTCTATCATGGTAGTCATCGACCACTTCAGCAAAATGTCACACTTCGTACCTTACCACAAAACAGATAACGCACTTTTTATTGCTAACCTTTTTATGTAGGAAATTGTAAGATTACATGTTGTTCCTCATAGCATAGTGTCTAACAGAGACACTAAGTTTCTCAACTTCTTCTAAAAGACACTTTGGAAGCAACTTGGTACTAAACTCATGTATAGTACATCTTATCATCCTTAAACGGATGGCCAGATGGTTATAGAACTCAATTTGGATGATGATCTAAATCACTCATATTTTACCTTTATTTATTTTATCTAATAAATAATTGAGTAATAACCTTACAGGTAAAATAATATTTCTCCATGAGATGTCAAATGATTTTCATTTGTTGATCTCAACGGGACATCATCAGATTCTCATCCAATGACCCGCTATGACCGACATCGCCTCGATGCATTGGCTCTTTGAGGATTCTTGTTATTTTTGTATTTTAATTGTTTATTTAGACTATTTATGTTGTAATCTTTCTTTTGGGACACTTCCATTTGCTTGTAATTGTCCTTTAGGACCGACCATCCTAAAAGTGGCATAGTTGTAATTTTGTAAACTTTTTAACCCTAAAGGGAGTAAGTATGAATACTTGCTTAAGTAGGGTTTTAAGGGAGTTAGCCAATTTTTCATAAAACACTTCACGTGTGAGGGTTAGGGTTTTCCTAAAATCCAAATTGTTTTTATCAATTTCAATACCAAGAATTGAAATTGTAGCGAGTTACAACAAAAAGAAATTATAAGTAATATCAATTCCTTTTTATTGTGTTTTGTTTTCATCACTAGTAAGTTATATCTAGGGTTGATTAGAATTGTTCTTGGGCAGATTTTGATTTCATTTGTAATCATTTTATCATGTTATAAGATTGATTGGTTTTGACATTAGTTTTAACCATCAATTTTCCTTCATTTGAACCGTGGATCACTTTGTTGGGAAAGGGGATCTCGGATTAGTTCTTGTTGTTTTTGTTTGAATTTATGTGGCATTCAAGTTTGTTTGGTGTTGTTTTGAAGAATTTGATCATTATGGATTATTAATTTGTAAGTTATTCAAATCTACTTGCACTCTAATAGGGTTCACGCAATTCTAGCATTTTAATCCAATTTGAACCGGTTGAGATCTTATCATTTAGGAGTGGTTTAATTGGATTATTTGCATATGCTTAGAGTCCCTTTTAAGCATATCATCATTTGGTATCAGAGCATAAGTTAAGAGAAGGGATTTAGTATTGGTTGAATTCATGATCTTCATTGACAATTAAGGTTCTTCACTTTTAATTCGAAATTGTGTATTGAAAAATTGAGTTGTTTGATTGTATTGTTGAAGAGATGTAATTGTTATTTGTTGAAGTAGAAGTAGAGGTCTTGTTGCAGCTCCTTTGTTGTTGAATTCACTGTGAAGGGAAGGGAAGAAAGTGGTGCATTTCTTGAACCAAATTCGGAATTGGGAAGTATCTCAATTTGTGAAGAAAGGAGAAGTGTAATCCTTGCTTATTTGTTTTGAAAATAGGGAGTGCAATTGAACATTTCCATATTTGAGTTACGTGGAAGATTTGGAAATTATTTGATTTTCAAAACAAACATTAAGTTGAAGAAGTTATTGTGTGGTCATTTGAATTTAAAAATTTCTTCTTACCAATTGTGAAAAGGTTGCAATTAGTGAAGTAATTTAAATTTGAATTATTGCTGCCTTTTTGTGTGTGAGTTATGGTTTGCATTGTGTTTTATAGTGGTGAAAGATTATATATTTGGAAGTGTGTGTGTGCTGCACCGTGAGTGAAGGGTGTGTGTGTGTGGCATTGTTTATGTGAGTTGAAGTAAAGGGGATTGCAAGTGGTGTAAGTGGTGGTGGAGAGTGTTTACATCATGAGTAAGGGAAAGAGTGGCAGTGTGAAATTGTACATTTGTGTATGTAGTGAGGTACTGCACATTGTGGTTATTTGTAGTGTGAAACCATGGCAAGAAAAGGAAGGTTTGAGTAGTAGAATTTGAATTCAAAAACAAACATTAAAGGGTGAAAGTAATTGAATTCAATAAATGTAGTTGAATTTAATTCTATATGCTTGGAAGTAGTTGTTCATATACTTCATTTATTGAACTTTACTTGGAGTATTAAATTATTTCCTTGTGCCTTAAATTTTTTTGAGATGTGAGCTATTGTATTATTGAGGTTGTTAAACGTGTGGGTTAGTGTTGTTGAAGGAATGTGTTGTAAATTGTGGGATTACTTCTTCAAATCACAACATATCTAACGAAAGTGTGGATCGGGGAATTGGCAATGAGGGCAATAGCTAGGTTGGTGGAGGTCAAGGTCATAATACTGTAGGTAGGAGGACTTTAGAAGAACAACTCTAGGACCTTACTACTATTGTTGCTACTTTGGCAACTAGGATTGACAAGATGACATTACCACAACCACTAGTGGTGAACCCTTAGGCACCACCTTGGGTAGCTCTATAGAACTTCTAGAGAGAAAGGGTAATAGGAGAAGGAAATCTGGGTAGAAGGATAGAGAGAGATCATCACCCCTACAGGGAAGAGAGGGACGGCAACTTTTAGGCTAATCCTTACCCGAATAGGGATTTCAAGCCACCCTAGGGACTAGAATATATGAAGCTGCAGATGCCTTCTTTTGATGATAGGGGTTCAGTTGATGATTATTTGGACTGGGAAGACAAGGTTGAGGGTCTCTTTAAATTCTATGAGATCGATGATAACACCCGAGTCCGATTGGCTGCTATTAAGTTTACAAGATATGCTGCCTTATGGTGGAAAAATATGATTATCAGTAGGAGTAGGGATGGGGAGGCTGAGATACAGACATGAAGGGACATGAAGAGGGTTCTAAGAAAAAGATTTATTCCTGAGCACTATAGACAAGAACTATTCATGTGTCTACAGACATTGACGCAGGAAAGCAAGACGGTTGATGATTATGTGCAGGAATTTGAAACCTCTATGATTAAATGTGGGTCAATCAAGTCTCCAGAACAAACCCTAGCACGCTTTATCTCAGGACTGAAATATGAGATAGCGTATGTTATCGAGCTATAGCGATATAGTACACTTGATGAGGCTATTCAGTTAGCCTTGAAAGTGGAGAGGCAAAGGCGATCCAACTTATTTAGGATTCAGAGTAGTAGGCCTAGTACTACTACCAAGCCCGTAGCAGTTGATAGTCGATCAGGAGGGACAAAGGCGGTAGGTGAGATAGTGAGGGCAGTGGACAGAGTTACCCTCAGCACTGATAAGGAAAATATACCTTCCGAGAAAGGTAAAGAGGTAATAGCCCCAAACGTGAGGTAGACTGTTCCAAGATCTACTAGTGGAAAGATATGCCAAATCAAACGCTTTAAATGCATGGGATTTGAGCATATGGTAGCACAGTGTCCAAACAAGAGGGTTATGACCATTATGCAGGGCGCTGGAGAGGATATTGAGGATGAGAAGGAATAGGTTGAGCCTACAGATCTGTCTATAGCACTACAAGAGTACTATGATGATCAGACTGTAGAAACACATGAGGAGGGTACAAGTGAACAATATTTACCCATTAATGTGTCTGCAAGACTCTGACCTTATCTCCTAATGCTAAGGACATATAGAGGGAGAACATATTCCACACTTCTTGCAGGATCAGAGGTAACCTTTGTGTACTCATCATTGATCGTGGTAGTTATATGAATGTTATATCTACTGCACTAGTAGATAAATTACAATTATCTACTAGTCCATATCCTAGCCTTTATAACTTGCATTGGTTGGATAATTGGGGTAGTATGCATGTTACGCTAAAAGCAAAGGTGCATGTGAGTGTTAGGTAAAAGTATCACGATGAGATTCTATCTGATGTGATCTCTATGTGTGCGTTCCACTTACTATTGGGTCGGGCTAGGATGTTTGATCGGAAGGTGTTACATGATGGTTTCAGAAACACCTATATGTTTAGTATGGGAAGGTCTTGAATAGTACTATTGCCAATGACTCCGTATGAGGTGTACAAATTCCAGGAGCAAATTAGAACTACTTCCATTACATCTAATAACCGGGAGAATAGGCCAACAGAGATATCCGAGTTCAGTTCCAGAAATGACCCTCTAGATTTGAGGGCAAATCTTTCAGAGGCTCGAAGAGATGATGGGAATTTTTCCGACAACCTAAATGGTTACAAAACTTGATTTGGATGATAATCCAAATCACTCATATTTTACCTTTATTTCTTTTATTTAATAAATATTTGAGTAATAATCTTACAGGTACAATAATATTTCTCTATGGAATGTCAAATGACTTTCATTTGTTGATCGCAAAGGGACATCATTAGATTCTCATCCAATGACCCGCTGTGATCGAAATCGCCTCGATGCATTGGCTCTTTAAGGATTCTTATTATTTTTGTATTTTAATTGTTTCTTTAGACTATTTATATTGTAATCTTTCTTTTGGGACACTTCCATTTTCTTTTAATTGTCTTTTAGGACCGACCACCCTAAAAGTGGCATAGTTGTAATTTTGTAAACTTTTTAACCCTAAAGGGAGCAAGCATAAATACTTACTTAAGTAGGGTTTTAAGGGAGTTAGCCAAATTTTTAGAAAACACTTCATGTGTGAGGGTTAGGGTTTTCCTAAAATCCAAATTGCTCTTATCAATTTCAATACCAAGAATTAAAATTGTGGCGAGTTACAACAAAGAGAAATTGTGAGTAATATCAATTCCTTTTTGTTATGTTTCCTTTTCATCACTAGTGAGTTATATCAATGGTTGATTAGGATTGTTCTTAGGCAAATTTTGATTTCATTTGTAATCATTTTATCATGTTATAAGATTAATTGGCTTTGACATTAGTTCTAACCATCAATTTTACTTCATTTGAATCGTGGATCACTTTGTTAGAAAAGGGGATCTCGGATTGGTTCTTGTTGTTTTTGTTTGAATTCACGTGGCATTAAAGTTTGTTTAGTGTTGTTTTGAAGAATTTGATCATTGTGGATTATTAATTTGCAAGTTATAACATGCAGATCTACTTGCACTCTAATAGGGTTCACGCAATTCTAACATTTTGATCCAATTTGAACCGGTTGTGATCTTGTCATTTAGGAGTGGTTTAATTGGATTATTTGCATATTATTAGAGTCCCTTTTAAGCATATCACAAAGGAAGAAAGTTTAAGTGGAGTAGAGCATGCTAAGGAGATTCAAAAGCTTCATCAAAAGGCTTCTAAACATCTTAAGAAAACTCAAGAGCATAGAAACTTCAGGGCAACAAAAACAAGAAAGCCAAGATTTACAATTTAGGTGACTTAGTTTAGATTCATCTCAATAAATATAAGTTTCCTCATAAGAAATCATAGAAACTTTCACCTAAAGCAGATGGACCATTCAAGATTCTAAAGCGCATAACAACAATGTTTACAAGGTAGAGTTACCAAGAGAATATGGTGTCTCTGCTACATTCAATGTTGCAGATCTATCGCTTTACCTATTAGAAGATCTTCATGAAGACTCATTAGATTTGAGGGAAAATCTTTTACAGGCCCAAGGAGATGATGGGAATTAAGCCATTTCCATAATAGAACCCATTACCCAAGCTAGAGCCAAAGGAATATAGAGTCTTACATTAAGAGTCCTTTTCTACCAGATGGAACCCGAAGACACTCACATAGTATCTTCATTCCTTTTACATGACTACTTTACATTTAATCAGGTGTAATTATCAATACTTCAGGATGATGACCAAGTTAATTATAGCATGGTTTAGAAGATGATTCACGGTTCGCTTTTGAACTAACCTAAACTAATGGAGAGTCGGCCATGTGTTTTTTTATTTTTCCTTTATTTTCTTTATATTTGTTTCCATATTAGGGACTACTATAAATACTTGTACAAGGTACACAAAAGGACATTCATTTTTTAGTAAAAAACACGAAGAATATACGTGAAAAGAGAGGTTTTTCTCATGTCATCTACTTTTATCAATCTTTTGGGATTGTGGCAAGTCTAAGGCTTGGATTGTTGTGTGTCATATCAATAATTACAAGCTTGATCCTTCTACTAGTGTGTAATATCTAGTAAGAAATTGGATCTTCTTTATCGTCTTGTTCTTAGCATAATTAGGGTTCCACGTGAAGGTGATATTTCAATTAGGGATTGTCCAACTTTCTCATGTTTATATATGTGTTGATTGTTAATTAAATTGGCATATCACAAGTACTAGTTATTTGTAATAAGGGTCATGAATCAAATCTTAGGAGTTATGTTCGTAACATTGGTGACTCTATTAAGTTATTAAGAGTTGTGTACTTTCACTAAGGCTATTAAAGCACCTTAATTGTTTTATTATAGATAAATTGGTTTTGAATAAAATTCACTTTTTTCTTTTTCAAAATTCTTATTCCCAAAAAGAGAGAGCTTTTTATGAGTAGACTCTATGAACATTTCTCTTATCACGAAATTTGATGTGGTGATAAGCATTTTGTCTTTATCAAACTAACTAATATGAAGAATTGTGGTAAATTGCTCTTTTTTAAAAAAAAAAAAAAATTACGTGTGAGGCCTATAAGTTGCAAGCTATTATGTGACAATGGGAGAAAAAAAAAATAATCCATTGCTTATTAATTTGAACTTTCATTTGTAAAAACTCAACAACTCACACAAATAAACACGCATAGAGGCTACGCTATGCAAATCCATCTCAAGATAGTTTGTTAATATTTCACCCTTCCTCTTCAGAATGTCTCCTATGTTTATGCTTTCAAGATATTATTAAAATTTTCAACTCCCTTGTAACATAGATATCGCAATAGACACTAGTATTTTTTATATGGTGCTTATGCCGTCCTTTCTTCTAAAAATTCTTGAGAAATGAAGCAAATAGTTGGAATGAAGGGGAATATAAAGTTCATGAGTAAAAAAGGAAAAGTTGAAAAAAAAAAAGATGAAGATAAGGATTCTTGTGTCATTCATTTCACTTCTAGTGGAATATGGTATTTCTAAACTTTAAAATTATTAAAAAAAATAGTGATAAATATGTATTGCAATCATTTTTATTACCACTTTCTGTGTTGTTATTTACATTAGTTATATGTAAGTTCTCAATGCCTTCAACTTACATGAACTATCTACTAGTTAATCAAACTCTAGTATAGTAACTTACTTAAACATTTATATCATTTGAGAAAGACTTGACTAATGTCAAAGTTCGAACGAGTTACTAAACTAGAGCAGATCAGGTAATAGATAGTTCATTGCAAGTTAAGCACATTGAGAACACCCACCTAACCAATCTAGATAGCACCACAGAAAGTGATAGTATTACTAATTGCAATACACATCATTTAACTCTAAAAAAATTCCATCTCTCTTTATTTCTTGGACTCTATATTTTTCTTCATTTTAATCCCTTGCTTCAACATTTTAAGATTTCAAAAAAGACAAGAGAATGATTACTTTAATCTACACATAGGAATAATGCCATGTTTGTGGTATTCATAACTCATGATGTAATGATTTTTTTTTCTAGCAATTTAATGAAATACTTTGAACTAATCATTACATACTTTTAATAAGTTATGCAATGTGATTTTTATTTAAGCAACAATGTGCAAAACTGGAACATGGGAAAAGGATGAATAACTTAGTTCTTAAAACAAATGATTGACCAATTCCGTGACCTAAAACTACTATACTTGCTAGTTTGATAGAACTAGCTCCAAACTAAAGGTGTAAGGCCAATAGTTCCTCACTTTAGGAAACCATGATGTGATACCCCATGTAAAATGTAGTTTTACATGGATTATGGAGAGAATTGGTATTGATTTATAAGGTCAAGTAGTAATAACATGTCAATACTAATTAAAATCTTTTCAATCAAGTAGTTAAAAAAGGCTCATTAGTTTTTCTTAACTTGGCTATCGGCTACTTTAGGCTTAAGGCATTACAAATGTTATCAATGCTAACCCTCTACTAGTTGGTGGATGAACTAAGGTAGAAGCTAGTGGGTTTGTTTTTATCTAATTTAGAGAAGAGGTTAGAGGAAGGCAGGGAGTGTCATTAGGGCATGACTCTTGACATGCTTCCAAGATGACTTGTAAATTGAGAGTGATAGGAATAAGTTTAACTGCAAACTAAAAAAAAAAAAAAGAAGCGGGGGGGGGGGGGGGGGGGGGGGGGGGGGGTGTTGTTAACTAGGACCAATTTTAAGTTCTCACAACGAAGACATCACATGTTCACCACCATAGTTCAACTGAGACCATGACTAAAGCCATAAGCTAGAAGGTTTCATTCCACTCAAGTTGCCATCAGCATCCACAACTTTGTATGTAGTGCATATGAAAAAGCTTAACTAAAACCTTCATTAGTACTCCCAATATGAGTCATGTCTATGCCGATAAGCCTCAGCCAGATGAAATGAATAGACATGACCAGTAAGGTGGCGAGAAGACGACCACCAGCTACAAGGGTTTTGCTCGATTTTTGTTTTATTTTTTGCAATTTCTAATTATTAAATTGAATTTTTTTAGTAAGATTACTTTATTCAGTAAAAATTATATGGACTAATTGAAAGCTAGCATATTTACTCTAACTAATATTATAGAAACTATCTGTTTATTTTATTATAATAATAATTTTATTAGTCATTCACAAAAAAAAAAAAAAATCCATTAGTGTCTTATTTCTTATGGAATAATTATTAAGGTGCCTAATTGTATTTTAGATCCCTAATATCAATTTCACAAGTAATCCCTATTACAAATATATATATATATATATATATATATATATATTTAAGTTATTCATTACTTGAAATTGTGAATAGTAATTTAATGTTGGAGTTGATTTTTTTTCAAAAAGAGACCGTCTTAAAAATTAATATTAATAAATGATAATTTATTCACGTCCTATTGAAATCACCAAGTTATTAGGTTTTTTTTTTTTAGTTAGAAATTATAAATATTAAGCTACATCACCTAACCAAAAGAATCGCCACTCCATAAAATATTTCTCAATAAACTGTTTGCACGTGAGCGTCGTATGTGAATATGAGATGGACATGGACACGCATTGTGGAATTTTAGTAGCTGGGAACCACTGAATTAAAAGGAAATAATGGGTTTACAAATCGTTTTCCATGGCTATACTGTACTATGGGGGCCTATGTGTCCTCACAGCTGATACAAGGAAATTGCTTAGTAGTTTCCTAGAAAGAATGTCCTTTGTAAGCACAAGAAGTTAATTGACCAAAAGCCTTTCTCCATTTCATCAAAACTTCAGAATTTGTGCTTCTTTATCTTGAGGAATCGGCTCAAATTCTAAGTGTTCATGCAACTCTTCGGTCTTTCCTGAATGGTATGTTTATCCTACTCCTTGTTCAAAACTACAGAAATAAATACTATGGCCCTTTTTCATGGAAAACTTGTTTTTATCTCTCAAAGTTTTCTTGTTCGTTGTTTTACTTATTTAGTAATTGAATCACTTGAAGGGTGCATTTATTTGGCCTAAAATGCTTTGTTTGACATTTCTTGTGGTAAAACATATTAAGACACCCTTATATCATCCCTTTAGCTTTTAAAGTTGTTTATGTTGACGGAGTTTCGATTCTCTGCGTGTGTAGAAACAGCATGGTTAGGAAGAAGACAGATCCATTTTGGGAGTATGTAGAGGAGCGACCCAATGAGCGGTGGAAGTGTAAGTTCTGCGGTAGTGAATACTCTGGGCATGCTTCGAGGATCAAAGCTCACTTCGGTCAAGTGAAAAACCGAGGTATTGAAGTCTGTCGCGCTGTTGATCCTTATGTGAAAGTAAAAGCTTTGAGAGCACTTCACCTGGAAGCCACAGGAAAAGGACAAACAAGCTTGGGAAAAACTCTAGTTGAGGAAACAGCACAAAACATGGACAATAGGATTGAAGCTGAAAGTATCGAAAACTTCCATCCTTTGTCAGATTTTCATCTTCCGCAAGGTGGTAATCAATCTGTCCATAATCCTAGAGAAGACCCACCTGTTCCGATGCCACTGCTTCTATCAGCAGAAATCCAGGATTGTGAAGTTGAATTTGATACCTTGTTTCCGGGTTTTGACTCGGATGGTTTACTCTCCAATGCAGATATAACAAACGTTCAACAAGCTTTTCTCCAGGAAGATGTTGCAGGTGGCACTGCAGGGGAAACATTAACAGAAGATTGCCCATCCCAGAATCCTCATCAATCTGGTAAATACGATAAGATCATCAAGCAATAGTGTGATTTTATGTCATCCACATTCCAATATTCTCTAGAAGAATCATGTCAATTGCATTTACTTGAAGTGAAAACTTCCGCTCGATTTCTCATCTTTGTACTTTCTTTTAAATGAATCAGATTATAAATCACATTCTAAGTTTTTCTCCAGCTGAAGGTTCATGTTTGGCACGTTCCTCCTTTGCACCCTATGAATTTGTCAAATTTTTTTTTTACCATTTAAATATTCTACATCTTGCATGGCATTTTCATGCAATACTAACTACTCATGTCTTCTAAGGGTATTGATAAACGATTTCTGTGTAGTAGAAGGAAATGTGAAAAGAATACTTTATAGAGGAGTGAGACAGAATTAATTGCTTTTCCTTTTGTCTTATTGACTGGAGTGCCTCCTCCTTTTCCGACAGATAACGTTTTTATCTCCCTTTCTAACTAACTCGTGTGTTTTTTTTTTTTTCCTCCGGCATTAGCTATGGATATGCTTCAGCAATCCGGAAGTGAGAGCATTGATGACAAATTGTATAGTTTGAAAAGAAAATTAGAAGAGCTGGATAGCCTAAAGGAGAAGGAGGAGGAGGAGCTATGTCACTTGAGGAAGAAAGTAAAAGCAATAAAATATGCATATAAAAGCATCAATGATAATCGAAGGGATGGTAAAGTTTCCTCTTTTCACCAGGAAGATATTGCAGGTGGGACTGCAGGGGAAACGTCAATAGAAAATTACCTACAGCAGAATTTTCATCAATCTGGTAAATAACAAAAGATCTTCCTGCAATAGTGTGGTTTTATGTCATCCTCGTTCCAATATTTCTCTGGAAGAATCATGTCAAATGTTTTTACTTGAAGTAATGCTTCCACTCAATTTCTCATCGATCCTTTTCTTTTCCCTGGCATTAGGTATGGATATACTTCAGCAATGCGGAAGCCGGAGCGTTGATGAGAAATTATATTATTTAAAAATAATATTAGAAGAGTTAAATAGCCAAAAGGAGGAGAAGGAGGAGGAGCTACATCACTTTTCGAAGAAAGTAAAAACAATAGAAAATGCACATA
Organism: Laguncularia racemosa; assembly: GCA_037954665.1. Classification (NCBI taxonomy): domain Eukaryota; kingdom Viridiplantae; phylum Streptophyta; class Magnoliopsida; order Myrtales; family Combretaceae; genus Laguncularia; species Laguncularia racemosa. The sequence continues at coordinate 728,623 of JBBMOL010000110.1, read as the reverse complement.
AAAGCATCAAAGAGGATCAAAAAGATGGTAAAGTTTCCTCTATTCAGCAAGGGAACCAGCTGGAAGAATGGATAGCAGAAGTGGAAGTGCTTAAAAATCCAGGTGCAAAGAGCTTGTCAAGTAGTGTGCACAATACCAAACGAGCTCCTTTCTTGACTACAGAAACTATAGGCCGACAGAATGAGATATCAAAGATTTGGAACTATATAATCACAAATGACGTTCTAAGAGTTGGTATCTATGGCATGGGAGGAGTCGGAAAGACTCGAGTTATGATGCAAATTTATAACAAGTTGCTTGAAAATGAAGCTTTTGACAATGTTTTTTGGGCCACCATACCTCAAGATTGTACCATCTATGAATTACAAGGTCTCATTGGAAATGCAGTACATCTAGATGAAATTTCTAATGAGAAGAACGAGAAAATCAGAGCTTCCATGTTGCATAGATTTCTGACGACAGAGAAGAAAACTGTGTTAATCTTAGATAGTTTATGGCAGCATTTAGACTTTGATGATGTAGGAATTCCCACGAGATTCTATGGGTTCAAGTTAGTTATTAGTAGCCGATCATTAGATGCGTGTCGAATGATGTTATGCCAAGCAGAAATCAAGATACAATGTTTATCAGACTGTTATTGGTGGAGAATATTTTGGGATAGACTTGGGTCAAGTGTGGTGCTCCCCACAAAAGTTAGAGAGATTGCTACACAGATAATATCTACTTATGGAGGGCTGCCACTTTATATCAACATGATTGCAACAAGAATGAGAGGAATCGGAAATCTGCATGAATGGAAGGATATGATGGAAAAAATGAAGGATCCAAATGCAAGAGTCAAGGAACTGAAAAATGAAGTGATCGATCATCTAAAGCTCAGTTATGAATTTTTGGCTGATGAACAATTACAAAAATGTTTCATATATTGTGCTCTTTATATTGGAAGTAGAAAATATAGAAGACAAAGGGAAATGAGAGTTTCTAATTGATGTGGGATTAGTCAGTGGAATGGATAGCAGACAGAAATTGTATGACAAAGCTAATACCATACTGGACAAACTTGAAAATGCATGTTTATTGGAAAGAGTAAATTCAACTAAAGGTGAAGGTCAAGCAGTAATGAAAACGCATGCTGCCATCATTGATATGGCTGTGCATTGTGCAAATGATATGATCTTTGGCATTGGGTTGAAAGATATACTGAGCAAGGAATTTTCCATTGAAGGTTTAGAGGGGATTTCTTATGTGATGGATGGAAGAGAAGAAATCTCCAACTGGTCAACATGCTGTTCTAGACTTTCAGTTTTGATATTACACAGTAAAACTTGTTTGAGAATGAGCTCAAGCTCACTCTCCTGCTTATTCCCAAAATTGAGCATTTTTTATCTGAGCAAAAACCAGATAGAAGAAATTCCGGATTTTGTTGGAGACCTCGTCAACCTGACAGCATTGGTGCTTCGGGGTTGTTCTGCATTACGACATGTTCCTTGTGTACGGAAGTTGAGATTATTAAGGAAATTAGACCTTTATGGCTGCATGAGTATGAGAAACATACCTGATGGGTTGGAATTTCTAGTAAACCTAGAATACCTCGACCTATATGAAACTTGCATTGAGGAATTGCCACGAAGAGTGGTGAGTAACTTTGAGAAATTGCAATGTCTCAAGGTCAATTACGTTGAAGTAGAGGAACTGCTAGGATTACGTAAGCTGGAAACATTATACTGTTGTTTCCCAACAGCAAAAGAGCTAACTAGCTATCTTCCCACAGATAAAGGGCCTGCTGAGTATCTTATCTTTGTGGGAAGGCTTGAATTTGGATTCCATCAATGCATTGAAATGCAAGTTAACCACTACTCGAAGGCTGTGGTGTTAAATGAACCAATAAGCATGAAAATCAATGACTGTAGCGACGGTATTCTTCTCCCAAAGAATGTTGAGATATTGCTCATTTTCTCATGGGCTAGCAAGTTGATGACGTCGTCTGATTCCAGCCCACTTGAAATCCTCGAGGCATTAGAGATAATCAATAGCAACATTGAGGTGGTTTTTGGAGACAAACATCAAGGATTCCAATTTCCCAACTCACTTAGCTCTCCATTTTCCAATCTTAAGGGAAGCATGACCTCATTTCCAGAACTCAAATATCTCGTAGCTTTCAACCCTGAGACAAGGTTTTCACTCCCAGTTCTTCAGGAAATTAATATGCAACCACGTGCTAGCTTTGGAGGAATTACTGCTACTGTATCACCTGTAGAAAAGCATACAAGTGACTTTCACTGCATAGAAACTATTTTTCTATCAGATTGCGGCACCACGAGGTCGTTGGTGCCTAAATCGTTTTCTTTTCTCCAAAATCTAAAAAGGATTGTAATCTTCAATAGCAGCATGAGGATACTGTTTACAATAGAGACATTCCTGCATCTCCGAAGTCTAGAGGAGATTGATGTACGTAATTGTCCTCATTTGGAGGAGATAATAATGCCAGCTTCCAGAGAGATGCTCCTTCCTGCTCCTGCTCTCAGTTAACATCACTTTATATAAGTGAATGCAATATGATGAAGAAGCTACTCCATCATGAGTTGTTGATACACCCCTCTCATCTTCAAACTATTGATGTTTCTGATTGCGGAAGGATGGAGGAGATTACAAGCACACATGATAAGAACAACAGCAGTATGCCCGCTGTGACTTCTCTACCAAACTTAAAGGCATTAAGGCTGATGAATTTAACACATCTGAGCAACATTGGTACAATGAAAATTGACAGTTCAATTGAAATCATTGAGGTGATTAAATGTCCAATGATAAGGAGGATTCCTCTACATCATGCTCCTCGATCTCTAAAAACAATCTATATAAGCGAGCCGGATTGGTGGGACTCATTAGAATGGGAATATCAGGGAGTCAAAACTCTCCTCCAAGCATATGTTCAATTAAAATTACTGTAACAGGTAAGTTTCTGATATAAATCTTGTGTGCAGACCTCATCTTTTACATGAATGTGGTTCAAATATTGTGAGTTTCTCGAAGGCTTTTAGAACACTGTTTGGAAGTTAATTAATAGTAAGTAGTTCTTTGATATCTATCATTCTGCAATGAAAGGTTTCTTATCAATAATGATTTTCAACAACCTACTAAAAGAAAGTTGAGAATAGATCTCTTCATACTCATGGCACCAAAAAGATCCACAAAAACATGAAGTCTGAACATGTTTTATGAAGGTTGCAAGTTGACGAATTTTATTCCAATCCTATTAATTCCTTACTCTCTAAATCATCCTGAATCAATTATTTGGATCATGTCGCTAATTCAAATAATTAACCTATACTGACAATAGACCTAGCCCATTAACATATTATATTTTTGCTTTGTGTCGAGGAATTATCCGGACAACGTCAAAAGGATTTTGGCCATTTGTGAAGTGCTTGTGCAATCAAGTAACTATCGTAACACATGCGTGCTAATTAAGTCGTTGTGCTGTTGCCTAGTGCACCCATGTAATTTATAACTTGGCATTTTACACAACTATCTTAGTTTATGAGTATTTAGTGCATGCACTACTATTTATTAGGCATTCCATATACAACTAGTACTAGTAGCATCATCTAAATGCACATTTCACCTAAAACTTGTAATGAAAAATTATGTTGCCCTTTGTCAAAGCATCAAATAAATCTTCTTCTATATTAATTGATTTAGTTTGAGCCAATTCATTTTCTCGATTTGGCATATATCAAATACCTAACAAATTTGGATTTATTTACTTTTTATTTTATTCATTATTATAAAAATACTAATTAAAATTTTCTTTTTTAATGTATAAAGTATATATTTTAAAAGCTTTTCTCTTAAAAATATATAAATTTTCACTTCTTGATTCTCATTTTATAATCATCATCTTCATTAATAGGACTAGTACTCAGCCCTAAATATTTTTTAAGTATTTGATCTAAAAATTCGAACTCAATTGATTAAAGTCTACTACAATTTAACTTAAATCAAGTTTCGATAAACAATTAGACAACTCAAGAGAACTTACTTTGACTTAAATCAATTCCTTTCCAAATCCATTTAATCTTACCTTAATCATAAGAATTAATATCATAGAACCTAGATTAGTAAGAATAAACCCAAATTAATAAAAAGCCTAATTATAAATGTACTCGAAATCAAAAGTCCCTAAACCTTGACCTAGAAACGCCTAATCAATTAAACTTGAAACCACTCCCTAATCTTAATATATTTTAGTTAACTCTTTCCATAATTCATTGCTACCACCTTAATTACTTAATAACACACAAAATATAAGGAAGACACACCCAAATCCTAATCAGTTTTCTCCTCTTCCCTTAGCATCACTTTCATGTAAATTTCCATGAAGCATCTTTGAAATTTCAACACCATATCTTATCTTATCCTATAGAAAATAACACTACCATCATACCCTATCTTTGCTTATCTTCTTGGACAAATTTCCATAAGGTAATTAATGAAATAGACCCCTAGACCAACTAGTTTTCTTCTCTTCCCTTAACGTCACTTACATGAGAAGTTTCCATTAAGCATCTTTCATTTTTCAAACATTATCCTATCTTATCTTACCTCTATCATATCTAATTATTATCCTAACCTATCTTACCTTGACTAAAGCTAGAAAAATGAATTGGAAATGATGTAAATAGACCAAGCCAAACTGGTTCCAAATGCCCCAATATTCACATGTGGATGCCTTCCACTTTCACCATCATGTCTTCATTTGTTTCACCTTATCTTATCCTTATTAAATCCTACCTAAATTACACCCTATTGTACCTTAATTACACCTTATTCACTTAGGAAAAAGACATAGAAAAATTCAGAAAGATAGCCCATCAAAACCAAGTTGCAACTCTCCTCATTCACATGGATACCCCCATGCAATTTCACCTAACATGTCATCATCCAATTCACCTCATCTTATCTTAACTTAATATAATCTAAACTATCTTAAATTAACTTGATTAAACTAGGATAAAGACTTGCAATTATCATGGAAAAATTAAAGTTTTAGAGTTAGTTAAGCAAGAAGAAAATTACATGCAAATTTCATCTCCAAAAACACGTTGTTACTTTACCTTACTTCACCCCATCTTAAGACCATCTTACCTAATCTTAATCTATCCAAAATTAACCCAAAAATTACTATGGTTAAGCTAAAGAAGTAATCTACAAATAAACTAAAAATTAGCTTAAAAACAGCTTGGAACCCATCGATTTAAGCTCCCCCTTTTGACTATGTCAAACAATCATGTGATTTTATCTTTATCTTAACTTAATATAATCTAAACTACCTTAAATTAACTTGATTAAACTAGGACTTGCAATTATCATGGAAAAATTAAAGTTTTAGAGTTAGTTAAGCAAGAAGAAAATTACATGCAAATCTCATCTCCAAAAACACCTTGTTACTTTACCTTACTTTACCCCCATCTTAAGAGCATCTTACCTAATCTTAATCTATCCAAAACTAACCAAAAAATTACCATGGTTAAGCTAAAGAAGTAATCTACAAATAACTAAAAATTAGCTTAAAAACAGCTTGGAACCCACCAATTTAAGCTCCCCCTTTTGACTATGTCAAACAATCATGTGATTTTATCCTTATCTTAACCTAATATAATCTAAACTACCTTAAATTAACTTGATTAAACTAGGATAAAGACTTGCAATTATCATGGGAAAATTAAAGTTTTAGAGTTAGTTAAGCAAGAAGAAATTATATGCAAATCTCATCTCCCAAAACACTTTGTTATTTTACCTTACTTCACCCCATCTTAAGACCATCTTACCTAATCTTAATCTATCCAAAATTAACCCAAACATTACCATGGTTAAGCTAAAGAAGTAATCTACAAATAATCTAAAAATTAGCTTAAAAACAGCTTGGAACCCACCGGTTTAAGCTCCCCCTTTTGACTATGTCAAACAATCATGTGATTTTATCCTTTAAGTTATCATTCACCTTATCCTATCTTAAGTATTAATTACCCTAAATTATCCTATCATATCTTAGACCAATAATGACCCTAAAACCTACCAAATCTTGTCCCCTTAGGTGTGGAAAATCATAACACAAAATAAATTACAAAACTTCTATTATGAAAGGGGAAGTAAAAAAGCAAATTTACCTATGTAATAACCCTATACTTTACACGCCACTTTGCAACCTTTTTCCTTTGATTTTCCTCACCTAACTTTCCACCAAATACACTTAATATTCCACTAGAATGATAGAAAATTGCATCCATAATCAACCCCAATTACATCTCCAAAACTAACAAAAGTTTTGGGACCACCAACTCCATACACTAAAGTAAGAAACTTCCAATAAGATTAAGTGATCTTTAACTCTCTTAAAGAAGTTACTAATCTTACCTATTTTCTATATTCTAGGACCTTTATTTTAGGTTTACAAGGAGTTTTCATTAAATCAAAGTAATCCTGATTAACCCTAGCTATTTTTGTAGTATGCTTTTAATATACATATACTAACATCCCCTATTTGTAAAAGTTGTAGGCTCCACCAATAATTCCACTTCAAGAAACTCTACCTTCATAAGATTATTCTATTTTTCTTTCATTTATAATGTTTTTTGGTATTTAGATATATTTTCGAACCTTTAATAATTATAAAAGTTAAGAGAAATAATGTTAAGGTTATTCTCCCCAAATCTTGAGGACTTATGACTATCTATGATCATTTTGACCTACACATGACTTATTTGCTTTAATCTTGAAGTTGTTATATGTTTACAAAAGTAATAGAAAACACATCAACTAACGTTATAGATTATCACATGAAGCACATTATATTGTATTTAATTGATTGAAATTAAGGTAATCAAATATTATTGGTAGGCAATTGATAGAAATGAATTAAATTTGCATTTATGTAAAAATATTAATTAGCCACATTACTATAATTTTCTCAAGAATCAATCAAATACCAAAAATTGATATTTCAAAGGTAAAGAGGAAAGACATCAAGAGTAATAGCATTTTATTTATGATTGAGCAAAACTTTTATGTCAGGATCTAATAGTGATGCCAATATTTACAAATGTTAACATTAAGAAGGTTAATGGGAAATGCATAATGGCTCGGAAATACTTGTACTTTAGATAAATATATTTTTCAAAATATAGAAAATTTCTCTTGCTTATCTAATGAAGAAAAAGTTTACTTGCTTATAACTGCAATTGATACTAAGAAAGTATAAGAGAGGAAGAGAGGAAAAAAAATGTAGAAACAATTTAGGAAAGTTAAGTTTCTTAGTAATAAAATAAAATCAATACCAAAAATGTTTTCAATGGAGATTTTTGTAAGAAACTTCATTGTTGTTTTAAATGTAATTATTACTTGACAAATATTTTAAATAACTATGAGGAATATTATGGTGGTGATTGAGGAACTCTTATAGGCATACAACTAAAGTTGATACTATTATACAATAACTAAGGGGTAGAGGAAGAGATGAAAAATCAAATGAAGAAACAAACTATTGAAATTAAGATTTTTGGTAATAAAATGAAACCAACACCAAAATTTTAGCAATGACAATTTTGGTAAGAAATATTAATGATTCTTATATATATAAACTATAATTATCACATTATAAAGATTTTAGATAGGGAAAATGTAAAAAATCTCGTTAAACTTTGAACTAGGTGTGGATATACACCTAAATTTTTAAATGTTGCAAATAACTCCCCTAAATTTTGATAAATTGTAAAATAAGCCCCAAAAATTATAATTTACCCCCATGAACTTTAATCTTAGTACTAAATTATCCTTTCAAACTTATCAAAATGTACTTTAACAACATTTAAACTTTGAACTTATTGTGCTTTTTAAACTAAAAAGGTAAGTGTCCTTTTTGTTGCTAATTTATTAAAGTTTAATGAGATTCTTTGCTATATTTAAAAGTTTAAGAGATATATTTGTACCTAAGTCAAAGTTTAGGAAGCTTATTTGCAATTTCTCATTTTAAATAAATACATTGGTTTTCTAGGAGCTCTTATAAGCATGAACTAAATATTAACAAGTTATAAACGAAGGGTAGAGGAAAAGGTGAAAAATACATTGAAAAAGCAAATTTTCAAAAGTTAAGATTTCTTGTAATAGAATAAAATCAATGCATAATGAAGATTTTGGCAAGAAACACTAATGTTATTTGGTGAAAATAGATAATTTATTCATTCACAACTTAAATATAAGTTAAACATACAAATTTAGTCCTCAACATTTTCAAGTTTTCTATTTCAGTCCTAAATATTTAATTTTTTTCTATGTTAGTTCTCAAAGTTTGCAAATGTTTACAAATAAGTCTATTTTTAGTTTTCCATTAGAAATTATATATTGTACAATCTTATCCGTCCATAGAATTTCATGGGAAAGTATACATTTCGTCTTCAATGCTTGCCACCTTTTTTATTTGTCTTTTATATATATATATATATATATATACACATTTGAGTCCTCAATTTTGTAAACATTTGCAAACAAGTCCCCTTTGACAATTTTAACTTTTCTATTAGGGATTGACATGTGACATAATTCAATTGTCCATGTAATTATATATAATAAAAAATATAATAAAATTATAGAAACTAAATTAAATTGATCAAAAAAATTGGAAAAAAGTTTAGTAAAAGAAAAACGAAAAAAAAAATAGAAATAAAAGTATATATATACACACATCAATATATATGTATATAATATGCATATATATGTATAAGTATTTGAGTAAATTAATAAAAATATAGAAATAAAAAATAAAGAAAGAAAGAAAAAACTAGACTTTGCTAGAACTACTTTTTAAAATTTTCCATTTTTTTAGATTTTGTATTTTTTTATTAATTTACTCAAATATTAATATATAAATATATATATTGATGTATATATATTTTTATCTCCATTTTTTTCACACTTTTTCATTTTTTTAACTTTTTCCCTTAATTTTTAATTTTTTAATTAATTTTATTTAATTTCTATAATTTTATTATATTATTTATTTTATATAATTATGTAGACCAATTAAATTGTGTCACATGTCAATTCCTAATGGAAAAATTAACACCTTTGTTGAAAAGGACTTGTTTACAAATGTTTGCAAATATTGAGAACTTAAATGTAAAAATAAATAAATAGATAAATGTTTAAGACTAAAATAAAAAAAGGTAGCGAGCATTGAAAACTAAATTTGTACTTTTCCCATGAAAATACGTAAAACAATAAGATGGTGTCATATGTAATTCCCAACAAAAAAAATGACAACTGGCTTATTTTTAGACCTTTATAAACATTGAACACTAAAATGGAAAAAAATAAAAATAAAAACTTTAGTATTGAAATAAAAAAGGTGGCTAACATTGACGAGCAAATTTATACTTTTCCTTAAATATAATTGATATATAAGATTTCGATAAACATGTGGAATATTATGATGGTAATTGAAGGATTCTTATAGCATACAACTAAAGTTGATACTTATCTAGAATAGATGAGTTCTAGAGAAAGAGATAAAATGTGGAATGCAAAAATAATTTATGGAAGTTAAGATTTTTGGTAATAAAATAAAATTAATTCTTTGCATTGAAGACTTAATTAAAAAAATTAAAAGGAAATTGCAATAACCACCCCCACCCCACATAAACTTTAATTTAGGTGTGAATTTACTCCTTGTTGCAAGTAAGATCCTTAAACTTTAATAAGTTGGCAATATAAATGACACTAAAAAAGAAAAAAAAAAAGAAAAATGCACACACACACACACACTAAGTTCATAGTATGATGTGTTAAAGCACAATTTGACAAGTTTAGGGGGTGATTCCTCACCAAAATCACAGTTTATGGGATAATTTACAAGTTTTAGAGATTAATTGCCAATTTATCTAAAAGGATTGTTTATAATATTTGAAAGTTCGAGAGGCAAATTTATATCAATGTTAAAGTTTAAGAGTTGTTTTATATTTTCCCCAAACATTAATGCTCCTTTAAATATAGTGATTATCTTATAAAGATTTTGGATAAATATGGAGAATATTATAGTGGTGATAGAGGGGCTGTTATAGGTATACAACTAAAATTGATCTTTATAAGGTATAAGTGAGTGGTAGACAAAGACAAAAAAAAAAAAATGGAATAAAGAAACAATTCACAAAAATAAAGTTTTTTTTTTCTAATAAAATGAATTTAATGCCAAAATGTTGGCAGTGAAGATTTTGGTAATGAACATGACGCTTTAATTATAATTTTTACCTTATAAAATTTTGGATAAGTACAAGGCGTAACTAAAGTTGTCATAAGGTCTTATCCCATTTTCGGTGTAAATTCTGAATTAAAGTAACCGATATTTATTAACCCCGGAAAAATAATATTTAATCATTGAAAAATAAATAAATAAATAAATGGACTTTTTTAAAAATAAAATTACAAATGGTAAAAATAAAAAATAAAAAGAGGAGTTAGTATGTAGTAGTAAAACATTGACATACATAATTACATTCTTAATAATAGAAAATAGGATTAATATCACATTTGGTATCTAAAATTTATTTATTTTTTAATTAATTGTTTAAAGTTTAAAAGTATTAATTTATTACCTATAAACTTTTTAAGATCATTTATAATATCTAGACATGATAGTTAATTATAAAAATGAATAAATTTTAGATAATTGATTCTAAGAAATGATAAAGTTCGGGTAGTTAATTATCAAAATAGATAAAGTTTAAATAGTAAATTAATAGTCTGAAACTTCAAGTAGTTAATTATAAAAATAAATAAAGTTAAATTATTAAATATAACATTTACCCTAAAAAAATATAGATATTGCATTTTGATATTAGAAGCACCTTTGAGGCAATAGTACATTTTCGCTGTCTCAAAAGCATTTATAGCATGTAATTTTCCCTTCCTCACCAAAAATTTCGTTGATGCCACTAATCTTTTATGTATTTGGTTAAGCATGGATGAGTGATCAATGCAAAGCCATTCGAGCAGAACTCGAGAAATGTTAAACTTTATAGCTCCGCTATAAAGCATGCATTTTCCATTGTATTTTTATACCTATTGAACAACTATAACGAATAATTATGTTTTTTTTTTTTTTTATTCCGTTTCTTAAGAATAGCAAATCTATTTTTACTTTACTCTATTCCACAAATCGAGCATGCCTTTTAAATGCGAGTTCACCTTTCTATAACCGGTAAAACCTACATATATAAAACCAAAGTCACTACTAAAATCCTAAAATAGTTGTTATTTATGGTCCATTTCATACTATTTTGGATTCTAGTAAGCTTTTGTATATTATTTGTATACTTTTAAAACCAGTTAAAGCCCTATGTTATGCACAAATTTTTTGTAGAACATATTTATGTAAAAATTTACTGAAATAATAATAATAATAATAATAAATTATTCTAAAATTGAAATGAATACTATAAGTTAATTATGCGTGTATATATATATAATTTAGTTTTTTATAACTATTTGATTGTCATTCTATATCTAGATAAAATGATATATTGTTCAAGAGAGTTATAATTTTTGAAATTGTATCATTATACATTAAGAGTTGTGTCCTTTTATATTATATAATATAGGGGCTATAGCCCAAAAGTAAGATTATTTTTGCATTAAAGCACATGTGTTTTAGATGTGGAATTAAGAGGGGTAGAATTTTTAATGGGTTAAAATATTAATAATGAAAAATATATAAAGTGAAAAAAAAAATGTTAAAAGTTATAAAACTCAAAACGTTTGTATAATATTTGTTTATTCAATATAAAAGCACTATCAAGAAGAACCGGGAGGTAAAAAAAAAAAAATGTGAAAAGCCAATTATCATGTAACATATAGAACAAGTAATACTCGCTTGCAACGATATAGGCGCTTACTTTTATTTGGAAAAAAATGGCCCCTATATTTTGTTTCATAATTTAATTGTAAAACTAATAGTGGCTTGTGAGGAAAAAAAAAATAATGACCAAAATTTAACAGAAAGTATCACAAAGGTACATTGATAAAAAGAAAAAAAAAACTTTAAAATGTTTTTATAATAGATTTTATAAAAAGTGATGTCATAATTTTAAAAGTGTGACATATTTATACACAATTCAATGGGTTTTATCTTCAATAAAATAATGGAAAAAGTAAAAAATTTAACATTTAACACTTTCTACATTTTCAATTTTAGTATTAAATGTTTAATTTTTTGCATCACAATCTTCAACATTTGCAAAGTTTTGCAAATGAGCCTATTGTTAATTTTTCGTTAAGAATTACATATAGCACCATTTTATTGGTTCATATATTTTGATGGGAAAGTATAAATTTAGTTTTTAATGTTTGTCATATTTTCTATTTCATTCCTAAATATATATTTATTTATTTACTTTTTTTTTTGCATTGGAGCCCTTAATGTGTGCAAATATTTATAAACAAATTCTTTTTAACAATAATGTTAACTTTTCCATTAAAAAATTGACATGTGGCATAATTCAATTGGTTTATATAATTATATAAAATAAACAATACAATAAAATTACACAAATTAAATTAAATTGATTTAAAAAATTCAAAAAAAGTAAAAAAATGAAAAATAAACAAATATATTTATACACATCTATGTATGTATGTATGTAAGTTGAAAAAATAAATTAAAAAAGAAAAAAATTGAGTTTGTAAAAACAATTTTTCTATTTTTCCATATTTTTTCTTTTTTCTCTTTTTTTTTTTCAAATTTTTATTTTTTTAATTAATCTAGTCAAATACTAATGTATGTATGTATGTATATATTGATGTATGTATTTTTTATTTTAGATTTTTTTGTATTTTCTTTTTTTTTTCAATTTCAATGTTTTAAGTAATTTTATTTAATTTCTATAATTTTATCGTATTATTTATTTTATATAATTACATGAATAAATTGAATTGTGCCATGTGTCAATTTTTAATGAAAAAAATTAACAACGTGTTAAAAAGATTTGTTTGCAAATATTTGCAAACATTAATGACTTAAATGTAAAAAAAAAAAATCAATAAATAAACATTTAGGATTAAATAAAATGGTGATAAATGTTGATAATTAAGTTATATATTTTTTTTGTGAAAATATGTAAACTAATAAAATGATGTCGCGTATAATTCTTATAAAAAAAACTAATGATGAATTTATATGTAGACCTTTGAAAACAATAAGAATTAAAATAGAGCATATGACAAAGGTTAAAAACTAAATTTTTGGAACGAATGAATTAGAGGCAACATGGGATCGACTTCGTTCGTCGGGGTGCACAAAATCATAAACCTCTTATCCTGTTTCATTAATTAAAATAATAATAATAATAAAATAAAAAACCGGACAAGACAAGAATGTACAATACGAGGTCTTAATAGCTTAGATTGAATTCCAGGACCGAATCCGAACCGTCCAAATCTCACTCCCTCGTAATCAACGGCCACCATCCGAATCAAGACTTCAGGTTTCGCTTTAACTCCTTTATTTATGTTTTGTTGTCTCATGACTCAAATTTTACACCGTGTCTGCTCCCGCAAACCTTAAAACTGAAAATCCATTCATGAATTTAATCGACAGTTAGGGTTTTTATTTTTGAAGTCCATAAATTGGAGACTGAATTTGAGTGAACTTGGAGCGATTATGGAGGCTTATAAGGAATGGGTTCGGATGAACAAGGACTATGTTCATTCATTGGAGTCTCTAGCTAGTGTAAGATGAGTTTTCTTTTTCATTTTCCTTTTGTTTTTCTTTTTTCCCTTATAACTTGGTGTTTTGAGTTGTGCTTTCTGCGAGTTTTAGACCTTTTCTTTTATTGGAATTAGTTCGTTACTGGTATGGAAATAAGTAATTTCATTATCTCATGAATGGAGTGGATGGCCATTGAGAATGTGCTGTGGCCAAACAAAAGAAAGATGGAAAATTTTCATTCGGGATAATTCTGTGATTCTGTTCCAATGGAAAATTTTCCGGCGCATATATTGGGTCTTTCACATTGGAATTTAAGTCTTCCGTGTCGGAACTCAGATCATGTGTACTTGTATCAAAATACGGGCCATGTGTACTACAAATGTATCAATGTTTTAATAAGGTTTCATTGGATTGAGTTGTGATAGAAATAATGCAATTCACAAAAGCAGAAAAATTGATTGATTGAACAGCAGATGGCTACTTTTCATTTTGGGGCTGCAAATATGGTTCTAGTATTAATTTATGTTTTGTTTTGATTTCTTGATCTTCATTTTTGTTCTTTTTTTTTTTTTTTTTTGGGTGTACTAGTTTTAACCAAATCAGATGTGGATTTTAACTGCTATGAATGCAATAACATACATGGTGAAATTCTTGGTAATAAACCATGTTAAGAGCTAAAGAAGGTCATTGTTCTATAAAACTGGAATGTAAATCCATTACAGTGCAAAGTCTGATCCATTATATTTGGAATGGAATCAATAGTTGAACTTTTAAGTAGTGTTTCATACGTTATTTCTACCTTGTTTTGGTTATTACTATTAAAAAAATAAATAGGTAAATAAAGGAAAGTGTATACAAACTAAAGTTGGCTTTTAAGGTTGCACTTGGCTTGTTAGAGTGTGTGTCTGATAGAAGTTAAGACTTTAGGCACCAAGGTGCTGTTTGTTATAAGTCATTTAATGGGGAGGTTTCCGGTGCTAGATATCCAAAGTTCGAGTGCTGCTTTCACTTCTCAAGTTTTCTGTAGCCAATGATCGGAGCATGATGTGGGCATGGGACTAATTGGAAGCTTTAGATTATGAGTTTCTCAAGGCTGAGCTATCCCGAGTTGGGTTTCCCAAAGGAAATTAAAAAAAGGGAATCTTTAGTTGGGTGTGCTATGTGTTTTTGCAATCAGTTTTAAGAATTTCCAAAACTCTATTTGCTCACTGCTGTTAATTTAGTTTGATCTTCCTAATTATGACTTAGGAACTCATAATCATGCCCACATGCATCAGTTTAACAGTTTTGAGTAATTAATGGTTGCACATAATGATTTATCTTTTTTATTGAGCCTTTTTTTTTTTTTAATTCAATCTTCCATTTGTTTTACTTATCCCAAAAAAAAAAAAAAAAAAACTTCCATTTGTTTTCTGGTTTTCAACCTTCTGGGCTGTAATTTTTTATGCTGCTACCCTTTTAGTCATCATGCAAAGGACTACTATAGTCAAAATAGACAATAGTATCGATAAGAGATCACCATTTTAAGGTCTTTAAACCATTGAGGATAATGTGTCTTGGGCAAATTCAGCAGCTGATGTAATGCTAGCTGGGTCAATAGATGTTGGAACAAGGGGAAAAATCTTGCACTTTAACAATCTAAAGTTTCTGCAAACACTGCAAATTTACTCAGGACATTTCCTGGCTCAGAGCATGCTAAAAAAAGCTCAATAGCCAAAACTTTGGTTCTGGTTGTTGTTTCGTTTTCCTCCTCATCAATTTGATGCACCACAGTGATTGATAGCATGGCCTCCTTTCCATGAATAATAGCTCTTGTTCCACATTTTTGTCACAAGATAGAACTTAAATAGCTGTGAGTTTTATCCTTCCTGTCTCCAGTTTCTCGATGCTCTTTTATTTCCTGTTTGCACTTTCTTTTGGTAACTGTAAGCACTTGCTGCTTATTGAAGGAATATCTCAGTTGCTCCCCCACTTGAATGCAATGGTTTCCAGTTGTGAAAGCTCATTATCCTTATCTTCTTTGAATGTATGAATATTGATGGCACCGAATTTGCAGGAAAAAATGGGTTGAGTATTGTATACCTTCTTGTTAACTCACTATCAGATTTATAAATATTAGTCTTGCTTAGTTCTTACAATGAGAGTAGTTTCCTTTGAAAACTGAGGGGAAATTCTCTAGCAAGCACTCTTCTTTGTTATATGGAATCTTACCATTTCAATGTGAAAGATTGGGCGTACAATTTAGCCTAGTTAACACAACTCCATCACAGTAGCTCATAAATTTTGAGCCCCTTTCCTAATTCTTGGTTCAAAACCATGGTTTAATCAAATTATTTAGTGCTGCTTCTTCTTGTTCTTTTTCCTCACCATCCCAAACCCCCCAGAATTTGTTTCCTGGTTGATGTCATTTTGAGATGTGATTTTCTGGTTTATTCTTGTATCTGATCCTAACTTGTAGAGGCCACTGGTTCCTAAGGTCTTTGCTCTTTCTTTAGTTTACATCCTACCTTTGTGTTAGGCATTTTAGACCTTTGAGAATGTTGTAGGCTATAGCCTTTTTTTGAAAATACTTAACCTGATTGGATTAAGTGTTAGGTGATCATGAATTTCTTCTTACTTACCCATAAAAAGATGAGATATAAAGAGCAACCTGTATGAACATTTTGCTAGGTACTCATGCAATAGAAAGATTAATGAGTCTCTGTGATTGTGATGCATTAAGTAAAATTTAAATCAGAGATTTTATTCTGAACTTACCTTTTTAGCCACTGAGTCAAGAATGGGGAGAGGACCAATGTGAACTGGATTAACACCCACTTCAATAGAGTGCTCCTCCTGTGACAAGAAAGCCTAAACTAAATCTTTACTACATTTTTGTTTTAGTTTCCATTATATTAGGTCTTTCCAGTTACTTCTCAAATCACATCTAACGGGCCTAAAGTGCATTGCCTCCAAGTCTCCAGCTTAATGTCATATAATGAATTGATAATATATCAACATGCTGCTTCATCTTTCACCTCATCAAAGAGGAAACACCTATCCTTGTCTTGGTACTTTATTGTAAATCTAATGTGTGAAATGTTATCTTGTGGAAAAAATCATGTATGTCAATCAACTTTGTTCCTGCAGAGTTTTAAAATTTTCTGAAATTTAATTTTGAAGGCATTTAAACACAAACTTCCTTTATTTACTCTCTTGATCATTTCACATTGTGTTTGTGACTGCTTCCATGCATAGAGTTTCAGAATTGATTTTCTCATAGAGTTCCATCTTTTCCATCTTTGGAGCATGCTATTTAAGAAAAACATAGTAATCATGAGTCAATCTTGGCAGGAGTAATTGAATCTTATAGGAAAAGCTTCTGTCAGAAAACCCCTCTATAAGGATCCTTGTAAGTTGAGACAAAGGAGGAGATTATCTAAATCCAACTCATCTAGTGCATTCTTGCTACTTAGGTTACTACAGCTTTCACAAACACAAAAGCCATAATTCTCATATCTTTCTTTGGAGATCACAACATTATTTTAACTCTGTGAAACCTTGTGAAGATCCTTCCTGAATCCCAGGATTTGTTTGGATTCTGTGAAACTTTATCTGATAATCCTTCTTGGAACAACATAAAATGATTTTCACAATAAGAAGAGATCTACAACAAATCAACAACCAAATAACATTTGCATCCAAACCATCTAGGGCGATGGTGATATTTGACCAGGGCATCATGCTAGTGCAACAGATTCTTTAGGTGTGATTGAGAATACTTCGAAGTATTTTGTTGATCAGAATTTTTTCTCACACAATTTTTATCCTGGGAAGTATTTTAACAATTGTTGAAATTATTAGATCTGTAAGAATTCAGCCTTGATTGTTTGTCTTTTTATCTATTGAAAGGACTTTCCTTCTTAAATTTTTGTCTCTTACTGTATGGCCAACTGATGTTTGTGTAAATATGTATATATCTCAATGGATAGATCATATCTCTGTTCTCTCTAAAACCGTCTGCAGGGTTTGACATGGCTTCTTCCAGAGAGATTTTCTGCTTCAGAGATTGGACCAGAAGCAGGTTTTGTAATAATTTGGTAACATTTGGCTACTTCTTCTAAATAGTACATGTGGTATCATACAGGAAGATCCATGTATATGTCTTTTCTTTTTTTTTCCATTCATTGGGCTGAACATCTTCTTTATATCACAAACTACATTTTTTAAAAATTGAGAAAAGTACATTTTTAGCCCTTAACATTTTCAAATTTTTACAGAAAAATGACTTATATCAAATCTATTAAGTTTTCCATCTATCTATAAGACACGTCAACTTCAAATTAGTTCATAATAATTAAATTAATAAAATGATAATATTAAATATATTTATTTACATAATATAATAAAAAATATTAAATATATTTATTGATATAAATAATAAAAAATACAAAAAAATTAAAAGTAAAAAAATGGGTTGGAAAACATTATATATACCTTTGACCACCTTAGCCAACTAGCCTAAGACCAATTAAAAGCTAATACATGCTAAAGATAGCAAAAAAAATTAACTTATCTAACGGAAATCTTATTTTTATAGGATTTTGAAAGCGTTTAAATAGAAAGGGAAAAAAAAATTGAGAACTCTAATGGAAAAGTAGGTAAACATTAAAGATTAGAAATGTAATTTTACCTATTTTATTTTATTTCATTTTAAAATATAGCATATTGGATTCTTGCACTCACTCACCTTGTGTATCTGCTGTTCTGTTTTTGATCAATCCATTAAAGTAACCTTTTAATGTTGAAGTAGTTTTCTGTCTGGTTAACATATTGTGACCTCTCTTCATTACTTTTGTGTTGCATTTTAATGGGGAATGTTATGACAATTGGCAGTGACTGCTTTTCTGGGTATCATAACTGCTATCAATGAGCATATAATTGATACAACTCCGATTCGTGGCCAAACAGCTCATTCTGAGCCCCATGTGTTTCCGTATTCTCTGTGCATATCTGCACTCAAGGACCTGGAAACTTTAGTTGAAGTGGCAGCCCAACATTACTATGGTGACACAAAAAAATGGGATTTCATTGCTGCCACCGAGGCTATCAAGTAAACGATTTGGATGTTTCATTTGCTTGCATTAAGAAATTGATTCTTCTTCTTATCTCCTAATTATCTATTCTATGTGGAAAAGGGTCCTTGTTCGGTTATCATTGTTTCGGAGCAGTGGGTACAAGATGCTTCTTCATGGGGGACAGACACCAAATACTGATAAGCAGTTCGATACTTCAAGTTCAAAGTTTAGAAATGGGACTTCTTCACCCCATGAATTTGATACCCCAGGATATTTAAAAAACAATTTCCAACAGAACAGGTGGAGTATGGAAGGTAAGGCGCTGTCAGCTTTGTCCAGGTTTGGACAAGATGCTAGGATGGTTTCTGAGCCAACATGGTTGCAGAGGGTGCAACAACAATATGCAATAATGGAACCCCCAAGTAATATGCCATTTTATTGCTCATTATTGGATGACTGTGGCAATCTCAATCTTTAGATAATTCTTAATGATCTTGTTACTTTTGTTCAGCTCCCCCAGTTAAAAAGCCTACTGTTTCATCAATTTTATCTGAGAGAGGAGTCCATGGAGCTTTATTCCTCATTGCAGAAACTCTATTTATTACAAGACCATTTATATATGTTTTGCTGATTAGAAAATATGGACCGCAATCATGGTCTCCTTGGTTTCTTTCTCTAGCCTTGGACTTGATTGGTGTAGGCTTGTTCTCTCCATTTTCACATTCCGGGAGTGGTAACAGAGACAAGAAACTGTTTCCTTCTCCTCTTGAGAAGGTTGAGGTGAGTCTCTCCATTACATTTGCAACGTTCCCTTACCAGGCATATGTTTGAAACTCTTTTATCTGCATGGACAATTGGTTTCCACTAATTGTTTTCTCTGTTTATGGTTTTACCTTAAGATGAAAAGGAGGAAATTGTTGTGGGCACTCTATGTTATGCGGGATCCATGTTTCAGCCAGTACACAAGGTAGCAATACAATTTGAAACTATATTGTGGCTTTTCCACTAAAATTGTTCAAAGTGAAAACCATGTAAAAACTGCCTGTTGATACTTCAGGGAACGACTTGAAAGGACTGGAAAGGTGCTGGAACCTGTTCCTCTTATAGGAGTTCTTGCAGGTTTGCTGTCTACTTAAATCCATTTATTGCATGCTGCCTCTTGATCAGTTGCTATAAAAAATTCTTCTTCTTGTTAATATAAGGGGGCGAAATTCTGAAACATCTTCTGCCCTTGCAGAGAAAGTAATTGAGTTGATTATTGGAGCTCAGTCACGGTATACGTATATGTCAGGTTCATAAGACTGAAACCGTAAGAAGATGTGCAATGTACAATCTATTCTTCTCGAGGTGAGATAATTCTTGATTGCAGGAGTAACAATGCCTTCTCATTATAAGAATTTATGTGGGAAGTTTTAAACTTAAGAGTAGTGTAAAATGAGTTGAGAAAATTTTGGTTGGTTTGAAGGTGTTGTAAGAGATCAAGGATTAGCTCTTGTTGCTTGCAACTCTGATGAAAAACTCTGAAGATCTTGAAATTATTTCTCCAGAGTCCACATCGCCATCCCAAGCGCTGTTACTAGTCTTCTGGAAGGAATATAGAAGTGATCCATAAGGTTCATTGAAATCTGTATATGGAAGTAATTTTGTTAGCACATGGACTGATTGATTTTTCCACCCCTTCCATATGTTAGTCCAATAAATTCGTCCATACACAAACTTTTTGTATCAATATGCAAAAATACCAGCTTATATAGTTAATTGTATGACATTAAATTTTGGTGTGCTTATCGCATAAAATTTATGTTATCGTAGGTGCAGTCCATCGATTAGAACCACTAAAGGATGCTATAAGATGGTGTTTTTGGTACTGGCTTTCCGTGTACCCAGATAAACCAAATGTGGTTAGCTCTGGAAAAGGATTAAAATGCAAAGATTTTAATATCATCATTGTTTTAATATGATATTTGTGATTGATTAATTATTGTCACACAAGGTAGTCTGCAGTTGTAAATGAGGAACTAAAAGAACATTTTTCGCTCCGGTAACTGCTATCAATTTGTATTTATTCTCAATTATCACATGTGGTAGCTATTATTTTCTACTGTGATTCATTAGTCCTTTTGGTGCCCACCACTAGTCTTGAGTAGTCCCACACCAACCCAAGACGGCTTTATGGATATGGACCATTTAGGCTATACCCCACTCTGTTAAAGTAGACCGTTTAAATAAATGACTGGGTGGTGGTAGCTGGTCGGCAAAGTTGAGTGTGCGAGTCGTAAACTCAAGTGGGTTCCGTGTTGTGTTTGTGGAGTGGGTACTGAAAAGGGGTATGTCCCTAAATTCTGACTTGATATTTTGCGAGTATGCTAGATAAGTTCCTATAACTAAAATGTGATGCTTGCACAAATTTTGATGATAGGATGAACTCGTAGACCTAATAGGAATATAGGATGAACCAAAGCTCAGGAAATAAGTTGTTTTTCCTGATTATCAGTCTTCTATATAGATTGAAGACCTGATTGGCTTTGCCAAAATTCGTAGATTAAATCCACGTGTTGGGCCAAAAAAAAAATAAAAAAATCCAGCGATGCACCTTGGCATACTAAAACAGTCGACCTATTAAACCTATTTAATCAAACTTGGCCATCTCACTTTTTGTTTTTTGTTTTTGATAATATCATTGTCAGCTTAATTTCTAACAACTAGAAAATGTGGGAATCTAACTTCAAAGCTTCCATTGCAGTTTTAGCTTTATAGCTGCCTATATTAGGTTTTAAGAAATGCATTTAAAATATTATGCATCCATATTGCCTATGAAGAAAACAGGATATGGTGAGTGGAGTTCGGTTAAAAACGGAAGGAATTTAACAATGGGAAATAGATTAGTGCAACTACTATATCTTTGTGACCCAATAAATATAGATTATCTTACGATTGGAATTTGGAAAATACTCCCAAGGAAGTAGAATGATGCCAATTTGGTGCAAAAGGCACCACGAATTGTATCAGTTCATGCGGGCAAATGAGATGGCTGAAGGAATCGGTCAGTCAAGGAGACTCATTTCTCATTCACACACAATTCAAAAGTGAAGTTTTAGCTTCAAGTCTCAGTATTTATGGACAAGAAAATCTTGCTAATATTCAACATCAAAATCTGGATATGATCGAGCCCTCGATTACTTCTGCGATATCCGTATTGAGATGCGGGCTGGAGTCGAGCAGCCGGGTAACTCCATCAAACCACGATCCTGTAGTCACTTTATGATTTCCATCGACCTTGTACTTTCTGTAGGCCTATTTGGCCTTGGGCCTTATGGCCCAACTCGACTAGTCTCTAATTTGTTTACTTGATATATTCTTGAGACAAATATAAAAAGTACATATAACTCTAAAGATACATTTTATCGTACTTTTCTTGGATAAAGATTAGTATTATTTACGAAAGATTTATTTATTACAAATATCTCATAATATCTATATTATAAATAGGAAACCATCCCACTAAAGTAAGGGATAGACTATACAAACTTTCACTTCCTTACCATCCTTATCGTGATTTTCTAACTTGAACGTTAGAGTATTTCAACACTTGATAACTCACAAGTATTCATTTGGCAAGCTTAAATCACCCTCATGTGAAGGTTGATCTAGCCTAATACCCTTTCATGGTAAGAATAGCAAACAACAATTGACACCCACCACTTACGACCTATGAAAACATAATGGTTGGAATTAGAAACACCAAAAATTCTAGCAAAAACACTGTTGATGACTGCAACCCCCCTTGCATCAACTCAACCAATCATCCACCAACACCACTAGTGTCTCAAGCACCCCAACAAACATAGTGAACAAACGATGATCATGTTGCATGTCTTGAATGGTAGATGGCCAAGTTGTTGGCTTAGAGCAGGCACTTGAGAGCCTAAGTGAATGAAATCTATGGATGGTCTCAAGAGAATTTTTTGATCGCACAATGAACATCGGGGTGATAGCATTTTGCATCACCAAGGGAGCACACTGCCATAGCAAAACCAGGCTCTAACCTTCAAGAGTGAGGCGAATACCCATAGAAACAACAACTTTGAGGCCTAGTCAACTTGCTCTTTAGTTAACTTAATCATTGACAAAATCAATGACATGATCAAGAACCTCAACAAGATCAAGAAAACAAAAAAAATCCGACCCATGGGACATGTTCACTATTGGGAGCTCTCCTTTCACTCAAGAGATCCAATAAGAACAACTCCCTTTGCTTACTCATATTTGCATCTCCTAATTAGAGTTTTATGATTGGATTATTGACCTATTGGAGCATCTAAACTACTATACAGCTTAGATGAATCTTTTGGGTCTCGACACCATTGCTTGGAAGGCCATTCCTAACACCTCAAAGAAAGTTGCTCGTACATGGTATAGAGGCTTAAAGCTTAACTCAATATCCAACTTTGGGGAGCTTAGAATGCAGTTTTATTAACATTTTTTTGATGAGAAAGATGATTGAAAATGACTCCTGATGGAGACACACGCATGGGCGGACACACGGCTTGTGCCACGGCCGTGTAGTGTTTGGAAGGAATTCACAGAAGTATACACGGCCTCTACACACAGGCAGAAGCACGGCCGTGTATTTTACCAGGATTTCCACAGAGACATACACGGTTCCTATACACGGCCGTGTATAACGATCGTGTATCTGATCAGGGTATCCCACAGAGGCTGACACGGTTCCGGGCACGGCTTGGGACACGGTTTGCAGGACTTTCACAAAAGCTTACACGGGTTGAGACACGGCTTGGGACACGGCCGTGTCCTGCGCTCATTACATGCCCAGTGACATACACGGCTAGAGGCACGGCCGTGTATGCGATAGATTCCAGACGCGTATATTATTATTTATTTCCACGTGTACGCTTAGATTTTCCCCTTTTAGGTATTTTACGGGGAAGTATAAATACTCTTTTGTCAGACATATTAGGGTTACGTTTTGTTTTATTATCAAATACATTTCGTGAGAGAATTTTCTCCCTTTTCCCGGTTGTACACAACCAGATTTGCATCAAAGAGTGTTTCTTTGTTGTGTGAAACCAATCCATATTCGGATTCGTTTCGTTTCGCTTTCCGCGTTGCGTCAGTTGGTATCAGAGCAAGGCTATTTCCTGTGGAGATGTCAACTCATCAAGGCGATGATAGCGGTCGTGTTCTTGACAGTGTTCAAGAGGCGAGGTTTCAAGGGAACCATCAATGGGTTCCAAGGGCATAATTCGACGCAATGCATCAAAAGGTCGGGCGTATGGAACGGCGCCTTGATGAACTGATCAAGCGTTTCGATGCTCTGGTGGTAAACCCCAATAGGGTTGGAGGCGTTGGCAGAAATCCACCACGTGTGGTGGAGGAATTCGGGGGACGCGTGATCCGACCTGTCGTTGAAAACAGGTGGGGGCGTGTGGAGAGTGAAGAGTCCAGCGAAGAAAGTGATGACATGTATGGGAGTAGGCCACAGCAAGGGCGTGGTGGTAGAGGTGGTGGTCATCGGATGGCTCATCATGGAAACCACCCTAGAGAAGGTGATTATAGGAGGAACCGTGGAGGCTATGATCAAGGGGATAGGGGAGACTATCGTCTAAAGGTCGACATCCCATGGTTCGATGGCAGCCTCAACATCGAAGGCTTCCTTGATTGGCTCGCGGAAGTGGACCGGTTCTTCGATTACATGGAAATTCCCGAGGACCGTCGTGTAAGGTTGGTGGCATGCAGGTTGAAGAGTGGCGCCTCGGCATGGTGGGAGAGACTACAAAGTAGAAGGCAGAGGGAAGGAAAACACCCGGTGAGATCGTGGTACCGCATGAAGCAGTTGCTGCAACATGATTTCCTCCCGCCGGATTATGAGCAGATATTGTTCCAACAATATCAGCGGTGCCGCCAAGGACAACGTTCCGTGCATGAGTATACGGCAGAGTTCATGAGGTTGGCGGAGCGGAATGATTTGAGGGAGAGCGAAGGTCAGCAAGTTGCAAGGTATGTAGAAGGACTGAAGCTCCAAATTAAAGACAAGATTGGGGTTACGATGGTGAGAACCCTTATAGAAGCAAAGAACTTGGCTCTCCGAGTTGAACTTGTGTTGCAGGAACAAGGGAGTAGATATGGAGGAGGACGGAAGGGATATGTAGGCGAAGTTGTGGGTGGTGGTAGTCGGCCGGTATTTGAGAAAAGTAGGACTACA
Organism: Laguncularia racemosa; assembly: GCA_037954665.1. Classification (NCBI taxonomy): domain Eukaryota; kingdom Viridiplantae; phylum Streptophyta; class Magnoliopsida; order Myrtales; family Combretaceae; genus Laguncularia; species Laguncularia racemosa. The sequence goes on along the minus strand of JBBMOL010000110.1, from coordinate 703,587 downwards.
CCATATAAACCAACTGAGGACATGTCCAGGAGGGAAGAGAAAAGTGAGGGGAAGAAGCCGATGGAGCAGAAGGGAGCTCAAAGACAGAACAATCCCTATGCCAAGCCTATATTGGGCAAATGTTTCCGATGCAACCAACCGGGTCATCGGTCAAACGAATGTCCATTGAGGAAGAGTGTTAACATCCTTGATAGGGAAGATGATGAGGAGATCTGCTGTGAGCTTGATGGAGAGGGAGAATATTATGAGGAAGAAGAAGAAACAGCGGAACCAACATATGTAATTCGGCGCATGATGCTCACCCCGAAGCAAGAAGAGATCACGCAGAGACACCAGTTGTTTCGTACACGGTGTACTATCATGGGGAAGTTGTTTGAGTTAATAGTAGACAACGGCAGTTGCGAGAACATCATAGGAAGGGAGGTTGTGAAACAACTGCAGCTAGCCATCGGGAAACACCCGAATCTGTACACTATTGGCTGGATTAAAGCAGCCGAGAAAATTGAGGTCAAGGAGAGATGCTGGGTACTTTTCTCAATAGGGAAGTACCGCGATGAAGCATTTTGTGACATTGTAGACATGGATGCTTGCCACATCTTGTTTGGGAGACCATGGCAATTTGACGTAGACGCGCAACATGCGGGTAAAGAGAATGTCTACAAGTTGGAGAAGGAGGGTGTGAGGTACACCTTGTTGCCGTTGAAGAGCGAAGGGTGAGCTAAAGGAAAGAAGGTTGAGAGTCGATCATTCTTAACTGTCACTCAATTTGAGAAGGAAGTGATGGAAGACTTAAGGGAGTCGCGAGTGGTGCACGCCCTCATCGTGAAAGGTGTGACCGAAGGAGGGGAGGAACTTGATGGAGAAGTGCCAGGGGCAGTGAAGGATCTTCTTGAGGAGTTTAAGGAAGTGGTTCCTGACGACCTACCTGAGGGGTTACCCCCTCTGAGGGACATTCAACACCAGATAGACTTGGTGCCCGGAGCTAGTCTCCCAAACCTCCCACATTACAGAATGAGTCCCAAGGAAGCCGGGATTCTATAGGAGAAGGTCCAAGAGCTTTTGGATAAAGGGTTCATCCGGGATAGCTTAAGTCCATGTGCGGTTCCAGCGTTGTTAACTCCCAAGAAAGATGAGAGCTGGAGGATGTGTGTTGATAGCCGAGCTATCAACAAGATTACCATAGGGTATAAATTCCCTATACCCCGCATCGAGGATATGTTGGACTGTTTGAGTGGCGCTACTATCTTCTCCAAGATAGACTTGCGGAGTGGATATCACCAAATTCGGATCTGTCCCGGAGATGAGTGGAAGACGACGTTTAAGACCAAGGAGGGGCTGTATGAGTGGCTAGTGATGCCATTTGGGTTGAGTAACGCACCGAGCACCTTCATGAGGGTAATGAATCAGGTATTGAAACCTTTCAATGGTCGTTTCCTTGTAGTGTACTTTGACGATATTCTAATATTTAGTAGATCCGAGGAAGAACATTTGGAGCATCTAAAGTATGTGTTATCTGCATTAAAGGTGAACAAGCTGTTCGCTAACCTTAAAAAGTGCACATTTATGTCAAGGCGATTGTTGTTCCTTGGGTTTGTGGTTAGTAGTGAAGGAGTGATGGTGGGTGATGAGAAGGTGAAGGCAATTAGAGAATGGCCTATTCCTAGAACTGTTACGGAATTGAGGAGTTTCCTCGGCCTAGCTAGTTTCTACAGAAGATTCATCAGGCATTTTAGTACTGTTGCTGCCCCCCTGACTGAATGCTTGAAGAAGGGAAAGTTCCAATGGGGCGAAGAATCTGAATCGAGCTTCATGGACTTGAAACAGAGATTGTGTAGCGCTCCTGTACTAGCGCTACTGGACTTTGAGAAATTATTCGAGGTGGATTGCGATGCTAGTGGGGTTGGAGTTGGTGCAGTACTATCACAAGAGAGAAGACCAATAGCCTTTTACAGTGAAAAATTGTGCGAAGCAAGGAGGACTTAGTCTGCATATGATAAGGAGTTCTACGCCGTGGTGAGGGCCCTTAAGGTGTAGGAGCACTATTTGGTTGGGAAAGAATTCATTTTGTATTCGGATTGTGGGGCTCTTAAACACTTGAGTGGTCAAACCCGAATTAGTAAGGACATGCACGCCAGATGGATTGAGTTCTTGTAGAGGTTTCCTTTCAGGTTGATGCACAAGTCGGGTGTGCAAAACAAGGTCGCAGACGCCCTGAGTAGAAGAGCGAATGTCCTACTTACTTTAAGTGCGGACATTGTTGGGTTTGAGAAGCTAAGGGAATTGTATGAAAAGGATAGCGACTTTAAGGACACTTGGATTAAGTGTACCAACAGGGAACCGTGTGACGACTATCATATCCATGAGGGGTATTTGATGAAAGGGAATCAACTGTGCATTCTTGAAACTTCCTTACGGGAAAAGCTTATCCGAGATCTGCATGGTGGAGGACTGGCGGGACATATGGGTAGAGATAAGACCCTAGCCGCAGTAACTGAAAGATACTTTTGGCCTAGGATAAGAAGAGATGTGTATCGGATTGTGGAAAGGTGCTACATTTGCCAAGTGTCTAAGGGGCAATCCCAAAACACGGGCCTATATACTCCTCTTCCCGTACCATCAAACATCTGGGAGGACCTATCAATGGATTTTATACTGGGTTTGCCTCGTACCCAACGAGGTGCTGACTCCGTGTTTGTTGTAGTTGATAGGTTTTCCAAGATGGCTCATTTCATTCCCTGCAAGAAAACCGCAGATGCTCGGGCTATTGCGCGGTTGTTCTTCAAGGAAGTGGTGCGGTTGCATGGAGTCCCAAAATCCATTACTTCCGACAGGGATAGCAAATTCCTCAGTCATTTTTGGAGGACTCTTTGGTATCTGTTTGATTCTTCATTGAATTACAGTAATACCGCTCATCCCCAAACCGATGGTCAAACCGAGGTAACTAACAGGACCCTCGGAAATCTCATCAGAAGCATCTGCTGCGAGAAGCCGGGACAATGGGATCAAGCACTGGCTCAGGCTGAATTCTCTTACAATAGTTCCGTCTACCGAACTATTGGGAGATCACCATTCTCGATGGTATACACCAAGACACCACAACATGCGCTGGACTTGCTCAAATTACCCAAGAATATGGTGGGTGATGTGGCGGCTAAACATATGGCAGAACAACACCAAGCCACTACTGAGGAAGTTAAAGGAAAGATAGAGGAGTCCAATGCACGATACAAAGGGGATGCAGATAAGCATAGACGGAAGAAGCTTTTTGCAGTAGGCAATCAGGTCATGGTCTACCTCCGAAGAGAGCGTTTCCCTGTAGGGAAATATGGGAAACTTCAACCCAAGTTGTACATAAGATAAATGACAACGCATATGTTGTACAACTCCCGGAAGATATGAATATCTCCTGTACTTTTAATGTTGCGGATCCATCACCTTTTCACCCCGATGATACTCCTTTATATCCGGATGAGAACTCGGGGTCGAGTCCTCCATTAGTGGGGGAGAATGATGGAGACACACGCATGGGCGGACACATGGCTTGTGCCACGGCCGTGTAGTGTTTAGAAGGAATTCACAGAAGTATACACGGTCTCTACACACGGGTAGAAGCACGGCCGTGTATTTTACCAGGATTTCCACAGAGACATACACGGTTCCCATACACGGCCGTGTATAACGACCGTGTATCCGATCAGGGTATCCCACAGAGGCTGACACGGTTCCGGGCACGGCTTGAGACATGGCTTGAAGGATTATTACAGACTCTGATACGGTTCCGGGCACGGCTTGGGACACGGCTTGCGGGACTTTCACAGAAGCTTACACGGGTTGAGACACGGCTTGGGACATGGTCGTGTCCTGCGCTCGTTACATGCCCAGTGACATATACGGCTAGAGGCACGGCCGTGTATGCGATAGATTCCAGACGCGTATATTATTATTTATTTCCACGTGTACGCTTAGATTTTCCCCTTTTAGGTATTTTACGGGGAAGTATAAATACTCTTTTGTCAGACATATTAAGGTTACGTTTTGTTTTATTATCAAATACATTTCGTGAGAGAATTTTCTCCCTTTTCCCGGTTGTGCGCAACCAGATTTGCATCAAAGAGTGTTTCTTTGTTGTGTGAAACCAATCCATATTCGGATTCGTTTCGTTTCGCTTTCCACGCTGCATCAACTCCTCAACTCTCAACTTGATATACCAAAAGCAAAACGAAACACTTTGAGACTATATATATCTAGGTTTAATAAGGTTAGCTTGAAATCCCTAATGTGGACATGAGCATCACCTTGAATGCCACAATAAATGGGTAAAAGACCAATCCCAAGTCTTTTACTCCCTCAATTTAAACAAGTCGAAGAGCATTAAAGACTTCCAGGAGTGCACAATGACTTATATAGCCTAAGAAGACTTGATCATAGTTATAAGATAGGTTGAACAACTCCTCTAACAAGAAGAAGGGGAATAAATACCAACCATCAGCTAAAGATAAGCTCGATCCCAAGGTAGATGGCAATGGATGGTGGTAATGGTGCATCTAAAAAGATCCCTTTCTACGAGCAACACACTCCATTAAACAACCCTTGAGTTGACATTTTCATGGAGAATAGAGATAGGGGCATTTTGACATGGCCAAAACGTATGTGAAGCAATCCATCAAGAAGGAAATCTAACAAGCACTACGAGTTCCACCATGATAAAGGTTACACAGCCGAGAATTGTATTTAGTTAAAGCATGCCCACAAAGAGTTAATCCGAAGAGATTACCTTCGCGAGTACATCACCAACACTAAACAACCTCTAAAGAGAGGTTGCTATGAAAACAATCAATAGGAGCAAGCACCTAATGCAATGCCTACCCATGGCACCATCAAGATAATTGTAGGTGGCCCCATAATAGGAAGGTGGTCTATCTCTCAAAGCAGGGCATATGCTGCTCTAGGAACTATTAGGCTATCCTCAATGCATAGAGCAAGAGACTAAAGGTGGATACTACCATCTCATTCTCCAACGAAGACATGGAGGGCATCATGACTCCTCATGATAATACCTTTGTCATCCGAGCAATAATTGTTGATTTTGAGGTTAGTGAGATATTGATTGACTATGGTAGCTTTTCAAACATTATCAATAGCAAAGCTTTTGATCAAATGAAGGACAAAGTTAAGGCAAATTTAAAGCCCTACAACAACAAGCTTTATGACTCCAACAACCAACCAGTAAAACTAGAGGAAGTTATAATCCTCCTTTTAAAGCTATATGATAGCATCCACACCGCCGAGGTGTTAGTGGACTTCCTAGTCATAAATACATGGTCACCTTATGATGTCATCTTAGGTTGGCCCTCATAGAACATAGTGGGAATGATTGGCTCTACCAAGCACTTGAAGCTGAAATTTATTACTCCCATAGAAGTCGAAATATGCAAGGGAGACTAGCAATTGGCTCGAACCTGCTATCTCCAAGCTTTATCATAACATGAAGTCTTCAAAATTGAAGTTAGACTTAAGGAAAAGCCAAGAACCAAAGGGGAACTAGTAAAAGAGATTGAAGAAGTACATATCAGAAGCTCCCTCGAATAAACTAGAAAAATAGGAACAACGGTCTTCATAGAGCTATGCCACTAGTTGATTAACTTTCTTAGGACCAATATCAATGTCTTTGCATGGTCATCTTCCGACATACTAAGCATCTCGTTTGAAGTGATGATGCATTGCCTCAATATCAACCCCACCACTAAAACACAATAAACATCTTTCGCATGCATGCATTGACTATGTCTATACATCGTTTGTCACCAACTTTGAGACGTATTGTTACAAAGTTATGCCTTTCAACCTTAAGAATGCTAGGGCAACATATCAAAGACTTGTAACAAAGATATCCATGCTATAAATTGGGTGTACTGTTTAAGTTTATGTTGATGATATGATAGTGAAAATAAGGAGCCTGGAGGGCCTTTGGCTTATTTAGAAGAGACCTTCCATATGCTTTGACAATATAATACGAAGCTTAACCCCCAAAAGTGTGTCTTTAGGGTAGCATCGAGGAAGTTCCTCATTACATGGTTAATTCCTGAGGCATATAGGCCAATCCTGAGAAGATTAAGGTCATACTTGACACATTACAGTAAAATAGGGTTTAATTGATGTTTAATAAACGTTGTTAAAAATGAAATAAATGTTGCCAAAAATATTTAGCCACATTTATTAACTATAGCTAATATGTGTCGTGAAAGGTGCATCGTGGATTAGATACGCAACATTAATAAAATAAAAGTCGCTAAAAAGTGGAAACATAGCCAAATATCTTATATTGCGTAATGTTTAAATGCAACTAAAAATAATTTATAGGTAAAATTTAAATGTAGTAAAACCATAATTAAACATATTAATTAAGATCAAAAGTGTGGTAAAAGAGTAACATTTGCAACATTTAAATGTTGAGTAAGTTAAACTATTAACAATGTTTAAACGTTGTTTAAGTTAACCTACTAGCGACGTTTAAATATTACTAATTTACAAGTATATATATTTCTTTCCTTTAAAAGTGTAGAATTATTATATTAGCGATGTTTTAATGGAATAGATAAATTTTATATGCGATGTTTAAATGTCATGATTTTTTTTTTATTTGTGACGTTTAAACATTATTTTTTTTACTATTTTTAATATGTTTAAATGTAGTTAAATTTAAGAAATAAGTATATTAGCAATTAAAGGTGGTAAAAATAGTGTATTGGTTGCATTAAAACGCTACTATTTAGCTAAATTTATGACATGTAAACATGGCAATTGTAGTGACGTAGAATTCAACTTTCTTTCAAAACCCCCATATTTGCTAACATATACCCGCTGTTTTATTTATGTACAATTACATATACTAAAACACAATAAACATCTTTCAACATATATTTCTCATGCAAATAATATCAAATGAACCTAATAACAACTTGTTTTCACATCAACTTAATTTCTATTTCAATATCCTTAATGTGAACTCAAAAAACATATCTAAATAAGATCAAGATGTTCAAAATTTATTACATTTAAGCTTAAACATTAAATGAACTTGTTTGAAGACCTATCTATCACATCAATTTCCTTCATCACTACTTTCATTATCATCACTATTAAATGAATTTGGTGAATAAACAAAATCATGTGCATTTTTTGTTCTTATCACACAATATGTAACCTATAAGTAACACATGAATATATTTATATCTCTATTTTTTAAAAAAGAGAGAGAGAGAAAGAGAATACTATGAAATATTTATGATAATTTACCTAAACTACTTGAAAAATTCCCAACAAGTTATACAATTGCTTGAGAAAGTTCAGATAACTATAAGACATTTACACGAAGTAACAAAACTTTCATATTTGACATGTAACTATAAGAAAGAGAATGAACTATAACTTTTTTTCAAAAAAAAAAAAGATTACTTAGTAAAATCTTGTGAATACCCTTCTCATCACTATGGTGAGAATTCAATTTATCATTAATCATGGTCTGGTGTCTCAACTTACCTTTCCCTCCCTTCTTTGTGTATTGCTTTGTCACTTAGCCATTAGAGTTCTATTTAAAAAAAAAAAGCATCTATAAGTATTGAAAATATAAATAAAATTAAAACATTAGAAATTTCAAATGAAGTAAAAAAATTGCAATTTAAGAGTATCATGCAATGATTGGAAACACAAATAGCACAAACATAAAAGGAAAGAAATACTTTACAAACACAAAAATAAATAAATAAATAGCAATTATACAATCATTGTCATTGGTATCATAGTCAACAAGTGTATAATCCAAAGCCTCATCTTTATCATCAAATTCGAGACTAATATCATGTTATGTTCTATTAAATGTTTGAACTATCATTTCTACTAATTATCCAACAATAGTATCAAGACATACATTAGTTTTTAATAGTATATCAACATTACAATCGACAACCGGAGATCACTCATTTCCTCTTTCTTCATCCTTTATCAGAAGATTAACCAGAAGGAAGACGACGAATGCAAGAACCCCAGCATTTATATTGGTGTAGAGTGGGTGCAAGAGCTCTTGAATGGACAAGTGGTCAGATAGACCATGCTTAGTAGGCACCTGTGTTTTGTGGATCCAATGTAGTAATATTTGGAGGGACATATGATGACGTAAGAGTTAATAATTGGTATACGCTTTATAGAATTCATAGTGCCAAAGATACTACCATCAGTGTTAGTATCAGTATCAGTATCAGTATCGTGCACACGATGAAGGGAACCATGTTTCGTAATGATGCAAAAGCAAATTCCATATAAATAAACAGATGGCTGCGGTTATTTATTTTGAGAGCAACAAGGGTAAAAGGTGGTGCACGTATGTCACCTGAAAAGAAAGGAGAAACTATTTCTACCTCAAAAGAAAAAGATATTACACATTAGCTGGAGGTAAATATCAGACTGGGTTTGCCAGGGGCAAGGGAAGATCGAGGAATACTTTGCATGTTTATGGAAAGGATACTCACCAGGTACATGTTTGAGTCAACTAATAAAATCCTCGCTCACCTATAAAAAATCTAATGTATGGGATAAAAATGGTCATGAGAGGGTAAATACGTAGGCCAATCCTGGCATATTACCATAGTCTACTCCTTTCGGGCAAAAGAAACCTTTTAGTGTGTAAAGGACATAAAATTTCCTCAAAAAACTCTGCCAGCATTAGAGAAGATAATGGAGTAAAGCAAAAAGGTAACTAAATGGTCAAAATGTATAAAGCTTTATTCTCACCATAAACCAAGCTTTTCTCAAAAAGTTGACAGCAGCCGCTATTTCACTCAAAAACCGTGGAAGATACAAGCAGAAATGCAGAATCAAAATGTATGAGAATTCAACTGAAAAATCCTAACTATCTGTTGAGTTAAAGCAAGCTCCTCATTAGGAAAGCACTTTCTGAACCTTAGCAGTGACCTCTTTGGGAGGCTAGTCGTCATGAAGGTTTGCAACAATTCTCTTCTTCGAATAGTAATCAATTACCTGTTTTTAAATATAAAAAGCCCATATTGAACCAACGTAGTTTATGCTGATAATGACCCTCTTTTGTTTTTGTTTTTTTTTTAAATCAAAGTAAATTCACCAATCTCATAATCTTTGAATAATCCCAGAAAACTTTTAAGGATATGTGGGACCTTAAAGAATCAAACAGGACAAGGAGATGAAAGTCATTCAAGGGTGTTTAAGGAGAGGGGCAACGTTAGAAACGACATTCTACAGAAGAAACAAGGGTCTTAATTTTGACGATGACTTTGTTGAGGATAGCAATGGAGTTCTGATAAACAAAATGCTGGCATGCAAACAGCTTTTCGAAAGAGTACTTTCTATTGATATTAAATAAGTTTGACCTTCTTGAAGAAAAGATTGAGCAGGTTCCTCTTACTCGAGGTGAATGGTTTAATGACTTTAACCCTGTAATTACCCATAATCCGAATGGCAACGCTACTGGGAATGCCGCTCCAATAATGGCTCAACGGGCTTTCCACTACGTCGCAGTCAAGTTCAAGGGGTTATTTCATTCTCTCACAGAACACAAGTTATTTGTTTCTCTCATCAATGGACTGGAACAGGATTCAGTGGATGAATGCCTCTAATATGTGAGGGAGATACTGAAGTGGGATGAAGAGGAAACAACTTATATGAATGAGGAATCTATAACGAGTATAGAGGCTCGTTCCTCCTAGTTTTGTCCATTGAAATAACATTCTGGTCCTAGGCTATGAGAATGTACATTCGGTGGCTTTTTGTGCATATAAAAACATGTACATAAACAAGCTGTAGGAAGAAAATAGCTTCAATCCTAGATTCTTGAAAGTTAAATTATGTAAAAAAGTTAGAATAAATTGGAGTGATCAATTGGAATTAAGAGTGGCTACTTTGTAAACTTTTCGTCATTGCGCAGAAGAAACGATAAGGTGTTGTGTGTAACATTTCTTCATTCAGTTAATCGAGTGCAGTAAAGGCTGAACTTCCAAAATTTTCTTGATGTTTTCAACTCATACAAATAGGCAGTGTTCTATTTTCATATATGCAATAATCACACAAGAAGAAAAGAAGCAAACCATCAAGTTTAAGAAAAACATATCTATATATAGAGTATGAATAGAGTAATATCCTTAAAAGAAAAAAATAAATAAAAAAGATTGCTAGGTCAACATCAAGTAAAGACGATCATATTTCCACATGAACATCTCTAAGTCAAACAAGATAAATTCATATTAATAATTTCAATTAAAGTTTCTAAAGACAATAAAAAATCCCTAACTTAACTCCAATATGCAGGATACGTTTCATATTGAGATCCTAAACATAATTAATCAACACAATGAAATCATGAAATGAAAAGGTAAGATTTTATTCACCTAAGATTCTCTAATTTTGTTTATGGTGAAGTTGATAGTAATGAAAATTCATTTATAACTATTATGATAATTTAATTTTCTTGAAACTCTATTTTTAGTGAATACTCAGTAACAAATATCTCACCTTGATACAAATAGAAGACTAAGGTTCATGTGACCATTCTTCATAGGTGATAATGTTAGGTTTTCGCTTGAACATATTCATTTCTCAAGTGAGACATATTGTTGGCCTGATTGTAAAGGTTATGCTAGGCACATGAGTTTACTTTAAAGCTACATAGAGAGAAAGAGAGAAAGAACTGTTTAGACGTGAGGGAGGGAAGTCATGGGTGGTGGCTAAAATTTTAGGGTATAAAGGGTGGGTTGAACATTTTGGTTTTTTTTTTTTAAAGATTTATCAAGTCTTAAAATAAAATAAAAAAATAATTATTGAATTATAGTTTATATATTTAACTTTAGTCATAAATATCATTAATAATATATTTTGCACGGCATTTAATAAATATGACTAAAGTATATTGGAATTGATGAAGTTTGTAAAATATATAAACGTTGCCAAATATAAAATTCGTGCAGTGACATGCAACCTCTTAAACCATGAAAGAAGTATAATGGTTAACAGGATGGATTGCAACCCTTAATAAATTTGTGTTAAGTTCGTGGATATATGTGTAGAATTTTTTAAGATCCTAAAGAACCCAATGGATTTCTAATGGATAGAATAGTGTCAAGCCACGCTTAACGTGTTGAAGCACTTCCTTACAACACCACTTATGTTGTTTAAGCCCATTCCTATAGATGAGATTTACTTAACTCTTCGTCAGTGATTATGCCCTCTCTTTAGTCCTTATATGAGCTAATGGAAGAGAGCATCTACCTATCTATTATGTTAACAACGTCTTATAGGCCCTAGAGGTTAGATGTTCTAAAGTAGAAAAGTTTAACCTAGCCATGGTCATCTCAATGAGGAAGTTGTAACCATACTTTCAAGCTCACTAGGTAGTTGTGCTCATTGACTAGCCTTTAAGACAAATATTATAGAAGCTTGATGCATTGGAGCGGATGGTCCACCATGCTTTAGAGCTTAGTGCACATGACTTCTAATATCGATCATATGAGGCGATCAAGGCATAGGTACTAGCTAATATTATTGCTAAGTCAACCATGGAGGACAAAGTGCTCACCAAAGATGAAAAGCTAACTTAGACCCTCCATGTAGATGGCTTGTCTACTCAAGGGGGGAGTGCAGTTGGACACGTGCTGCAAGAACCACATGGTGTTGAGGTCTAATTTGTTCTAAAATTTAGATTCCTAACTAGCAACAATAAGGTAAAGTATGAAGCTCTCATTACAAGTCTTAAAATGGCTAAGAGAATAGGAGTTGAGAAGATTGAAATTTTTTCTAATTTCTAACTTATTGTCCAATAAGTCAAAGGGAGTATGCTTTGAATTTCCATCATGGAACACTACAAAGATCCCCCAAGTTGACAACCCAAAAGTGAATGGCCTATCTAAACTAGCCTCCACAAGCCTCTTTAACTTAGACAAGCAAATGTTTATGAAACTCCTTCTTGAGAAGAGCATAGATAGGTTTCAATAGAAAGCACATCTAATTCCTAAGATACACTTCACTGTATCTTTCCTTGATAAAGATGAATATCTTTTAGGGAAGACTCACATGCCACAAATATCTCATAACATTAACATTGTAAATAGGGAATTATCCCACTAAGGTAAGGGATGGACTACTCTCTACAAATTTTCATTTCTTTGTTGTCCTTATTGTGCTTTTCTAACTTGAGCACCAAAGTGCAAGCACTAGAGATAACTTTAGCGCTTGATAGCTTATGAGTGTTCATCTTGTAGGCTTAAATCACTCCTATGTGAAGGTTGATTTAGCTTAAGACTCTTTCATGGAAAAAACAACAAACAATAGTACTAATAGTGAAGATGATCATAATTGAAGAGGACAAGCAAACCCTTATCATGAGAACACACTTTTGAATCCAAACTAGGAGGGCGTTTCTAATTGTTATCCCAACAATTGTTCCCAACTGCAACTTCTAATTTGAATTGGATAAGCGATTAATCCATAATACAATTTAGGATACTAGGGTTTATAATCGATAAAGATAACAAAAGATGAAAAATTTATTGTATTTTAGGATATTTTAATTAGAGGAATAAAAAAGGAAAAAGTTACAAATCAAGATTAGATATGATACACTAATTTTAAATGAAATGGGATTGATCAAAACACAGATTGACATGGCATACAATTTATGAGTTATGCTTGTTAAAGTAGATCCTGATATACAATATAACACATGAGATCTAAATAACATGATGGTTTGCCAATCTAAAGGATTGAAAAGACCTAACAATTAGAAGAAAACTCATTAAATCTATTATGAAATATTAAAGTTTGAAATCTAGCTATTCTATTAAATAGCATGCCAACTAATAAATAACATTTTTGATTTTTTTTCTTTTATCTATATTTATTTAGTATTTGACTTATATGTTGAGAAGTTAAAATTCATGTACTTCTAAGTGTGTGTGTGTGTGTATGTATATATATATACATATATAATATGTATGTATATATGTATATGTATATTGGATGTTATCTAAATAAATAAAGTAAATGGTAAAGAAGTCCAATTTTATAGGAATTCGTTTGGTATTTAATTTTATAAAAGGGGTATATATCTATTTATATATTTGTTTTCTTATCTTATTCTTGATAAATACACAGATTAAATAAATGCTAAAAATATACAAAAAATACAAGAAAAAGATCAAACAAATGAACAAAAAATAACCATATTTCACGAAAATGAATAATGAAATAGAAAATAACAAAAACAAAAAATTAACTATAAAAGAAAAAAAGAAACTTAATGATGCGTGAACCCTAGGTATGTCAAACCTAGAATCTGACGTACGCTATTTGAATCAATACCCTGAGGATTGTCTCGAACAAGTAGCATGTAACTAAACCCTAATCACACTTGTTGACTGAAACCTAAGTTATCGATTAAGGGTTTTCTATAGTAATTCGTTTAAGGAATTCCTAAAGGAGAGTTCTTTTGCAAAGAACAAAAGAGGGCTTTTGGTGTTTCACGAAAAATGTGTTGTAAATTTTATTCAATGATGTGATGATGATGTGTCGGCCTTCTTATACGTTTATATAGTGTATACATGTATCAATATGAAAACCTAACTTTCCTATTCTAATTTACTTCTTTATCCTCACGTGGACCAAGTAAGTAACTAAATATTCCAAATTACAAACAAAAAATAAATGAGTGATGTGGAGTGCAGACGGTGCATGCTGTTGCGTGCGTGGTGCATGCTGCCTGCTGAGTGATGTGGAGTGTAGACGGTGCTGTTGAGCTCGAGTGTCGTTCCAGTCGTCCTCGACTCCTCCCTCGCCAAAGTCTAAAGTCTTCAGCTGCTGCAGACTTGTGGTGCTGTCCCTGTCTTGTCACTTCAGTCGGCGTCGGCATCGGTGTCGGCGTTGTCTTGTCGTTAGTCGTCACTTCGTTAGTCATCATCACAGCCACAGTCCACCAGACACAGCTGACAGCAGCACGTCAGGTGTCGGCACAGCAATTTTTTTTTTCAGGTCAGTACCTCAGCGGGCCAACCCGCGCCAACGGGAACTGCCCACTTGACGAGCCAAAATTTTTGGCCCGCTCCGCAATTATTAGCTCTAAAAATAACATTATCTTACTATGACAAAAAATAACAAAAATAGGAAAGTAAAGATAAAGATTAAAAAAGAAAAAAGAAAAAGAAAAACACTCAAGAAGCTGCTCAAGTCGTTGGGCCGAGCAACCATCCCGTCGACCAGAACTCATAACTGCTCCAGACAATCTTCTCTTAGTCTAAGACGCTTGAATGATAGATTTGACTTAAGATTCCTATTAGCTTCCATCCGAACAACATAATAGATCTCTGAGAAAGAAAACGCAGATTTGCAGTGGAATTATAGCTCCAGTGGCGAAACATAGAGCCCCATTCCAAAGTAATCCCAACCACCTCTATAAGAGAAAAAAAAAAAAATAGTTCCCTCTAATTCTGCAATAGGGAGGAGGTGGTAGAGATGCTCATAAGAAAGTACAGGCCATACAGAATCTCCCTAGAGATCAAACATTTGATTACCGTAAGACATCATAGTTTATGGTATTATATTGTTGCTCTCCTAAAGAAAAATGAAGTAATGTCTTATTGAACAAAAAAAAAAAAGGGGGGGGGGGGGGTCCAGATCGTAGCTTCGAATACTCTAGGAGCAATTCTATAAGAAAGATAATGCAATAAGGGTTCCAGTCCATGAATGTCAGCCAGGCATGCTAATCTTGATGGAACCAAGATGGATACTCTAGCTTGTTGCCAACTTCCCTAGTTGCTTCTATGGGATTTCTTTGTTTTCAAGGAGGAGTTCAAAGGGAAAACATATTAATGATGTGGACTGACGCGATCATGACAGCGTCCTCAATCGACCAAACCGTGCAAGAACTGTATAGGATGATATAAGTACAACCTACCTTAGAACCATGGTTTTTCTAACTAAAGTATATGCTAGTCCCAAACCTGAATATAGATTATCAATATGGGAAAGATTGCATAAATATACTGATGAAGTCCATAATAGGCTTTGGAGTATTATTAGGGCCTTCAATGATAGTATAGTTGAACTACAAAAATGAGAAGGTGAACTATTGAATCATTTTAGATCAAGAGAATATCGTAATAATTGCATGATGGATTATGGTATGATGGATCTATAGGCTATGTAAGTCCATGATGGATCTTACCTAGTTTATTAGATAAAAATTGGCTAACCTTATTCAAACAAGAATTGACTCGGCATGGACCGCATGGTAAACTATCTATGGAAGCGTTTGTACCCAAATGCTACGTTATACAGTTTACAAAAGAAAGTATTTGATCGATACCCTATGTTGCCAAAAACGAGATATGAAACTACAAATAAGAGGAACAGTAAACCCTTCATATTCCAATCTATGTGGTGAACATATCCTTCCTTTTTTAGCCAAGGAAGTGATGAACGAAAATAGAGGGACATCCTAAAAGCAATAAATGATTTTAAAATAGCACCAAGCAGGTGGAACAACGAAACTTTTGGTCTGATAAAGAAAGAGAAAAGAAGAATTATAACTACATTAACTAGGGTAGAGCTGGCTCTCTCGTTTAAGCCGAATACCTTGCTGGTCAATCTGGAGAAACATTGAAGAGAAAAGCTAGATGAAATTTTATTGAATGACGAGATGTTATGGAAGATGAATCAAGGGAAATATAAGATAAAGGCAAAAACACGAAATGCCATCATGCCTTAGTCCTAGCTGGACGATCAAAAAGTAAGATTCGGGGTTTACGATGACATGGGAAATCAAATCATGATCCCTTATGATCTCGAAATTCTAATAAATAATCATTTAAGAGTTTGTTTACAACCTAAAAGTGATAGAGATTTCGGATAAATGTGAAGAAGTTTACATCAATGTTATCGGCTCATATCACATAAAGATTTCTATATTTAATTATTTTATTTAAATTATTAGATTTAGTTATATTATTATCTTTTATTTTGTAAAAATAATTTAGTTTTCTTTATTATTTTTAGATGATTAATTATTAGCTATTAGATTATCTTTAAATCATAGAGTCTATATTTGTCGTTTTCTTTATATTAATAGTTTCTTTTATTAGGGCTTTGAACATGATTAAGAGAATATTATTGAATTAAATTTTTTTTTTTCAAGATTGGAATGATTTTGTCTCCTTCATTAGTGGTGTGAGTTCATCATAAAATTCATTAGTGGTGAAAAACAAGTTGAGAAGATGTCAAGCGCAAGACAAAATTTGATCAAAGATGGAAAGAAAATTAAATTAGAAAAAAAAGGTTCTTTTTCTTTCTTTTATTTCTTTAGTTCTTGATATTTAATGGTGAATATCTTAACATATTTATTATAATTATTGTTTAATTCAGTTTTCTACTTTAATTTTCCACATTGTCATATATTGTTTTTCTTTCTTTAATTACTTCCACTTTCATGTCCTATGTCAAAAAGCATTATGAGTAATCATAAACCCTATGATGTATAAGCTCAGAGGAGGCTTATCTAATGAGAAAAATCCAAACTTAAAAAAGTGAAAAATTTCAAGCTTTTCGTTTTATTGGTCCACCAAAAGCTTTAAGCAAAGATAGGCTAGAATGTAGCCAATTTTAGGTTAATCTATAGAAGATTTAGTTTTACAAATTTACTCCCAATAGAGAATACTAGAGGAATTGAACCAAACTCTAATTATTTTGACTCAATGAGGCTAGAGGCAAATCATTTAAGTCAATTCGGACCCATAGGACTTTATAACAAAATTTATTAAATTGTTACAATAATCCTTGTAAATAGATTAAAGCCAAAATCATATTAGCTTCATTCACCTTAATCAAGTAAACTTAATTTAGAAAAGGAGAGCAATGGGGTAATATCTTATTAATAAATGAATTCATGTATAGCTTTTATACTTAAAAGAAGGTTAAGGGTTAGATGATAAAAATAAACCTAAAGGCTATTATCAAATTGAGTGGATTTACAAATTTGCCTTATAAACTTACAATTTCCCCTATAGATGGACCAACATAATCTTGTCTTATATCTATTTACTTCTATCAAAGTTTTCTTCAAACACCTCTGAAATTAATTTAAAACCAAGGGAAAAAAGGTAAATCTTCCATGGCCCCTTTCCTTATAAATAGCCTTCCTAACCTTGGACTTCATTCATTTACAAGAGTTTCAAAATCCTCAAGCACTCCTTCCTCTCAACTCTAGGGTTATTGGTAAGGTAAGTTGGTAAGACCTTAAATCTAGATTCTCTCTTCTTAGTTTATCATGCTATTCAAAAAATGATCCCAATTTGAATCTATCATCATTGCAAGAACAAATTGCAAGGGATTGGTTTAGATGACAATAGCTAAATAAGGTAAGAATGAATCCTAATAAGTTTGGAGATTATGGGTAGAAGTATAATATAGAGTTTATCGATTTGAAGGTACAGATTGAGTGAGAGTTAGAAGGACTCTTATTTGTGGTACGCTATGGATTTGTTAAGTGATTCTAAGGTAAACCTAAAACAATCTTCTTTATCTTAATCAAGTTTTGATTTTGGAAAAAACATAAATTAAATTAAGATATAGAGTTTATTAGCATAACAACTTCGTAGAAAGTTCAAGGAATCAATACTAGAGAGTTAGATTATGCAATACATTATGGAGAAAATAGATGATTGTTATTGTTTAGATGCAAACATAATTTAATAGGGAAACTAAGATGAAAAGATGGAATTTTTGACCTAAAGGAGAAACCCACATACCTAGACAAAAAAATAGATCTAATCCTAATTGACCTAGGCTTTAGCCTAGTTGACGCAAGCAAAAAATCAAGAGAAGGAAGACTAGTTGCTAGAGGTTAGTCAACCAATCCTAGTTAACCACCCTCAATCGACCTTACTTTATCTAATGTACCTAAATCCATGAGAGATTCCAAGCATGATCTATTGGATTAACACAACAATCTAAAAATATTTAGAGGTATATTTTTGTTTATTTTTTTTGTTTTAACTATCACAAATTTTGAAGTAATCTAAGTATTAACAACTATTGAAAGTTAATTCCAATAATCAAACTAGGTTGTTGAAAATTTCTAAATCGATGTAACTCACGATTTTTAGAATTCAATGAGTTAACATGATTATCCTGATATGACTCACAAGATAAATGAGTTAAAAAATTGCCACAACCAATTGAAAATAATTGATTGATAAGATTTGACTAGAGAAATCTAGCAACAATATGGGCTAAGGTCTCCACTCTTAAAGAGTTCTAGATTTTCAATACTAAAAGAGATAAAAATTATGTCTATTATAGAAAAGATGTTTTAAATACCCCCTAAAACCCCTAATAGCAAACTTGCAATTAAAAACAAGAAGATGCAAATAAAGATAACCCACCAATAATTAAAAATAAAGAAAAATAAGGTTCATCGAAAGAAACACTATTGGGAACATGGCAATGTTCTTAACCATGTACCTCACTAGTAATCCTTTGCTCAATATGGTTATGTTGTTGGTCATAATACGACTATATATCTGGTTGTATACCTCTATGTGATCTAATTTTGATTTTCGAACTCGACTTTCGATACTTCAACTCCCCTTGCAACTGGACCCATAATGTTATGAACCTTGAATCCTATCATTATTAGTTAGCATCTAGGTGATTATATAACTTGTAAGAACACCTCTTTTCACTTTAAGTTGGATTTTCAAGAAAAATTTGAGGGAAACCTAAAACTAAACCTAGTATGTGTAATCTATGGTCTCTAAATATTTGATTGATGCTATCTTATGAAATAAGAACTTGTTCAAAATTTTATTAAGGATCTAACTGAATTCTAAGTAAGCAAGTCACTACTTGTTTGTTGGATGCATGTATAGTATTAGAATTTTATTATTAATGTTTATGAATTGCGTTTATCGAATAATTTAGTTTGAGATTAGTGAGTGGTGGATTCTAAAGTCTAGGAATTTGTATGATTTAATTGGTTGTACATATTAAGGTTTTGAAATCTTCGGATTCATCATTATATTAAGATATTGGAATTTTAAGATTAATCATTACATGTTCATGGGATTAGTAATTTGATAGATGTTAATTTAGTTTCATGAGTAATAAATATTTCAAGAATTACGATTTATGTGATGGTTGAAAGTTAATGTACATTTATGGTTCTTGATTGATATGTTTGTTGTATTTAGTATATCTATTTAAGTTCATGTGTAGTGAGACATTTTTATGTATGCATGTAGTATCTCTAAATTGGGTTTAATATCTCACCTATTTGAAATTTGAAGGGATAAAGGTACAAAAAGTGCTTGTAGTTTTAGCTTTTAGCAATTTAGTATCTAAACTTTTATTTTTTTTTTGTGGTTTAGTGACTATTTCTTAAATTCTGTTTCAATTTAATATCTCTATTTGCAAAAAAATTAACGAACGTTATATGTTTTAAAAATTTGGTATTTATACTTTAGTTTTGATTATATTTTGGTGTTTGTACTTTAGCTTTGATGCATTTTAGTGTCTATTAACTAATTAATTTATAAAGAATCAATTTTCTTATTTTTATTATTTTTTAAATGAAAAGAAAATTATTTATATTCAATAATTTTAACCATACATAACTTTTGCATGTGATATCCGATTTTAATAAACTTTATATTATTGGAAAGTTCTTGATATCTACTTTCTATTGGAAAAATATGATCCACTATGTATTCGAGGATTATATAGACCAAGTAAAATTTTAAAATGGTCATAACTTTTAAATCACGTATCATTTGGTTTTGTAACATGAATTTTTAGACTTATCGTATAATACACCCTTTAGGTATTATTATATATATATTTTGTAGTGATTGGATATTGATTTTTTATAACTTTTTTATTAGATAAATGATTTTTTTTAATAACTTCGCAATCCCATAACTAGAAATCAAATGTTGAATGATTACAACCATATAATCATTAGAAAGATTGAGCTATAAGTTACTTAAAAACTATCATTTTTACTCAAAATTATATAGTTGAAAATATCCATTTTTAAGTGTATTATCGAATGGGTTAAAAAATTTGCATTTCAAGGCTAAATGATAGTCAGTAAAAAAGTTATGACTATTTTAAATTTTATCTAGTTTAGGTAGTTAAAGGAAGTGTGCTACATTTTATTTTCAAATAAAAGTATGTCTTATGATTTTCTTAATGATATAAAGTTTGCTAAAATAGGACATTGCATGCAAAAATTATATATGGTGGAAGTTACATATACAAAAATATATAGTTTTTTAAAGTTTCAATATAATTTATAAATTAAGAAAATTAAAAATTAACTTTTTATAAATCAATATGTGATTAAATACTAAAATACATCAAAACCATAGTATAGACACTAAAATGTAATCAAAATTGAACTATAAACACTAAAATACAAAAGAAATATAATAGTCGGTAATTTTCTGTTGATAGAAATACTAAATTAAAACCAAATTTAAGAAATAAACACTAAATCACAAAAATTGAAATTTAAACACTAATCTGCCAAAAGTTAAACAAACAATTAAATATTTCAAATACAAAGAATACTTAAAAGCACATATTGGATCTTTGTTGGGACTTGGGAGTGGGATTGCGGATAGAACGAGCCTAGATCGTGAGAGGTAGTACGCTAAATTTGGAATATAAATCCTAGTGGATAATAGAATTCAGATTTTAAAGTTTTCTAAAATTTTAATATGTCAGGTTACGACTATTACATATCCTCCTACTTGTTCATTTTAGGCATGGAAATCTTATTTAGATTAATTGAGAAAGAAATAATGGAGAGATGTTGGAGGCTTGTCAAGAATAGAGATGCTACCCTATATTCTCACATACTTTCTTTGCGGATGACATTTGATAGTTGAAGCAAAATGTAGAATCTGCAAGGTCATTAATCAAACACCTCTGTAATTCAGGGAATGGTTAGTGTTAATGGTAAATCAAGTGAAATATTCAATTTTATTCTCTGGAAATATTAAGGATGAAGCAAAGTAGGCTATTTAGATATCTTAAACCTTAAAAATTGTAGATTCCTTTGGTAAATATTTAAGGTTCCTCTTAACAAGCGGCTTGAAACTTAGATGCAGAGACTATGACTTCGTGTTAGAAAAGATTTAAAACATGAGCGGCTGGAAAGCAAGACTACTGAGTGTATCAGGGTTAACAGTCCTGATTATATTTATTCTAGAAGCCCTGCCCACTTATTATATGCAAGGATGTTCTCTCCCTAAGTCTTTGATTACAAATCGATAAAGCAATACGAAAATTTTGCAAGAATGGATCTGGTAATACACGGGAAATACATTGGATTAACCATGACACTATTATGGGACCACGTGTACCTAGTGGAATTAACGAGTTGAGAGAACTTCAACCACCATTTAAACCATAATGTTGTACTCCATCCACAACTACGACGATAAAAATCCCTTCAAACTTTCAGGACGCATCAAGATCTTCTCCTAAGCCATTAAGCAAGGGTTTTGCATACATCATCAATGGATTCAGAGGTGATCACTAAGACTTCTTGCACAAATCGTGGAGAGCATGCGATTTCATATCTGAAGAGGAAGAGAATCAACTCGCTACTCCCCCACACCTTGCTTTAATTTGGTTGGCAAGTTCTTTGGTGGTAGTCCTTTGTTGAGTGATATCAAAGACTTCTACACTTTTATGGGATTAAAAGGAACTATCAACGTGAGTTTGATTGACTCAAGATGTGTTTTGATTAGGTTTGCAGTTAGAGGACCATACACATCTTTGCAAGAAACCTAAACATCAAATTAGTTTATATTAGGTCTCACGAGATTATTGAAATGGACAAAGGACTTTGATCCTAATTATGAGTGTTCTATTGCTGCCCTGTGGAAAGCTCTTCTAAGGTTTAAGCTGCATTGTTTCCCCACTAAGAATATTGTATTCTCCATAGTTTCCACGTTTGGAAAGCCTCTTATGGTTGATGAAGCAACGTTAAAGTTAAATAGGCCTTCTATAGCAAGGGTCTTGCTGGAAGTAACATACGAGGAGATTGAAAAACAAAACTTGGATCGGAAGTGACAAAAGTGGATATTTTTAGGATCTTTTCTTTGAATAGGTCCCTAAATACTATTCATTTTGTTGCAAGGATTAGAGAAAAGATTCATTGATTATTACGCACCATATGTTATATGCATATAATGAGTAAATATTAATAAAATTTTAATATATATAGTTTATGAAATATACATGTGGTAGTTGTTTTGGAAATTATCGATTCTATTATCATATGTATAAAATTTTATTAGTACTTATACATCACGTATACATAATACATTATGTGCAATACTCAAATAATCTTTTCTTTTCTTTTTTAATTTTTTGCAAGATTGGGCATGATGAAGAAAGTTGTAAAAATGAATCTCCTATTTTACATTCACATGAAATTGAAAGGTAAAGGAAAGTTTGCTAAGAAGATGGAATTATGGGTTAAGCTTCTTCTAACTTCTAAGCAAGCTAACTTTTCCTTGGTTCAAGATTAAACACCACCACAGGCTTTATATTTTGTCCCTACGTGTTAATAGAGTAGACAATTTAATTTATTGTAAACTAAAGGAACTTTACAACTTTTGTGAAGTTTTTGATCAATGGATCCATTGTCAGCTTACTTATTGGGTTGGTGTTGTTGAATCCATGTTTGGCATCTCAATACTATAAATGAATATTAAATACTTATTTTGTATATAAATTCTAGATGATTTAAATGATTGATTTCAAAAATAAAAAGTTTTTATTTTAACTTTGCACAAGCATAAACCTTCATATAGTTATCCCATATAAGAACATTGCCTAATTGCTATGCCATAAACTTTGTAGTCCAACTAGACATTATTAAGTAAACATAAAATTAATCTCAAGTAAATCCTAAATGGATTAGCTAAGCAAGTAGCTTTTGGTTGGCACTTTATAATGGTGGCCTACGAGTGTGTAGGACATATGGCCCCTTGTGGATGAGAATGACTATAATGCACGTTCATGGGTAAGTAATGGTGAGCTCACCACCCAAAACTCAGTTTCTCGTTGATCCACTCACAAGGGTCCATCCCCCTCCAACCCCCCCCCCACACACACACACATATTAAAAAAAGAAAGAAAGAAAGAAAGGGAGTGAAATAGCTAGATGCGATGGGTCAATGATAAGTAAAATGAAATAAAAGTTTAACATTTCACTCACCTTGCAAATAAAATTACCATATATAGTTACAAATATTCCAATTGTTAAATGTCAATTTATTTTTACTTACGACATAGGATTTCATGTGGAATGAATCTTTTTCTTTCTTGTTTTCTCAAGAGGATCAAATCTAACCAACAAAGAGTGGTCATGGTGATGGGATCCAATGAAACGGATGGTTGAATTAAAACATAAACTTTGCTTAATAACAATTTGCACTAGGTCCCTACTTGAAAGTACTGCTCTATTCAGTAACATGTATAAAGTAATTGAATGTAATGTAATTCATTACATGTAGGAAGGCAAAAACAACATTAATAGACAATAGTGATGTCCCATTGGGCATAATGATTAATAAGGTCAAGAGAAAAGGTTAATTTTTCTAGGTTGATGGCAAGTTTAGACAATCGTGCAGCTTTTGGAAGACAAATAGATGAAAGACAATATAAGATCATTATGAAATCAAGAGTAGGAAAGACTAGTAGGATGGAAATATTAGCACCTATAAAGATAGGCTAGTGGTGAAGAGCTTCACTCAACTTTTTTTTTATCAATTATAAGAAACCTTCTCTCCATTAGCAATCTTATAGTTAGGATTTTTCCTGCTATAAATATAGAAGTGCATGTTATAGTTTTTGGATTTGCAAATCTACCATGGCTACAAAGTGTATAAGCAAACAAGGTCCATTTGTGGACTCAAGCTACTTTCAAGGACTTGGGGACTTGTAGTTTGACGAGGCAAAGAAGTTCAACTATGTAAAAAACCTAAAGAAGCCTTATATTCATGGGAAGGTTCGTATGAGTGTCATTCTCTTTTTATTAGTATTTTATTTACACAACATTCACTTGATCTAATGAAATGACTTATCTAGCCTAGTCCATGAAGATGTAACTATCAAGTGTGCTTGTGAAATATCCAAAAGTGAAAAACATTAAAATAAAATAAAACATGTCATATTGAAATAAATAAAAGGGAATCTATAAGAAAGATGAAAAAACTACAATAAATAGAGATACATCAAAATATGTGGATAACCTAGTTTTTTTACAATGCACATATTATTACTGTATATATGTGTGTGTGTGTGTGTGTGTGTGTTTTCAAGAAAAAGGTAGAAGTGTGAATGAGGGAATCTAGCACAATCGAATTATAAGACCCTAGTACTTACTAACTAAGTGTATTTAGGTAATACACTTCAAGTGAAGACTAAATCATATATTATTTGCTATTACAATGGTAGAGCTTTATAAAAATGTTTTTATAACTAAGAAATAAATTTATTACTAATTAGGTGTATTTTGGTAATACACTTCAAGTGAAGATTAAATTGTATATTATTTGCTATTACAATAATAGAGCTTCATAAAATTGTTTTTATAAATAAAAAAGAAATTTACCTTTTAAAGTTATCTCGTTGAAAGGTGTTGGAGACTAAGTTGTCAAAAATGAATTTAAAAACATTTATCAGCCAAACTATTTTTCTTTAAAGCTGGCTTTTTCAAATTATAGGAGAAACCTATTCACAATATCTTTGTGATTTCATTAAGAATATCTTTTCATAAGAAAATAAGTTAAAAATGGAAAGTGCATTTGCCAACATCTGTGATTACTTATGACCAATGTTTATTTTTAAAACTCGAACCAAAAGAGTTTTTACACCTTATTTATCTAGTAATTAGTGATAAGATTAAAAGAGATTGCTTTACAAAATTTTGTTTTACCATTAGATATAAAGATTCATTCCATAACGAAGATGTAGGAGCTTAACCCTATAAATTGAAGGTTACAAAGTCTTGAAGATATGCATGTTACATATGTGACTAAGTATTGCTAGCAAGAAATATTGTGAGAATTGGACTTTCAAGATATTGTTTTTCTACTAGCTAGCTTTAGGGAATTTTATCTTGTATTGTGTTTTCTAAAAAGAGTGTTGAAGATGTTATATGTTGTCCTTGTGAGTATTTTCATAGGCTTAAAGTAGAGAAGTGAAAGTGCTATGAGGGCATGTAAAGGCTATTAGGGATTAGGCTAGTGAGAGCCAAGAGAACTTAAGAGAAGTTATGTAATCATAGTAACAATAACTTCTACTAAGCTTTGATGGAGTTATAACAATTGCAGAACACTTTTGCACTTTTGTTTGAAATATTAAAGTGGATTCCAATGGTTGAACCGATAGTGCTGATAGAAAGAATGAAAGTAGAATGCCAAACCTCCATATATCTGGGTGCAATTCTCTTCCTTAATTTGTTTATACATAAATTATGCATTTCTTGTTTGCTATTATGCTTTAACTTGTGAAATTCAAACCTTTACATTAAGGTAGAAGCAAGCAGATGCGTATAACTCTAATATTATATTAAGTACATCCATAACATAATTTAGTTAAGTAGTTATTCGATTTTGAGCTTAAAATTTGCTAAATAACCAATTCGCCTTCTTCTTTGTTGTCACTCTAAGGCCTACAAAATATATTTAAGAAAAGTATCTCTTCTCAAGATTGAAAACACGATTTATATGAAATATCTAATATATAAAATAGTCAATGATATATTTGTAGATATGTACCTGTGATATATGTGAAAAAAATTAAATATATCATTATAATCAAATATAAAATATAAAATAATTGTGTAATTAAACTTTATACATGATGATTAAAAAATTTATACATAGATGGTCTTGAATATGCTTGAATCTTCATTGCCATGATAGAAACAAACATAAAATGGTCTTGATTATGCTTGATTCTTCATTGCCATGATAGAAACAAACATAATTTATTTTTTTTGAGTCGAAAATGAAATATGAAGAAGTTGAAATATGTGATGGTTAAGATAGACTAATAGAGTACTCTAATGAAATGGAAAGTGGATTATGTGGGAATTGAATTATTAGGTGAATGAAACAAATAATTGGATAGGAAAAGCCATTTGTGGGTTTGAAAGCTAAAGGGAAGTTGGAACATGAGAAATGATGAAAACATGAATGTGAGAAACTAAAGGAAAAATGGAGCCTCTAAAATATTAAAAGCTTAATGTAATTTGTCAAAAAAAAAAAGAAACCTCTAAAATTGTGGCATTTTACCTTTTAGGTATCTCTAGGAACTCCATGACCAAAACATGAATTATAATATACAACATAGAAAATCTTAATTATATTATAGGATAAACCTCAAAAATAAAAATTTAGAATAATGTATAAAAAGGGATAAAAAAGAAAACCAAGGGAATCCTCAAAAACCATCCCCTAAATCTTGTAGAAACACAAACACCCCTCTCCCCTCCTTCCCTAACCACACTACCCAATTAACACAACTATTTTCTTTATTTAACTACTTTAGCTCCAATATTTGTGAAAAATCCTTAATTGATTAATTTTTAAATTATAAAATTGACATAAATTAATTAGCTAATAAACTTATAAAAAACTCATAAATAAGAAAGGAATAAAATTAAAATGAATTTACTAAAATTTATTTAACTATTTTTCTATAGGATATAATGAAGATAAACGGATCAAGAACAACTTTTAGGCAAAAATAAGAGTGCAAAGATGCTTTTTGTTGTTTGTGCTTTTGTAAATTAGTTGAAAATTAGTGGGGGACAAATTAGTGGATTGAGACATGGATTCAAAAATTGTAGATAGATTATAGTCATGATGACATGATAACTAATGTGAGATGATTATGGTTATGGTAATGGGAAATAGAATCATCCCTTGCAAATATCTATTGCAAATGACAAGTACTATAGGCCTAATTGTATTATTTGTCACAAGTGGTGAACTGTAGTTTTGTTACATAATAAAAAGTGATATTTGAGTACCTTAGGTGTCAAGATTATGTTGTTGTGATTCACTTAAAATTATATTATGATAAACATTGTTGATTGCATTTAGGTAATATGGATTATATGTGTTTGTTTGATATGGCATTTGTGTATGTGCATAAGTATAGTATTTGCTAGCCTTTTGGCCCATCCTATTTAGGGAATTGTCTTTCAAGTAAAATAAAATTTGAACTTGAAGATTTAGAGAGTATAAGAGATGAGTCTTACTTATTCTTATCTCTAGCCATACCCTTTGGGTTTGAAACATTAGAACCAATAACCTATTAGAAATATGCATGAGATATGTGTACTTTTAAGATGACTTGAAATAGTTCCACTTAGCTAAAATTAAGTTAACCTTGATTAGAAGCAAGTCAATTTGGTTAGGAGTAGGTCAACATAGTTATGAATTCGTCAACTTAGCTTGGCTAACTTGTTAAATAAATAAATAAATATAAATAGGTTATAGGAAATTAAAAGTTAGAAAATAATAACTTTTATAAGAAATAATTAAGATACCTTAAAATACATTATATGTCTATCATATCAAATCCCATTACAATAGTGTTATATAACCTTAAAATATATCAAATTTCGACAATCCTTAGTGGTATGACATATGACTCTACGATATTGGAAAATTTTAGGATTTATCCTCTCTTTTGTTGTAGGCAAATGCTCAACCCTTAACAACTTAATGTTCTTATATTATAACGTTAATCAAATGTGATGTGTACTTTACCCATTGAGTATGGGAAAGAGGAGCCTCTATGAAATTTCTTTGCATGTCATTCCTTGGCTTCTTGCCACTCATAAATCTTTTTCCTTAGGTCGAGTTTATGAATACTATCCATTTGTTTAGCTTGCCATCTTGTCCTCATTAACTTGTAATAGAGTTATGAGTCCTTCATGTGCTCCCAAGGAGTGCAATGCGAAAAAACATAAGTAAAGCTTTTGCAAATGGATGATGTACTTAGTGAGCATCCCATGAATGCAAATTTTTACTGACACTTTTTCATCTCAAACATCTTGTATGTTTGAGGAATGTTCTTTGAATCACTTAATATAGTACAAGAGATATATTTATGACTTCTTTTTTATTCGTCCCATGTTCGTGATTACTCATTCATGTGTAGAGAATAAATTTTTGAGGAACATCTAGCCTAGGGTCCCTTGAGAATCAATTGATCCAAGACATAGATTGACATACCAAGATATATATATATATAAAGGACTTGGAAAACTCCTTTAGCCAAAGATTATTGAAGCCACACACCTCAAAGAGTCATAATGAATTTGAGAAGATAATACTTGATACTTCCTTACTTGTTATTAAATTTCATAAATTTTAGACTCATTTAGCCTTTAGAGTATGACTTGCTAGCTACTTTCTAATGATAAGGAAATTTGAGGTCTAGCATTGGTAAAAGACTTGTGCATTTTTTAAATACACATTAAGTCTTCTTTTTTTCTTTTTTAGGGGGGGGTGTGTAGGGGGGATGATGGAGGATCTTAGAGGTTAAACATTGGCCTTTACTTGAGAGGTTACTATAGAGTTGCAAAAGCACTTGTGCCACCCATAAATGTCTACAAGTTTAATGAGAAGATGAAGAACCTCTAGGATGGCTTCTCGTATTCTTTGTTAGTGGTGCCTAATTAGTATAAGCCAATGGAAAAGGGTGCTTACTCGTGATCTTCTCAAGGAGCATCATCATCTCATCTACATGTGCATGATTGGGTTGATCCTGGCAAGTAACATTCTAGTAATGTAATTGTAGAAACTAGTAAAGTAACACAGGCTTATGTAGTAGTAACAAACATCCAAAGCAGCAATTACTTGAAAACTTATGCAACATTAACAATCATCTAAAGCAGTAATTGCTTGGAAATAATTAGGAAAATATCGAGAACTTTGGTGTTCTCCTCAATTGGTCATAGCATCAGCAAAACTTTTGCGAAGCTCTCTTATGCTACTATAGGAGTAGTTTTTTCTTATACTAGAGGATTTTGCTCAACAAGATCAAAATTGGTTTCTTGCTCTTAAGAGGTACCATTAGCTTATCACTTCGAATCAAGTTCTTCTTTCCTTAGTGGAGTTGTAAACTATGTGTAGGTTTGATGTCCCTCATGGTCGATGATGTGTGTATTGCATGATATCGTACTTCAGGTGACTTTGGAGAAATCTTGAATTAATGACTCATTGAGGGATATGATTAAATAAAAGCATGGGAAAGAGAATATGCAATCTCAATAGCCAATTCACACTTATTATATATTGAGGAGCTTAAAACACTGACTTCATTACTCTTTAGCAATAGCTAGGTGTTCATTGTCTAGTTGGGTGTTGATCCTTAAGCATAGAACCTTAGTAGCAAAATTATGTTTTTGTGATATCCCAAATTCTCGCAACATGAGGAGGAAGAGGTGATTATCCGTAGATTATGAAGCTTAACATCGTCTGTTGGATGACTCCAATAATAGGTGGATAAATTAAGCTATGACAACATCATCTATTGGATGGCTCTAATGAAGCAACAAATCAGGTGTAGCCTCTTTTGTTATAGATTTTCCCTCTTAGACTTCCTATATTCCAAGTCTCTAGATAAGTTTATTGAGTGCACAAGCTTGCTAAGAAGAGTTGAAAGTGGTTGGATCAATTCAATGGCTTACCAAGTGAAGTCTCCTTAAAACATCTCTTTATAGATGGGCCTAACTCTCTAAAACATGTTGTTAATCTAAGGAATCATCACATTCTATTATTGGGCCAAACCTAAACCAAATTAAACCTCTATAGAAGGAAAACAAAGTATAGTGATTTATGTCTAATGGGGCTATAAACCATGTTGTTAATCTAATGGGAATGTTTAGGGTTTTATGCTTTTAGCATACTTGACCAACTTTTCTTTTTCCTTTCATTTGGGTTAGACAAGTAGGATTTTGTAGCTTCTTTCTTCAATTAAATTCTTCAAGAGGCCTAATCTTAAATCGTGATCTTGTCCTAATTTCACCATTTGCTATTTTTTTAAATAAAAAAAACCTAGATTATTGGTAAAAAGAAAATTGAATACTTATAATTCTACTTATTAAATTTATATTGAAATTGAGCTTTTATAATTATAAACATACGAAAATAACCATAATAAACCGGATTGATTGTATCCTATAATGAAACAACACTTAAAATTGAGAATGACTTAAATTACTATGTGTACTACAGAACTGAAAGATAAATATTTACATATATTCATAATTATTCACACTTTTATATCTCTTTGTCATTTAAAGGAGTAGATTTTATTTGAAACAATTAAAAAATGATATATTTCATAGTAATCATCGATTTAAAATTACGTCTACCTTATATCTATACAATTGCATGTAAACGACGATCAAATTATTTCTGGATAGTTTTAATCAATGCCTCTCCTTGACGGTATCATATATTTGTCCCACGAAGTTTTGTGTCATTTTGGTCCAAACTTGCAATTGGTACTCCATGCAGCATCGGAGAAGGACAGCTCCCGCCCACCGCATATGGGGCCTACGCTGCCAAATGAATGCATCGACAGGAAATGCTAAACAAAGCTTCTTTCTGCTATTGCTTTCCGTATAACTATAAATACATCCCAAAAACTATTAATTAAATATAAATAAATTATTAAGATCATTATAATTTAAATAAGATAAATATATCAAAAAATGATTTGACATTTTATGATTAGAAAAAGGAAAAGAAAAACACATAAATAACCTTGAGAGCCCTAAAGCAGCACATGGTAAAATTAAATTTATTCGTCAGTCAATATTAATCAATAATTTAAGAGGTGTTAGGTGTTGCATTAGGCTAAAAGCTGTAGCTTAGGAAAAGTCTACACAGCTAATCACCTCCTTTTGAGTGTTCGACCCACCCAAACAGATGGCCGTGACCTCCCAATCTTGATGCACATAAGCAGGGACCCACAGGTGTCATCATCGGTGGGTCCAGTCTGACGTATCATCGGGTCATGATCGTAATTTCCATGGTCCCAAAACACGGTGATGAAACCCCACATATTTACTCTTTTTTTTACTATAATTCTTTTTCGGATATGAGCCAGCCAATTAATGCCAGCGGATTTTATGGCCATTCACTCACTTGACTTACGGTAATGACTCCGGTTTATTTATTGAAACGGTTTAGAGAGAATCGGTTGGGTGGCCTCAGTTAAAGGAGATTCGGATCATTTCATTTATATATAATGTTTTTTAAATAGATTTATACAGTTATAGAAAATACTATTAATCCGACAAATCTTATTAGATCAAAGAGGCCATAAGCACTCAAATCTTTTCTTCTCATCTAACATAATTTCAATTTTTTTTTTTTTTTAAAAAAGGGTATTAGACCATAAAATCTCTACTATAAGAAAATCAAACAAATACTTAAACAAAAAACCATCTTAATTGTCTAAGTATCGTAAAGTTAATGTTCAAGACTCTCTTATTTATCATTTATACATTAAAAACTTTAAAATTATGTGTTCATTATCTCTCTCATTTTTTTCTCAAGTTATTTTATTATATGTTAACTCTATATCGCTTTTTTTAAATTATTTATAATACAACATTCTCGAGATTATTACAGATTCCTCCATTACACTCTTTAACCTTTTTTTATATTATAATTTAGTTAATTAACGTTGTATCCGCGTATAACAGTTCAAATTTTTAGGGCATAAGTGAATATAAGCGTTGAAATTATTAGGTGATGAGCTGAATGATACAGAGAAATCGTAAATTCGAGTAATAGTTCAACCATTCCGGTATTGACGATGGAAAAAGGAAAGCATACCCGTACACGACCCCAATGGCTATATTAATATTATGCGAGTCTGGTTTTCGTAAAAAAGAATGTGTGATTTTCTGGGAGTCATTAACGTAAAAGCTAGAAAAGTTGAAAACAGAACACCATTCCATTCCGAAGTCACAAAGTCTCACTCTCTCTTTTCTTTCTCCGCTCACTCGACAAAATTTCCTCCACCAAAATAATTTCCCATACTCAATAATAACACATGTCTACAAAAACAGCCTACAAGCAAGAAACTGACGATGACCGCAATGGACGCACAACAACCGTCGGATCAGAACCCAACGCCGTAGTTCAGCACGAAGGAGAAGACTCAACTAGCATCAGCGCTCCATCGCCACTCGCGGTCGCAATTCCTATGAAGGACGAGCCGGAATCTTCTGAAACGCCGCAGCCACACGCGGTCTTTTCCATGGCGCCGCTACCCACGACGTCTGTGCCGGCACAGACGCCGGTGACGAAGAGGTCGTCGAAAGACCGGCACACCAAGGTGGAGGGCCGCGGGAGGAGGATAAGAATGCCCGCTACTTGCGCCGCCAGGATCTTCCAGCTGACTCGGGAGCTCGGCCACAAGTCTGACGGTGAAACAATCCGGTGGCTCCTCCAGCACGCCGAGCCCGCCATCATCGCCGCCACGGGTACGGGGACGGTCCCAGCCATCGCCATGTCGGTTAATGGCACGTTAAAAATCCCCACCACAACCACCAACTCTGATTCTCACACCTCCGGAAACTCGGATACCGGAGACCCGCCCGGGAAGAGGAAGCGGAAGCGGCCCGCAAACAGTGAGTTTGTTGACGTAAGCGAGAACGTAACTGGCTTAACGGCCGTAACTAACTCGACTGCTACGACGCGCTTCGCGCCAATAATAAGGAACCCTAACCAGCAGATGCAACAGGGTGTAGTGCCCATGTGGGCCTTACCGGCAAACGGCGTCGTTTCGGGCGCGTACGTGATGGTTCCTGCCATGGCCATGACTTCTATTTCAGCATCCTCAATCCGGCCTCACGTAATAGCTATGGCGGCGCGGCCAACACCTAATCTTTCCACCAGGCCGATTTCGAATTTCGTGTCGGGGAGAGAAAATGACTCCGGCTCAGGAAACCTGAATTTGGGTTCAAATACGAAGCAGGCCGATGAACCGGAGACGGTTCTGGTCCCGAGTAGTACTTCGGCTGCCTCTGATGCGGCTACTACTACACAGATGCTTAGGGATTTCTCACTGGAAGTTTTCGACAAGCAGGAACTACAGTTGATGTCTAGCACTTCAAAGAGGTGAAGACTGTACCAAATAAGGTGAAGCAGTGTTGAATTTGGTATTTCTGTGTGCATTTCATGGAAGTTAGTAGTAGTGGATTTGGAGTTTTAGCTTACTGTGTTGTGAATGCAATGTTTAATGGCGTATATTTTGAATTCTCATGCAACGTGAAAGTGTCTTCCTAATGAATTTTATGGCTTTAGATTTAGATTTCTATTTATATTTCGTATCTATTTCATGCTGTATCTAATAATATGGAGGCCATGTACATGGTATCGGGAAATTGTCCCTTCTACCTCCATTAACTGGATGAAATATTTATGCTTTCCTATCTTCTAGTACGATCCATTTATTATTTCTGCAAAATGATTGCTATAAATCTATGTTGGGGGTTCAAGGTGAAAAGTGAAATATCAAGACTATTTAGCATAAGCTTCATCTATTTTACTTTGTTATGATGCATGCAAATGGTTTGGTTTGACATTTGATTAACGATATCTATTTTTATACGAATATTCATTGATAGTATTCATCTACTTGTCAGATGGGTGCTCCAAGTGTATCATGTGAAACATAATGTGCCCATTTGGTCGTTGTATTCCAAAGGGATTCATTCTATATTTTAGGTATGTTTGAATGGGTGAAGCATATTAGAGAATTACAGTTTTCAAAGTGAAGTCAATAGTCATACATTTTTAAGTCCGACCATTCCTCGTATTCACAGTTGAAAGCCACTTTCTATCTCATAACAAAGTTTATTCCATTAATTATGAATAATGACACCACTTGCATAGGATTGAACAACGAAATCTATAAGACGCTAAAATTTATTGTATCTTAAATGGTTAGGAAGATTTTAAAAGCTGTAATCATGAGTTAAGATGTCGAGCTGCCATCTTATCCTTCATGGAGCCACCCAGCTTAGTACATGTACTCTATATTTCATAACTTAAAAATATAGGGTACTTTACAATTTTTCAAATATATGTTAGTCGCACAAACTTAACGTGTACAGTATTGTTAATACATATAATTTAATTTGATAAATATAATAAAAATTTAATGAAGTTAGTCTCATGTATAACGATCAATGATATTATCGATCAAAACTTGGTCGGATAGTCTAATGTATGTTGAATCTTTAATTTAAGTTAGTCTTATGGTTTATGCATATTGTATTTTTTTTTCATTATTTTATGTTTTTATTTTATTGAAATTCGTATTATTTGTATTTGTCATACTTTGCATTTAAACTCAAATACTATCTTATAGCTCAAGTATTATGATTATTAATATGAATGGCTAATAATAAGTTATTAAAAAATGTAAGAGGATTCACAAGCTTCGTAAGGTATTACACACCTTATAAATTTTACAAGATCTTATTCCAAATTTTAAGACTAAAAATTAATATATATTAATATTATTTATGAGTTTCATAGTACAGGAAATATACATAAATTATTATAAAAGGTAATAAATAAATAAAATAATTAACTTTACGAGAATCCTAAAATTGAAGAATCCGTCCCCAATGCTTAAGGGTCCAAAGCATAAAAAATAAAAAGGTCAAGGTGCTCCATTGGAGATGGTTTATGAATATATAATAACAGGATAAGGCATAAAGGTGGAACCTCTACTCTACCTAACCTACACTCCTCATCCTCCTAGAATTAATGTTTCTTTATTTCTTCTTATTTCCATTCTATAATTTGTTTATGGAGCGATTTTCAGCAAGTATCTGTTTCCTCAGTTTGTACAAACAATATAATAATAGAGTGCATTAATGATCTTCATAACCCTTAAGTACTTGTTAATTGTATTAAAATGATAAAACTTTTAATGCTATTCAATATAAGTATAAACTTTAGGAAAAAGTAAGTGTATAATAAGTAAAAAGATTTTTTCTTTGGCACTTTAATAACATTTTCAAGAACACATTTTAATATTTTCTTATTAAATAAAATTTAAAAAAGTATATATGTATATATATATATATGTTTGTGTAGTCCATAATATATATATTTGCCAGTAATATTAGTTATTAGTATCTTATTGCCAGATACATGCTGGTCTTTATTCCAAAATACAAATAGATTTGGAGAGATGTATTTGAAAACATGGACTCTTTTCTAAATATATAATCAATATTTAAAAAAAAAAAATTTGTTAAATAATCGTGAACGAGTGCTTTCACTTAAGGATTAAATGGGAAAAATTCCATTTCATAATATTTTATCTCTTGCTTTTAGGTAAATCGTGTGAACATTTTTTTATAAAATGTAAAAAGTTACAATTTTTTTATACTAATGATATAATATCCGATTTTACGAAAAATTGAGAAACCTTCATCACCCTTATTTCAACACCACATAACATAATATTACCTCTACGCTCTACATGACGAGAAAATTAATGCATTGGGGGGAATTCTTTTGTTTTTTTTTTTTTTTTTGGGGGGTTCTCGGGGATTGGGGAAATGAGCACGTGGTCACGTGAGCTGTAGAGACAATAAAGGGATGACGCACGTGTGAGTTGGGGACAGCATAGGAGCGGGTCAAACAAGAGTTAAAAAATGAAATAAAAGAAGCAATTTGGGTTTCTTTTTCTTTAAAAACAAAAAAAAAAAAAAGAAAGAATGGGGCCCACCTCGTCTAAGTATTGTGAGTTCGGACCCCAATGACTGGAAGGGATGGGGCCAACACAGAGGGACCATCCGTGCACTATTCACAAGGCGGCTGGTTGTGGACTCGGTGGTTGGTGGTCCCTCCCTCTTTCTGTGTACAGCTAATAGAGTCTACTTCCTGGTTTAAGGGCCCCATCTAGACGTCCGACACGTGGCTGTCGTCCAGTGCCCATAACGTGGGCCACTCTACGCACCAAATGCTTTTTTTTTTTTTTTTAAGAAGACTTCTACAAGAGTCGGCACTCCTCTCTAATACGTTATGTTCGGTAATGCAATGCGTAAAGCGATGCCGAAGCGGATCGAACTGGCGGATAAAGATGTGTTTGGTAATAAGAATGAAAATGGGCAATGGGGTGAAATGACAGAGCGATTTTTCTTTCCTTTTTTTTTTTTTTTTTTTTTTTAAGACCAAATATTGCCCTTCTAATTTGGGGTAAAATGGGAAAATGCGCGAGGAAAAATTCATGATGTCACTAATGTACTCTTAGTAATAAAAGAACACGTTACACGACAAAGCAATATGACAGGAAGGTTTTCCGGCTAGGGATATCGAAACTTTTCTTATTTTCCTCTTCTCTTACATTTTAAAAGGGCAAATGTTTCCCTTTAGTTTATAGGAAAATAAAACAATTTCACACTTTATTTATAGCAACTACAAATTTTATGAAAAGGAAAAATATAGAAATGATACTACAAAAGCCTCTCATTTTAGGATCTATTCTTTTTATTTTTCTCATTTTTTGTTTATCAATTCTGGACTTTTTTTTTTAAGAGTTGGATAGCATTTCTATCACTTTTTATTACAAAATATCGTTAAAATATGTCACTATGCAGCCCTATTTTATTCTATAGAATAAAAATAAAGCATAAATGTTGAAAGAATAAAATAAAAAAGATTTACATATTTAAAGTGCATGTTTCTCTACCTTTTATTTTCTTTATTGACAATGAGGCTATTGAATTTAAAGAATTAAGAATCTAAAACTCCTGACAAAACTTATAATTTATGCAATAAGAAAAAAACTGAGGATAAATTATATAGATTTCTTCTAAAAACTTTCGAAATTATACGAATATTTAAGCTATTTGATGCACAAAACCCTAAGTATATCAAACTTAAAACCCGTCGATCGTAATTGAAATTGGAATTCTCACGAATCGTCTTAAACAAGTTGTAATTCGTAACTAGACTTCAACCATACCTATTGATTGAAACTTAAGCTATTAATGATTTTCCCAAGCGTTTGTGTCGAAGAAAACTATGGAGTTCTTTCTTAAAGAACAAGAGAGAGCTTTTCCATGAAAAGATATGTTTTCAATAATATGATAATTGTTTTTGTTTCCACCTATTGCCGTGATATATAATGCTATCACATGACAAAAGGATATCTTAAGTTTCCAAACATAGCTAAATCGACCTTCCTTCCTAATGACTGAAATCTTCTAACTAAATATACTATAACACAAACCAAACAAATAAAACAAATCATAACACATAAAACTGAGTGCTTCTCCCTTTTCAGTTCAAGTTTCCTATTTTTCAAACTAATTTATTCTAAGACTTCTATATCCTTGCATTCTTCCATGGAAACATGAATCAAATTGATAAATGTTGGTTCTTCTTTAGTGTAACTTGATTCATTCGCTTGTAGGTCCATGACTAATCCTTGTAAAGCTTCGTTCATCTGCTTAGCTCTATCTCGAGTCATTGGGCCTCTAATACTTTGCAATGGATCTTAGGATTTTGGTTCCTTTCTTTTAGATGCTAGTTGATCTTCATCATCCCCTCCTTTCTCGAAAAGATTCGTCCTCGAATCACTTGCATCATAAAGAGTAAGATAAAAAACATTAAAAGTTGTGCTTACATTACCATAGTGATTTGGCAAGTCAATCTTGTAAGCGTTGTTATTGATGCGCTCCACTACTTGGAAAGGTCTATCTCCCTTAGGATGCAATTTAGACTTCCGCTGCTCTGCAAATCTTTCCTTTCTTAAATGCACCTAAACTTAATCTCCTGGATGAAACACGGTCTTGATACATCCCTTAGTGGCTTGACGAGCATAGTGCTTGTTTTTCTTTTCAATGTTAATCAGAACCTAAGCATGTAATTCCTTAATAAATTCTGCCTTTTTCTTTTCATTAAGATCAACAAACTCGTTAGTGAGTAAAGGCAAAATATCCAATGGGTTTAAGGGATTAAAGCCATATATAACCTCAAATGGAGAATATGATGTAATAGAATGTACTGTCATATTATATGCAAATTCTACATGAGGCAAACATGTTTCCCATTGTTTCAAGTTCATATGAAGCACAACATGCAATAATGTTGAGAGTGTCCTATTGATTACTTCCGTCTGACCATTAGTTTGAGAATGTGCAACAGTGGAAAACAATAACTTGGTGCCTAGCCTATTCCACAAGGTTTGCCAAAAATGGCTCAAAAATTTTACATCCCTATCACTCATAATGGATTTAGACAAACCATGTAACCGTACAATCTCTTTAAAGAACAAGTCAGCAATATGTTATGCATCATTAGTTTTGGAACAGGAAATGAAATGAGCCATTTTACTAAACTTATCAACAACAATAAATATGCTATCTTTGCCACTTTGAGATCGTGGTAACCTTAATATGAAATCCACAGAGATGTCAATCCAAGGTTGATTAGGCACAGGCAATGGAAGGTATTCCCCATAGGGCATCACTCTGGACTTAACCTTTCTACATGAATGCACTTATTACACACACTTTATACATCATGTTTTATCTTAGGCCAATAAAAATGTTCATGCAAAATGTCCAAAGTTTTTCTAACACCAAAGTGTCCCATTAAACTGTCACCATGTGTCTACCTCACCAACAATTCACGTATAGAACTTTTTGACACACATAACCTATCTTTCTCGAATAAATACCCATCATGCTTATAAAAGTCAGCATATCTAAATTCAGCACAAGTGACCCAAATTTGACCGAAATTAGCATCATTCTCATACAATTCTTTTATGTATTCAAATTTAAGCAGTTTAGTATGTAAAGAAGTCAAAAGAGAGTACCTTCGAGATAGTGCATCGACCACCACGGTTTCCTTCCCTTGCTTGAACTTAATCACGTATAGAAAGGTCTCGATGAACTCTAACCACTTGGTGTGCCTATTATTCAACTTATCCTGAGTTTTCAGGTACTTTAAACTCTCATAATCTGAATGAATGATGAACTCCTTAGGCCATAAGTAGTGTTGCCACGTTTGCAGTGTCCTTACTAACGCATACAATTCCTTGTCATACATTGGGTAATTTAAAGCAGCACCACTGAGTTTTTCACTAAAGTATGTGATTGGCTTGGAATCTTGCATCAATACACCACCAATACCTTTCCCAGAAGCATCGCATTTAATCTCAAATACTTTATCAAAATTAGGCCATACTAATAAAGGTGCGTTAGTTAACTTACCTTTCAAAGTTTGGAATGCCTGCTCATGCACTTCAGTTCACTTGAAGTCGGCATTCTTCTTAATAAGGTCATTGAGAGGAGTAACTATAGAACTGAAGTCCCTCACAAATCTCCTATAAAAACTTGCTAAGCTATGGAAGCTCCTGACCTCATTGGCATTCTTCGGTGTTGACCATTCCTGGATCGCCTTTACTTTCTCCTCATCTACGGCTATTCCATTTGCACCTACAATAAAGCCAAGAAAAACCATAGTTTCCACACAAAAGTGCACTTTTTTAAATTAGCATGCAACTGGTTTTCGCTCCAAACATTAAACACACATTACAGATGCTGTGCATGATCATCTAATGTCCTACTGTAAATTAGAATGTCATCAAAGTAAACAACAACAAATTTTCCAATAAATTGATGCAAAACATGATTCATTAGCCTCATAAAAGTGCTAGGTGTGTTTGTTAACCTAAAAGGCATTACCATCCATTCATATAACCCATGTTTAGTCTTAAAAGTAGTTTTCCATTCATCCCCCTCTTTTATACAAATTTGGTAATAGCCATTCTTTAAATCAAATTTGTAAAATAAACAAGCACCATGTAATTCGTCAAGCATATCATCTAATATTGGAATAGGATGTCTATACTTAACTGTTATCTTGTTGATTGCTTGGCAGTTGACACACATTCGCCATGTCCTATCCTTCTTAGGAACCAAGATGACATAAACTGAACATGGATTGAGGCTTTCCCTTACAAACCCTTTCACCATCAAATCATTAACTTACCTGTGAATTTCCTTTGCTTCCTCAAGATTAGTTCTGTAAGTTGGTTAGTTAGGAATAGATGCACCTGGTAAGAAATCAATTTGATGCTCGATACCTCGTAGTGGAGGTAAGCCTTACGGTATTTCTTTAGGAAAAAAGTCTTCATATTCCTACTAAAAAGACACCACCACACTAGGCAACGAAGAGTTAATGTCAGTATTAATAAAATAAACATCCTTGTACATAAGTACAAGTATTTGTTTCCTTGCCAACATTGCACTCTTAACCTCACTTTTTCTAGCAATTTTCTCTCCTCTCAGTGTTTCAAACTCTTTTCCCTTATGGCTCACCAGTGTTTGTTTCTCACTCTTTTCTTTCTTCTCGCCCTTCTCTCGCACACTCATGTGTTTCTCTCTAAATTCTTTTACAATCCTCACTTGATCCTCACAAGCTTCCCATGGTTTTTGTGGAGTTAGAACCACCTTCCTTTTGTTTAAAACAAAAAAAATATTGGTTCTTGTACCCATCGTACATCACCTTTCTATCAAACTGCCATGGTCGACCCAGTAATAAGTGACTAGCCTGCATGGGAACTACATCACACATCATCTCATCTCGATAACTCCCTATGGAAAAAGCAATAAGAACCTGCCTGGTCACCTTTACTTCCCTACACTCATTCAACCATTGCAACTGATATGGATTAGGATGTTTCATAGCCTTCAACCGCATCTTATCAACCAACAAGGTGCTAGCAATGTTAGTGTAGCTGCCACTATCAATGATCAAGCTACATACCTTGTTCGACATGTGACACCGGGAATGAAAGATGTGTTCATGTTGAACCCTTTTACCATTATCCTGCGGTGAAGCATTAAGGATTCATCTTGTAACATATAGCTTGCCACTCATGGGTCCCTCCAAGTCGACATCACCATACTCCGCTGAGGGTGATGTATCATCCTCTTCAGAACTAATACTCCATATCTCCATTATCGTAAATGATCATAGCCATTTGATTTGGACACTGAAATGCAATATGTCCAAATCCCTAACACCTGAAATATTTAATATCATGAGTTCTTGAAGATGGTTTAGTGTCAGTTTTACCTTTAAAAACAACAATTAGACTCTTAGCCTTCACATCCTCTTTAGGCTTCGAATATGTAGGATTCTTCTTCTAATTGGACTTCCATGAAGAGTTGGAAGTTGCCCCAGACTTTAGATTGCTCTTATACTTCAATTATCTCTCTACTTTAATCGCCCTATGCAACAACTCCTCCATATCCAAGTAATGATGCAAATCCACCACATCAGCAATCTCCCTATTCAACTCATTAATGAACCTAGCCATTGTAGCCTCATCCTCCTCCTCCACTCTAGCTCTAATCGTGGCTATTTCCATTTCTTTATAATAGTCCATAATCTTAGACCCCTATGTCAACCCCTGAAACTTTCTGAGCAAATCCCTATGATAATAATTAGGGATAAACCGCTTCAGCATAATGGTCTTCATCTTATCCTAAGTACTAGCAGGTCTCTCTTCATATCTACGTCTATAACGTACTAGCTGGTCCTACCATACACTAGCATAATATAAAAATTCAACTATAGCCAATTTAACCCTTTTCTCCTTAGCATAATTGTGGTACTCA
The DNA here is from genome assembly GCA_037954665.1 of Laguncularia racemosa. Classification (NCBI taxonomy): domain Eukaryota; kingdom Viridiplantae; phylum Streptophyta; class Magnoliopsida; order Myrtales; family Combretaceae; genus Laguncularia; species Laguncularia racemosa. Next base: position 661,793 of record JBBMOL010000110.1, on the reverse strand, counting down.
AATACATGATCTACCTTTCTCCCCTACTCTAAGTATAACTCTAGATCATTCTTTCCTTGAAACGAAGGTATTTTCATTTTAATACTTCCCAGGTTACTATCTCGCCTCTAAGTGTTCCCTCTCTCCCTCATATAATTATACTCTCTTAAATCTGTTTCTTTACCCTCTTCTATCCTAACTCCTCCCCTCAAGGGTCTACTCGCACCTCGCTTGATAGTAGTACTGCTAGACGGTTCTCTACTCCGTTCCATCTTATCCATTCTCTCATGGATTTGTTTAAACTCACCACTCAAAATTCTCTTCATCTCCCTCATCAATGAATCAAACATCAACTGATTTTCCCCTCCTCCATTCTCACCTGTAGTTAGACTTTATCCTAATATATTTCTACAGTCAAGAACAAAGATTAGTAACACAAATATATATCTCACAATTCACCCGTATGTTGCTCATAGTAGTAATGTCCTCACAATTCACTAGTGTTTAGCTTACAGGTAATAATGTTCTCACAACCCGCTCTTACAATTCTTTGATATGAACTCGGATTGAGAAACTTCCTCAACACAAACCACTAAGCAAATCCATTGATTAACTATTGGTTCCAAGTCACGACAAGCAAGGATACAATACAATCACGAATTAACTGATATGACAAGATTCACTACAAAAAAATTTGGAAACACAAGCTAAGAGATATCCACAACACGAATTAGGAAAGTAGAATATTGCACCGAGATATAATGAAAGACAATGTAATTTGGTTACAATATGAAAAAGGTAAAATAGTGTTGAAGGTAAGAATAGGAAAGTGTATTTGTATCACTTGTGTAAACACCCCATTTTTGCCCTAAGAATCAATAATAATAAATAATAATCAATTTCCAAATTTTCCTAATTTTTTCCAATTTTTCTCTAATTTGGCAAAAATAAGAAACAATATTCAAAAAATAAAAATAAATAGGAAAACACATCAATTTTGAAAAATGATTTCAGAAATGGCAATAATAAGGAATAAATAAGTTTTACAAATTTTTGAAATTTCAAAAAATACAAAAAATAAAAAAAATCGCATTGCATATATGCAATTTGCGAAATAAACAAAATCAGGAAAATGGGCTAGCTCAGTTGGTTTGAGTCATGGTCAGGCGGGTGTGTGCAGGTGCGAGGTCAGGGGTTCGAAACGCAGGGGAAGCAGATTCCGCGTTTTGCAAATTTTTCATTTACCCGGAACACGTGGCAGCATCTGATTGGCTGGAGCGAACGTACGCGCCGGGCGCGTGATCGTCTTCAACCTCGATCCGAGATCGCCGGCGAGGAGAAAAATTCGACTTTCGGCCGTTTCGATTCGATTTTTGCACAAATCCAACAGATCTTCAACAGAATTGAGATAAACATCATCCAATTGGAATCAAATCTCTACAAATCGAAGGATTTACATGAATCGAAGTTGGTTCATTTAACCGCAAATCCGATTTGCCTCGATCGGTGGAAATCCGAGCTTATCTAGCTCGATTTCGAGAGCCTATAAATAGAGGATGAAGTGAGGAAGCCAGAACACAAATCAAAAGCGAGAGAAAGTGAGAGAAAAGAGAGAATCGAAGTCCACCGGAGGAGTTCGAAGCCGCGACCGCCGATTGGGAGTTAAGTAACCACCAAGAGACATTTCTGGAGCAAACCACCGCTACCATTGGATTCCTCACCCTCGATAACCTAGGATTCGACACCTCAATCGCTGAAGAAGACTGCCGGAACGCCGTTAACTAGCACTCCCCGCCGTCGTGTCCGACCGACCCGACCCGAACCGCTTTGACTCAATTCGACCCAACCTGCGCACTGACCCAGATCCAGGTAAGTCGGATTTTTCGTTTTTTTATTTTATTTTATTTTATTTATTTATTTGATTTATTTTATTCCGAATTGATTTATTAATTTTGTTATTTATTTATTTGTTTATTTACTTATGTGTTATTTATATTTCAATAAATAGAAAAATGTTAGAAATTAGATTTTTTAGGAGTTAACAAAACAAAAAATAAAAAGAAAAAAATATAATCAAAATAATAAATAATAAAAATGTATAAAATAATAAAAATATTAGAAAAAAATAATAATAAAACTTTAGATTTTGAAATAGGGTAGAACCTAGGAGGAAAATTTTTAATAAAACAAAAAATGCACAAAAATTATGAAAGACTAATAAAAAATCATAAAAATAATAAAAAAATATAAAAACTTATAAAGATTATAAAAATTGTAAAAGAATAATAAAAGAATCATAAAAATGATAAAAAATCATAAAAAAATTACAAATCATAAAAAATTAATAAAAATTCGAAAATTAAGAAAAAAAAATAGAAAAAATGAGTTTTATCACTTAGAAAAATCATTTTCTCAAATAAATCCAAAATTGATGTTTTCCCTAAAAATTATTTTCAAAAATCAAATTATTAAGCTTAGGTTTAGATTTTTTAGAAAAATCCAAAAAATGGTAAAAACATAAATCAAAAGAGATTTCAAAATTAAAATTCACAAACCCACTAAATCTTTCAGGAAAAGCGAACTATGGCTTGTTTGATCCTGAATAGCAGGTACATAGGCACCCATTTGGGTCAACCTATAAAATGAAATAAAAAAAAAAAAGATCATTTTTTCAAATAATTCATTCAAGAACATAATAGAAAGCAACAGAAACAAAATAAAAGACATTTCTAGATAGAGATAATTTTAGGAGATTAGGTGGTAACCGTAAGGTTTTAATAGGTTAGCCTCCAAACTTAGAAACTCTGGTTTTCCTTTTCCTCCTTTCACCAAAAATGAGAAGAGGAAATCATGACGACTAGTGGTCCAAATTAAGACTAATCCGCTCCTTTAGTCTTAATTCAATCTTTCCCCACAACAGTTGGGTGGCGACTCCAAAATTAAACGAAGTTCCTAACTCAAGTCGATGATCTATATTAGATGAGCATAGGGTCTAGTCTAGATCGGATTAGGAATGGGAAAATTCAAAAATTAAACTCGACAGGATGGCGACTCCGCTGGGGACTCATTCAAGTAGGCTAGCCACCTGAATCTCCTCAAATTGTTCTTTTAAAGAAATGTCTTTCAATTATTATTCTATTGCTAACTTTTCAGGGATTAGCTAAGTTTAGTTTTCTTTACTTTGGGGTCTGCATGCATGCATATGTTTGTGTGAATAGATGCGGTTGAACCCGGACCGTCCTAGAACCCTAAGACGGGGAGCCATTGTGTAGGTTTCGGGCGAAGTGAGTTGATCATCGTTCGGGACCGATTAGGCTACCCCACCCAATGTTTCGATATGGCCTGAGATCCATTTCTCCGAGAATGCGGAAGGCCATAGAGCTTGGGGACCAGTTAGAACCAACCTATTTTGCATACATAAGTCATGGGTTGACAATTGATGATAATGTAATAAATTGTTGTTTTGTTCGTGGAGTTTGGATCTATTTCCCTATAATATTTTCATAGTTCTGGTTGTATTTAGGGAATTTCTTGTTGTAATAGATGGCTAGTACCGCAGTCGATCGCCTCCGCTGTAAAGAAATTCGGGTGTACAAACCTTTGGACCCAAAGTTGGTACTGGACCATTGGTTTACCTTGTACAATCCAGAGGAGCAGGCCTTCATCCAGCAAAAGATAGGGCCCATCCTCTCACTAACAAAGATAGAGGTGAATTTGCCTTTGGTACGGGCCATGCTCTAGTTATGGGAAGTAGAGCCCGCAGCTTTCTTTATCGGGCCACATGAAATCACCCCTACCCTGGAAGAGTACACCTAGCTGCTACAGGCTCCAGCACTAACTGATCAAATCTATGTGCCAGATCTCGAGGCCGGGCCAGCCAGTACCTTCAGCAGACTACTAGGTATCCGCAAAACAGCAATCAACAAAGCCCTAGCAGATTGTAATGGATATTGCATACAGATGGACGATTTGGAAGCCTGGTTCATTGCCCAAGACTTACAGATAGAGAACGGTGAATGCTTTCACCTTGACAGCTTTCGCCACCATACTATTCCCCACCGGAACTTTCTACGTTCACTACCGGGTTGCAGAGCTGGTGACCCAATTCCTGGAAGGAAGATCTTACATCCCGGCTCTATTGGCTGAACAGATTCGGAACTTAAACTTCCTCAAGAAAAAAGGCCATGGGATCCTCCGCTCAAGCATCAACCTTATGCTAATATGGTTCGTAAGCCGCCTTAAGTGTTTCGGGCTGAACATGGTCCGGAAAACCTTGGCCCAGCAGGTGAATCTTATGGATTCATGCATAGAAAAGATAAAGCTACCCGACGACCTTACCAGCCACAGTTGGGTAGAAGTGTTTAGAAGCTTCAGTGCCGAGGATATTCTGTGGATAGCCAGGTGGAGTTGCTATGAAAAAATTATTTTGACTTGCAGTAATTTTCAAGCAGTGCCTTTGATCGGAATCAATGGATGTATTGGATATCACCCTAATTCAGTGGTCCGCCAGTTTGGTACTATCCAAGACATAGTTTATCGGCACTCGCTGGAAGCAGTCACCTTCGAGTACCAAGATCCGAACCTGCTGGTGGCTGAAAAGTTTGCTAAGCTAGCAAAGGTCAAAGCACTTTGGGGAGCTAGAATTAAAAGCTCGAATGTAGACCTCGGGGAGCTAGATGGAGAAGTGGGAAAGCACCGGGCCACCAGAGAGTTTGTAATCCGCCAGCTGTACCAGACAGGGGAGAGAGCATACCGGGTTCCAGATGTCACTTAACCGAGGCCAGACAAGATAAATTCAGAGCTAGAAATCTACCTAGAGCAGGTCAAGGCCCAGATGGAGGTATACTTTGAAGCTGCAGATTATAAGAAAGACATCTGGAAAGGACGATTCAAGGAATCCGACCAAAGGAACAAAGCCTTGGAAGCTCAATTAGAAAAGACCAAGGCTAGAGTCGAAGAACTGGAAGCCGTCATCAACGGGAAGCCTGAACCTCCACAACAAAAGACCAAAAGAGCTAGGAAATAGATCATCATTTGTAATCTTTTATTTTTCTGTGAATATCGAACTCCAAAATTTCCAATATTAATAAAACTGAAAGTTTCAATATTACATCGTCAATCAATTGTCAACCTTTTTTATTTTTATCATCTGTGTGACGCATGCATAGCATTTTGCATACATTATACTAAAGAAGAAAACAAAATGCGCGCCAGGTATCAAGATAGCTCCCAAGCAACCGAACCCTCCCAGAAGCCCAATTCGCACACGTTCAAGAACAAAAATGGCCAACAGTAGCGACAACCGCAACAACACAAATGCTAAAGCTGCCTCAGACTCCAGGATCGTATCCCTAGAACAAACGGTCCAACAATTGGCTGCCCAGGTCCACCTCTTAACTGAAAGTATCGGCCTCCTTCGCACCACTCAGCCAACCCAGGAAGAACATTTAGGGGCCAGGAAAGGAAAAGCAGTGGAGGGACAGCCTCCGGAGTATGAAGAGATCAATTCCCACCTTAACCCGGCCTTTGAATATGAGCCGAAGATCAACCAGGGGCCAACCTCTAATGACCTGAAAAGAGAGATGGAAGAGAGATAGAAGGAAATGGAGAAGAGACTCTTCCAGCAGCTCCATGATAAGATGAAAACAATTGAGGGTCCTGATGGTTTTGAGCAGGTCGGGATCACCAGTCTGCTAGTGTACAGGGAAGAGGTATACCCTGAGAAGTTCAAGACCCCGGAGTTTGAAAAATACGATGGGACCGGGTACCCCAAAATGCATACCAAGCTATATACCCGAAAGATGAGCAAGTATGCTCAATACGACCAACTCATGTCCAGACCTTCCAAGACAGCCTCACAGGCCCTACATTGGTCTGGTACGCCCACCTGGACTTCAATAATGTCAACACCTAGGAAAAACTAGCCCGGGCGTTCTACGACCAGTATAAGTTCAATATTGAGGTCGCCCCTCCATGATTGATCTGAGAAGTCTCCGGAAAAGACATATTGAGCCGTTTAAGGAGTATGCTCAGTGCTAGAGAGCTCAGGCCGCCAGGGTAGCAATCCCGATCTCTGAGAAGGAGCTAACATCCATATTTGTTAACACCTTAGACAAGACCTACTTTTCACATCTGGTAGGCCAGACCTCATCCAGCTTTGTAGAGGTGGTAGCTGCAGGATGCCGGATTGAAAATGCCATCACCACCGGCAGACTCCAAATGATGGATCCTCTCAGGGTCACACCAACACAAAGGCCCTTAGGAGGTAATAGAGCTAAGGAGTCCACCGTCAGCACTGTCCATTCCGGTAAGGCAGAAAAAGCTGGAACTCGTGTGACATTTCAGACCATGAGTACCCCAGCCCAGCAATCCACGACAAGTCATACCCAAGTTACCAGGGTCCCAAGGCAGTTCACTCCAATCCCCATCCCGCTCAGTCAAGTCTTTGCTCGGTTGAGGGCGGACAACTTGATCTGCTTTGAGATCCCCAACGACCGGTACAAGCCCAAGAATTTCGACTCAAGCCTCAAATGTGACTACCATATGGGTCAAGAGGGGCATTTTACAGATAGATGCTGGAGGCTCCGGCACAAAATCCAAGACCTAATCGACACAGGAATCGTACAGCTGGATTTTGTGAGCACCCCAGCACCCAATGTCAACACCAACCCGCTGCCTAATCATAAGCCCACCATTAACATGATCACATTTGAGGAGTCAACTCCCGAGGAAGCCCCTAAGCAGAAGACGACAGACCAACAGAAAAAAGCAATCTCATCAAGTTCCAGAGAAAGCCCTAAAGGCACATATCAAAAGAAGATGGTTAACCGGAGACCCAACAGTCGACACTTTAGGAGAATCACACGGGAGGTTTGAATACTTGGTAAACTATTCTTACACCCCAACGGAGTATGGGCCACCTAGCAGATGGGGGCCAGAGTTTGAGAAAGAGGACAACCCGCCAAATTAAGAGGAGAAGACTATAAACATGATCAATTCCCATCAGAAGCCCAGGGTTATAAAATGCTACGAGGGACAATCAACTGAGATATAGATCCCAAGGAAAAGATATGTATTTAATGTCCCGATACCGGCAGAAAGTTATAAAGCCGCACCTTTCGACTATCGGGCCCTCGAACAAGAGCGACCTCCTATGGTGGGAGGAATCACCCGCTCTGGGAGAATATACGACCCAAAGTATAGAACCCCGATCGAAGAGCCCAACGTGGAGAAAGGAGAGGAAGAGGAAGAGGGGCTCGCTGCGTTTACAAAGATGGTCAAGGCAAGTGAATACAAGATAATGGAACAGCTAAATAAAGTTCCAGCACAGATATCACTCATGGGCGTTCTTACAGCATCTGAGCCCCACAGGGAAGCACTCTTCAAAGTGCTCAAACAGATTCAGGTCCTAGAAGGCATCGCTACAGAAAAAATAAGTCACGTGGCGGATTCTATTTTCACAATGGACCAGATATCTTTCTCTCCAGAAGAGCTAGGAGAGGAGGGAGACCAACATACAAAACCACTGTTCATAGTGGTCAGGTACAACGACACAATTGTCTCCCGGGTACTCATCGACAACGGATCGTCCCTCAACATTTGCCTATTGGCTACCCTCGACCTATTGGGGGTCGATCCAAGCAATATAACACCTAGCTCAACTGTGGTCAAAGCTTTTGATGGGTCAAAAAGAGATATAGTAGGGAAGATAAACCTACCGGTGGAGATTGGTCCACAAGTATTCCACATATCTTTCCAGGTCCTCGATATCCCAAGATCTTTCAACCTACTCTTAGGAAGACCCTGGATACATGCTGCTGGAGCTATCCCCTCTAGTCTCCACCAAAGGGTTAAATTTATTGTGAGTGGCCAGATAGTCACCGTGCTAGGCGAGAAGGATTACGCCATATACAAGGAGACTGCCATACCATATATTGGGGAGGAAGGTTCAGAAGACCTTGGACTACAAATTTTCAATGAAGTGAACGTGGTGAAAAGCAAGGAGGGCCTTCAGTTTAAAGAGGGGCAGCAAGGGACGTTTGGACTAGGGTACGTTCCCACAACCGAAGAAGAAGCGCAAGCAAAAGGTGTCAAAGGCAGAATGAAGGAGAAGCCAATCGGCGCCTAGATGTGCATTCCACCTCTCCAACAATCTTTCCGAAGAGCAAATATTATTCAAGAGCTTCGGATAAACGAAGGTGACGTCAACAATGGGAAACCAACCCCCCCGCACGTCCAATCAGCATCCGGCTCTGAACAATTGGTTTTGTTATCCTATCAATAGTTCTAGGTCAGCTAAAAAATAGAGAATGATTATTGAACGAATTTTATTGAGACTCTTTATCAATTCAATTAGAGTCTGTTTTTTTCTTATATACATGCTTTCATCTTTACTTTACCCAGATCTCCTACCAGCGAACATCAGGGATATTTCGCGCAGGTAGAACATAAAAATGCTGATATCGTTTCCAACGCTGCTGGGTCAGTTATTGAAGGCGATATCATTGACCACGAAATAATACAAGAAAATTGGAAAAAACATGAACAAAGCGGAATTTCGATCGACGAGCTGGTGGAGACAGTAAATCTAGGAAGCATGGAAAAACCTAAAAACCTCAAAATCGGGACCAGTTTGAGTGTCGAGCAAAAATGTAAGATAACCGAGCTATTAACAGAATATGCAGATGTGTTCGCCTGATCATATGGTGACATGCTAGGACTAGACCAATCAATAGTGGTTCATAGGCTTCCCACAAGGGAAGATGTCAAACCTAAAAAATAGAAACTAAGAAGATTTAGGCCTGACATTTTGCTAAAGATTAAGGAAGAAGTCAAGAAACTGCTAGAAGTAGGGTTCATCGAAGTGTCTGATTACCCAGAATGGGTAGCAAATATAGTCCCTGTTATGAAAAAGAATGGAAAAGTACGCGTATGCGTAGACTTCCGGGACTTAAACCAAGCCACACTAAAGGATAACTTCTCCTTACCTCACATTGATGTTCTAGTGGACAACACTGCGGGAAACCATCTTTTCTCATTCATGGACGGTTTCTCAAGATATAATCAAATAAAAATGGCTGAAGAAGACAAAACCAAAACGACTTTCATCACAACATGGAGAACTTTCTGTTACAAAGTCATGCCCTTCGGTTTGAAAAACGCCGGGGCAACGTATTAGAGAGCCATGATCGCGATACTTCATGACATGATGCATCAAGAGGTTGAGGTATACGTCGACGACATGATAGCCAAATCTAAAGAAGGAGAAAGCCATATAGATATCCTGAGGAAATTGTTTAAAGGACTGAGAAAATTCCAGCTCAAGTTAAACCTAGAGAAATGCACTTTCGGAGTCACAACGGGGAAATTGTTAGGGTTTGTTATAAGCCAGGAAGGCATTAAAATCGACCCTGACAAGGTAAAGTCTATATTAGAGTTACCTTCCCCACGCTCTGTTAAAGAAGTAAGAAGCTTGTTGGGACGGTTAAATTGCATAGCTCGTTTTATCTCACAGCTCACCGATAAGTGCTGGCCACTATTCCGTCTGTTGAAGAAGAACGCCATAGTAGAATGGGATGACGAATGCGAAGAAGCATTCAGGACGATCAACGACTACCTTATAAAACCTCCAGTCTTGATAGTCCCAAAGCAAGAAAAGCCCTTATTCTTATACCTCACAATACTCCTTGAATCCATGGGTTGTGTGCTGGGGTAAAAAGATGAAGAGGGAAGAGAGCATTCCATATATTATTTGAGCAAGAAATTCACAGACGGGGAACAAAGGTACTCAGAGGTGGAGAAGACTTGTTGTGCTCTAATTTCGGCCATGCATCGACTAAGGCAATACACCATTTACTATCATATTGAGCTACTGACAAAGCATGATCCATTGAAATACTTGGTAGAGAAACCAGTTTTGATAGGCAGAATCTCTAAATGGCAAATGCTCCTATCCGAGTTTGACATCACATACATAAATCAGAAATCGATGAAAGGGTAAGCCTTAGCTGACCAATTGGCAGAACACCCTGTCGAGACAGATTCCCAAGAACTACAAGCCAAATTCCCAGACGGAAATATATTAACAGTGGAAGATATACCGGTAGAAGACTTTGGGATAGAGCAGAACCCGAAATGGAAACTGTTTTTCGATGGAGCCGCCAACGTATTCGATTGCGAAGTTGGGGCAGTATTGATATCCCCAGATGACACTCAATTCCCTGTAGCGACAAGACTTACATTCCCTTATACTAATAATATCGCGGAATATGAGGCATGCATTCTTGGCCTCAAAATGGCCTGCCAAATGAAAATCCGCGAATTAGAAGTATACAGAAATTCATCGCTCATCATACTACAAACAAGAGGGGAATACAAGACTAAAGACCCCAAATTGGTACCGTATCATCAACACTTGATAGAGCTAATCGAAGAATTCAAGGCAATTACTTTCACATACATCCCGAGAACTCAGAATCATTTTGCAGATGCACTAGCCACACTAGCATCTATGATCCAGATAACAGGGGGAGCCGAAATCCAACCGATGAAGATAGACATCGAAAATTGGCCCGCCTACTGTTTAACCATTGAAAAAGTATAAGATGACAAGCCCTGGTATCACGACATCAAGACCTTTCTCCAAGAAAGTAAATACCCTGAAATGACTAGCAAAAATGACCAAAGAACACTCAGAAGGTTAGCAAGCCATTTCTTACTAAGTGGGTCTATACTCTACAAAAGATCATCTGATACCACCTTGTTGAGATGTGTGGACAAAAATGAAGCATGCGAACTGATGAAAGAGGTACATGAAGGAGTATGTGGACCTCATATGAATGGCTACATGTTAGCCTGAAAAATCATGATGTTAGGATACTATTGGTTAACCATGGAATCAGATTGCATAAAATATGTCAAGCACTGTCATCCGTGTCAAGTATACGCGAACCAGATAAATGCTCTGCCCAATGAGCTACATTTGTTGTCAACACCATGGCCTTTCTCCATGTGGGGAATCGACATAATTGGCCCAATCACTCTGACAGCATCCAATGGCCACAGGTTTATACTAGTAGCGATTGATTACTTCACCAAATGGGTAGAAACTTCGTCATATGCCAATGTCACCAAAGGGGTAACGGTCCGCTTCTTGAAAAGGGACATAATAGCTTGATATGGAGTTCCTAAGTCCATCATCACTGACAACGGTACCAATCTTAACAACAAATCGATGACAGGTTTATGTCAACAATTCCGCATAAACCATAGAAATTCAACTCCCTACCGACCTCAAATGAATGGAGCAGTAGAAGCAGCTAACAAGAATATCAAAAAGATCATCGAGAAAATGACAACTACTTACAAAGATTGGCACGAAATGTTACCGTTTGCTCTTATGGCTTATAGGACTTCAATAAGAACATCTACTAGAGCTACCCCATATTCATTAGTATATGGTACTAAAGCAGTACTACCAGTTGAAGTCGAAATACCATCATTCAGAATCTTGTCAGAAACTCAACTAACCGAATCAGATTGGGTAAAGAAGAGGCTTGATCAGCTGAATCTGATTGATGAAAAAAGACTTACCGCACTATGTCATGGCCAGTGTTACCAACAAAGGATGGCTCGAGCGTTTAACAAGAAAATGAGGCCCCGATACTTCAAAGAAGGGGATCTGGTGCTAAGGAAGGTTCTCTCGAACGCCCAAGACTCTAGAGGGAAATTTACCCCAAACTATGAAGGCCCTTATGTGGTGAAAAAGGTTCTGTCAGGAGGTGCTTTGATACTGACTCAAATGGATGGTCCGGAATTGAGAGACCCCATTAACACAAATGCTGTAAAAATGTACTATCCTTAGGCAAGGGAATTGAAAATTTTCCAATGTTTATGAAAGCCAATGTTCGATACAAATTTTGTTGAGTCAAGTTTTTACTTTTTACAAGAAAAGTTAATTTCCCTGAATGGTCAATAATCCCAATCGATTCTCATTGCAACAAATATTCCTAAACACATTACCCATCACTTCACCAATAAGTGATAAACACTAAAATAATAATGAATCTCAATAAATTTTGCAATATAATTCTATCTATTCTTGAGCATTAAAACTTAGCGCATTAGTAGGATAACACTACCGGCAAAAGAGCCATGTGCACAAGAAAGGAAGCACATCAACATTTTCAACCTCGTGCTAAGATGAGAAGAAGTGAAGCAGAAGCAAACCAGTACGAAGTTTCGGTTGTTTGGTTGCCATCCACGATAAATTGGCAAGCATATTAAAATAAATAACTATCATCATATCATGAAAAGCATCACATCATTTAGATTAGTCAGTAGAAAGCATATTCAAAAAGCATAAGACGAGTCGGCCCATAGTGGGACACTTGTCTAAACATCCCCTTTAATAGGTTAGTCAGCCCAAGAGGGGCACTTTCCTAAATATCCTCTCTTAAGGTCAGCCCATAGGGGCATCTTTTTGAGACATTTTTATCATAGGTTAGTCAGCCCAAGAGGGGCACTTTCCTAAATATCTTGTCTCAAGGTCAGCCCATAGGGGCACTTTTTGAGACATTTCCCTCAGGGTCGTTAGTCTAAGAAGACACGTCCCGCTATAGGTTAGTTAGCCCAAGAGGGGCACTTTCCTAAATATCTTGTCTCAAGGTCAGCCCATAGGGGCACTTTTTGAGACATTTCCCCCAGGGTCGTTAGTCTAAGAAGACACGTCCCGTTATAGGTCAGTCAGCCCAAGAGGGGCACTTTTCTAAATATCTTGTCTCAAGGTCAGCTCATAAGGGCACTTTTTGAGACATTTCCCCCAAGGTCGTTAGTCTAAGAAGACACGTCCCGCTATAGGTCAGTCAGCCCAAGAGGGGCACTTTCCTAAATATCTTGTCTTAAGGTCAGCCCATAGGGGCACTTTTTGAGACATTTCCCCCAAGGTCATTAGTCTAAGAAGACACGTCCTGCTATAGGTCAGTCAGCTTAAGAGGGACACTTTCCTAAATATCTTGTCTCAAGGTCAGCCCATAGGGGCACTTTTTGAGACATTTCCCCCAGGGTCGTTAGTCTAAGAAGACACGTCCCGCTATAGGTCAGTCAGCCCAAGAGGGGCACTTTCCAAAATATCTTGTCTCAAGGTCAGCCCATAGGGGCACTTTTTGAGACATTTCCCCCAAGGTCGTTAGTCTAAGAAGACACGTCCCGCTATAGGTCAGTCAGCTCAAGAGGGGCACTTTCCTAAATATCTTGTCTCAAGGTTAGCCCATAGGGGCACTTTTTGAGACATTTCCTCCAGGGTCGTTAGTTTAAGAAGACACTTCCCGCTATAGGTCAGTCAGCCCAAAGAAGGGGCACTTTCCTAGACTCCCTCGATTAGTTAGCTCAAAGGAGCACTTTTCGAACCCATCGATTAGTTAGCTCAGAGGAGCACTTTTCGAATCTATCAATTAATTAGCTCATAGGAGCACTTTTTCAAACTTTCAATAACCGATTAGTTTTCCAAACAGCTGCTAATCTAATCAGATGCTTCTGTTGACGGGTAGCCAGCTCATAAGGGTGCTTCCGAAGATAATCTTCTTTTCAAGGTTGCTAGTCTGATAAGACGCTTCCTATCATCATTTATTCTACACTCCTAAACAATGCTTGAGATGTTTCCTATCGCCAATTAATCAGCCTATAAAGCACTTTTTGGGAAGGAACATTACTCTAAATTGTTAGGACCATTTTAAACTCGTGGGATTATTAGCTCTTGGAGCATTTTCCTACCAGAAACCAATTTCCAGATAATCAGCCAAAACAAGGTGTTATCTATTCAAATCAAGAGGCCAAAAATGGCGTCTTTCTTGTCTTTGTAGTTAAGTTTTTCAAACTTTACTACAAAGAGGGACAGTTGTAAACACCCCATTTTTCCCCTAAGAATCAATAATAATCAATAAAAATCAATTTCCAATTTTCCCTAATTTTTTCCAATTTTTCTCTAATTTGGCAAAAATAAGAAAAAATATTCAAAAAATAAAAATAAATAGGAAAACACATTAATTTTGAAAAATGATTTCAGAAATGGCAATAATAAGGAATAAATAATTTTTACAAATTTTTGAAATTTCAAAAAATACAAAAAATAAAAAAAATTGCATTGCATATATGCAATTTGCGAAATAAACAAAATCAAGAAAATGGGCTAGCTCAGCTGGTTCGAGTCATGGTCAGGCGGGTGCGTGCGGGTGCGAGGTCAGGGGTTCGAAATGCGGGGGAAGCAGATTCCGCGTTTTGCAAATTTTTCATTTACCCTGGACACGTGGCAGCATCTGATTGGCTAGAGCGAACGCACGTGCCGGGCGCGTGATCGTCTTCAACCTCGATCCGAGATCGCCGGCGAGGAGAAAAATTCGACTTTCGGCCGTTTCGATTCGATTTTTTGCACAAATCCAACAGATCTTCAACAGAATTGAGATAAACATCATCCAATTGGAATCAAATCTCAACAAATCGAAGGATTTACACGAATCAGAGTTGGTTCATTTAACCGCAAATCCGATTTGCCTCGATCGGTGGAAATCCGAGCTTATCCAGCTCGATTTCGAGAGCCTATAAATAGAGGATGAAGTGAGGAAGCCAGAACACAGATCAAAAGCGAGAGAAAGTGAGAGAAAAGAGAGAATTGAAGTCCACCAGAGGAGTTCGAAGCCGCGACCGCCGATTAGGAGTTGAGCAACCACCAGGAGGCGTTTCTAGAGCAAACCACCGCCACCATTGGATTCCTCACCCTCGATAACCTAGGATTCGACACCTCAACCGCTAAAGAAGACCGCCGGAACGCCGTTAACGAGCACTCCCCACCGCCGTGTCCGACCGACCCGACCCGAACCGCTTCGACCCGATTCGACCTGACCGACCCGACTCGTGCACTGACCCGGATCCAGGTAAGTCGAATTTTTTGTTTTATTTTATTTTATTTTATCTTGTTTATTTATTTGATTTATTTTATTCCGAATTGATTTATTAATTTTGTTATTTATTTATTTTTTTATTTACTTATGTGTTATTTATATTTCAATAAATAGAAAAATATTAGAAATTAGATTTTTTAGGAGTTAACAAAACAAAAAATAAAAAGAAAAAAATATAATCAAAATAATAAATAATAAAAATGTATAAAATAATAAAAATATTAGAAAAAAATAATAATAAAACTTTAGATTTTGAAGTAGGGTAGAACCTAGGAGGAAAATTTTTAATAAAACAAAAATGCACAAAAATTATGAAAGACTAATAAAAAATCATAAAAATAATAAAAAAATATAAAAACTTATAAAGATTATAAAAATTGTAAAAGAATAATAAAAGAATCATAAAAATGATAAAAAATCATAAAAAAATTACAAAATCATAAAAAATTAATAAAAATTCGAAAATTAAGAAAAAAAATAGAAAAAATGAGTTTTATCACTTAGAAAAATCATTTTCTCAAATAAATCCAAAATTGATGTTTTCCTTAAAAATTATTTTCAAAAATCAAATTATTAAGCTTAGGTTTAGATTTTTTAGAAAAATCCCAAAAATGGTAAAAACATAAATCAAAAGAGATTTCAAAATTAAAATTCACAAACCCACTAAATCTTTCAGGAAACGCGAACTACGGCTTGTTTGATCTTGAATAGCAGGTACGTAGGCACCCATTTGGGTCAACCCATAAAATGAAATAAAAAAAAAGATCATTTTTTCAAATAATTCATTCAAGACCATAATAAAAAGCAATAGAAACAAAATAAAAGACATTTCTAAATAGAGATAATTTTAGGAGATTAGGTGGTAACCGTAAGGTTTTAATAAGTTAGCCTCCGAACTTAGAAACTTTGGTTTTCCTTTTCCTCTTTTCACCAAAAACGAGAAGAGGAAATCACGGCGACTAGTGGTCCAAATTAAGACTAATCCGCTCTTTTAGTCTTAATTCAATCTTTCCCAACAACAGTTGGGTGGCGACTCCAAAATTAAACGAAGTTCCTAACTCAAGTCGATGATCTATATTAGATGAGCATAGGGTCTAGTCTAGATCGGATTAGGAATAGGAAAATTCAAAAATTAGACTCGATAACTTGATTATGTGATTTCAAGCATGATTTTTTTTTTTTGTCTTGTAATCGGCAATTGAATATTCCATAGCTGAATTCAATTTTTTTTTTTATGACTTTCCAAGAACAAGGAACAAGAATTAAAGATTGGTTTTCAATTTGCTAAATTAACAAACTATTGTTGTCAGTCACCAATAGGCTTTCTATGACCGAATTGGAATTTTTTTTTAATACAAATTTCTAGGGTATGAATAAGAACCATGGAATGAATGAACAAACAATTAACAAAGGATAGATGTTACTTGATTCAAGAAGTCGAAGCTCTGATACCAAATAATGCACAAAACCCTAGGTATGTCAAACCTAGAACCTGACAATCGTAATTGAAATCGGAATTCCTACGAATCGTCTTAAACAAGTTGTAATTCGTAACTAGACTCCAACCACACCTGTTGATTGAAACCTAAGCTATCAATGATTTTCCCAAGCGTTTGTGTTGAAGAAAACCGTAGAGTTCTTTCTCAAAGAATAAGAGAGAGTTTTTCATGAAAGGATATGTTTTCAATAATATGATAATAGTTTTTTTTTCCACCTATTGTCGTGATATATAATGCTATTACATGAAAAAAGAATATCCTAAGTTTCAAAATATAGCTAAATCGACCTTCCTTCTTAATGACCGAAATCTTTTAACTAAATATACTAAAACACAAACCAAACAACTAAAACAAATCATAACACATAAAACCGAGTGCTTCTCTCTTTTTGGTTCAAGTTTCCTATTTTTCAAACTAATTTATTTTAAGACTTCTATATCCTTGCATTCTTCCATGGAAACGTGAATCAAATTGATAAATGTTGGTTTTCCTTTAGTGTAACTTGGTTCCTTCGCTTGCAGGTCCATAACTAATCCTTGTAAAGTTTCGTTCATCCGCTTAGCTCTAGCTCGGGTCATTGGGCCTCCAATACTTTGCAATGGATCTTGGGATTTTGGTTCCTTCCTCTTAGATGCTAGTTGATCCTCATCACTATTGATATAGCTTTTCGGGTATGGACCCTTAAGGCCCAACTTGACCTGCTTGAACCCTCTTCTAAGCTCTATCTATTCAAGTTGGCCTCTTTTAGACCATTACAACATTGAATTGTCAATACTTAACTAGCGAACTCTACCTTACGCTTGGCTCAATTGTGTGCGTCCTTAAAATAGATAAGTATAAAAAACTTTGAAGTAGATAAGGAAATGAGCCAATAAAAGGCAAAACTTATAGTTGATGCAATAAGAAAAAAAAAAGGATAAATTATACAAATTTCCTTTAAAACCTTTTGAATTTATACGGACATCTAACCTATCGATATAGCTTTTTGGACATGAACTCTTAAGGTCCAACTCGACCTACTTCAGCCTTCTTTTGAGCTCTATTTGTTTAGGCTGGCCTCTTTTAGACCACTACAGCACAAAATTGTCAATACTTAACCAACATGCCTTACCTTGTGCTTGACTCAATTGTGCATGTCTTTAAAATAGATAAGTATAAAAAATTTGAAGTAGATAAGGAAATGATCTAGTAAAAGATATACCCTCCACATAATCCAAAAAAAAAAAAAAAGATTTTGGATATCAATACACTTGCTATAATCCCTATAAATAGGAAGTGGGGACTATTAGGTAGAGGACTCTTTGGACTTTTTGGATCCTTTCACAATTTTATATTACCATCATTTGTATTGACTTAGGCATTAAAGTAATTACATTAAAGCAACCTCTCACACCTCCATAACCTAATTTCTTCTCTATTGCAAGTGATTTGAGCATCCATGAAATTCCAACACAGCACAACCTTACCTTTTCAAAAGTTAACACTTATACAAAATAGTTATGGAGTCCACTTTTCTATGAGTTTTCTACCTATGTGTTTCCTCTTACTTGCATAAACAATTATTTTAACATATTTAATTAACTAATGTTAAAAATACCAAAAATTTAGAAAAAGATAGAAAAATTGTAGGAAAATAAAAAATGAAAACAAAAAATTTGCATACCAATTGCAACCTATATGTCATCTTCTCTAGGTTGAAAAACACTAACTATATGTGTCATTAGTGCTTGAATTGCATGGCAAAATAATACATAAATAAATAATTGAAGTGACATTTCAAGTTAAATAAAAAAAGTTAGGTACTGGAGATTGAAAATTTGAAAGTAAAAGTACCCATTGATAGATATGGTCATGGCTTCAAAAAAAAAAAAGAAAAAGAAATAAAAGGAAAATTTTGGTCAAGGCATTATTGAAACTACAAAAACTAGAAGTGGAAACAACAGAAGCAAAGAAACTAGTGTTTTGTTTGTGATCATTGCTTCCTTTTTTCTTCTTCTTCTTCTTCTCTCTCTCTCTCTGTGTGTGTGTCTTTTAGGAAAATTGGTTCCAAGATGAATCAGATTGTTGACATAGAACAACAAGACTAAATTTGATGATGGAACTAAAATTGAGAAAAATAAAATGTTGTGTTATATAAAGTTACCATGGAAAGAAAGAAAGAAAGAAAGAAAGGAAGATTGAGGAGGGTAAAGTCAAATTTGAGAATATTCACACCATTTTTCTGCTTGCAATTTTGCTTTTTTTTTTTTTCAATTTTTAAGAATATTTTTAATATTAATTTATTAAATTAATTGTCTAAGTCAACAAGAGAAGACACATAGGTAATTAAGTCATAAAAAAGTGGGTCCCATGATTATATCCATATGTGTAAGTGTTGATTGTTAAAAAAACTAGGTGTCTATGTATTTCAAAGTTTATAAGGGGGATTTGTATAATTTACCAAAAAATTAAATTGTCTAATTATTAATATGAGCAAATTAAGACTAAAAGATTTTAAGACAACAATGTTAAAAACTATAGATAGTATCAATCTATCTTACTATTTTAAACCTATAGGTAAGTGCATCTATTGATTATATAGTATTGTGCATATTAATATTAAGTGTCGATCTCATAGGGATAACGATTATTAGTAATTACCCTTTTTCTTATTATCTAGTATGAAAGATTGAGTGGAGTAAGTAAAATCAAACAACGAGTAAACTAAGGGAAATAACAATCATTAAAAGTGTACTTGGGTATTGAATCCCCATAGAACTACCAATATAATTAACTAATTATTATTCAAATTCATTATTATATCCTTAGATCATGGGAATTCCTAAATAGAATTTAAAACTCTCTCGAGTCTACTAATTTCTAATTCTATGTTGATTAATTAGGATATCTTCCTAATTAAAACCCCTAGAATTGTATTACATTTGATTTATAAACACCACTATTAGGTTTGACCATAATCCGGAAGATTTATGTTGTCCTATCTCTAGGATTGCATGCAACTCCTTCTGATTGTGCTAGATCTATTCTAATATAGGATTTCTCGATCTTTGTATAAGAAATTAAACTTCAAACTACTATGCCTACAATATTAAATTGAAAATAATAAAGAACACATAATTGGATCACAAGAATAACAAAAAATTTCTTAAATAATAAATATGAAAATTACATATTCATTTTAAGGTTCATAATACCTAAGTACAAAATAAAATTTAAGCTAGCAATATATTGAATCAAAAAAAATGACAATATAAAAAGAGTACATAAAGAAAAGCATCAAATAACCAATAATACTAAAATCTGTCACTATATTATTATCAATCTACAATTGTCTTTATTCTGCTGGAAAGTCATAGTCCTTATATAGCCATCAATTTCTACCCTTCTAGGAAAGTTTTAGTTTCTTAGAAAAATCCCAAGAATTTTCATAAACTAGGAAATATTAATTGAATAGATAGTAACGACTTTTTCGAATTTTAAGAAACTCAGTTACTCTTGAAAGGAAATCAAATCTTCATGATGAATTGCACTTTTGGGAAGTGACATTGAGCTTGGAAATCAATTTTAGAAAGTTGATTTTTAGCTTGGCACGGTCATAGCATGGTTGTGCTATTGCCCGTATACCATTCTGTTTCAAATATATTGAAAATTTGCCTTCAACACGCCCACTAACATAGGTCTGTTCTTGCTTGTGTACTTCTACACAACTGCTTGCATGGCTACTCTAAAATGATTGACCTTGTTCGGTTCTGCATGTGCTTAGATACAGCTATGCTCTTCACCGTGTCGTACTTTCTAATATTGTAAAATTGATATTTTTGCTTCAAAATTCATGCAATTTTTCTATTAAATCATAAATTACATTTCAATACTCTGAAATCAAGATAAAGAGTGATTAAGTGTAATATCCATCCAAAATATAAGAGAATTAAATAGAAGGCTTATAAGTACTAAAATTAATAAGTACTTTGTAATATTTATCAAATTGCCCCACACTTAAGGCTTACTTGTCCTCAAGCAAAGTTAAACCTTTAAAGATGAAGGACAATTTTACTTAACCAATTACCTTAGATAAAAATCAGTAAATTCATACTTAAACAAATTGCATTCATTATAAAATTGTTTATCCTTAATATCCTTTTTACCTAATCATGTTCGGTGTATTGCAAATACTAAAATCAGAGTTCAAAAGTTAATATGTGCAATACCAAAGTTTATCATGCCATTTAGACAAAAAATTACAAACCCAAAATTGTAATAAACATTATCTAATCAAGAAGAAGTTTTTCAAAATTTTGTCCACTTAGTTAAGGTATATACTTCCCCTTTTTCATTCCTTTGACTATCGTGACATCTAATAAAAGCTTTTTTCTATCTATCCCTTGAAATTGCTTTCTTTTATAATTACTAGGAGAGTTTTTTTTTTATTTATTTATTTAGCAGCATAGAGTAATTTCATCGATCAGTAAGTCTCATATTAGATGATTTTAGGCTATTAGGTTTTAAGATAACCCTTCGAACCTCCATTAACTCTATTACTTATTTCAATTAATTTAGTTTTCTCAACTTTTTTCTTGACCCATGTAGCAAGCTTTAGGCCAATGATCTTGAAGTCGTCACTTAAGTCAGTAGGTATTATCCATCGAAGGGTATCCTGTAGACTTAATTACTTGAATCAATGAGGCCCACTATTGAACTTTACCTATTTTTAATTTATAGGAAGAACCTTCAAAAGACAAATTTTGTTAGTTTAGTTATTCAAGATCATAGTACTCATAAGAACTTCTAAGAGATAGGTGTATATCAAAGTAAGTTTAAAAACTCGAATTCCCAATCCTTGATTAGTAATATTATTTTAATATGGAGTTTCTAAATTTTAAGCCTGAATAACATGTAACTTTGATTTACAAAGATTTCACAATTCAACTCTAAATAGGTGTTTTAAGTTCACTAATGAAAAGGTAAAAATATATCAAGGGATTAACAAATTTTTTTAATAATTTACCAAATTATGAATGCAATTTATTTATTTAATACTATTAAGAGTGATAAATTATCCTCTAGTAATTTCTTGATAAAGTAAAAACTTAAGGGTTTTTATATTATTTCTCTCTCCCATATTTAAAATTGTACATTGTCCCTAATGTACAAAAGATAAAAATAAAAAAATTAAAACTCATGGGAAAGGAAATAAAGTAAACTAATACTTCTCTAGTTTAATTAATTCAACTATATCTTGACTCAATTTTCTAGCTAATAAGTATAGTAGTTCTTGCAAAATAGGAGGATAAAACACTAAAAGCATAAAATAGAATAAAAGACAATAAAATTGCATAAAACTAAACTTAAACAACACTAAATAAACTAAATAAAATGAAACAATGGGTTGCCTCCCAAGAAGTGCTTTTGGTTAATGTTGTTAGCTAGACGTACTACACACTTGCTAATCAGGGGGGCCGAAGATTGAATTTCTCACATTTATCTTGTTTAAATCCCTCTAGGCAATCTTTTGTACTTTTCATGAGACATAATTCCATAGGATTTACATGAATGTATTCTTGTACACAATTAGCAATAGAAAAATCAATCATGTCAAGAAAATGACAAGTATTATCATGCTCAAGGGAGTGTCACATTGCATTAGAAACTTTAAAAAATAATTCTTCTTCATCAGTTCTAAGAATTAATTTACTAACTCCTACATCAATAATTGCTTTTGCTGTGGCTAAAAATGGTCAACTAGGATTAATGACACTTCTATATCCTCGTCCATATCAAGAATGAGAAAATCTATTGGAAAGATAAAAAGTGCTAACCTTTATTAACACATCTTTAGTTATGCCTTGAGGAAATTTTACAGAACTATCAGCAAGTTGCAAACTCATTCTAATTGGCTCAGGTTCTCCTAATCCTAATCTTTTAAATAATTTATATGGTATTAAATTTATGCTAACTCCTAAATCAGCCAAAACCTTTTTCTATAGACAAGTCACCAATAAAATAAGGCAAAATAAAACTTCCCGAATCTTTTAATTTTCTTAGTAAATTGTTTTATAGGGTTGTTGAACATTTTGCACTAACTGAGACTGTTGAGATCTCTTCCAATTTTCCTTTGCATGAAAGTAAATCCTTAGGATATTTTGCATATTTCGACATCGGCAATAAGGCCTCAACAAAAAGCAAATTAATGTGAAGTTGTTTATTTTTTAAAAAAAACTTACCTTAACACTCCTCAAGATGTTCTTCCCTTAATTGAGATGGATAAGGAATGCATGGAACATATTCTCTAACCTATAGAGGCTACTCCTTTTTCTCTTGCTTTTTTACTTTCTCCTTTAGATTGTACTTCTTTTTCATTCATTAGGAATATTGCCTTAACTTGTTACCAAAGATTAGGTTCGGTGTTTCTAGGCAGAGTTCCCTTAGGTCTTTTTGAAATCATCTTTGCAATTTGTTCAACTTGATTCTCAAGATTTTGGATCAAAGCTTCTTAGTTTTGTAATGATGCTTTTGTAACTTGGAAGCATGTTTCAACGGCATGGATAAATCTTGTCATAAAACATTCCAAATTTGGCTTCTTTTCTAGTAGGTGATGTGATTGTTGGAATTTAGGTGGACCAATCTTTTGGTGATTCCCTCAAGACAAATTGGGATGATTTCTCTAACCGGGATTGTCACTATAGGGATTGTTTTGCTATCTATTCTAGAGTCCTACAAAATTAACATGCTTATTTAAATTAGAAAAAAAAATATGACTAACTTAGTTGCTGTGTCATGGATATTTTGTCCATTTTCTTGCTTAGTGCTTCAACTTGTGCTGCTAAGATAGTAACAACGTCTACATCATAATCCTATTGCTCTTTGTTGTTTAGCTCTTATAGCATTCTACTGGTAGTTGTTCATGGACATATTTTTTTATTAAGTTTTAAGTCTCTTAAGGTATTTTATTATTCAAAGTTCCTCCAATAGCTGCATCTATCATTTGCTTGGTAGTATGATTTAGTCCTCCATAAAAAGTCTAAATTTGCATCCACAAGGGAAGATCGTGATGTGGGCATCTCCTCAATAGATATTTATATCTCTCCCATGTATTGTCTAGTGTCTTAGACTTTATTCAAGCATAGGAGGAGATATCGTTTTGTAATTTTGCAGTCTTTACTAGTGGAAAATACTTTGCAAGGAAGTTCTCTACCATCTAATCCCATATAGTGATTGAACCCCAAGGAAGAGAATTTAACCATTTTTTAGCTTTATTTCTCAAAGAAAATGGGAAATGTTGTAACTTGATGGCATTGTTTGTGGCATCATTAATTTTGAAGGTGTCATAGATTTCTAAAAAGCTTGTAATGTGTGCTTTTAGATCTTCATCCTACAACCCATCAAATTGAATGAGCTATTGAACCATTTGAATAATATTGGGTTTAATTTCATAGTTGTTGGCTATAATTGCAGGTCTAACAACACTTGAATTAGCTTTTGTAAGTGAGGGCTTTGCATAGTCAAACATCGTTCTCTCATCTTATTTGTTGGCCATGTTGATTGATTGTTTATTGTCTAAGTTTGGAGCCAAAACTTGATATCTTTGACTTACTATGCGGCGTTCCCTTGGCATAAAAAATGGAAGAAAATAAGAAACTATGAAAAATAGAGATTAAAATTAAGCAATAAAAGAAATAATGATTAGATTAACAAGATATAGGTATTCCTAATATCTTAATCCTGACAACAATGCCAAAAACTTGGTATCGATCTATCTTATTACTTTAGACCAATAGACAAGTGCATTTATCAATTCTATAGTATTGTGGATATTGATATTGAGTGTCGATCTCACACGGATTACAATTACTATTAAATACCCTTTTTCTTATTATCTAATTTCAAAAATTGAGTAGGGTGAGTAAAATCAAACGGCGAGTAAATTGAGGAAAATAATAATTATTAAAAGTATACTCGGATATTAAATCCTCATAAAATTACTAATGTAATTAACTAATTATTATTCAAATTTATTATTGTATTCTTGAACCGTGGGAATTCCTAAATTAAACTAATAGCTTTCTCGAGTTTACTAATTTCTAATTCCATGTTGATCAATTGGAATATCTTCCTAATTAAAACTCTTAAAATTGCATTACGGTAAATCGGTGAACTCCATTATTAGGTTTGACCTTAATCTAGAAGATTTACATTGTCTTATCTCTAAAATTGCGTGCAACTCCTTCCGATTATGCTAGATCCATTCTAATATAGGATCTCTCGATCTTTATATAAGAAATCAAACTTCAAACTAATATGCCTACAATATTAAATTAAAAATAATAAAGAATACATAATTGGATCACAAGAATAACAAATAATTTCTTGAATAATAAATATGAAAATTATATATTCATTCTAAGGTTCATCATACCCAAGTGCAAAAGAAAATTTAAGCTAGCAATATATTGAATCTAAAAGTGACAATATAAAAAGAGTACATACAGAAAAACATCAAATAAACAATAATACTAAAATCTATTACTATGCTACTATCAATCTACAATTGTCGTTTTCTGTTGGAAAGTCATACTCCTTTTATAGCCATCAATTTCCGCCATTCTAGGAAAGTTTTAGATTCCTAGAAAAATCCCGAGAATTTTCATAAACTAGGAAATATTAATTCGATAGACAGTAGCGACTTCTCCAAATTTTAGGAAACTCAATTACTCTTAAAAGGAAATCAAATCTTCAAGATGAATTGCATCTTTGGGAAGTGAAATTGAGCTTGGAAATCAATTTTAAAAGTTGATTTTTAGCTTGGCATGGTCATAGCATGGTCATGCTATTGCTAATATACCATTTTATTTCAAATATATTTAAAATTTGCCCTCAATAGGCTTTTTGACACGAGCATGTTCTTACTTATGTACTTTTACATGGCTACTCCAAAATGATCTACCTTGTTTTGTTTAGCACGACCTTAGACATGGTTGTGCTCTTCATTGTGTCATGCTTTCTAATATTGTAAAATTGATATTTTTGGTTCAAAATTCACAAAATTCTTTTATTAAATCATAAATTAGATTTCAATGATCTGAAATCAAAATAAAGAGTGATTAAATGCAATATCCATCCAAAATATAAGAGAGTTAAATGAAAGACTATTATAAATAATACAATTAATAAGCACTTTATAACATTTATCAGTAGAAGTGGGGATCTGATTATAATAGCCACATGTGTGTAGCATGAGTCTTGCACTTTACATATCCTTAGAGGAGTAATGTAACAATGACATGTGGAGATGAATTGAAGAGATTGGCAAAGGAGGAAGAGTAGGCAATTTTAGAGGGCTTAAATGCACGCGTGATAAGTAGAGGAGCTATAGAGCATCAAATCCACTATTCTTAATGAGAGGCAATGTGTATTCTTTGTTTTGAGCCTTATTTGATTATTCAAGATGGCAATTTGACAATACCATAGTGCTTCTCTGATCTCTAAAATCTATTTGAAATGAGAAGGAATGATTAAGTATTTATATACTTTTAGGCTTAATAACACTCATTGGATTATGTTAGTGATTGACGGATAAAATGAAGTATACTCATTCCAAGGTTATTTCGATGATCTTGTTAAGGGCCCAGGGCCAATAGCCTTTCTTACGAGCGTGTAAGCCTAGCTGATAAAGGCTAGATGAGAATAAACTAGTTTAATGATCCCTATTCCAAGCCTACTAAGTTAAATCTTCCTAAGTCATTCCAATAGATGGACCAAACTCACTAATATATTAATGTAACAACTTTATCACTTTACATTTTGCTCTCTCATTAAAGTCCTTTGAGTGGAGTCTAAGGGGGTTAAGGCATTTCATATGCAAGGCACCAAACTTGTCATTGGATTGATGGAATCAATACTTCTTCTTCTATTTGATGAGTTGGAATAGAATGGATTGTTTTCGGTGTCCTCTTCATGAAATCCACATCTTCACATGTTTCATATTTCTTCTTAAAATGATCTTATTGCCCCTTAGATGTTAATTAACTATCCATAGCATAATATTGATGATCTAGCTAGTTGCAAAAATTTTCCTTTTCATGGATGCTTATAATATTGTAGAAGTCTAAGGCTTCAATTTTTCCCTTAAAGAATTATTATAGACAATTTACTTGTTATTATAGACAATTTACTTGTGTAGTTTCCATTCACTTTGACATGGTCCAATTTCAACTTTCTTCATTTGTTGGCTTGTAGTGAATTTTTTTTTTCTTCAAGTGTTGATGGATATTCTAAGCTCTAATAATTTTCTTGATGAATGCTTGATGATGGACTCCTTGAATATAAATCAACTTATACTTAAATAGGCTTTAAAAAATTATCCTAGAAATATTAACATTGATCATTTGAAAAGCTCCGTAATAACTTCTTCATCTATGGACTCATGGTGGGAAATGATTTTTTTCAAGTTTATGAACATTGTGGACTTTAACAAATTTG
This sequence comes from Laguncularia racemosa, assembly GCA_037954665.1. NCBI lineage: Eukaryota > Viridiplantae > Streptophyta > Magnoliopsida > Myrtales > Combretaceae > Laguncularia > Laguncularia racemosa. The sequence continues at coordinate 634,885 of JBBMOL010000110.1, read as the reverse complement.
TTGATAGATATTGCACAATGAACTCCTTATAGATTATTTTTTCCTACCTTAAGTGGGCTTCCATGAAATAATTTTAAAGTAGCACCCGTTATGGGAATTATGGCTAGTATGGAATTAATAATTTGTAATTTTCAATATTTTTTTTTTACTTCGTGTATTAATGAAGAAAATAAATTTCCATAGCACTGATAAATATGTGGAGTTTCAAAATAATCATCTCATAGATATATGATAGAAAAATCTTTAAACTTTAATTTATTTTCAACCATATTCTTAGAAATACCTACTGGCCACTTTTATTAACCTATAAGTCTTAAGTTTGACCCTTTGTAGAAGTGTTTCAAGCACAATTTTTTTTCTTTTTTTTTCTTCTTTTTTATTTTTTAATTGCATACATGCCGTATGTTTTTCAAAGATGCAAGTTGCTTGGATAGCACTTCATAAATTCTAAATTTCCTTGGTATAATGGGAATTTGGTAAAATATAGTTATTGCAACATCGCAAGTTGGTGGCCTCAATTCCAATAAACTTTTTCACATGTATGTCATAATATGAAATCTTAGCTTTTAAAATTTCAACAATTTCTTTTGTCCTTCATAATAATTTTTTTCAATGCATACAAGTGCTTCTCTCTCTCTTGCACGTACATGTGCTTTTCTTCTTCTTCTTCTTCTTTTTTTATCCTTTTTTCTTTTTAGTGTGTCCATGCGCCTTTTTTTTTTCCCTTTTTAGTGCATACTTGCACTTCTCTTCTTCTTCTTCTTTTAAATGTGACTCTTGGAAGGAGACACATTTTCCTAAACCTTCTTCCTAATCATTATACAATAATAGAAACTAAATCTTTTCAAATCTTCACTTGACTAAATATCTTAGTAACAACATTTTACTTTTCAATTCAAACACACTTCCACAAAAAAAGAAATCCAACTTCAAATATATTTGTATGAGCAACTAAAATTTTCACTTTCCAGATTAAAACATCTTGATATCTTGTAATTGTATACCCTTGCAACTATAATTATACATGTGTAGCCATCAATCTTTTCCCATTCCGAGCTTTCTTCATTTGCAATAGTATATGAATGTTCTTGTGTGATTATACTCTTGTCTTTTTATTTTTTTTTATTTTTATTTAATTTTATATTTTAATACAATTATTGATTCATGCTCATCTCTCTCTCTATCTCTTTCTTCTTCTTCTTCTTCTTCTTCTTCTTTTTTTTTTTTTTTTTTTGTGACAAGGGGTACATAATAGTTCATTTGGTTTGAATAGAAGCAATAGCACATGGCTTTTCTTGGTTCATAGAAAAATAACTAGAAAGTGTGATGAAAGCAAGCACTAGTAGTGAATCTTGCTTCTACAAAATCACCAAATTGTGTGAGTGTTTATATTGGTGGAAGCCTCTACATTCATCTCCTTGTTCATCTCTTTTTCTTTTTTTTTTCTACATTAAGACAAATATATAAAGCATACTTTTGCTTTATTCTTGTATAAACTTTAGCTATCCTTTTCATATATATATATATATATATATATATATATATATGGATCTCCCTCTATTTTATATATTTCTTTTTCTTTTTTCTTTTTAAATCTCCATCACGGGGAGTTAAAACAATTGTAGGCTTTGACCATTGGTATCAGCAAAATAAATTGCATATACCCTTGGTGCTTACTCATAGCATGTAATAGCAGCCGGAGTTGGAGCACACAAACTCAGTTTGAGGAGATCAAGCAAATTCAGTTTGTTCCATCATGAAAGAGATCTATGCTTCACAACTACATGTTGGCAACATAAACTCTATGTAATTTGGTACCACTTTCCCTTCTTCTTCTCTCTTTGTTTCTTTTTTTTTTTTTCTTTTCTTTCTTTCATTTTTTTTCTTTTTTCTTTTTTTTTTAAATCATAATTTCTTGGAAGTTAACACCATAACAAAAGACAGCACCATTGATCAACGACATGTAACCAAATTTAGCCTCTTCTTTGTTTATATATATATATATATATATATCTTTTCATAATAGTTGCTTGTGACTTTGACTTTTCACCTTTCTTACCACCCCTTCCCCCCCTTCTTTTTTTTTTTTTTTCTACGTTTCAATGGCAAATGCTTTTTTTTTTTTTTTTAAGCTTGCAATGGATTTCGCCACCATCCATAAATGCAACCATACAAGCTTAGGCCAACAAGATTACTCCATATTTCAACTACGAACCATCACCAAAGCCCATGCATGCCATTTGCTAAACTTTAATGCCACCTTATGCGACATTTGATAGCCTTGCCAATTAAACAAGTTAGCTTAATGAACATACATTAAACCACTATTTAAGGAATGATCAAATAGTCATGGAATAACCATCTAGTAACCATCAAGCAACCATTTAAGCACCCATACAGCGGCCATTAAGAAATAACATTCATCAAACGCAAGTAGGCATTCATACATTAGAATTGAACAACTAATCTATTACACTCATGTAACTAGCCATCCATTAGTTAGTCATCAATCAAACCCATGCAATCAACTATCTATTGCTTGTTGTCATCAACTTGTGGCCATCACCATCCTCAATACATCGCCCTCAATCTTCAAACACAAGATTACTCTAATAAGTTGTTCATACATAAGAGCTAGGCACGACAATGCCTTGCAATCATTCTTCTATAGCCATCCATAAGTCTCAATTGCATTGTTACTTTGAGCAACCATCCACAGTAATTCACAACCATCAAAGTAAACCAAGCAATCTACAACTTGCATGATACGAGACTATTGATGAAGACAACCATCAAGTAATTCTCAACTGCCTATGGTATTAATCTAGAGCCATCCATAACCATGAAACCTAAAGTCATATATAAGCATCAAAGCCTACTAAGCAATCTATAGGCATTCATGAACCATCCTTAGAGCACTTGTCTATAATTCAGAATTGACCTCATACTTACTAAAATGACTAAATGTATCTTACTTAGGCATACTTAAGTGCATATTTTCATGTTGTGATGCAGAAGCCTACATATCTCTTTCATTCATATTATATAAAAAAGAAAAAACATATGTATATTTCTTTTCATTGTCCTCTTTTCTTTATTATTATTACTATAGATGCATCACACAATGAAGTTTGCTCCTAATTAAGCTCACAATCTACTTTTATAAGTGAAAGGGCTACCAACCAACGATGGCTAGAGAAAATCAAAGGATAGTTGCTCATGTACCAATGACATAATCAAAGCCACAAGTGACAACTAATTCATTTGAAGCTCAGTCCTCCTACAGAAGCATCTCTACAGTTGACCTCCTTGCATGGGATTCAAATGAGGCACCATGATACGTGTGTACATTTCCCATCTTCTTAGGCTACATCCAATTCGTGGCATAAGATGAAATTCAGAAGACTACTAAAGTTATATCCAACTCACCACCTTGAAGTCAAACTTCTCACAACGGTGCCAATCCATACTTTGTGAGAGTTCATAGAAGATGTTGATAAGTAAAGATCTTTCCATCATGTCTAGGTTACCTATAGACATCAAGTGTTGAAAAGCAAGTATTCTATTAGTGAATCATCAAAACCCATTACACCTTGAAGTCATGCAAGGGACATGGCATGAAGTAATCATCTCACAGCACACATTATGTCATGTGCATCATGCTTAACAAGTGATGCATGAGAATACCAAACAGTAGGCATCAAAAGGGTAGTAGGATCCTTAAATGTTGTATGCAAACATTTACATAGTAAACATTATTCTAGTGGCCAATCAAATAAGTTTCATAAAAGGGTGAAATATCATGGAGAGAATCTTTATAGCTTAGGACCTTATCTCATCTCTAAAGAGGAAAACAAGAAGAGGAAATATTATAGCGAAACTAGATATAGATAAAGCATACAATAGAGTTGAATGGAGTTAACTAATGAATATGCTTAAAGCTCTTGGATTTTGTCCTAATTTCCGAGCTTTAATTACAAGGTCATTCTTCAATTGCTGGTTTTCTATACTCATGAATGGAATTTCATATGGATTTTTCAAGTCTTCAAGAGTTTTACGACAAGTTGATCCACTATCTCTAATTTTATTTTTCATTTACTTTGAATACCACTGAATGGTCTTAACCACTTGATGACATCCAATCCTTATATGGTTTTTCAATTTGGAAGTAAGAGGTTGATATCACATTTGGCATTTGCCGATGACTACATCATCTTTGTGAACGATAGTGATAACTCTCTAAAATGTCTGAAGTCATTTCTTAATACTTATTAAAGAGTTTCTGGTCAGATAATTAATCAAACCAAAAGTTCCTTATACTTAGTAGAAAAGAATGAGCCTAGAAGAGCCACAAAGGTGAGAAAATTATTAAACTTTACTAAAAGTGATTTATCTATCATTTACTTAAGATGTCCTATCATGGTGAGTAAATAAAAGAAAGTCTTATTTCATGATATGATGGATAGAATCAAGAGTAAAGTAGAGAATTGGGTAAACAAGTGGCTATCAGAGGGAGGAATTGCCTTCTTACTTCTTCTACTATAATGAATGAACTACATGATTGATTGGTTCAAGGATTGCAAAACTAATTAGAGAATACAACCCAACACACTATCCCAAGGGGGGATTCATTGAGCCTAGGTGATTTTGCCTACATTGTAGCTCTTACAACAATTAGATACTTATTCCAATAGAGAAGAGAGAAATGAAACTAAAGTTAGCATTAATTGAGAAAGCATGAGTTCATCAAAATATAGAGAAATAAATTGAGATAAACTAATAGAATCAAGTAGAATCAACAACTATAGTTAAAAAAATGCATATGATATTAGTCAAATTTATAAAATTGTATTAAATTAGATGAAGTAACTAGTTGAAATCCCTCAAAGTGAGAAATTTAAATAGAATATATAGACATAGTTTAATAACCATAAAAATGATAATCATGTCACCATTATACCAAAAATATTTTACATAATTATAAGAGGGGTTTGTACCTAGCTAATGTATTTTTTAATATTAATTCATAAAAAAGTGTTGAAACAAAATTTATTATGTGAATAGAGTAATCTACCTAAAATAACATTAATGAAGGCATACACATAGAATATGTTGTACTAATGGGGCACTCCATGAGTGTTCCTTTAGTGGAGTAGTAAAACATGTATGTACCTTCAATTTAATTACATATAGTGAAGTCATACACTATGTATGTGCCTTCAATTTAAAACCTCTCTAAAAAATAGTCCAGTTTCACTTGTATAGAATACTCACTCATATAACACTCGCTATCTCTTTGCAAGTCAACTTTTTCTTTTCTTTCCTTCTTTCTTTCTTTCTTTTTTAACTTTCTAATATCAGATCTCTCAAATCACTCAAGTTAATTTCAATCAAAGCACATTTATACTCTTAGATATGCAATTTTCATCTTTGACACTATTTATTTGTTTGTATTTTTCATAACTGTTATTGTTTTAGTAAACCCTAATTTTAATAGTGTAAACTTTTTTTCAAATAAATGTTGCAAATTGTTTATCTTTATTGTAGTTTGGCATATATTATTGTATATAGTAAGTTAGATGTTGAATGTTGTAGTCTCCAATGCAAGAAGATGATGTGTTATTTTAGTTAATTTTTATGCACACCATGTGTTTGTGAAATTCCCTAAAGATTTTCTATTTCTATATAAGAAGATGGGCAATGCTATGTGCTTTAAAAGAGATATTGATATTGTTGATTGCTCTTTACTTGGACTAATTTGTCACGTTTTACATAAATAGGTTGAAAATGATTGGATTTGTGAAATTTATTATTTATGCTCATGAAAATATCATGAGAGGCAATTGGGGTTCGAAGTATGATGGTGATCTAATTAAGAAATTGAAAATAAAAAGGAGTGCCAACTATATTGATTGAATTCTTACATAGGATATGCAAGAGCATTACAATCAATTCCAATGTAGTTAGGGTTAAGATCTTTCATAAGTACTTGAATTATTCTGACGACGGTGGTTTTATTCCCTAATGGTTACTAGAGATGGTAATGATATTGAAAATCTTATGAAAATAGTTGAAACTTTTAATGTGTTTCACATACAACACTTGTATGTTACGTAAATGGACCAATCCATAGGTTTTGATTCATTTGCATAGCTTTATAGGAAACCCTCGAAATGTCACCTAGCATAATCTTGCTATTGTGGGAGCATGATGGGACAAGGCATGCCATTTGAGTTTAGGGCATGGCATACACAACTTAAGAGGCTCTAGTAGGGTTTAGATTTTAAAATAAGCATTTATACTTGAGATTTCGTATATAAGGAAATAGGACTTGAATTAGGAAATTTGAACTTCAGTTGAGGTAAGTCCTATAGAATGCATATTTTGGAGTCCACTTCAATTGAATAAAATATAACTTAAGTTAGTGGAATAATGTGAGTGTAGATGATAAGTGTCAATGCATAAATTTTGATAAGTACAAATTCAATTGATTATGATATTAGCAACTTCAAAGTATAAGAAACTGACATTTTATCAAAAAACAAAAAAAAAAACCTTCAAAGTGTAAGTGGAAATTTGAACGAATACTTAAAATTCCAATAATAAACTTAACATTACCTTTAGATTCAATCTCGTCTAAGAAGCTGAGTAACAATTAATTTATGCTTGTTCGATAATCAGGGATGCCATAGTTTCCTAGAGACACTAAAATGCACCTTTATAGTTTAACTCATCTTTAATGCTTAGCCCATATGCACCCCATCTTAGAGTCGTGTCGATTTGGTCAAAGAATTGTTTAGGATAAACGGGTAACATCAAGTTATAGGAAAGGAATCAAAAGTCGAAATCGATCTAGCCACTTAAGTGTTGTTGTTTCACTTGAACAAACTGTTCGATGCGCCCTGAAGTGAAAAGCCGTGAAGCAATACAATCCTTAATGGTACTCGATTCAACTCATTCTACTCAAATTATAGTTATTTAGTCATACTGAATATTATTGACTACTTACCATTGAGACATTATACTTCCTCTCTTGTACTTATTGGCAAGTCTACTTTTGTTATTTTATTTGTACTTTTGTTATTTAAGATCTGCCAAATTTTAAATTTTAGTTGAAAAATATTGAATATCCCTCATTTTTCTTTTAAATATTAGTCTTACTACGGAAGTTTGATTCCATCATTGCCCTTACCTGGCGTCGTTGATGTGCTTGTTTTTCAACTTTAGTTTTTAAAATAGTTGCAATTGATATATAATTTTGGACGTTCCCTTATTGTGTTACAGTCTTACGTTTATATACCCATTAAACTGTCCATCACCGGCTGTATACGACAATAGGGCTCCTTACAGTGTGTCTAGAGTTTTTCCATACAAGGGAACCGGACTTCATTTGTATGATTGACATAGGTTGTGCCGTCACCACAACCTTAAAGCTTCTCTTCTGCAGTGGTTGAGAAAATGATAAACTCATCGGCTTAACAGTGATTTTAACACCTTTTGGAGCTGTAATTGTGGCATTGTAGATTGATGGAGCAGGTCCAACGTTGGTCACCGTCCTTCGAAAGACACCGACGGTCCGCTCTCCTCCGATGTTCAAGCTGAGCTGCATTGATGGATAGTTAAGAGCATCGTATCCGGTCCCGGGCAATAATGAGGAGCAGTTTATCGGTGTTCCGACAAGGACACTTATAGATGATCCCTTAACACCTTCCTTGCATAAGAACTGAATGTAGTTCATATCATTCATGTCATAGACTAAACCGGGATATAGAGCTCGAGCAGGATCCACTTGACCAGCACCATAGGCGAATTCTCCATGGCTGGTTAGTCTTCGGCTAAGCGGTTTCGCTGAAGGAAAATTTATCAAATGGATTTAATCAAACTTATGGAGACAGGGAAATTTGTAAAATATAATTTCTCTATAGCTAGGTCCATCATTAAGTAAACAATGCTTAAGTTAATTACTTGGATTAGTGAAAGATTCAAAGAAACTAGACTTAATTTGGAACGATTTACAGAATTAATTTGAATTCGTGAGCTTAGTTAGAAATCGAGTTATAAGCGATTAATTACCAGTGGTCATGATGGCAGACTTAATTGCAGCCGGAGACCAACTAGGATGGAATGATTTTATGTAGGCTGCTATACCAGCTACATGCGGGCATGCCATGGAAGTGCCTGATTTTATTGAGAATTTCGAATACTGGGTATCGCCCCTCAATCCGGTGAGCGAGTTTAATGGGGTGTAAGATGCCAAGATGTCAACTCCCGGCGCTACAACATCTGGCTGTTGAAACATTGATGCGCAAGAGAAAAGGCTTTCATTAGATATTATCAACGCATCGAATGGATGAATACAAGAAAAAAAAAAAAGAAATTAATCGGCCCTTACATATTACGTATATAAATACTGTACTGTAGTAACAAGATACTGCTTATAAATGTTTTATAAATATTGCTATGTATCAAAACTTCATTGATATTTATATCTTATTAGTCAAGCCATGCAATATGCGAATACTGAAACCTTTAATAGGAAACAAAGATGAGAGTGAAAAAAATTTAACCTTCAGAACACGCATTGATCCTGGATTTGGACCCCGAGATGAAAATGATGCAACAAAGGGCGCCGGGATTTTCACTTCTTGCGTCTTGTATATCATTGCCGAAGGATGTCTATGCATGCATCAATAAAGCAATCGATATGTGATCAAACTATAGCCAAAACACATAGTATCATCACTCTAGGATATTACTTTAGACAAATTAGTTATGGCGACACACACTAATCACATATATTTTACCTTGAACGATGTATATATTTATCGATCATTTGACCAAGGGTAAAATTCACCATAGTGGACGGAGCCATAAATATTTCGGCTGTATCAAGGAACTCCAGACTTTCAACTAAAACGCCAATCCCTCCAATTCCCTTAACGACGGAATCTGCACCCCACATTCGTAACTTGCAGTGCACAAACTTCCCCTTCACCTTAACTGGGTCCAAGGAGTCCACAATGCAAAAGCTGCACCACAAGAATCATCTCTTATCAAATCTGAAAATTTTGATCATAGCCATGACCCATTTCATTTAAAATCTAAGTTTACTAAATCTATATCATAATTTTGATACTACATCTATATGCTGTCAGACAGGATTCTTTGTAGATATGCTAATACCATGAGTGTCAAAACCATTTAAATGAGAATGTAAATTGATACCATAATTATGTTACATATAGAATAAATTCACCCTCAAAACTTTCATAATTATATGAATATTTTTCACTCTCAAATTTGGGCACCTATATCTAAGGGATAAGCAGAGGTCCATATTTTTTAATTACGTGGAAACCAATGTGTATAATTTTTGTTAAGATAGAAAACGTCCCATAATTTTGGCTATAAATAATCAAAATTTAATAGTTTCCGCATAACCTCATGGAAAAATTTCCTACTAGAACTTCAAAATATTGGTTCTCTATTTGAATTCTATCCGACTCGTTTGTTTAAATCTAACCAAAAATCGTTGCTTTAAGATGAATGGAAAATATCCAATAATGGAAAATCTGTCGAATCGCGAAAACTGCATGAAAAGAATGATCTGCTATGTTATTGGGGCAGTGGGCTTTTGGGTACTTACTGTTTGCGAAGATGCCTAAGTCATCATGATCGAAAAGCGAATTTTCTTTACTACAACTGTTTTTTTTTTTTTTTTTTGTCAGTGCATGTAGCATACTTTCAATTGAGGGAATTGTTAAAGATAACTGGTTTCATCGACTATCTATTTTTTACTTATTATGGGTTCACATATAATAAGCCTTTTTTTTTTGAAAAGGCACCGATTTTAGGTATTCATTGCTCTATTTGATTCTAGGCTGAATTTGGATGGGCATCTATATTTAGGTACAAAATTAAATGATTCAATTGGATATTTACCACATTAGTAAATTAGAAAAGGTGGCAAATTTTTCATTTTAAAAGATTTATATATTGGCAAAGTATGTACATCAATTGTCACATAATTAAAAAAATAGAAGTTTATGCCTATAATTATTTTATTTTAAAAGTTAGGTGTCTATGCAACTAGGAAAGTTTTGAAGAATGATCCATTCAATTTACCATGACAAATAATCTCTTTTCCTTTGATAAAGTAGATACTTTAATAATATAATTAAATTTTGAAATATGGAATGTTAGAAATCAAGGACTATGATAATCGGCTTTTTTTTATTAATAATTGAAAAAGATAGCAGGGGATTGTGAGGTATTAGTTTGGTTGTGGTGATGGATATGGGAAGTTAAAGAGGATATGAGAAGTTAAAATCATAATTGGGATTTGATAAAAATACAAAAAAAAATAAAATGAAAGTGTATCAAATCTATAATATAAGGTGTGAGTTGAATAAGTAATTTTTTTGTGATAGTAATATAGGGGACAACATTCAATAAGGCTAGAAGGCTTTTTTCTTTTTATTGAAAAATTGCAAATAACTTTTTTAAACTTTCATTTAGGTATGGATATACAATCTTAAATTTCAAATGTTGCAAATCACTCTCCCAATATTTAATAAATTGGTAAGATAAATGACATATGTTTTTTTAGTTCAAAAAAGTACACTAAATTCAAAGTTAAAGTGGCATTAAAGTATATTTTTATAAGTTTAAGGAGATATTTCATCAGTAAGGTTAAAGTTTAGGGGGGTATTTGCTATTTTGAAAGATTATTTGTTAATTTTATCAAAATTTAAGGGGGTGGAAGAGTGATTTGTAGCATTTAAAAGTTTATGGAGCATATGCACATATAAATCAAAGTTTAGGATAGTCTTTTGCATTTTGTTTTTCTTTTTGTTAATCAGGATAGAATGCTTGTTTCAGCATGTATTATTTCCTATGCATTTCGTATACACATTTAGGGTGGTGTAAATACCTTCCACTATCCTCACTGGAGTTCAGGGCTGCATCGGCTCCACTAATAAGAGGATAAAACTTATGATTTGGCTCGAATGTGTTGATTCCAATTCCCTGCAATAAACAGCTTACGAATCAGACTTCCTCTATATGATTTTGTGCAAGTCATGCATTTTGTTTCTGCAACAACTCCTTGTCATTCACATGTATACATTCAAACTTGGTGTGAAAGAGGAAATTTGGTGGGTTAGTTGAAGAGATGAATGTTTGAAGGGAAAATTGTTTTTCAATTTTAATAAATTTTTGGTGAGTTTCAAATATACCTCTTCATCCTTGCTTTGTAAGTATTTATTTTCTATCTTCAAAATTGGATGTTTAAATCTTTGAAACTTCAACAAAGTGCTTTTAAACCTTCTACATGGTCAATTTACCCTTGAAAAATAGGATAAAATATGTTTAAAGAAATACATTAAATATAAAAGTATTTGAGAATTTAAAAAAAAATATGGAAGATTCGGAATTCTCTCTTTCATTTTATGATTTTTTTTAATCTTAATGATTTTCAATTATTTTACCAATAAAAAAAATAAAATGGGGTTTAAAGACATGTATTATATTTAAGGATTTAAATACTTAATTTCAAAAATAAAAAATTAAGTTTATATGAAATAAATGAGGAGTGAGATAGGATTTGCCTAGATTTTTCCTAATAAAGCCCTAATACTTTCTTTCTACAGTGGGGCTTGCTTTTAACTTTGTCTATTTGCTCCACATGCATATAACTCGACTAACCATTTTCGGCATTCCATTTTAAAGGGTAATTTTGGATATTCAGGACAATAAAAGTATTTTCTTTCTACAAACTAAGGTATTATACAAGGAACGATACCTTCATCCTTTTTATTTTTTCTTATCCCTTTTCTCTCTTATTTTATCGAAATAAAGCCGATTACATGTCTTAGGTCATTTATTCTCCTTTTTTATTTTTTTATTTTGAAAAGTAAAAAAAAAAAAAAAAAACCCTCCAAACAAAAGATCAAATGGAAGAGGAAAACCAAATAATAATAATAATAATGGTTCCTAAGGAAGGTTGATTTTCTTTTTTGCCACCTCGGTAATAAAAAATAAACTTTCTTTCTTTTTTATTCTTTTCGATGAAAGAATCATATTAGGTGTAGGAAAGTATATGATACTGAAAATAAGAAAATAAGTAGGATCCGGTGCTCCTTAAGAAGGGTTGAATTTTTCCAAGTGGTGGACTGAACTCACTTGCGCTGGCGTTTCTACGGTAAGCATGTCAGTATTGTTGCTTAATGGATGCGCATGCCCCCCACCAGTTCCTTTAATTCTAATGGAGGCCTTTGTGCGGACGGATGTAGCGAAAACAAGTGATGTAATTTTACTTGGTGTTTTGGTGTTTTTTAGGTTTTATCAATATCATTGGCTTTTAGGGTTTTGAATTTTGAATGAGGAATCCAAACAAGGAGGAATGCAGGATAGAAAGGTAAAAGGGGCTAGTATTAAAATCACTAAGTTTGTAGTATTGTGGAAAAAGTATATCTTTAGTTATCATTGTTTGACACATTTTTTATTTAAATCTTAGATTTTTTTTTTCTTTTTTAGTTCTTATTGTTTACAAAAAAAAATTATAAAAGAGTTCCTCGTTAATGTGTCATTACTTTTCCTATTAGATGTGATGTGTTACATTCTCATCGATCCACATATTTTTATTATATATATAATGTAAGAAAATGTTAAAAAATAAATAAAGTAATAAAAAATTAAGAAAAAAAACAGTAAAAATAATTAAAAATATACGTGTGTATATGCAATCCAAGACCTTGTGCTCATTAATTAATTAGATTTGATTCTTTGGACTAAAATGATAGGGTCTAAAAAGCCAAATCCATGACTTTAGGATGATCAAGGGAATTCGAAATGGTGGACTTGGAGTAGGATCCCTTGAAATAGATTGTTTATTATCAACCTTTCCTATTAGACTTATATATCTAAAGAAGGCTTTTCATTGAGCCTAGTTACATGCATAGCCCATACATGTTTCTTCTAATTAAAAGGGGTTTCATTTAAACCGTTGATGACCAATATGATCCGACAAATGGCATCGACAACCACAGCCCTATAAATATCCACAACCTTTCCTTTTTAGATAAGAAAAATAATTTTGAAAAAAAGTTGTTACTCTATCGAATTATCTTCTCAAATGATCAAACTTTTGATTATTTAAAAAATTGATTGCTTTTCACTATCATTAGAAGAGTTCAATGTTGTAAAAGCTCCTCTATTAGTCACTAATGTGTTTGAGCCTACTAAAACTATCTACTCTTTCTCCCCATCTTACCTACTCTTGATTACCCTCTTACATGCCATCACATGTCATTCCTCTAGGTCTAAGGTCCACATATAGTGTGAATATCATGTAGTACACACATGACTATACTATGATTGGATCTTCTCACCTACATATATATAATTTATTATTTTAGGTAAATATATATATATTTTTAGTATAGTAAAATAAAAAATAAAAGAAATGAAAAACAAAGAAGCAAAAGTTGCAACCCACTAGTGGCTATGGGTGGCTACCCATCACCAATGGGCTCATTCAACCTCCCTCGAGTGGTGGCTACCCAAAAAAAAAAAAAATGATAAACTTGCTTGAAAAAAGTGGGTTTGCGACAACCTCCCATAGGTGATGGGTGGCCACCCACAATCGCTCAAACAAGAAAAAAAAAATGATAAATCTAATTGGGTTTTCTTATCTTTTTTCTTTTTCTTTTCTTTTTTTGTTTTGTTTGGGTAGTAGTTATGGATCTCACGACCCACTATTTTTAAGTGTGTCACAACCTACTTTTTGTTGTGGCCATTTTAGGCTAGTAATCACCTTTGGGGGGGTCACCCGACCCCCCTACCATGGGGTGGCTGGAACTATTTTTTTAATTTTTAGGTTTTTTTTTTTTTTTGCTTTTTCCAAATTTTTTATATTTTTATTTTACTAAACTTAATATATTTTTTATTCCAAAAAAAAAAAATCATACATACATACATACATACATACATACATACATACATACATACATACATACATACATGTTATTAAGTGAATTTAATAATGCATTTTTATAATTTAAAACATTACACATGTTATATTTTAGATAAATAAATATGACATACATAAATATGGTCTAGGTGTCATGTATTGCAAATTTGTTGTAGGACAAAAGTAAAGGAATAGTTTTGATATTAAATTTGACATGGGACAAAAAAAAAAGGTGAAAATATTATAAAGATATGAAGATAACAGAAAAATATGAAAATGAATTGGAAAAAATTTTGATGACATTACACCATTAATGAATTTTTAATGACAACTTTATATGATTGTTGATTGTATGACCTCATGTTAAAATAATAAAATCACACCATTAAAGAGAATGAAAAGGCATTACACCAATTCATGGAATAATTTTACTTAATGTCAAATAAATCTCTCTTTAATTGATTATAAACTTTGTTTATTTATAGGCATAATAAAATCTAATATTTTAATAAACTAATTTTTAAAGAAACTAGAAGTTAAAATATTTGTTATCTTAAAATAAAGATACTAATTTAACTAAATTATAGAAAAAACTAAATTTAATTAAATAAAGAATGATAATAATATCATATCTAGCCCAAATAATGTAAATAAACTAAAATCTATCTAAAATTTATCTTTTCATTTCTGCTATTTGTTAATATGCATCATATATAGTAATTTTTTTTTTTTTTTTACTATCAACATATTGATATATTAATGATATCTTGAAAAGTTATAAAATGGTAGGTTATAATTTTGAAATTGGATTTAAACAGACTCAAATTAGAAAAGTTCTTCACTTTTATTAAGATGAAAAAAAGTTGTTTCCTTGAATTTTTTAAAGAAACTAGAGAAATTGAAACACACCAACCATTTTTGAATCAATATCTCAATTTTTCAAATCTCAATGAAAGATCCCCTTCTTTAGATGTTGCTAAAGTAATACATAACAAGATAGAAAAAGACAAAGAAATCAACTAAACATAACAAGTTTGGAAAAAAAAAGAAAAAGAAAAAATGAAAAAAAAAAGAAACGAAAAAAAATCAAGTATAAATAAATTTGGTAGAAAAAAAACCCTAAAGTTATTTTAACTGATATAGCACACAATTGAAACTAAACAAAGGTTTTAAAACAATAAGCCAATATGAAGTAAAATTGATTAAATCAAGTATTAGTTCACTATAATTCTATAAAAGAATTGTTAAAAAAAAAGGTTTAGAGTCACACTCTAAAGTTTCCTTAAATTAATCAATCTAACTTAATGACAATATATATAATAAAGAATATAAAAGTAAGCCCTATAAACTCTAAGGGCATAAATGTAAATAGGGCATAATAATAAAGAACATAACTGGAAACTCCTATATCTAAAATAATTCTCTAATATCTAATATTGAATAAGTAAATAATATGAAATAAATAAAATGATTACAATGCTTCAATAAGTTGATAAAATATCCATGCATAGTTGACATTTGTATCATATATGCTATGGAACACTCGATCTAAACCTAATAAATTACTTCGAAAGCATGGCTTCAAAACTCAAGAATTTGATCCCCATCAGGCATTCCATAGGGGGATCCTTCTTCCCCCCACTTGTTTATCTTAGCCCTAGAGTTCTTTAGGAAGCTTATTCAAAGATGTGTTGAGTGCGGATGTTATAAACCAATTGAGATGAAAAATGTGGAATTTGGTTTATCCCATTTGTTTTTTATGATGATATCATTCTGATGGGAGAGGCTTCAACATAGATATGAACACAATGATGGACCTTATAAATCATTTTGGGAACATTTTGAGCCAAAAAAGTGAATGAACAAAAATCGAAGACAATCTTCTAAAAGAATGTACCAGAGGAACTAAGAAACCAAATTTGTGAAATAATTGATTTTTGGACAAAGAGAGGATCTGGTTTACTACCTAGGATTCCCCATCATTAAGTGTGGCAATGCTAAGAGCAAGGACTTAGCTTTCATTTTGGAGAAGCTAGGGAATATGTTGACAGGTTAGAAAGCGAAGCTTTTAAGTATTGCTAGAAGAAAAGTACCAATTAAGTCTACTTTTAAAGGGATGATTAGTTGTTATCTGCAAGCCATGACCATCCCCCCAAAATATCCTCAATAAGGTTAAAAGAATGAGTAAAGACTTTCTATGAGGATCAATAGTTGAGAAGTGGAAAATCCATTGGGTGGCTCAGGAGAAAGTGATGAAACCTAAGGAGAAGGGTGGCTTAAGCATATGGAACCTGTACTTAAGTAATAGAGCTTGTACGGGCAAGCTTGAATGAAAAATGAAATAAAAGAAAAAAGTCCTACGAAGCAAAGTTAATGAAAAGAAAATATAAAACGAACAAAACAGTAGAGATAAAAAGGAACAAATCTATCATGTATAAGAATTTATTGAAAGAAATCAAATGGGTAGAGAAAAATAGTATAACCAAAATGAGTAATGGAAAACATACATCTTTCTCGAATGATAATTAGATAGGAAATTGGCCCCTAAACTGTTTTTGGTCGGCCCCTTAACAAGAGAAGCAAAATCTTGAACTAATTTAGGCCAGGATAAGTTTTAATGGGTTGGATGAGAACTATATTGGTTGCCCGCTTTGTGAGGATATATAAAGATTCGTCCTTGGAACAATCTCTTGGATCCAACTAACGAAGAACTTGACAATATAGTATGGAAGTAGGATAATAGTGGAGAATTTTCAACAAGATCGGCTTATGAAGTGCTACTACTCAATAACCATGCTTCATCGGTCGTGTAGCATGACTTCATTCAGATATAGAAAGCCTCAGCTAATCTGAAAATTCATCTCTTCCTTCGGAAGTGTGTGTAACGCACTACCTATGAAAGATAATTTAAGTAAAAGGGGCATCAATGTAGAAAGAAACTATGTGTTTTGCAGATCACAAGAGAAGAATATCTTCCGCATCCTTAAAGATTGTAGCTGGATGAGGGGCATCTTGACGAAGGACAATAGCAGTTTAGAATTCTAGGCTTCCTTCTCGCTAGGTTTAAAGGAGTAGCTAAAAAAATAAATGGAATACTATGAAGAGAGCATAAAGAAGAAAGGAGAAAATTATGGCCTTGTATGTTTCTATATATGCTACAAGGGCATTTGGAAGAAAAGAATAGCAAACTGTTTGACCCAAAAACTTTTGATATGATATAAATTGACCTTAACTCTTAAAAACGTATTTTATCCTCCTTATACTTTTAAAAATATGTTTATACATCCTATATTATTACTAAAGCTTCAACATTGCCACTATTTTTATGTTCTTTTTAGCAATTATTACAGGGTTTAGATATGATTCTAGATTATATATATATATATATATATTTAAAAAAGTTATTATAGGATAAAATTACACTTTCAGGGCTTAAAGTACACAGGATCATAAATTTTTTATTTTTTCTTATTATATATTTATATCTTAGACCCTATCCATTCAAAGGGGACCCAAGAAAGTGAAAGATTAACTTACGGAGAAGGTCTTTCCATTGCCCAGGATGACTTTGCTTCTAAACTCTCGATCGATCCCGCTGGCACCCACTGTGATAAGCCATGGCGCGTGGTTCTCCACGCTCCACATGCTAGGTCCGTTATTCCCTCCGGAGGCCACCGTAACGATCCCCTTCTTCATTGCATGGAAAGCCCCGATGGATATACCGTCCGCCGTGTAATCAGGATTACCCCCTTCAATAGATACGGAGATGATGTCAACCCCGTCATGTATGGCCGCGTCGAAGGCCGCAAGGACGTCCATGTCGGAGCAGCCAAAGCTGCTCCAGCAGACCTTGTACATGGCCACACGCGCGGAGGGGACAGCACCACGAGCTGTACCTTTGGCCAGTCCGAAGAGGTTGGCACCGAGGATTTCGTTGCCGGCTAAAGTGGAGGATGTGTGTGTGCCGTGGCCGTTGACGTCAATTGGAGAGAGAATGTCGTATGGGTCGGGAAATCCGTCCAGCTTGAAGTATTTTGCTCCTATGAGCTTGCTGGAAGTTGACCATGATATAATTTGGCAATGTTAGTCTACGTGAAGTTATGTATACATGCATGGGCATCAATTGTTCCAAAAAAATTCTTTAATTTTAACACAGTTTGTAAAAAATAAACTTGTGTATTTATACAATTCTAGTTTGCACTAATTCTGGCTACATAATATTGATAATAACTGAATATGTCATTAGATCTTGAAATAATTAATTATAGGTATATATTTATGTAAAAGATTGATTTAGTATAGTATTATTAATGGAAAAATTTATTGGCATCAACATTTTTCATGTGATATAAGTATAATCCGTGATGTCTATAATTTTAGGCAATACCGTTGTAATTTGCTCTTAATTTAAACGATTTCTACTTAATAAATTTACTTTTACTGCTATGTTTCGGTCTAACTTAGTAACTTTTAGCACTTTGGTTTGCATTCCCATCCATTGTATGCTGCAATATCGTATTGAAAAATAGTATATGACATGAAATTTTATATAATCTTCCTAGCACTTATAGTAAGTCGTTTTATAAAAGCACAATACACATCTTAATCAATATTTTCTTATGGCTTATCCATTAATAGAACCCCTAACTGTATTTAAAATTGATATTTTTAAACTAAATTTTACGTGGGTAAAGAAACTTACTTGTTGCAACCAGAAAAATTAACGTAGGGGCCACAAGTTCCTATCCATTTAGAGGGAGGAGGTCCAAATCCTTTGTCATGGAAGCTCTCTGATTCCGGCGTTATCCCTGGAATAAAGACAATAAATGTGGTGCTTGCTTTCATTAGCAAGTAAAGTGATGAGAACTAAGAAATTCTATGATTTTACCCCGGTTGTATTGTGCGACTAATCTTCCCTATATATAATTTCCAATGTTTTTATTTAAGGGCACGTCATTCTGAGTAAAGGATTTTTATTAATAATTATATCATTTATATATAAGTTAATATAAAACTTGGAGAGGTTTGAACTTTTTAAGTTAGGAAGCTAACTTAATATTCTGTCATGAACTCATAGCATTAACAGTAGGCCTGTTGAGTGACGCAGGCCAGATGTTTGTCTCACGATCGCCCATGTCGATTGTCGGGCCAGCTTTCTGGGTGTAGTTGGATTTTTATTTTTTTTTTTTCTTTTTCCTTTCCTTTCCTTTAAGAAAGTAATTACCGTTTCATTATCTAACTCACATAAATAAAATTTAATGTATTTGCAACATGAAACCATCATTAAAAAAAAAATAAAAATGCATAGTGGTTAAAGTCTTCATTGGGAAAAAAAAGAATAAAATATCTTTTTATTTATTTATTTATTTTTAAATGAGTACCTTAAAAGTAAGTATAAAATGGAAGGGTACTAAGCACCTTAACCATTTGTTTGGCATAAAGAAAAGGATGAAAGAAAATTTAATTTTGGGAGAAAAATATCCAATTCCCCTTATTTGATTAAGGAGGGTAGAGTTACGAAGAAAATGAACAGGGAGGGGAATAATTTCTTAAGCTTCACCAAATTATTATTATTTTTTTAAATTAGAGAGAAATAGAATAAAAAGTGAAAGGTTTTTATGGGGTTTTCTACTCTTATTTGTCCTCTATATATCTTTTATCTAAATACTTTCTTTCTATATTAATAGTTTTACATTATACCTAACTTTGATTTTACTAATGATTAATATTGTTTTGATTTTGTCTCTTTTTTATCATCTGAACATATTAAAAGGAATGAAAATGATTTTTTGCTTCACAATTCTTTCACCTCGTACCCTTTCTTTCCTAATATCTTATTCCATCATTCTAAACGACGTGTAAGGGTTTGGTTTATGTTAAATTGTGAAGGATGGCAAAATTCCATCATCATTACTATCATTATTGTAAATCTTTTAATGCTGCTTTTTACCATTCATCTAGGCACGAGTAAAGGAACTTCTACTTGCTACACTACACAAACTAAAATTCCTTCATAATATGCCATCTGCCATAAATTTGACATTGCAAATCAAAGTATAGAAGTAAAGGAAACTAAGAATAAAACTATTGTGATGGTTCAATGCACCCACACGATAGGACACAACTACCATTATTGTCCCAAGGGAAATTCTTTATATATATATATATACACACAAGGCCCAAGCTCCTAGCTATCTAATTCAACAAGATTAGGCCCAATAAAGCTGGATCCGGTTATCCACCAAAATAATAACAAACTTAGCTACTCAATAGAATGAACAAAGACTCCAAGAAGAGAATAATTTTATTTTTATCAATGTAAATTTTCATATTTATGCATATTACGTATGTCAAAGTTAGAGGACCTGTATCAAGTAAGCCCACAACTATGTCGCTTTCCATCTTCAGCCTTCTCTTCACTGTTTGAGGAAATCCAATAAAGTCCCATGACTTAGTCGTGTGTAACTCATGATACCTATTCGGAAAAATCGACGTCACCCGATCCATGCCTGAGAAACCCATACAAAAAGAAATAAAAGTGAATCGAGAAATTATATTATTTTTTATTTCGAATAAAATTTGTTTGCTGATTATTTTCTCTTTTTTTTTTTTTTTTTTTTTTTTTGTAAGATAATTGCATTGTCACTGAAAATTATTGACCTTATGCTAATACATTTTTAAACTAAAAACAAGCTTTTATCTAAAGTTATAGAAAAGCTTAAACCACGTTTTGAAGTCGGAAATATATAATCCAAAGAGTCTCTGCGATCAATTAAAGCTATTGAATCTCCAAGAGCTTACCCGAAAGCTCTTCAGCTTCGTCTTCTGATAATGTCGCTACAAATGCGTTGAAACTTTTGGTATAGCTGTAAATTAACGAGCCCCTTGCACCATTTTCACTGCTGAAAAATAAGCATTATTTAAGATAAGAAATTTTATAATTTGATAAACATTTTTGTGCTAACTCTATATTTTATAGAGGATGGGGAGGGAGCTACCAAATCTGCAAAAGAACTTAGTATTTGTGCGATAAAACTAACTCAAGTTTATTTTTTATTTTTTTTAATTTCGTCTTTAAGTGTAAGGAATTGGTGATTGCCTCCTAAATGGATTTAAATTAAAAAATAAATAAATAAACTACCGATGGAAAGTCATATGTTGTATAGTTATACAGAAATAAAGTCAAATGAAATGTTTTATGTTTAATAATATAAATATGTAAACACGACCTTTCTTTCAAAGTTGAAAGTACGTCTAAGTGTGATTGAGCTGCAGCATCTCTATCCTCTTGAGCATCTCCCATATAAACGATATAGAAATTCTGAGCACAATTAAACAAATAGCATGCAGTAGTTACCATGAATATACCTTAATTACTTGAAAGCTTGCTGAGAGAAAATGAAGCTTGGAGTGTATAAAAGCTAGAACAAATGCATAAGATTACCTTCTGCTCATTTGCTTCGACACCCTCATGGCCTATGAGTATCATAGAAAGGATGAAGATGAGTTTTACACTCGACATCCTCTTACATTCGAAGGCTATAGTAAAATTTTGTGTCTGCATAGATTCTTCGTCCTTTTATACATCTATCGCAGAGAAATTTTTTAACTTACAAGAAACAAAAATTAAACAAAAAGAAATCATAAAGGATGTCATCATTAGTTTATATAAATTCTAATGGCAAGATTACAAGTAACAGGATTAACCTTTGGGGTAAAATTCAAATAAGCGATTAAACTTTTAAATAATTAATTAAAATTGATGATCAACGTTAAATTAAATAGTTAAAATAAGGAATTAAGTTTTTAAGTGATTAAAATAGAAGATTAACATTTTGCTAAATGGTTTAAATAAATGATTCATTATTATTCCGTAAATATACTCAATGATTTAAAAAGACGATATGATACTGTTTATAATGTTATTATAATGGGATTCTCTATTTAAATTAATATAATATTAATCCTTTATTTAAATTATTTTAAAGTTTATTTTTTTATTTAAATTTAATCCCAAATAATAATGTACCTGTCACTTGTAATTTTTCTGAATTCTAATCATTGGTGAGGCTTTCAAGGGAATCACTTTAAAGGAAAGGTAACCAAAATTGGGTTACGCCTTGCATCACTCAATATCAATATCACACGTATTGCTTATCTTAGAGAAACTTGTTGCTTGCATATACTGTATAGTATTGGTTTTTTTGCTTTGAAGTTGTATTACGGCCTACGGGACGTTGACGCTCTTGAAACAAATGACGAAACTTATATGCACGGGTGCATATATTTTTAATTTCTTGGATTTAGTTTATTCACTTCTTGGGTAAATACAAGGACGGACTCAAAATTATCTAATCAATAGTTAGGTTTACATTTTTTAAATCCATATTAAAATCACTCATAGAAAAGTATCCGTTTGTTATGTAATTATATTATATTACGTCTTTATATACAAAAGGGAATTTATTAATAAGTAGACTCGCAACATTCCTATTACTCAATTGAGAGAAAGCTTTTTATTTTCCAAATATACTACACGTATTCAATGCACTTTGTAAAAGTTAAATAAAATTACTGTTTTATCCTTAATTGGGGCAAATAAATTAATTGAAGTGTAACTATCAATTTATACAAAAAAGAGAACTAATAAGTTATATTGTACATTTAAAATTTGAGATTAATAGATCATAAAAAATATTTAGATAAAAAATTACAAATACAATAAAAGAATAACAAAATATGAAGATAAGTATTATATAATTTTGTATGATGACTTTGTAAAGTCATTTCATTAGTAATGCTATAAAAAATATCCTTTTTAATATCAATGATTAGACAACCATTGAGATTGAACTTGATTTGTCTTGATGAAAAACTAGTATTTATATTGCTAAGTTATAATTAGGGGTTAGTAAAAAAACTGATTGAGTCGAGCCAATTCGTAAACTAAATTAAGTCAAATAAAAAATATAGTGTTTCTTTTGGAAATTTGGATTGAAAATTTTCTAATTTGAACTAAAGCGAAAATTTATTATTAGTTTAGAGGGGTAATCTAAGTTAAACTGTAAAACCGAGCTAAATAGTTTTGAAAAAAAATATAATAATATTTTTCTTATAACTAAAAAACTCTTGTTGTAACATAATATTTAAAAAATTAGTTTAATTTTTTTGAAAAGTATATGCATTTAAAATTTTTGAAATATGTATATAGGTTGACTCAAAATTTATATTGTGTATTAACTTGAGAAATAAATTAGTTATATTGTATATTTAAAATTTTTTAGTTGTTTGAATATTAATTTTATCAATCTCTTATATGATATCAATATATATTATTATAAAGTGATTTTAGTATTGCTTATATGAAATTATATGTTAAGTAAATATACTATGTTAGAAAACAAAATATAGTTTAATCTTAAACCAAATCGAAATTTTATTGTTTGGAAAAAATCTAAAATCGAATCATTTGGTTCAATTCAAAGTGTTGAAAAATAAAATCTCATTTTTATGATTTAGGTTGGTTTGAAGGAAAACCAAATCAATCCCACACGTACCCATCCCTAACTACAATGGTCTTGATAACCATTATTATTTACTAATGCTTTATAGTTCTAACAATATTTTTATTATTTATAGTATAAACACTGATAAATAAATAGTATATAATAAAATTTTATTTAGTCAACTATTAATTTTAAAAGATGAAATTTAATTTTTATTAGTTATTGTGCGAAAAGGAAAAAAAGAATGAATATCATTTACCAAGAGATAAACAACAAATGTATATTTTTTTAATGTTTGGCAATATGTATTACAATTTTGAAAATGAATATCATTTACCAAGAGATAAACAACAAATGTATATTTTTTTAATGTTTGGCAATATGTATTACAATTTTGAAAATGGAGAGGATTCGAATTTAATCTATTCTTTTAGAAGACTAATGTTTATAAAACTATAACATAATAAAAAAAGTAAAATGAATATAATGTGAGTTGAGTCTACTATGAATATGGGTATGCATTTAACTAGTTAGTCATGTCTAGCAGCATAGTAAAATTTGCTGTTTAAAAATACAAATATAACACGTATATTCTTATTTTTTTAAAATAAATTTTAATAATATATCCCCCAACCCACTACGATCTTGAGCGGTCAGGCCCTTTCGCATACCCTTCCATTCGTGGGTCAACGCGTGGATGGATCCAAAGATTGGCCCGAAGGGTACTTGTAAAAGAATGTAACAGTTGAGATTTGGTACTTCGAATGTGAAAGGCTGGGAGAATTTTTGACCTCCTTGTTAAAATGAACTTAAGTTTTTTGGTCAAGTAAAAATTCTCTTCATTACCCATTTTATTTTTTTTGTCATTTGATTATATTTTAATTCTGTTTAATTGGTTGTTTTATTGTTTGGTGTAGTGATGTTATAGCTGGGCTGCTGTCAAGGGTTGCAATGCAATCGGCTACGGTCAACAAGTACATCCTGAAATTGAATGGGCTTTAACTAATTTTAAGACTTAGCTTGCTTTGAGTTTTCCATTCTATAATGGCAGTTTTCTAATTGCCTTTATTTAGGTAGGATTTTTTGTTTTTTTTTGTTTTTGTTTTAAGTTCTATGTATGTATTTTTGTTATGTGTATCGAATAAACTGTGGAGAGAGATGTAAATCCTATGAGAGTTTAGTAATAGGAAAGTTGCTCCAGAGTGGCTGTGGAAACTTTGTTTCATGTTACTATTGTAATGAATTTATTGAGTCTTACCTGTGCTTTCTTTTCTTTTCATTCTTCTTTTAAAAGTAAGTAATAAATCTTGTAAAAATCTTTTTGTGTATCATATTCTTTCTATCATTTAGGGATTTATCTTATGTCGGTTGATTATTAACTATAAAACCAGATTGGATCTTCATAAAATGATGTCAGGTTGCGGATACTCGATTGTAATCTTTAGGATGAACCGTGGATGTCTCAGAATTGCTACCCAATTGATTACTAGCTTTCCCATGCTTGTGCTTGTGCAATCACCCTATCGTTCCCCATGGAGTCACAAAAAAGTAGGGGTACATGCTTATGATTCCATTAATTTAGCCATATAGAATTTATTTGATATTGGATAAAATCCATGGACTACATAGTTGAAACTTGTCCATCTACACTTAGAAGTATATAATGGTTTAATATATACTTATTTATTATAACATTATACAATATATATATGTCATATAATTATATTGAGCACATATTTTATTTAAACAATCATCTAAAATATATTGTATAGGTAAATAACATACTTTTAAAAACATTGTGTAGATAATGATTTACATTATCAACCATTTTATACACATAATTAAATACTAGTAGACCATATACTCTCATTGTAGATGTGTAAATTATTATATATAAAATTATTAATAAAAATGATAAGAGTGCAATAGACTAGTAATACATGTACCTTAAAATACAAAATAATTATAAAATTGTAAGTTAAATAGTCATTACCATTGTTTATAAAACTTTAATTTACAAATTTAGGTAAGAACCTAAAATGTTTCATTGTTATTTTTTCAAAAAAAGTTGTATAACTTCTTGTTTTTTAGAGGCCATGTGCAGTATATATGTATTTTTGATAGTAATATCTTAATCACATTATATGGATAGAAATTCTAAAACAATCATCTAAAATAGATGGCCTTTTTTGTAAAGTACAAGTATTTATTCTATGAATTCTATTCATAAAATGCTCCTATCGATCAAAATATTAGAAATGAAAAGATTACATATTATTGGTGACGTTCTATTCAATTTTGGAGGATTCCATTTCAAATATAATATTCCTACCACAAGAATCCATTGATGATTCAGGAGGCGGTGGCGAAGAATCCAATGGATCAAATGCATAAGGTCCATCCAGTCCAGTCTCCTGCACTGGGTCTTAAGAGATACGACTCATGGCGTTCTTCCAAGCTGCAACCTGCAATATCTGCAAGGTGCATTTTCCTTTTTTATAGTTTGCGAGGAAACTGCTACCTGCAATCTATATGAAGAATGTGTTCTCTCTCTCTCTAGTTAATTTAATATCATTGATTTTATATTATCAGCACTAACAGCACTTTTTGCTTAATATCATTTTGTCACTAGGAAATCATACATAGTGCAAGGATGACTTTTCGATGCACAGCTATATCATCATTATGACAAATATGATGGCTTCTTTGAAAAGCTTTTCTGGTTCCGCCCCATCTTGCCATTAACCAATTTAGTGGTTTAATTTTAGTACTATGTAAATTCAGCAAGAAGTCTTAAAACGAAGTAAAAGTACATAGTGTAAGAAAAATTGGACATTTTGTAGGATTAATAAAGATTTTGTGGTAGGATTATATTAATAAAGGCGTTGAAAGTTGAGGAAGGATTTTGGCACACACACACATATATATATATATACATAAAGAGGCGTTGAAGCTTCATTAGATAGATGAAAGCTTTCGGTGCGATTTATAGATATAATGAAAAAAGATTAGGATTGTGGAGGATATATGATTTACTTAAAGAAATATAATGAAAACCAGCATGATGGCTGGTATCACACTATTTATTTAAGAGCTTAGATAAACAATCCAAAAGCATTTGAATACATTTAAAGTTGTGAAGATAAATTTTGCTATCTTATCAATTGCGCGATTTATGATTTTTTTAATCTTTTTATAAAGTAAAAGTTTCGAATAATAATGTCACGCGAGACATCATTCTAATACTTTATATCATTATTATAAAAGAAATAATTAAAAATTTGTAATGCCATACTCATCATTATAACCATATATATAGTTTTACCATGTTAAGTGCAGTTAACTATTTTTTCAATTCGACTGGACATTTAGCACTAAAACACTAAGAAAATACTGTAGCAACTATTTGAAGGATGGAAAAAACAGAGAAAAACACAATGCATTTGTGATGGTTGTGCCAAGGTCTAGGGAATAACGTTAAATCATCATTTTCTAAAAGTCTACTCATTCTATTTCTGGCTTTGACCACAAAGTTTAAACCAAAATCGTAATATTCCTTACCTTTATGCCCCCCCCCCCCCCAAAAAAAAACCAAAATCGTAAAAAAAAATTCCTAAACAACGCCATGCGTCGTGGTCCCATGCGTATCGTGCCCTAGCTTTATCTCAATTCCTGTTGTAAAACCCTAAAAAGAAAAAAAAAATCTCCACTTGGATAACATATAATGCAATGTTCACGAGTTCCTGACAAGTGTCGGCGAAGGATGTGCTCTTAAGATGAGCCATCTTTGCTCATTCCAATAACTGTACTTCTTAACCTGTGCATGTGCTCTTAAGATGAGCCATCTTTGTTCATTCCAATAAGTGTACTTGTTAACCTGAGAAAAAAACCTAGGTATTTTGAGGTTGTATCCAAATAGTGAAACCTAAAGTACTCCACTTGTTGTACTTAAAAAAAAAAAACTTACTGGATGTAGAATAAACTTTTAGAAGCTTATAGAAAACGGAAACAAGTTGAAAATAATTAATCAAATTATGGACAATTATAGAGATAACCTTCGGCACCTAGAAAATTATAGTAACATACCGCACTATTAGAATAATGACACTTATGTCTCTTAAAAAGTTTTGATACAATTAAGTTTGTTTTTTTTTATATATATATATAACACACGCCTCATTATTTTTTTAGATAGATTCATTATTTGCTTTAAGTTTTCATAACTGATTTGACCTTTTAGTATTTAGTACGGGCTCAATTATGGAATGAGTGACCGATTGAACTACATTATCTCTTTTGTTTTTTTCTTTCTTTCTTCTCTCTCTCTCTCTCTCTCTCTTTTAGAGGATGAATAATTTCATAGTTTTGAAACATAACCTTGTCGTGAAACCCTATCTATTTACTTGCTGTTAATAGGTAACAGACCAGCTAACACAGCCCTTTCTTCTTTGACTAGAAAAAACGTTGTTTCTTTCTAGAAAGGTATAAGGTATGCATGCATGCTTTGCTCTTTCGAATTACAAATACATAATTCAGCGCCTCAGTTTCTTCTAATAGAAGCTAGTGGTTTAAGAGAAGGGACACGAGCAAAACATAAGTACCAACTTGATTAGCGATAAGATGGAATTTTCCCACAAAAAGAAGAGTCTTTCTCAAGTTCTGTGTGATCTGGCAAAGGAAAAAGTGCCATGAGTCGTGAAACCAGATAATGTGCCTCGAAAGGACTGTGACTTGTACGAGGCTGCTGCGAAAACCATTTAAATGTAGATGCTTGATCATTGACAAATGAATCT
Organism: Laguncularia racemosa; assembly: GCA_037954665.1. Taxonomy (NCBI): domain Eukaryota; kingdom Viridiplantae; phylum Streptophyta; class Magnoliopsida; order Myrtales; family Combretaceae; genus Laguncularia; species Laguncularia racemosa. Next base: position 606,614 of record JBBMOL010000110.1, on the reverse strand, counting down.
TCAGATACCAAGGTAGGAACATAGTACCATACGCCTCTGGGACATGGGTAAAATTAAAATGGTTGATTGTTTTAGAGTAACGAACCAAACATGTAATCACCGGAGGGGGGAAAAAGAAATCAAACGAAACATGTAATGAATATTTGATATGTGGATAGCAGATAGCGGGTGCCAATCAAAGAAATTGGAAACCAAGGGCGAAACTCAAAACCTATGAGTCTTTGAATTCGGTAACCCGATATGATTGATTAAATTTTAAGGTGAGAATTAGAAGTTATAAAATAGGTGCTGGATCCAAATTTTCAGAATATATAGTCATGGGATAGAATATAAAAATCAACCATTTATCCATCTTATAATTTGTTCAAAACCTATATTGTAATTATTACAGATTCTTACCTGTAAGTATATCTAACCTAATAGCTAATGAATATGATTTGTTTAACAAAAATAATAAAAGTTTAACTAAGTTGACCTAACTTATGATCTAATTAGTTTATGCGAACACTTGCTCTGAAATAGTTAAATACATCCAAAATCTCCAACTTAAGTTAGTATTTTGATTCATATTTACTATGAAAGGAAATCTTACAAGTTTTATAGAATACTTTGGAATATTTATATAAGGTGTGTAATGCCCTAGATCCTAGAATATAGTAATTTTCCACGTGTCACTATTACTTAGTGACATGTAAGACTCTTAACCTACTCAAAAGATAAGCATTCATGTAACTTGTCAACTATATTTATGCACTAGTAATATAATTCTAAACATCCATTAAATCCATCCACTAGTTTTTAATTTTGTATCACAACTAGAATGAATAGCCATAGTCTCTCTCAATACATGAATTATCATCTCATAAAGAAAGATAAGTCTTCTAGATACTCTCATTCAGTCTTCATTAATCTTGATAGTAATAGTAATATTCCACTCCATCATCATTCTGATCTTAATCTGCAACTAGTTCATTATAAAAAGACCACTCATTTATACTTACGACTAAAAAAGAAGTTCCCACGAGACGTAAGCTAATGTCCATTACGTGTAACCCATAAGCACATGCGCATGACAAATACATATAGAGTTCACATACATTTAAATGCAAATAAAAAAGAGACCATTACTTTATTATCTTTGTTTCAAGCAAATCAATCAGTATAAGAGTACTCATAACTCTATACACTTTAATTATTAGAAGTTATATATATATATATTCGATGCATTTGAGATATTGTCACCACCGGCTTTGATACTATGATGTTGGGAACTACTACTTTTAGCCCCAACACATAGAATTTACCTAGATTGTTTCAACATGTAACTCCACTAAGGACAATATCACACAAATATCATTGGAGTAGCCCTTAGGGATTTACCACAATCGGCCTTTAAACCGAGATATGCATAAGTAGCAAACAAATTATTATGTGAGCATTATTTAAGTTTGTTTAGATATTATGCTACCAAGTATAAGCATCAAACAAGGTAAACACGTACCAAGAAGAACAATTTTAGTTTCATCTTGAGTACAACTACCAACCCCATTAGAACCTATCATGTAACAAATAACTAATCTTAGTATTAGCTTATAACATGGTATAAGTTCATTGTGTTTATTAACCAAAAATTAGCTAATTATCTCCCCCTCCTTGTTACTTTAGTTTAAATAAAACTAATTTTGAATTGATGAAAACCCAAGAAAAAAGGAAAAAGGAAGCGTTTTACAAATATTCCAAGGCAACATAGCTGTGTAGAGGAATACGGGGAGAAACATAGTCATGCATATGGTCATGTATCTCATTCTAAAATAAGACAACAATACGCTTAAGTACATAGCCATGTACTTGATTGTGTAACCCACTACACTAAAATAACTCTTCAAAATGCACAAGTATACAGTCATATATATAGTCGTGTACCTCTCGGCAAACAAAAACATCTTCATGTGATTTCCCATTTTTTTTCTACCTTCCAAAATCAAAAGTTGTACCGCAACTTCTAATTCTACAATAATAAGAGTAATAGAAACACAATTCCATCATAGTTAACATACCAACTTACTCTAATTTCCTTAGATGACCTTAATTTTTCTTGAACCCTTTACTCACTTTGATGTGAACACACAAAAAAACCTTCCAACATTAACAAAACTCCACCTTTAAATCAATCCCTTACTAAAACATGAGGGGGGGGGGGGGGGGGGGTGTGGGGTATACAATGAATTAAACAAAATTAGCACTTATCTTGTAGATTTCGCATCAAGTGAAGTTGTTTTATATCACTGGGTCATGGTTTATTGGTGATCTACAAAGATAGGGTTTCCTTTAAAAAGAGGCAGATGTAGATTGTGAACCAAAAGAAAGGATAAGATAGATGATATGCCAAGATCCAATTCCAATTAACAATGCTAATTGACGAAACAATTCAACAAATGTCTAAAAAATTGGCGTGTTCCAAATTAATCGTAAACCCTAATTGCATTTAACAAGAATAAAATGAAATTCCTAATTCCTTACCAGATATAACGCACTAGTTGAATTAGGAACAACTTGCAATTGTTGATATAACTCATAAGAATTTCAAGTCCACTAGTCACAATCCCTAATTGTAGAAATTGATAAGAGTAAGAGTGGAATAGAAGAGAACTCCTTTCTATGTGAATAGCAGCTGTAAAAAGGATGTCTCAAAAGTGTCTTTTTGTTGTCTTTTTACAAGTATTAATACTTATCCTAAATATGGAAAATAACAAAAGGAAAATAGCTACATAGGGTACCGATTTTGAATGCTCTCCTTAGTCAATAAAACATAATACAAGGCCAGTTTTGTTGATTCATTTAGGATCACTATGGACCGTAAATCACCCACAAACTAAGCACTAGTATGTTTGCTCGTCGTCTTGTAATACTAACAAATGTACCAAATTAAATGCAAAACAATTATATAAAGTAAATGAAGACACTATGTGAATATCTTCGGGTTCCGATTGTATAAAAAATATTCTCGATGCTAAATTCTGTAGTCTTTTGGCTCTCGCTCTTATTATGGGTCCTGTAGATGCATTGGTTTGATTCCCATCATGATGTGCTGATACGATTCCAAGAGCTAAGATATTTGCACCAAAGAAAACAAAGTCCATCCGAGCGCTAGGTGGTAGTACGGGGTCCAAAAAAGGAGGACATAGGCATCGGGAGGACCCAAGGCAAAGTTCGGCCAGCCTTAAGCCGGCCTTGAATAAAGGCCGGCCGAGTTAACTTCAAGGCCGTCGGCCTTGGAGCTGGCCTACATGAAGGCCGCCAGCCTTTGGTGCCGGCTTATGTATTTAGGCCGCCGGCCTTTGGCCGGCCTTGAATGGCCTTGCACAATTTTTTTAGACATGATATAAATAGTGTTCTTAGGATTTTTTCAAGACATATGTATTTTTGGTTGTAAGAAAAACACTTTTGAGTGTGTGAATCCTGTTTGGAGATTCTTGAATATTGAGAATTTGTTTTCCCTATATTTTACTTATTCTTATCAGATTCTTAGTCCCTATAGAATTTGTGGCGAACATCGTTATTGAATTCTTGGAATTCTTTAACCCTAGTGATTGATTTATAGAACGTGGTCTCTATCATTCTATGATTTGATTGCAAATCAGTTTAATTTTATCAATCTTGGCATCTATAGATTGGTAATTTTATCCATATCTTTGATTTTATTCGTTAGTACCAAAACCCAGAAAATCCTAAAAAAATTGTAACATTTGATTATTATTGATAATTTGATTTGTGTGGAAGGATTCGATTTCCAATTCTGTGTTATTTGGTATCAGAGCATATCAAATCTGTATCATTTGGTATCAGAGCATACCGAATTCTTATCATTTGGTATCAGAGCATAAGATGAATCAAGCGCGGGTTATATCAGAGACAAAGGATTTAATCAAAAAGCGGGTTAAATCGGTAAGGCTGTTGAATCTCAATTCAATTGTAGTTTTAATTCAATACTGCTGTTGGTTGGGAAATTTGGGAATTTATTTTGATAAGTATTATTGTGAATTCGATTGTTGGGTGTTGAATTGGTGTTTGGGCTATTGTTGAGAATTGGGGTTTTGTGAATATCTTTGCTGAATTCAATTGTTGGGTGTTGAATTGTTGTGAATTGGTGTTTGGGGCTGTTGTTGAGAATTTGGTTTTTGGTGAATTTCTATTATTGAATTTTGATTGGTAGAGATGTCGTCGCATGGAAGTGTTCATAAGAATAACAATGGGAATGATGTTGATAATGGGGGTGAGGTTGTGACTAGGGCTGAGTTCAATTAAATCCAAGAAAATATTAGATTGATTATGGAGAGATTGGAGGTTAGGGATAGAAGAAGCCATAATGGTGCAGGAATTAGGATGAGACATTCTAGTGGTGAATCTGATGCTGGTAGTGAAAGGAGTAGGAGAGGAAACAATGATGACAGGCGTAAGGGGATTGAAAACATCAAGCTAAAAATTCCACCTTTCACTGGTAGTAGTAAACTAGAGGAATTCCTAGACTGGGTGCTACGGGTTGAGAAGGCGTTTGACTGCTATGAGTGGAATGAACGTATGAAGGTGAAAATGGCGTCTCTAGAATTTTTTGAATATGGTAGTCTGTGGTGGGATAAACTACAAACTGAGAGACGTAGGGCGGATGAGGAGAAAGTGTGTTCATGGGCTTTGATGAAAAGGTTGATGAGACGCAGATTTGTGCCAGATTACTATAAACAAGAGATGCTGATGGAGTTGCAATCCTTGAGGCAGGGTAAGAGAAGCATAGAAGAGTATGTGAAGGATTTTGAGACACTAATGGCAAGGTGTGATATTCGGGAATCATCAGATGAATTTAGCTCGTTTCATCAATGGGTTGAAGATGGACATTTCCAATGTAGTGAAACTCCAGCATTATCAGACTCTTGAGGATGTGATTAAATTAGCCAGTCGGGTTAAGCGGCATTAGCGCAGGCAGGATTAGAAATGGCGGGATCAGAAATCATATCACCACCATAAGTCAGATGATGGTGAGAGGGAGAAGGAAAGGAAGGAAAAAGGAAAGGCAGTCGCTAGTGAGGCTGTTGACCAAACACAACAAAAGAAGAGTAGGGATATCAAATGTTTTAAGTGTTTAGGACTTGGCTATATTGCTTCTTAATGTCCTAATAAAAGGGTTATGGTCATGAAAGATATGTTGGTGGGGGAATAAACCCTAGGGTTTCTTGCCCTCTGTCCAAATCGTCGCCACCGCCGCATCTATGATAGGCGGCATCCCGCCTCCGCAGACAGCTCCGCCCACTACGGCTCCGTCATATGCCACAGCCCTTCGTGGACGACCCCCTGCTCCCGCTACCTTTGCAACACTACCTTCAGAATTCAACCTGACATCCATGCCTACCGTCTACAAAGGAGAACCTACCTTCATCATCACCAAGGCCGAAAGTGAGCAACTCGCAAAACCTTTCCAACTAGCCTTAATCGGAAAATTCTCAAAGGGAAGACCGAAGATGGACTACCTGAAAAAGGAATTTGACAGAATTGGTTTCAAAGGGGGTTTATCCATTGGAGCTATTGATTTTCGACACATCCTCATCAATTTCGATTTAGACGAAGACTACCAGCGGTGTTGGATTAGAGCCGTATGGACCATGGATTCATATGTGATGAGAGTCCTCAAATGGACACCCTCTTTTCGTCCAGATAAGGAATCATCCCTAGTTCCAGTTTGGGTTTCTTTAGAGAAACTTCCGATTCATCTTTTTGAAGAACGTTACTTGCGTTGTCTGGCCCTGATGATAGGTACGCCTCTCAAACTGGACGAAGCTACAAGGAAGAAAACTCGGCCTTCTGTAGCCCGAATTTGTATCGAAGTTGATCTCCTAACAGATCTACCAACGCGTCTTCGATTGGGGGAAGGAGACGAGATATACTTTCAGAAGGTGCTGTATGAAGACCTCCCCTCCTATTGTCGTCTATGTAACACTGTTGGCCATGCAGCAAATAATTGTCGCAATCGGGGACCGAAAGCAGCTATTACTATAGCTAAGAGTACCAGGTTAGCCGAGGTTAAAACAAGCGATCCATCTAATTCCTGGAAAACAAACTAGGTATCGGAAAAACTCCCTTCCTCATCTGGGTTTCAAACTTCAGACAAAGCTAGCACATCCATGGATGCCCTTGATAAACAAGCTAATAAATTGTCAGCGTCTGATGATAAACTCTCTGATGGAATGCTAGTATCTGCAAACCTGTTCACGAACAGGTCCAAGGATAAAGAGTCGGAACCAGCTGAGAATGTGGATAAGCCAATTTTTTAGAACAATACCTTAAAGTCCTCTGTTACAGAGGATTCTGCCAAAGGAAGATCAGATGAATTCGGAGCTGTATACTCTAATTTGGATAAGTCCTCGGATGGAATGCTAGTATCGGCAAATCAGTTTATGGAGAAATCCAATGAAAAAGTGTCGGATCCAGCTGTGAATGAGGATACACAAAGTTTGGACCACCCAGTTCAAGAGAACAATACCATAAAGTCCTCTGTTGCAGAAGATGCTACCAAAGGAAGACCAGACGAAGTTGCAGTCGTACACTCTAAGCAAGGACTTCGGCATAATAGCCCTAGCAAAGTGAATTTGATACTAGCTGCCCCAACATCATCTCAGGTAACAACACCCTTGCAAACTAATCCTAATTCTTCATCAGAAAATATCACTACTACTATTGCATCTCTGTATGTGGAATTACCAAATATATCTGCTGTTCCACTGGTGACAACATCCTCTCGTTTTAATGTGCTTGCTGATATTAATGAACAAGTGAATGAGGAAACAGACTATGACTGGAATTTAGGGGAACCTCCTGATGTATCTGAAACGCATTGTCGCCTCGAAAGCCCCCTCGTTTGACACAATCAAATGATGAAGCCACCACAATTAAAAAACCTAGACGACACTTTAGCCTAACAAAGAAAATCACTTTTTGTCAAACAAATCCTCGACGCTCTACGAGGATATTCGGTGACCCTAAACACCCCTCTGTCTAAATGATAAGTATGCTTTTCTGAAATGTGCGTGGGATTGCTAACAAGGCCTCTCAGCGTCGTCTTAAGTTTCTAATACAATCACATAAAATATCACTAGTTGCCCTCCTAGAGCCGATGGTAAACATTGCTGTTCTCCAGGCGTTGAGGAATAATTTTAATCTTGCTACAACCCTCTCTTCTGCTAATAACAAAATTTGGATTCTTATCTCCAACGAATTTTCTGTGTTATCTGTAACCGATCATGAGCAGGTATTATCCTTGGAGGTAATCCATCATCATCTTCCCACCACAATTTTGATATCTGTAGTTTATGCTTCCTCCACTACACAGGGCCGGTTGGGTTTGTGGTCGACGATGCAGACTCTCTCCAGTTCTTCTCATGGTATGCCATGGCTAATAGGTAGAGACTTCAATGTCATCCGTTTGGTGGATGAATATAAAGGAAACTCCACTCCTAATCAAGGGGCGATATCTGATTTCAATAATTACATCACTGAGTGCAATCTTATTGAGCTTCCAACTGTGGGGAATGAGTTCACTTGGCAAGGAGTTAGATCCAATGGTACAGTATTCAAGAAGCTTGATCGCTTGCTGTTCTCAACGGATTGGATCTCCACGATTCAGGTTAACTCTATTCAGCATTTGAATAGATCTTCTTCAGATCACTGCCCTATCCTATTTCAATATCAGAAAGAGGCATCATCCAAGCCAAGTTTGTTTCGGTTCCAGAAGATGTGGCTGCGAAGACAGGAGCTATTTGATATCATAAAGGAAAATTGGTCTCAGCCTACAACTTCATATGGTATGCTAGTTTTCTCACTTAAACTTAGGCGACTCAAGTCTAGGCTCAAGGATTGGAATAAACAACATTTTGGGGATGTCTTCTGCAATCTGAAGGATGCTGAAGCTCAGGTTTTCAGTCTAGAACAGTTGTATGAAGAGACTGGAGTAGTAGAAGACAGACTTAATTTGGAGAAGTCGAAATCAAATCTGTTCTCACGTCTCAGGGAGCACATAGACTATATGCAACAGAAGTCCAAGATAAAATGGTTTAGGGATGGAGATGAAAATTCCACTCTATTTCACTCCTTTGTCGCAGACCGTCGTTCCAAAATGACAATCCATAAGGTCAGAAATGGAAGTGGTGATTGGATCTCATCCCCTACTGAACTAGAAGCAGAAGCTGTCCAATTTTTTACCAACCTTTTGCGGCAACAGCCAGTTGATGACGATGCTGGAGCCGAGAATAGGTTGCTTGTTAATATCCCAAATTTAATTACCATCGAAGGCAATAGATCATTGTTGCGTCCTATTGAAGGCCCGGAGTTAAAACAGGCTGTTTTTGGATTAGACGCGGATAGCTCACCTGGAGTTGATGGATACGGGGGCCTGTTCTATCGCTCTTGTTGGGACATAATAGAACAAGATCTCTTAGCTGCTACTCATGACTTTATGGCTGGTACTCCGACTCCCAAGGTGGTTGCAAGCACTCTGATTGTCCTTCTACCTAAAAAGCACTCTACAACATCATTCGCGGATTATAGACCGATAAGCCTCTGCAACTTCTTGAACAAAATTTTCACAAAGGTACTAACAGAAATGTTGAAGTTAGTTCTACCATCGATAATCTCACCGGAGCAGTCGGCCTTTCTGAGTGGTCGCGATATCACAGAGAACATACTCCTTGCTAAAGATCTTGCCCAATTCTTGGAATATCCCTCAAGAGGTAGAAATCTAATAATCAAGATGGATATGATGAAAGCCTTTGATCTGGTATCATGGTCCTTCCTCCAGAATTTAATGCTAAAATTTAGCTTTGCACACCATTTCGTATCTCTCATCCTTGGCAATCTAAGAGCTGCCTGGTTTTCGATTATATTGAACGGAGGTCCAATTGCTTTCTTCCAAGCATCTAGGGGTATCAAACAAGGGGATCCACTATCTCCATATCTCTTCTTGTTAGCTTCGGAAGCCTTATCTCGTGGACTTAAAAATCTTGAAGAGACGGGACAAATACTCCCATTTCTTACTCTCGCATCAAATTCAGTCAAAGTAACTCACCTAAGCTTTGCAGATGATATCTTGGTTTTCACTCGTGGAGATAAAAAGTCCTTGCAGCATCTCAATAGATTCCTTTCTGACTATGAATTAGGCTCTGGAAAAAAAATCAACAAGGACAAGAGCTTCTTCATTCCCCCAACAATTGTCCCCCAATATATCTCCAACAAGTCTCGACTTCTCTTGGTATTCCTGGTAGTTCATTTCCATTCCAATATTTAGGATGCCAACTCTACAGGGGTAGAGTACGAGAATGTTATTTCTCACACCTGATCGACAGCTATGAATGGAAACTTGGTCATTGGTCCACCAAGATCTTATCACCTGGAGGTAGAATAATTCTCATTCGTCATGTGTTGCAAGCAATTCCAATTTACACGCTCACAGCTATCCAGCCTCCTAAATCGGTGATAAAGAAGCTTGAACACAAATGCCAAGAATTTTTATGGGGATCTTCAGACTATGGTAAAAACAAACATTGGAGAGCTTGGCATAGAATCACTTTTCTATCGAATGAAAATGGACTTGGAATCCGAGACTTTTCCTCACTGATTACAGCTGCCTCATTGAAGCTATGGTGGAAATTTAAACAAGGCAAGAGTCTTTGGGTAAATTTCATTAGCTCCTTGTTTGAAACATCAAGGAAATGTACTTCTTGGTGACGTATTCAGGCTATACAAGATGTTGCAGAACAGAATACATGTTTACAAGGTAACCATCGTATATGGATGCCATCTGTTACCAGTGCATTCAGCTATAAAACTGCATATGAATTGGTTAGGCCAAGGCAACAATCCATTCAATTTTTTGATAAGCTAAAACACCGTTTTTTGCCTCTTCGGATTTGCATATTCATGTGGCATTTATTTAACAAGCTATATGCATTTCCGGAGGTCCTTTGCGGCTTTGGCTTCCTTTAGAACCCCTCTTGGTGCCCGTTGTGTTTGAGTGAAATGGAATCCATACAACACCTTTTCCTAAAATGCAAAGTAGCTACTGATCTATGGTTTCTTATGGCTAGCTGGTTGGATATCCATATTTCTCCGGTTGCTGGCTTGTGGAATATGGTACAAAGTTGGTTTCAAATGCATCCAAAGGGCACAGTGTTTAGCTTAATATGCTAGCTAACACCGGCCTTTACCTATTGGGAACTATGGAAGGCTAGAAACAGAATGGTTTTTGAAGGGAGCACAACTTCAATTGGAACCCTTTTCCACCTGGTTAAGGATCGGCTGGTCTTAACTCTTAGATCCTACTCTCCCAAAGCGAGTACCATGCAAGAAGCTGATCCTATCAAACACCAATTTGCAACCACTTTAGAGGTGAAGGTGACAAGACGAATAATTATTAAATGGTTGAAGCCTACATCAGGTTATGTCATCAACTCCGCTGGTTCATCAACTCAGATAGAGCAGCTTGGGCTTACACTTTGCGACGGAATGATGGCTCGTTTATACATTCGGAAATGAAATGTGTAATGGATACATCAAAGGCATTATCCACGGATTTGGAGGGTATTCTTTTTGGCCTACGCTCATGTGCTACCAACAATATCTCCCCAATACATATTCAAATCAGTAATATGTCAGTAGTGACTTACCTTCAAGATGGAGTAGAGTGTCCGTAGCAACTATCCCCCAAAATAACGGAGGCAAAGAACCTGATGCAATTACTATCAGCATCCGTTGTTTATGTGTATCGGGAAGAAAATGCTTTAGCAGAAGGACTTTCTCATTATGTAACTCAACTTGATAGTACCAATATCGTGCGCTGGCAAGATCTCCCCGGAAGACTCAAAGGTATCTACCTTTTAGATCTTTCTGGGTGTCCATACATTAGAAGTCGATAGTTTCCTTTGTCACCTTACTTACAGTTTTTGTAGACATCCTCCATCTGGGAGAATGCCTTTTGTACAGTATTTTCAAATACTGCTCTCTGTAAGGACTTCTGACGCTATTAATAAATGCAATAGCCATATTGGCTTTTTCTAAAAAAAAAAAAGGGTTATGGTCATAAAGGGGGACAAGGTCAAGAGTGAGGAAGAAGAAGAGAGGAGTACTGAGGCAGAAGAGGAAGATGAAGACATTATAGCGAATCCAGTACAGGGAGACTTGCTAATGGTTAAGCAGGATGAAGCTGTTCCTAATCAGAGAGCCAATTTATTTCATATCCAAGGCATGGTGCAGGGTAAGACTTGTTTGATTGTGGTTGACATAGGCAGTTGCACTAATGTTGCTTCAGCAAGCTGGGTTACTAAGTTGGGTTTACAGGTGGAGCAGCATCCAAGACCTTATGCACTTCATTGGTTGAGTCCACAGGGAGCTGTTCATGTACACAAATGGTTTTGTGTTCCATTACTTATTGGTAATTATACTGACGAGATAGTTTGTGATGTAGTTCCCATGGAAGCTACACATTTGATCCTTGGAAGACCTTGGCAGTATGACCTTAGAGCCAAGTATGATGGATATAGCAATGAGCATACCATTTGGCAACAGGATAAGGCATACAAGCTTCTTCTTATGAGTCCAATTAAGGTACAACAAACACGGCTGATTTGCCTTAAGAAGCCCAAGGGAAAGAGGAGTCTGTTCATATGGTCTAACAGGATGGATGATACAGATTCGAGGTCGAATCTTTTTCAACATGGAGGGAATGATACGATTCCAAGAGCTAAGATACGTGCAGCAAAGAAAACAAAGTCAATTCGAGCGCTAGGTGGCAGTACAAGGTCCAAAAAAGGAGGACATAGGCATCGGGAGGACCCAAGGCGAAGTTCGGCCAACCTTAAGCCGACCTTGAATAAAGGCCGGTCGAGTTAACTTTAAGGCCTCCAGCTCCAAGGCTGGCGGCCTTTGGTGCCGGCCTTGAATGGCCTCGCACAATTTTTTTAGACATGATATAAATAGTGTTCTTAGGGTTTTTTTGAGACAGATGTATTTTTGGTTGTAAGAAAAACACTTTTGAGTGTGTGAATCCTCTTTGGAGATTCTTGAATATTGAGAATTGATTTCACTTTATTCTTCTTGTTCTTATCTAATTCTTGGTTCATATAGAATTTGTGGCGAGCATTGTTATTGAATTCTTGGAATTCTTTAACCGTAGTGATTGATTTATAGAACGTGGTCTCTATTGTTCTATGATTTGATTGCAAATTAGTTTAATTTTATCAATCTTGGCATCTATAGATTGGTAATTTTATCTATATCCTTGTTTTATTCTGTTAGTACCAAAATCCAGAAAACCCTAAAAATATTCAGGATTCTATTGTTATTGACGATTTAATTAGTGTGAAAAGGATTTGATTTCCAATTCCGTGTCATTTGGTATTAGAGCAATTTCGAATCCGTATCATGTGCTTAATAGATCAAGCACATAACACAAGATCAAATGGAACAATCCAATTACCAAATCTACAAAAAAAAATAAAAATGGCGTGAATCCCTTAAGCATGAAAGGCTTCTACGCAAATGACAATCCAATAGCAATTGAGTAATCATTAATAACAACACAATTTAGGATCTAATTCCACTAAAATTGCATGAATCCAATAATGGAAAAGGAATCCTAAAATGGCGTGATAACAAGAACAAATAAGAAAAACCAATTACAATTAGATATAACACACTAGTAGGAATTGGAATCAACTTAGGGAATTGATATTACTCATAAATCCTTAAGTTTCTACTCGCTACAATTCTTGAAGAATTGATAAGAGTCTTATGAAATTAGAGCAAGAAACCCTAAATCTCACGTGAAAGAGGTAGAATTTTCTCTCTCCGAAAAACCCCCTACAAACCTTACTTTAGCAAGTATTTATACTAGCTCCACTTAGGGTTAAAATGACAAAACAATTACATTTATGCCATTAAAGGTGGCCGGTCTTAAATCCAACAATTACAACCAAATCAAATGTCCCAAAAAGCTTACAAAATAAATGATTCAAAAAATAAATTACAAATACTAATAATAATAATCTTCAAAGAGCCGGTTCGTCGAGTTAATGTTGATCATAGTGGGCCATTGGATGTAAATCCGATGATGTCCTTAATTTTATCAACAGTGTAGGTCATTTGGCACCCTATAGAACCGATAAGTGTACCTATCGAAATGCACAACAATTATATGATACAAAAGTAGAAATCAAGTTAGCATCCTTAGGATTTAGTTGTTCATGAAGGATTCTAATAACTAGGTTTTGTAAGCCCTTAGCTTGGGCTTTGATGATTGGTCATGTGGGAATCTGATTCCTATCATCTCCTTGGCCTCAAGAAGATTTGCCCTCAAATTGGGTAGGTCTTCTTCATGCATGCCGTCTGGTAAATATGGTGACAAATCTACAACATTGAAGGTTGTTGATACACCATACTCTCCTGGTAGCTCTATTCGGTAGGCGTTGTTGTTAATGCACTTGACAACTCGGAATGGGCCGTTTGATATGGGAGATAGCTTTTATGACTTCTTATGTGGAAACTTGTCCCCACTAAGGTTAATTCAGACTAAGTCACCTAGATTATAAATGCTGGTTTTCCTGTGTCTGTTTCCTTGAAGTTTTTGCTGCTCCTAAGTCTTCTGAAGGTGTTAAACTATTTTATCATGAATTTGCTAGATCTTCTTAGCTCGTTCCACTCCACTAGGACTCTCTTCCTTTGTTGTAGGTCCTGCTATAAAATCCAATGGAGCAGTAGGATTATAGCCATACACAACTTCAAAGGGAGACTTACAGGTTGAACTATGAGTAGACCTATTGTAAGTGAACTTAACAATAGGAAGATACAAGTCCCAATCAGTAAGATTCTTACCAACTATTGCTCTAAGTAAGTTTCCAAGAGTACGGTTAACAACCTCTATCTGGCCATCGGCCTGTGTATCGAGTCTAGTTTTTAATTTTTCATTTATGTTCCTAATCTGATTTACATTAGATCTTATGCTCATCCAATATAAATCCTTGACTTGAATTAGAAATTTCATTATTTATTTGGAGTTGCCACCCAACCGAGGTTGGGAAAAATCATTGAATTAGAACTAATTGAGCGAATTAATTCTAATTTGGACAACTAGTCGACGAAATCTCCTCTTTTTATTTTTATAAATGCAAAAGAAGAAAGGAAAACTAGAAATTCTCGACTCGGGGGCCAACCTATTGAAATCCTAAAGTTACCACCTTATTCGTCTAAAATATGAATTATATCTCGACATCTTTTCTTTATTATTATTTTATAAGACAAGAGCATATTTAAAAATGATGGAATAATTATGCTAATAATGGTTTGAAAAATGATTTTTTTATATTTCTTTTTAGAGTTTCCCCATAAGGGTGTTTACGTACCTACTATTTAGAATCAAACAAGTCGTAGTTCGCTTTTTATAAAAAAGCTTTAGTGGATTGGTTTAAATTTTAATTGTGAAAATATGTCTGGTTTACGTTTATTATCATTTTCAAGGTGTTGGAAAAAATTTAAGCCTAAGCTTTATTATTTTATTTTCTAAAAATTTAATTTAAGAAAAACCAATTTTAGATTTATTTTGAAAAAGGACTTTTTTAAGTGATAAAATGATCTATTATTAATTCATGTTATTATCCCAAATAATTATTTAATTTTAAATTTTTTATTTATTTTCTCATTATTTATTATTTATTTATTATTATTATTTTTATTTATTATTTATTATTTTTATTATTTTTACATTAAACTAAACATATCTATTCTTAAAAAAACCTAATTAAAACCTTAACATTATTATTTATATTTTTTAGGATTATAATTTTCTAATAAAATAAATATCTAAGTAAAATAAATAAATAAGATAAAATAAATAATAATAAAAAAATAGAAAAAACAACTTACTTGGGTACGGGTAGTTCATGGGTCAGGTTGGATCGGATCGGGTCGAATTGAGTCAAGTTGGATCGTGCGGGTTTGATCATGGCGGCTGTCGAATGTCCTCGTGGGCGGCATTCTGGTGTCTGTTTTTGTCGATTAGTGGGTGTTTCCAAAGCTTTTGATGACGAAGGACTTAATGGTGGTGGTGGTTTTCTTCAAAATCGCCTGCAGGTGGTGGTTTGGCACTTGATCGATGGTCGCGATGTGGAACTCCAGCGAGCTTTGAAACCTATGTGTTTTCCCTCTCTTTCTATCTTCTGATCGATGCCCTTACTTTCCCACGTCGTGCTCTATTTATAGGCACCAGAAATCGAGCTGGATAAGCTCAGATTTCCTCCAATTGGGATAAATCAAATCTTCGGTTAAAATCTTTTCTGATTTGGTTTGATTTATGTAGATCTTTGATTTTTTTGTGATTTGATTCTAATTGGATGATGTTTATCTTAATTCAATTAAAGATTTCGTGGATTTGTGCAAAAAATTGCATTAAAATGGCTGGATTTGGATTTTTCGTGGCCAGCGACTGTTTCAGATGGAGGTTAAAGGTGATCACGCGCTCGGCATGTGCACTCCCTCTGTCCAATCACCTGCTGACACGTGTCCTAGGCAAATATAAAAAATTGCAAAACGCGAAAATGCCTCCCGTGCGATTCGACCCTGTGTCCTCGCACCCCCCGCGCACGCATTAAGCCATAGTCCGGACTAACTAGGTTAACCCAATTCTTGGTTTAATTCGATGCAAATATTATACATATCTATGGCCATTTTTTTTATTAATTTTATATTATTTTGAAATTCTAAAAATTTGTAAAAATTATTTAACCCCTTTTATTATTATTTCTACTATTATTTTCCAAACTTGGGACATTTGTCCTATTTATTTTATTTTTTCAATATTTTTCTTTATTTATGCTAAATAGAAGAAAAAATAAAAAAAATGGAAAAAGTTGTAAATTGAGCATTATTAATGATTAGGGACAAAAATGGGTTGTTTACACTGTGGATGGCAAGAGGTACTATACATAAGTTTAGTACCTAGTCTTCTCTATAGCATCTTCTAGAAGAAACTAAGAAATTTTGTGTCTCTACTATGTGGAACACCATGCAATTTGACAATTTTCTACACAAAAATGTTAGTAATAAAAAGGGTGTCATCTGTTTTGTGATAGGGCACAAAATGGGACACTTTGCTGAATCTGTCAACAACCACCATGATAGAATCCTTTCCCCTCTACGTCTCAGGCAGCCTCAACACAAAATCTATACTGATATCAATCTAGGGTTTGGCAGGTATAGGTAAAGGCATATATTCACCCTGAATGCCTTTCTTTCCTTTAGCCCTCTTGTAAACTCCATACCTTTCTAACACCCTATGAACACCTTTATCATACGCCTCCAATAAAAATTCTCTTTTAACATAGTTAGGGTTCTTTTTTTGCCAAAATGCCCAAACAATCCACCTGCATGTGCTTCCCTCACTAACAATTCCCTCATAGATCCATAAGGTATACACAATTTCCCAGCTTTATATAAAAACCCATCAATCATGCAATACCCCTTGTACATCTTACCCCCAGAACATTTCTCCATAATTGCTCTAAACTCATCATCATGCATATATTATTTCTTTAATAATTCAAAACCCAACAGTTTCGACTGAAGAGAAGTTATAAGTACATACTTGCGTGACAAAGCGTTAGTGACCATATTCTGATTACCCTTTTTGTACTTTATCACATATGCAAAACTTTCCAAAAACTCCATCCACTTGGCTTGTCGCTTAGAATGGTTCTGCTGACCTTTGAAGTGATTCAGTGACTCATGATCTGTATATATGATAAGTTCTCTCAGAAGAAGATAATGCTACCATGTCATTAAAACCCTCACTAAGGAATAAAATTCCTTATCATAAATGGAATAGTTCAAAGTTGCACCACTCAGCTTTTCACTAAAATAGGCTATAGGCCTCTTTTCCTGCATTAATACAGCACCAATCCTTATTCCAGAAGCATCATATTCTAACTCAAAAACCTTGTCAAAATCAAGTAAAGCCAATAATGGAGCACAAGTAAGTTTTTCCTTTACCTCCTCAAAACTCTTTTGGGCCTTTTTACCCCAAATGAAAGGAACATTTTTCTTAGTCAGTTCTGTTAGAGGATTGACAATGCTACTAAAATTATGGACAAAGCGCCTATAAAAGGATGCTAATCCATGGAAACTCCTAGCCTCCGTGATTGAGGTTGGTGTTGGCCATTCTCTAATTGCCCTCACTTTCTCCTCATCTACTTTGACACTTGAACTAGATATAATAAAACCCAAAAATGTTACCTTAGTTTGGTAAAATGAACACTTCTAGAGATTTGCAAATAGTTGTTGTGCCCTCAAAACTAAAAACATTGCCCGAAGATGCTCCACATGATTTTCTAGGCTTTTGCTGTATATTAGAATATCATCAAAATAAATAACAAATTTACTTAGAAACTCCTTCATTGCATGATTCATCAATCTCATAAATGTACTAGGAGCATTACTTAAGCCAAATGGCATAACCATCCACTCTTACAATCCATGGCGTGTTTTAAAAGCGGTTTTCCATTCGTCTCCCTCTTTCATTTGAATTTGGTGATATCCGCTTTTCAGATCTACCTTGGAGAATACCTGTGCACCATATAACTCATCCAACATATCATCAAGTCTAGGAATAGGATACTTGTTGTAAACATCCCATTTTTTCCCTAAGAATCAATAACAATAAATAATAATCAATTTCCAATTTTTCCCAATTTTTCTCTAATTTGGCAGAAATAGGAAAAATATTCAAAAAATAAAAATAAATAGGAAAACACATCAATTTTGAAAAATAATTTCAGAAATGGAAATAATAAGGAATAAATAATTTTTACAAATTTTTGAAATTTCAAAAAATACAAAAAAATAAAAAAATCGCATTGCATATATGCAATTTGCGAAATAAAGAAAATAGCGAACATAGGCAAGCTCAGCTGGTCTGAACCACAATCAGGTTCGAAACGCGGGGGAAGCAGAATCCGCGTTTTGCAAATTTTTCCTTTACTTGGGATACGTAGCAACATCTGATTGGCTGGAGCGAATGCACGCGCCGAGCGCGTGATCGTCTTTAACCTTTGCCCGAGATCGCCGGCGAGGGGAAAAATCCGAATTTCGGCCGTTTTGATTTGATTTTTTGCACGAATCCAACAGATCTTCAACAGAATTAAGATAAACATCATCCAATTGGAATCAAATCTCAACGAATCGATGGATTTACACGAATCAGAGTTGGTTCGTTTAACCGCAAATTCGATTTGCTTCGATCGATGGAAACCGAGCTTATCCAGCTCGATTTCGAAAGCCTATAGATAGAGGATGAAGTGAAGAAGCTAAAGCACGGATCAAAAGTGAGAGAAAGAGGGAATCGAAGCTCACCGGAGTTGTTCAAGACCGCGACCATTGATCAAGTGTTGGGTAACCACCAGGAGGCATTTCTGAAGCAAACCACCACCACCGTTGGATTCCTCACCCCCGAAAACCTAGGAATCGACACCTCAACCGCTGTAAAAGGCCGTCGGAATGCCGTCAATGAGCACTCCCAACCGCCGCATTCGATCGACCCAACCTGCGCGCTGACCCGGATCTAGGTAAGTCGGATTTTCGATTTTTTTTGTTAGTTATGTTATTTATTTTGAATTTATTTATTTATTTGTTATTTATATTTCAATAAATAGAAAAATGTTAGGAATTAGATTTTCCTTTTTAGGATTAGGATTTAATGATAAAATTAAAAATAATAATAATAATAATAATAATAATAAATAATAAAAATGTAGAAAATTCATAAAGAAAATAATAAAAACATTAGAAAAATAATAATAATAATTTAGACTTTAAATAGGATAGAAATAAAAATCTAGGAGAAAATTTTTAATAAAAATAAAAATTATAAAAATTATGAAAAACTAATAAAAACTAATAAGAAATTAAAAATTAATAAAAAAATTATAAAAAATAATAAAAATCAATAAAAATTTATAATAGTAGAAATGAGTTGAAAATTAGAGAAAAATGAATTTTATCACTTAGAAAAATCATTTTCTCGAATAAATCCAAAATTGGTATTTTTCCTTAAAATTATTATTTTCAAAAAAATCAAATTAAAGCTTAGGCTTAGATTTTTTTTTTTAAAATCCTAAAATGGTAAAAACATAAATCAAAAGAGATTTCATAATTAAAATTCACAAACCCACTTAAAGTTTTTCAGGAAAAGCGAACTACGACTTGTTTAATCAGAGAGCCATGGTCGCGATACTTCATGACATGAAGCATCGAGAGGTCGAAGTATACATCGACGACATGATAGCCAAATCTAAAGAAGAAGAAAGCCATATAGATATCTTGAGGAAATTGTTTAAACGACTGAGAAAATTCCAGCTTAAGTTAAACCTAGAGAAATGCACTTTCGGGGTCACAACGGGGAAATTGTTAGGGTTTGTCATAAGCCAGGACGGCATTAAAATCGATCCTGACAAGGTAAAGTCTATATTAGAGTTACCTTCCCCATGCTCCGTTAAAGAAGTAAGAAGCTTGTTGGGAAAGTTAAATTACATAGCTTGTTTTATCTCACAGCTCACAGATAAGTGTCAGCCACTATTCCGTTTGTTGAAAAAGAATGCCACAATAGAATGGGACAATGAATGCGAAAAAGCATTCAGGATAATCAAAGACTACCTTATAAAACCTCCAGTCTTGATAGTCCCAAAGCAAGGAAAGCCCTTATTCTTATACCTCACGATACTCCCTGAATCCATGGGATGCGTGTTGGGGCAGAAAGATGAAGAGGGAAGAGAGCGTTCCATATATTATTTGAGCAAGAAATTCACAGACGGGGAACATAGGTACTCAGAGGTAGAAAAGACTTATTGTGCTCTGATTTGGGTCATGCACCGGTTAAGGCAATATACCCTTTACTATCATATTGAGTTGCTGACAAGACATGATCCCTTAAAATACTTGGTAGAGAAATCAGCTTTGATAGGGAGAATCTCTAAATGGAAAATGCTCCTATCCGAGTTTGACATCATATACATAAATCAGAACTCGATGAAAGGGTAAGCCTTAGCCAACTAATTGGCAGAACACCCCATCGAGGCAGATTCCCAAGAAATACAAGCCCAATTCCCGGACGAAAATATATTGACAGTGGAAGATATACCGGTAGAAGACCGTGGGATAGAGCAGAGTCCTAAGTGGAAATTTTTTTTCGACGGAGCTACCAACGTATTCGGTTGCAGGATTGGGGCAGTATTGGTATCCCCAGACGGCACACAATTCCCTGCAGCGACAAGACTCACATTTCCATATACCAATAATATTGCGGAATATGAGGCGTGCATTCTCAGCCTCAAAATGGCCTGCCAAATGGAAATCCGCGAATTAGAGGTATACGGGGATTCGTCGCTCATCATACTACAGACAAGAGGGGAATACAAGACTAAAGATCCCAAATTGGTACCATATCATCAACATTTGACAGAGCTAATCGAAGAATTCAAGGCAATCACTTTCACATATGTCCCGAGAACTCAGAATCAGTTTGCAGATGCACTCGCCACACTAGCATCTATGATCTAGATAACAGGGGGAGCCAAAGTCCAACCGATGAAGATAGACATCGAAAATCGCCCCGCCTACTGTTTAACAATTGAAAAAGCATAAGATGACAAGCCCTAGTATCACGACATCAAGACCTTTCTCCAAGAAAGAAAATACCTTGAAATGGCTAGCAAGAATGACCAAAGAACACTCAGAAGGTTAGCAAGCCATTTCTTATTAAGTGGGTCCATACTTTACAAGAGATCATCTGATACCAC
Organism: Laguncularia racemosa; assembly: GCA_037954665.1. Classification (NCBI taxonomy): domain Eukaryota; kingdom Viridiplantae; phylum Streptophyta; class Magnoliopsida; order Myrtales; family Combretaceae; genus Laguncularia; species Laguncularia racemosa. Next base: position 585,741 of record JBBMOL010000110.1, on the reverse strand, counting down.
CTTGTTAAAATGTGTGGACAAAAATGAAGCTTGTGAACTGATGAAGGAAATACATGAAGGAGTATGTGGACCTCATATGAACGGCTACATGTTGGCCCGAAAAATTATGAGGTTGGGATACTATTGGTTAACCATGGAATCAGATTGCATAAAATATGTCAAGCACTGTCATCTGTGTTAAGTATACGCAAACCAGATAAATGCTCTGCCCAATGAGTTGCACTTATTGTCAACACCATGGCCTTTGTCCATGTGGGAATCGACATAATTGGCCCAATCACTCCGACAGCATCCAATGGCTACATGTTTATACTAGTGGCAATCGATTACTTCACCAAGTGGGTATAAGCTGCATCATATGCCAATGTCACTAAAGGGGTAATAGTTCGCTTCTTAAAAAAGGACATAATAGCTCGTTATGGAGTTCTTGAGTCCATCATCACCGACAATGGTACCAATCTTAATAATAAGTCGATGATAAGTTTATGTCAGCAATTCCACATAAACCATAGAAATTCAACTCCCTACCGACCTTAGATGAATGGGGTAGTAGAAGCAGCTAACAAGAATATCAAAAAGATCATCGAAAAAATGACAACTACTTACAAAGATTAGCATTAGATGTTGCCGTTTGCTCTCATGGCTTATAGGATGTCAATAAGAACATCTATTGGAGCTACCCCGTATTCATTGATTTATGGTACAGAAGCAGTGCTACCAATCAAAGTCGAAATACCATCTTTTAGAATTCTATTAGAAACTTAGCTAACTGAATCAGACTGGGTAAAGAAGAGGCTTGATCAGTTAAATCTTATTGATGAAAAAAGACTCACTGCACTATATCATGATCAGTGTTACCAACAAAGAATGGCCCGAGCATTTAACAAAAAGATGAGACCTCGATATTTCAAAGAGGGGGATCTGGTGCTAAGAAAGGTTCTCCCGAATGCCCAAGACTCTAGAGGAAAATTCACCCTAAACTGTGAAGGTCCATATGTGGTGAAAAAGGTTCTGTCAGGAGGTGCTTTGATACTAACTCAAATGGATGGTCCAGAATTGAGAGACCCCATTAATACAGATGCTGTAAAGATGTACTATCCTTAGGCAAGGGAATTGAAATTTTGCCAATGTTTATGAAAGCCAATATTCGATACAAATTTTGTTGAGTCTAGTTTTATTTTTTTTACAAGCAAAGTTAATATCTCCGAATGGTCGATATTTCCAACCAATTACCAATTACAACAAACATTCCTAAACACGTTACCCATCACTTCACCAATGAAGGATAAACACTAAAGTGATAATGAATCTCAATAAATTTTGTAATATAATTCTATCTACTCTTGAGCATTAGAACCTAGTGCATTAGTAGGATAACACTACTGGCGAAAGAGCCATGCGCACAAAAAAGGAAGGACATTAAGATTTTTGACCCCGTGTCAAGATAAGAAGAAGTGAAGCAGAAGCAAACCGGCACGAAGGTTCGGTTGTTTGGTTGCTATCCATGATGAATTGGCAAACATTAAAAAAATAAACGACTATCATCCAGATATCATGAAAAGCATCGAATCATTTAACTCAGTCAGTAGAAACATGTTCAACAGCATAAGATCAGTCAGCCCATAATGCGGCACTTGTCTAAACCTCCCCTTTAAAAGGTTAGTTAGCCCATATAGGGGCACTTTCCTAGATCTCCTCCTAAGGTCAGCCTATAAAGGCACCTTTCAAGACATTTCTTCCTGCCATAGGTTAGTCAGCCCACATTGGGGCACTTCCCTAAACATCCTCTCTTAGGGTCAGCCCATAAGGGCACCTTTTTCAGAAATTCTGTTATAGGTTAGTCAGCCCACATTGGGGCACTTCCCTAAACATCCTCTCGTAGGGTTAGCCCATAAGGGCACCTTTTTGAGACATTCTGTTATAAGTTAGTTAGCCCACATTGGGGCACTTCCCCAAACATTCTCTCTTAGGGTCAGCCCATAAGGGCACCTTTTTGAGACATTCTGTCCTAGGTTAGTTAGCCCATAGAGGGGCACTTTCCTAGATATCCTCTTTTAAGGTCAGGCCACAAGGGCACCTTTTTGAAAACGTTTCTCTATGCTATAGGTTAGTCAGCCCACAATGGGGCACTCTTTTAAATATCTTGTCTCAAGGTCAGCCTGTAGGGGCACCTTTGGAGACATTTCTCCCCCAAGGTCGTGAGCCTAAGAAGACACTTCCCGCTATAGGTCAGTTAGCCCAAGAAGGGGCACTTTCTTAGACACCTTATCGATTAGTTAGCTCAAAGGAGCACTTTTCGAATCCATCGATTAGTTAGCTCAAAGGAGCACTTTTCGAATCCATCGATCAGTTAGCTCAAAGGAGCACTTTTCAAATCCATCGATCAGTTAGCTCAAATGAGTACTTTTCGAATCTATCGATCAGTTAGCTTAAAGGAGCACTTTTCGAATCCATTGATCTGTTAGCTCAAAGGAGCACTTTTCGAATCCATCGATCAGTTAGCTCAAAGGAGCACTTTTCGAATCCATTGATCAGTTAGCTCAGAGGAGCACTTTTAGAATCCATCGATGAGTTAGCTTAGAGGAGCACTTTTCGAATCCATCGATCAGTTAGCTCAGAGGAGCACTTTTCGAATCCATCGATCAGTTAGCTTAGAGGAGCACTTTTCGAATCCATCGATTAGTTAGCTCAGAGGAGCACTTAGAGGAGCACTTTTCGAATCCATCGATTAGTTAGCTTAAAGGAGCACTTTTCAAATCCATCGATTAGTTAGCTCAAAGGAGCACTTTTCGAATCTATCAATTAGTCAGCTCATAGGAGCACTCTTCGAAGGTATTTTTCCAAACACTCGCTAGTCTAGTCAGACGCTTTTGTTGACAGGTGGCCAGCTCATAAGAGCGCTTCCTAAGATAATCTTCTCCTCAAGGTTGCTAGTCCAATGAAACGCTTCCTATCATCAGCTATTCTACACTCTTAAACAATGTTTGAGGTATTTCCTATCGCCAATTAGTCAACCCATAGAGCACTTTTTAGGAGGATACATTACTCTAGATTGTTAGGACCATTTCCTAAGCAATACCAACCATCACAAAAGACTCGTGGGATTATTAGCTCATGGAACATCTTCCTACCAAAAACCAAATTCCAGATAACCAGCCAAACCAAGGCATTATCCGTTCAACCAAGGGGCCAAAAATGGCGTCTTTCTTATCTTTGTAGTTAAGTTTTCCCAAACTTTACTATAAAGAGGGGCAGCTGTAAACACCCCATTTTTGCCCTAAGAATCAATAACAATCAATAATAATCAATTTCCAATTTTTCTAATTTTCCCCAATTTTTCTCTAATTTGGCAGAAATAGGAAAAATATTCAAAAAATAAAAATAAATAGGAAAACACATCAATTTTGAAAAATAATTTCATAAATGGCAATAATAAGGAATAAATAATTTTTACAAATTTTTGAAATTTCAAAAAATACAAAAAAATAAAAAAATCGCATTGCATATATGCAATTTGCGAAATAAAGAAAATCGCGAACATGGGCTAGCTCAGTTGGTCCGAACCACGGTCAAGCAGGTGCGCGCGGGTGCGAGGTCAGGGGTTCGAAACGCGGGGGAAGCAGAATCCGTGTTTTGAAAATTTTTCCTTTACTTGGGGTACGTAGCAGCATCTGATTGGCTGGAGCGAACGCACACGCCGAGCGCGTGATCGTCTTCAACCTTTGCCCGAGATCGCCGGTGAGGGGAAAAATCCGAATTTCGGCCGTTTTGATTCGATTTTTTGCACGAATCCAACAGATCTTCAACAGAATTAAGATAAACATCAGCCTAATTGGAATCAAATCTCAACGAATCGATGGATTTACACGAATCGGAGTTGGTTCGTTTAACCACAAATCCAATTTGCTTCGATTGGTGGAAATCCGAGCTTATCCAGTTTGATTTCGAAAGCCTATAAATAGAGGATGAAGTGAAGAAGCTAAAGCACGGATCAAAAGTGAGAGAAAGAGAGAAAAAAGAGAGAATCGAAGCTCGCCGGAGTTGTTCAAGATCGCCACCACCGATCAAGTGTCGGGCAACCACCAAGAGGCGTTTCTGAAGCAAACCACCACCACAGTTGGATTCCTCACCCCTGAAAACCTAGGAATCGACACCTCAATCGCTGTAAAAGGCCGCCGGAACGCCGTCAACGAGCACTCCCAACCGTCGCATCCGATCGAACCGACTTGACCAGCTTCGACCCGATCCGATCCGACCCGACCCGACCCGACCCGCGCGCCGACCCGGATCCAGGTAAGTCGGATTTTTCGATTTATTTTAATTTTTTTTAGTTATGTTATTTATTTTGAATTTATTTATTTATTTGTTATTTATATTTCAATAAATAGAAAAATGTTAGGAATTAGATTTTCTTTTTTAGGATTACGATTTAATGATAAAATAAAAATAAAAATAATAATTATAATAATAAATAATAAAAATGTAGAAAATTCATAAAGAAAATAATAAAAACATTAGAAAAATAATAATAAAAATTTAGGCTTTAAATAGGATAGATAAAAATCTAGGAGAAATTTTTTAATAAAAATGAAAATTATAAAAATTATGAAAAACTAATAAAAACTAATAAGAAATTAAAAATTAATAAAAAAATTATAAACAATCATAAAAATTAATAAAAATCAATAAAAATTTATAATAGTAGAAATGAGTTGAAAATTAGAGAAAAATGAATTTTATCACTTAGAAAAATCATTTTCTCGAATAAATCCAAAATTGGTATTTTTCCTTAAAATTATAATTTTCAAAAAAATCAAATTAAAGCTTAGGCTTAGATTTTTTTTTTTTAAAATCCTAAAATGGTAAAAACATAAATCAAAAGAGATTTCATAATTAAAATTCACAAACCCACTTAAATTTTTTCAGGACAAGCGAACTACGGCTTGTTTAATCCTAAATAGCAGGTACGTAGATACCCATTTGGGGCAACCCTAAAAAGGAATAAAAATCATTTTCCTAGAATAATTCACTGAAAAACACAATAAAAGACAAAAATAAAAATAAAATAAAAGACATTTCGAGATAGGATAAATTTTAGGAGATTAGGTGGTAACCGTAAGGTTTTAATAGGTTAGCCTCTGAACTTAGAAACTCTAGTTTTCCTCTTTCCTCTTTTCACAAAAACGAGAAGAGGAAATCACAACAACTAGTGGTCCAAATTAGGACTAATCCGCTCCATTAGTCTTAATTCAATCTTTCCCAACGATAGTTGGGTGGCGACTCCAAAACTAAACGAAATTCTTAACTCAAGTCGAGGATCTATATTAGATGAGCATAGGGTCTAGTCTAGATCGGATTAGGAATGGGAAATAAAAAATTAGACTCGACACCTGTATTTGATGGAAATTTTGTTGATGGCCCTACTATCAATACACATTCTTTAAGTACCATTCTTCTTAAGAACAAGAATGGCTAGAATAACACAAGGACCAAGACTCTCTTTGACAAACCCTCGTTCAACCAGCTCTTCCACCTGATGTTTCAATTCTTTATCCTCTTCGGGATTCATGCGATATGCTGGTCGATTTGGTAAAACTGACCTTAGTATGAGGTCAGTGGCATGCTCTATTCCTCTCAGAGGCGGTAAACCTGCAGGCAAATTATCAGTAAAAAGATCATTGTACTCATTTAATACTTGAGATATTGTAGAGGGTAAATGTTGATGTTCCTGCATCCCTAGGGCATATCTCAACTGTAGCAAGTATATTGGAGTCTCTTCTGTCATAACTCTCTCTAACTTACCTTGTCCCATCAACAATACCTTCTTCCCTCCAGATTTATTGGCTTGCATGGGACCCTTTTTTACCTTTGATGGCCTATTGATCTGTTGTTGAACCTTTTGAACCTCTGAAGGTGACATCGGATTCAGAATGATGCATTTTCCCTCTTTCTGGAATACATATGTATTCTTAAAGTCATTATGTAAGATCCTCCTATCATATAACCATGGCCTGCCAAGCAATATATAGGATGCACACATAGGAAGAATGTTACATTCAATCTCATCACAGTATTTATCCCCTATACTAAAAGGTACTCTAGCTCTTTGGGTCACATGTAAACTTCCCTGATTACTTAGCCAATGTAATTTATAGGGCCTAGGATGTGGGGTAGTGGCAAGTTTCAGTTTCGATACTAATGATGCTACTACCACATATGTACAACTACCATCATCAATAATAATGACACATAGGTTACCTTGTACCCTACAAGAAGTATGGAACAAATTTTTCCTTTGCTCATCATCCTTAGTAGTAAAAGAAGTTAATGGTCGGTGCAGTACATTAGTTGAAAGAAACATTTCACTTGACATGATTGTGTTTAATTCTAAAAACACAAAAATAAAACCTTATACTCCATGGTTCAAGTAAGCAACCAAGTCAATAAATGAATCTTGCCACTTCAAGTAAAGTCAAGTAAATGAAGCACAAATAATCACTTCTAAGTAGTTAAGTTATTAAATTTAACTAACAAGTGTTTAAGTAATGAGTCTCAATTACTTTCACACTTTAATGTTTGTTTTTGAATTCAAACTTCACTAATTCAACCTTCCTTTCTTGCCATAGTTTCACACCCACAATTAACCACAATGCGCAACACCTTTGACTACACACAAATTCACAATTCACATTGCCACTTACACCTCTCACTCACGGTGCAATCAACTCACCACCACTACATACACCATGTTGCAATTTCTTCACTCAACACACAGACATACCTTTCACTTACAGTGTAGCACACATACACTTCTATACATTACACTTCTCCACTTCAAAACATAATTGCACACCACAACGCACACACAAAAGGCAACAAACATTCAAATTCAAATTGCCTCACTTATTGTAACATTTCCACAATTGGTAAGAAGTAATTTTCAAATTCAAATGACCACACAATAACTTCTTCAACTTAATGTTATTTTGAAAATCAAATAATTTCCAAATACTCCACGTAATTCAGTTTTGGAAATGATCAATTATACTCCCTATGTCTGAAACAAACAAGCAAGGATTACAATTCCCCTTTCTTCACAAATTGAGGTACTTCCCAATTCTGAATTTTGAATCAAGAAATGCACTTCTTACTCCCTTCCCTTCACAGAAAATTCAACAACAAAGGAGCTACAACAAGACCTCCAATTCCACTTCAACAAACAGCAATTTCAACTTCTCAACAATACATTTAAGGAACTCACACAATTTCGGATCAAAAGTGAAGAACCCTAATTGACAAATGAAGATCACGAAATCAACCAACACTAAATCCCTTCTCTTAAGTTGAGCTCTGATACCAAAAGATTATGTGCCTAAATATTCAAATTCAAGCACATGAAACCAATTGAAGAACCACTTCAACAAATCCCAAAAATGGCATGAAGAAAAATTTCCAAATGAACCCTAATTGTATGAACAACTTGCTCTGATACCAAATTATGATGTGCATAAATGTTCAAATTCAAGTACATGAAACCAATTGAAGAACCACTTCAACAAATCCCAAAAATGGCGTGAAGAATAATTTCCAAATGAACCTTAATTGTATGAACAGCTTGCTCTGATACCAAATTATGATGTACTTAATAGATCAAGCACATAACACAAGATCAAATGGAATAATCCAATCACCAAATCTACAAAGAAAAATAAAAAATGGCGCGTATCCCTTAAGCATAAAAGGCTTCCACACAAATGACAATCCAATAGCAATTGAGTAATCACTAATAACAACACAATTTAGGATCTAATTCCACTAAAATTGCATGAATCCAATAATGGAAAAGGAATATTAAAATGGCGTGATAACAAGAACAACCAATTACAACTACATATAACACACTAGTAGGAATTGGAATCAACTTAGGGAATTGATATTACTCACAAATCCTTAAGTTTCCACTCGCCACAATCCTTGAAGAATTGATAAAAGTCTTATGAAATTAGAGCAAGAAACCCTAAATCTCACATGAAAGGGGGTAGAACTTTATCTCTCCAAAAAAACCCCTGTAAACCCTACTTTAGCAAGTATTTATACTTGCTCCACTTAGGGTTAAATTGACAAAACAATTACATCTATGCCATTAAAGGTGACCGGTCCTAAATCCAATAATTACAACCAAATAAAATGTCCCAAAAATCTTACAAAATAAATGGTTCAAAAAATAAATTACAAATACAAATAATAATAATCTTCAAAGAGCCAGTTCGTTGAGTCAATGTTGATCACAATAGGCCATTGGATGTGAATTCGATGATGTCCCTAATTTGATCAATAGTGTAGGTCATTTAGCACCCTGTAGAACCGATAAATGTACCTGTCGGAATGCACAACAATTATATGATACAAAAGTAGAAATCAAGTTAGCATCCTTAGGACTTAGTTGCTTATGAAGGATTCTAATAACTAGGTTTTATAAGCCTTTAGCTCAGGCTCTGGTGATTGGTTTTGTGAGAATTTGATTCCTATCACATCATCTCCTCGGCCCCTGTAGAAGATTTGCCCTTAAATCTGATAGGTCTTCATGAGTATCATTTGGTATATAAGGCGATAGATCTGCAACATTAAATGTAGTAGAGACACCGTGTCCTCCTGGCAATTCTATCATGTATGCATTGTTGTTGATATGCTTTAGAACTTTGAATGGTCCATCTACTTTAGGTGAAAGATTTTGTGACTTCTTGTGAGGAAGCCTATCTTTATTGAGATTAATCCAGACTAGATCACTTGGATTATAAATTTTGGTTTTCTTGTTTTTGTTGCCCTGAATTTTCTGTTGTTCCTGAGTCTTTTGAAGGTGTTCGGACGCTTTATGATGAATTTTCTTAATCTCCTTAGCTCTTTTTACTCCACTTAAGCTCTCTTCCTTTATTGCTGGATTAACTATTAAATCCAATGGAAGGGTAGGATTATAGCCATACCTGACTTCAAAGGGAGACTTACTGGTTGAACTATGAGTTAACCTATTGTAAGCGAACTCAACAATAGGAAGACATAAGTCCCAATTAGTAAGATTCTTACTAACCGTTGCTCTTAGTAAGGCATAAAGAGTACGATTAACAACCTCCGTTTGGCCATCCGTTTGGGGATGGCATGAGGTACTATACATAAGTTTAGTACCAAGTCTTTTCCTTAGTGTCTTCCAAAAAAAAAAAAAAAAAGAAACTAAGAAACTTAGTTTCTCTGTCAAACATTATGTTATGTGGAACACCATGTAGTTTTACAATTTCTTGCACAAAAAGGTTAGCTATAAAAAGTGTGTCATCTGTTTTGTGGCAAGGTATAAAATGTGACATTTTACTGAACTGATCTATGAAAACCATAATGAAATCCTTTCCTCTCTATGTTCTGGGTAGACCCAAAATGAAATCTATACTAATATTAGTCTGGGGTTGTGTAGGTAGAGGCAAAGGCATATATTTAGCCTGAACTTCTTTCTTTCCTGTTGCCCTCTTACAAACACCACACCTTTCCAATACCTTATGGACATCCTTCATCATACCCCTCTAGTAAAAATGCTCTTTCAACAACTCCAAAGTTCTCTTTTCACCAAAATGACCAGATAATCCTCTAGCATGAGCTTCCCTCACCAACAACTCTTTAACAAACCCATAGGGTATACATAATTTTCCTGCCTTATATAGAAAGCCATCTATCATATAATACCCATAAACTATCTTTCCTCCAAAACATCTCTCAATAATTAATTTCAGGAACTCATCATAAAAATACTATTCCTTTATGAATTCAAACCCAAGTAGTTTTGATTGTAGAGAGGTGATAAGTACATACCTATGTGACAAGGCATCGGCTACAACATTCGTGCTTCCCTTCTTGTACTTAATCATATAGGTAAAACTCTCTAAAAACTCCACCTATTTGGCTTGGCGTTTTGACAGATGTTATTGACCTTTGAAGTGTTTCAATGACTCATGATTTGTATAAATAATGAACTCCTTAGGAAGAAGATAATGTTTCAATGTCATCAATGCCTTTACTAAAGAATAGAACTCCTTATCATATACTGAGTATTTTAAAGGTGCACCACTCAATTTTTCACCGAAATAAGAAATGGGCTTCTTGTCCTGCATCAACACAGTACCATTCCCTACCCTTGAGGCATCACACTTCAATTTAAAAATTATGTCAAAATCAGGTAAAACTGACACTGGAGCACTAGTTAGTTTTGTTTTCACCTCCTCAAAACTCTTTTGGGCTTATCCTCCCTAAACAAAAGGAACATTCTTCTTTATCAATTCAATTAACATATTGACAATGTTAACAAAATACTTGACAAAACATCTATAGAATGATATGAAAACTCCTTACTGCAGCAACTAATTTTGGTGTTGGCCAATCTCTAATAGTCCTCATTTTTTCTTCATCTACTTTGACACCAGAACCAATTATGATAAATTTAAGAAATGTTACCTTAGTTTGATAAAGAAGAACACTTCTTGAGATTTACATACAGTTGTTGCTCCCTCAGTACTGAAAACACGGCCTATAAATGCTCCACATGATTTTCTAGGTTTCTACTGTAAATTAAAATGTCATCAAAATAAACAACAACAAATTTGCTTAGAAATTCTTTCATTACATGATTGATTAGCCTCATAAAAGTACTAGGGGCATTAGTTAGCCTGAATGGCATGACCATCCACTTATATAACCCATGGCGTGTTTTAAAAGCAATTTTCCACTCATCTCTTTTCCTCATTCGAATTTGGTGATACTCGCTTTTACGATCCACCTTGGAGAATACTTGTGCACCATGTAGCTCATCTAATATATCATCAAATCTAGGAATGAGATACTTATATTTGATGGTAATTTTGTTGATGGCTCTGCTATCAATGCATATCCTCCATGTGCTATCCTTCTTAGGAACAAGAAGGGCAAGAACAACACAAAGATTGATACTCTCCCTGACAAGACCCCGTTCTACCAATTCATTCACCTAATGCTTCAATTCTTTAGCCTCTTTAGGATTTATGCGATATGTAAGTCGATTTAGTAAAATTGATCCAGGCTGAAAATCAATGACATGTTCAATGCCTCTCAGAGGTGGTAATCCTTCAGGTAATTCATCTGGAAATAGATCTTTTTATTAATCCAATACCTGAGTTATCACAGGGGATAACTGTTCATGCCCATCCACCTCTAATATATATCTCATTTGCAACATATACATTGGCCTCTCATCCTTTATGGCCTCTTTTAGTTTATACTGTGTAATATACAATATTATATATATATATATATACAAATAAATAAATATGTGTAAAATATAATGAGGGACAAAGTCATTAATCGAAGTGTAGGATAAGGGGTAATTTTGTCTTTTCCTAGCGGAACTATATATATGCTAAAATGACCTAGGGTTCTCCTCTTTTTGCAAATATGAAAATCCCAACCAACTAGAGAGATCGATTGTCAAAGATAGAGATAGAAAGAGAGGAGGCGTATTTAAGAAGACCTAATGAGATTCGAGGGAGTAGCACGGTGAAGCAAACGTGAACGTAAAAAAAAGGAATTCCCGAATCAAGGAGTCGATACGTAGGAAAATTTGATGTAAGTATTCTAACTATGTTATTTGAGAAATAATTACATATCTTTAAGATTTAATGGAGTTTAGGGATAAAAAGGATTAAATTTGGGGGAAGTTGGAGTTAAATATTAAGGTTCATGGGATTGGCTGAGATATACATAACCTCCCAACACTGTTACGACCGTGTTGAATGTAATAGTATACTGAGAGATACATGGTCCCCAACACGGTTGTGTTATGAGTGTGTTGAATTTAAAAGTGTCTTGAGAGATACTTGACCATGCAACACCATCGTGTTGTCCTCGTGTTAAAATGAGAAGAACATGGCCTCCCAACACGGTCATGTTTCGACTATGTTAAGTATTAAAGTCATACCGAGAGATATACAACTTCTCAACATGGTCATGTTTCAACTGTGTTGAATTAAGAGAAATATGGCCTCTCAACATGATCGTGTTCCAGCCATGTTGAAGCCAAATCTCATCGACAGATACACGACCCCTAACAAAGTCGTATACTAGCCGTGTTGAGCAACACGACCTCCAACATGGTCATGTTAAGTGACGAACATTATTATTATATATCAAATTATCTTCTTAATTAACCAAGTTCCACACAACAAAAAAAAATTAGCGAAATCTTAGATGACTTAATAGAATAAGAGGAATTAGGAGAGTTATATTATATTGGATTAGTACTAAGATTAATGTGTTGATTATACAGATATTGACTTAGCTTAAGTTTAGGACAAAAAGTGTGTACAACTAGGATTTCAGGTATGTGTTTACTTTGTTTGTTATATGTGATTGTTAGGAAGCTATATAATGAGTTGTATGTGAAATAATGAAATGCTGAGACATAATGTGAATCATGTGGTATCATGAAGTAATCTAGTGTTACGTGAATGAAATGAGATATGTTGCTTGTGCTTAGCTTGGCCTAGGGGCCCACAGTGGCAGATCCTTTAGGGGTACCTCGATGATTGGTATGCCACATTGTCCCTAGTGGAGCCATGTATCGAAATGATCTGAGGTAGATTAAGGATAGACGGGGCTAGTAGTGGCAGTTTCCATTAGGGTTAGACGGGGCCCGTAGAGGCAGTTTCCATTAGGACAAATGTTGTGTACCGAGGTTATGAGTACACCCCATATGTTATAATTCATTGTTGGTGTTGATGTGTGAATTGAATTGAGAATGTGTTGAGAATAAATGCTACATACATGAATGTGATATTAATGTGGTGTGTCATGTACATGTGGGTATGGTACTTACGTATTGAGCTTAGGCTCATGCCCCCTTCCTATATTTTTTTAGTTGTGGGTGGAAATGATGAAGAACTAGAGTATGATGAGAACGGAAACTTGGTGGGACATTACATGGATGAGATGGGAAGAGAGCACTATTACTATGTGGAGAAAGAGTGACAAGAATTATGAAATTTTTGTAAGTTGATGTTTTATTGTTCAATTGAAATTATGGAGATAGATGGTAGCTTGAGACTTTGTGGTTATTAAATAATGAAATTTGGAATAACTCATCTGTGAGTCATTCATTTGATTATAGTTATGGTAGTATGATGGACAATGTAATTAAGCAAGTTTTGAAGTATGTTGAAGTTTAGAGCCTTAGTGTGTCGCTCGGTAGTAGTGACACGTGGCGGGTTGTGGTGCTTTAGGTTCTAAGGCATTGCAGCTTAAGTGGTATCAGAGCCTCAGGTTTATGATCCATAGGGGTATAGGTTGATGATCCCTAGAAGCTTAGGTTTTGATCAAAAGAAAGAAGTGAGTAGTTTCGGAACACTAGGTTTTGATGCTCTTTAGAATTTAAGATGTGATCTAGTAGAGATTTAGTTGATGCCTTCTAGAATTGACTAATGAAGAGAGTGGGTAACTTAGGGGATAACTATTATGTTGTATTAATCCTAATATTCTATACGGATGTATTTTTTTGAATATTCCTGTTTAATTTTGTATAGGAATATACCTCTGTTTGAGCTTGAGTATATATAGATGTATATTGTCACTAACTCCCCTTATAAATTCTAACATTGGAATCATTTTGCTGTCTCAATTTACATAGAATGCCTCCAAGAAGAAATATCAGGTAGGGTTCATCTAGTGCTGGACAGGTTAGAGATGCCCTAGAGGATAGGAACCCTCAAAGACTACCTCAATAGGAAACCCCAAAGCAAGTTAATGTCACCACTACTCAACTACTAGAGACTGTAAATGCTCTAGTAGAAATGTTGGCACAATAACAATAGCAAGCTATGAGACTTATTAGGTTTGTAGAGGAACCTTGTGGGCTAGACAACTTTGTAAGACTAGCTAAGGAGTTCCACCTAAAGTTTGATGATACAATAGAGGCTGAATATTGGATCACTAAGACCGAGAGGACCTTTGAAGCCTTCATGGTCCTAGAAGATAGAAAAGTGAGGTATGCTACCTATATATTGAAGGGAGCAACTGTAGATTGGTGGACTAGTATGTCCAGATTAACAGGAGCTCTTGACCAATGGCAAAGGTTTAAGGAACTCTTTTGTGAGAAGTATTTCCCCAGTAGCATTAGTAATGTGCCTAAAACCAAGATTAAGCACATGTAAAACCAATTTGAAAGATAATTAGACAATGTCAATCAAACTAGCTTCCAATCACATGAATAATGGCATCAATTCTCAAGATCTATAACCAATTCCACAACACCATGTGATCAATATTAAAATGAACCAAATATGTACAGCTCTAATACCAAAAAGATGATGCACCTAAATGGGAATTAAGCACAAGAAAAACAAACCAAATAACAACCCCAAAAGACAAGACCAATTCAGTTCACTTTTAGAGTAAAATTGGACTGTAAACCTTAAATGCAATCTTTGATCCGAATGATGATGTATTTCATACAATGATTAACACGGTGAAGTATTCCTCAATGAAGATCACAAATTATACTTGAAAAAGCAACGTGATTACTAAAAAAAACAACAAGAGCCGCTTATGTGATCCACCTTCCAAATGGATTGATTTCACGGTTCAAGAATTGTGCACAATTGATGAATCGAAAAACAAGTATGATAGTAAATCAAATGAAGCACAATATTTTGAATAATACTAATTCAAATCTGACTAAGAAATGTTTCAATCCAGCTTTAGATATGACACACTAGAGAAGAAAAGAAAACACAACAAATAGAAATTGATACAACTCATGATTTCAAGTTGTTGCACTCGTCACAATTTCAACTCTTGGGATTGAAATTGATAAGAGGGGATTAGACTAGGATGAACCCTAAGCTCTCTCACGTAAAAATGATGTGTTTAATCTGAAAAATTCCTCCCTTAAAAACCCTACTTAAGCAAGTATTTATACTTGCTCCCTTTAAGATTAAAAAGTTCACAAAATTACAACTATGCCACTTTTAGGGTGGCTGGTCCTAAAAGACAATTACAAGCAAATGAAAGTGTCCCAAAAGAAAGATTACAACATAAATAGTCCAAAGTAATAATTATAAATAAAAATAGTCTTCATCATGCTAGCTCTTCCATAGGATCCATCGGCCCAGCTCATCGCCGGTTTAGGTCGGTCCATGGATAACCCATAAGCTGAGTCTTAGTGAGTTTTCCATCGCCCTATAAAGTTTGATAAGTGAGCCTGTTGGAATATAAAATACATGAATAAGAGAAAAGAGGTCAGTAAGCAAATAATTCCGGGGTCGATGTGCTTAAAATGGGCCCTTATTGCCAAGATTTGAAATCCTTTAACTCTTGCCTTAGTGATAGGTTTTGATGGATTTTGATTCCTATCATCTCCTCAGGCCTCAAAAAGATTTATCCTCAAATTTGATAGATCAAATGCAATGGAGACTCTATTTCCTCCTAGCAAGCCACCTGAAGAAGTATCACTGTAGAATCCCAATATCTGAAATACCACTAGGGGTGATTACTTTCTCTCCTCCATTTCTAAGATGTATCTCATCTACAACATAAATAATGCTCCATTATCCACTAAAGTCTCCCCTGTCTCAACCTGTTCCACTGATTTTGTTTCCTCCTTTTCTAACTCATCTGTATGTCGTTGACCCTCATGGCCCTCTAATGGTTGGCTCAACCACTCATGGCCTTTTGAAACCTCTGAAGGTGGACACAAATGTCTCTGAATAGTCTAGCCTCTTGGTGATCTGCTCATATCACTCTCACCCTCAGGATCCTCTGATGGTTGGTACATTTGTGTCTAACAAATGTTGTCCTTTGTATGTTGGCTCGTGTAACTAGGAGCTTCAAGAACCCCTGAAGGTTGGCATGTCTGCTTCTGCACAATGTGGCCCTCTGAAGGTTGGTTCATTTGGTTGTGATTCTCAGGATTCTCTGATGGTCTACAGATCTATTGCTGAACCTTTTAGACCTCTAAAGGCGACAATGGATTCAGAATAATATATTTTCCCTCCTTCTAAAATACATAAGTATTCTTGAAGCCATCATGTAAGACCCTCCTATCATATAACCAAAGCCTGCCAAGCAATATATGGGATGTACACATAGGTGGAATATCACACTCGATTTCATCACAGTATTTATCCCCTACACTAAAAGGTACCCTAGCTCTATGGGTCACATGCAAACTCCCTTGATTACTAAGCCAATGCAATTTATACGGTTCAGGATGTAGAGTAGTGGTAAGTTTTAGTTTTGATACTAACGATGTTGCTACCACATTGGTACAACTACCACCATCAACTATATGGACATATAAATTTCCTTATACCTTACAAGAAGTATGGAACAAGTTTTCCCTTTGTTTATCATCCTTAGTAGTAAATGTAGTCAATGTCCAGTGCAATACATTAGCATAATGAAACATTTCACTAGACATTATTGTGTTTAAATCCAACAACACTATAATGATCCTTACATTTCCACATTCAAGTACACAACCAAGTTATAAGTGAAGTACACTTAACTACTTTTAAGTAGATAGAATTAAATTCAACTACAAATGTTTAAGTAATTAGTTCAATTTCTTTCACACTTTAATGACTTATTTGAATTTCAAATTCTATTACTTAACTTTCCTTATTCTTGCCTTGGCTTCTTACCACTTAAATACATAATTTACAGCAAGGAAAACACATACACAACACACCATTCACCGCTACACAAATTTCCCTTATGCTTATGGTTCACAATGTTTCACGCTACTAGCATCAATGATCTTGATAACACATACAATAACCAACACCAAATGTATACACCCTTCACTAAGTTTATAAAAATACAATACTACATACACTCCACAAACCACGCCAATACACACTCATACACCTACGGTACATAAATAACCATTGCAACACACACCCTTAACTACGGTGTAGCATTTATCCTCACTTTAATTATGGTAAAATAAAGGAAGCAATAGTTAAACACTTCCAAGTAGTTAAGATATTGAATTTAAATAAGCAGGTGTTTAAGTAATAATACTCAATAAATTTCACACTTAAATGCTTATTTTTGAATTTCAAACTTCACTACTTAACTTCCTTTCTTAGCCACGGTTCACACTCACACTTGATCTTAATATGTAGTACCTTACACTACACATAAATCCTCAAATTCACAAATGGCAATTCCTTCACTCAACACACAAACACAATGCCACAACACTACACTCACACATGGTGCACTCACTTCAACTTACAACAATTCACTCATGGTGCAACACCCTTTTACTCAATACACACAACACAAACTCCACCAATTCAATACTCCTTTACACCGCCACACATACAGACACAAACATGGCAACAATTTCAAATTGACACCCTTAATGCAACTTTCCACAAATGGTAGGATTCAATTTCAAATTCAAATGACACATAATTAAACAATGACTTAATGTGTGTTTTGAATTTCAAAAATCAATCACTATAACTCCCTTTCAACCATGGCACATATACACACTTCCACTCCATAGTAGCACCCTTTTCCTCAACAAACTCACAACACGTTATAGCACAACTCCAATAACTCACTACACTCTTTTTTTTTTTACACCGCAACCCACACACATATAAGGGCAGTAAACAACAATTCAAATAACTCCATTAATTGCAACCCTTCCTCAAATGGTAAGAAGTAATTTTCAAATTCGAACAACCATTCATTAACTTCTTCAACTTAATGTTTGTTTTGAAAATCAAATAATTTCCAAATCTTCCATAAACTCAAATCTAGAAATGCTCAATTATACCCTCCATTTTTCCGAAAACAAACATGTAAGGATCACAATTCTTCTTCCTACACAATTGCACTTCCGAATTTATATTCAAATTGCACTAACTCTCCTCTTCCTTCACGGTGAATTCCACAACATAGAAGCTTCAACAAGTACTCAAAACTCACTCCAACAAGCAGCAAGTTCAACTTCCACTCACGAAAAATCACACCACTCCAAGCAATTACAATAACAATTTCAATTTACTCTCAATTTCGGAATTGAAGATGTAAGAACATGAACCCTAAAAGTCCGAAATTCAAAATCAAATAACCCTTCTCACAACCTCAAGCTCTGATACCAAATTATGATGTGTCTAAAACCAAGATTAAGCACATGCAAAACCAATTTGAAAGACAATTAGACAATATCAATTAAACTAGCTTCCAATCACATGAACAATAGCATCAATTCTCAAAATCTATAAATTCCACAACACCACATGATCAATATTGAAATGAACTAAGTATGTGCAGCTCTAATACTAGAAAGATGATGTGCCTAAATGGGAATTAAGCACAAGCAAAACAATCTAAATAACAGCCCCAAAAGACAAGACCAATTCGGTTCACTTTTAGAGCAAAATTGGACTGTAAACCCTAAATGCAATCTTTGATCCGAATGATGTATTTCATACAATGACTAACACGGTGAAGTATTCCTCAATGAAGATCATAAATTATACTTGAAAAAGCCACATGATTACTAATAAAAAACAACAAGAACCACTTACATGATCCACTTTCCAAATGGATTGATTTCACGGTTCAAGAATTGTGCACAATGGATGAATCGAAAAACAAGTATGATAGTAACTCAAATGAAGCACAATATATCAAATAATACTAATTCAAAATTTGACCAAAAAATGTTTCAATCCAACCTTAGATATGATACACTAGAGAAGAAAAGAAAACACAACAAATAGAAATTGATACAACTCACAATTTCAAGTTGTTGCACTCACTACAATTTCAAATCTTGGGATTGAAATTGATGAGAGGGGATTGGACTAGGATGAACCCTAAGCTCTCTCACATAAAGGTGATGTGTTTAATCTGAAAAATTCCTCCCCTAAAAACCTTACTTAAGCAAGTATTTATACTTGCTCCCTTTAAGGTTAAAAAGTTCACAAAAATACAACTATGCCACTTTTAGGGTGATCGGTCCTAAAAAACAATTACAATCAAATGAAAGTGTCCCAAAAGAAAGATTACAACATAAATAGTCCAAAGTAATAATTATAAATAAAAATAGTCTTCATCATGTTATCTCTTCCATAGGATTCATCGGCTTAGTTCATTACCAGTTTAGGTTGGTCTATGGATAACCCACAAGCTGAGTCTTAGTGAGTTTGTCCATTGCCCTGTAAAGTATGATAAGTGAGCCTGTTAGAATATACAATACATGAATAAGAGAGAAGAGGTTAGTAAACAAATAATTCTGGGGTCGATGTGCTCAAAAAGGGGCCTTCATCGCCAAGATTTGAAATCCTTTGGCTCTTACCCTAATGATAGGTCTTGACGGATTTTGATTCCTATCAATTAGGGATAGAATGGAGTTAGACTATTATAACCGCCGGTAGGGTAGTAAATTTGTTGAGGCATATGAAGCCGAGCTGAACCGCTTGAGCAATTTTTTACTAGAGGTGATGAGAGGAGATGATGCCTCATAAGTTAGAAGATTCTTGAGGGGACTAGAGTCTACTTTACAACATGAAGTGGGGGCTTTTCAATTGACTACTTATGTAGGAGTAGTTGGTAAAGCCAAATACTTGGAGTAGACCAAAAAGAGAATAGAGGAATAAGTATCCTGCAGAATAGGATCAATTTTGGGAAAAAGGCCTATTTCTAACATACCTTATGTAGATAAAGGGAAGAGGCCAGTGGTATATCCAACCAAACCTATAGCTTATGTACCTAGACCTCTTTAAACAAGGCCTGCACCTCTAGCATTACCTCCCCCACTATAGGTAGGCCAAGGTGTGAGGTGTCTTAGATGTTTAGGACCGCATGATCTACAATAGTGTAATTAGCTAGAAGGGGCATGCTTCTCTTGTGGCAAAACAGGACATAACAATAGGAACTGTACTGAAAGGACCCTCCCTTATACTTTTTGCTACACTTGTAAGCAGAGAGGATACAGATCATTTGAGTGTAGCACTTAGCACACTCAGGCAATTGCACCCCCATAAGCCCCATAGTCTATAAAGACTGCGCCTAGAGGACCACTAGGTAGAAATCAGAATGTGGGACTAAGATAGAGGGCACATGGTAGAGTGTTCGCATTATAACAACAGCAGCAACAACAGGATGCCCATGATTAAGATACTATGGCATGTACATTGCTCATAAACTCAAACATTGCTTATGTACTGTTTGACATGGGAGCAATACATTCTTGTATATTACTTGTATTTATGAATGTGTGTGGATTAAAACCTATTGTATTGAAGAATGCTATGATTGTAAATATTCCATTTGGAGTAGGGGAGAAATTAGATTAAATGTGTAAAGATGTAGAGATTGGAATACATGGCAAGAAAATACCAGCCGAATTGTTTGTATTAGAGATGATAGAGTTTGATTTAATTTTAGGGGTGAATTGGTTGTATAAGTATCATGCCACTATAGATTGTCACAATCTAGTGGTTAAGTTTAATTTTCCTGATTAGGAGCAAATTGTATACAAGTTAGATCCACAAAAACCTTTGACTCTTCTAGCATACAAGTTGTGGAATAAAGGAAAATTGTCAACCTTATTAGTAGAGACAGGACCGGTTAAAGAACTGAGAACTATGTAAGCAGTGAAGGAGTATACAGATGTTTTTCCTGAAAACTTGCCAGGTTTACCACCATCTAGAGAGATAGAGTTTTGTATTGATCTTGTATTGGGAATGACACCTATATCCAAAGCACCATACATAATGGCACCTATTGAACTATCTGAACTAAAGACTCAATTGCAAGAGCTTCAAGATAGTGGGTTTATAAGACTAAGTGTCTCATCATCGGGTGCTCCAATGCTATTTGTCAAAAAGAAATATGGGAGTATGAGGCTGTATATAGATTACAGGGAGCTAAATCGAGTCATAATCAATGACAAATACCCTCTCCCTAGGATTGATGATCTATTTGATCAATTATAAAGAGCTCAAGTCTTCTCCAAAATTGACTTGAGATCGGGATACCATCAGTTAAGAATTAAGGAGAAAGATATACAGAAAACTGCTTTCAGGACTCGGTATGGGCATTACGAGTTTTGGGTGATGCCTTTTGGTTTGACAAATGCTCCAATAGCCTTCATGGACCTCATGAACAGAGTGCTTAGAGATTGGCTAGATCAATTTGTAGTAGTTTTCATAAATGATATCCTCATTTATTCTAAGTGTAATGAAGAACATGAAGCAAATCTTAAAATTGTACTGGAAAGACTTAGGGAAGAAAAACTTTATGCAAAATTCAGTAAGTGCGAATTTTGATTAGATCAGGTATCTTTCTTAGGACATGTGGTGAATAAAAACAGGATATCAGTAGACCTTGAGAAGGTAAAGGCAGTGAGTGATTGGCCAAGAGCAAGAACTATAACAGAAGTAAGGAGTTTTCTGGGATTAGCTGTGTACTACAAACGCTTTGTAGAAGGATTTTCGTGGTGAAAAACTCCATTGACTCAATTGAAAAAGAAAAGGGCCAAGTTTATATAGAGTGAGGAATATGAGTGCAGCTTCACAACATTGAAAAATAAATTAATGACAGCTCTAGTGTTAACTCTACCGAAGAAAGGAGAAGAATTCGAAGTATTTAGTGATGCATCAAATCAAGGTTTGGGGTGTGTTCTTATGCAAAATGGGAAAGTCATTGCATATGCTTCCCGCCAACTAAAACAATATGAGAAGAATTATCCCACTCATGACTTGGAATTAGCTGCTGTTATTTTGACACTGGAATTGTGGAGACACTATCTTTATGGGGAGAAGTGTAAAATCTTCACAAACTATAAAAGTTTGAAGTATTTGTTTACTCAAAAGGAGTTGAATAGGAGGCAAAGAAGGTGGCTAGAATTGATAAATGATTATGATATAGAAATTCATGATCACCCTGGAAAAGCAAATGTGGTTGTAGATGCTTTAAATAGGAAGAAACACATAAATATTGCAGGATTAATCACATCTCAGAAGAAGATATTAGAAGATATGGATAAGTTGAAATTGGAAGTAGTGACACGAGAAGTGGGAAATAGGTTGGCTATACTTAGTGTCTAACCCAATCATCTAGATCATATTAAGACTGCACAAATGGAAGATCCTGAAATTCAGAAGATAAGAAACAAAGTAGAACAGGGGAAGGCATGGAATTTGTGTTGAACACTGAAAGAGTAGTCAAGTGTGGTAATAGATGGTGTGTTCCAAATAACACAGAATTAAAGAGGAAGATTATGAAGGAAGCCCAATACTTAAGGTATACAATACACTTAGAAAGCACCAAGATGAGCAAGGATCTCAAGAACACTTACTGGTGGAAAAATATGAAATAGGAGATAGCCAAATATGTGTCTAGGTGTCTCACCTATCAATAAATAAGGATTGAACACCAAAGACCAGTTGGTGAATTACAACCTCTTCCTGTGCCTGAATGGAAGTGGAAACATATAACTATGGATTTTATCACTGCACTCTTGAGAACAAGGGAGAAATATGATGCGATTTAGGTGATAGTAGACAGATTAACCAAGTCCACACATTTCTTGCCAATATATGGACTATAGACTAGAAAAAGTTTACCCAAATGTATATTAAAGAGATTGTCAGGTTACACGGGATCTTAGCTATGGTTACATCTGCTAGGGATACTCGTTTTGTAAGCAAATACTAGAAAAGTTTGCATCAAGCTTTGGGAACCAAACTCCAATTTAGTACAACATTTCATCCTCAGATAGATGGGAAATATGAGAGAACTATTCAAATTCTGGAAGATTTACGAAGAGCTTGTACATTGGATTAAGGGGGTAACTGGAGTGATCATTTGCCTTTAGTAGAATTTGCTTATAATAACAGTTACCAGACTACTATATAGATGGCTCCTTATGAAGCATTATATGGAAGGAAATGTAGATCTCCCTTACACTGGGATGAAGTGGGAGAAAGATGAATATTGGGGCCAGAGATGGTACAAGAAACAGTAGACAAGGTTAAAGTCATAAGGCAACAAATCCTATTAGCCTAGAGTCACTAGAAAAGTTATGTAGACAAGTGGCGATAGCCTCTAGAGTTTCAAGTGAGAGATAAAGTCTTATTTAAGCTATCTCCAACTAAAGGAGTAATCAGGTTTGGACTATAGGGTAAGCTAAATCCAAGATATGTGGGTCCATTCGAAGTTTTAGAGAAAATCGAAACAGTCGTGTACAGGTTAGCACTACCGCCAAGTTTGGTTGAAGCATGTGATGTGTTTCATGTGCTGATATTAAGAAAGTTTATACCAAACCCGGCTCAAGTGATGGCCTTGGAACCTTTGAAGATACAACTAGACTTATCCTCTATAGAAAGACTTGTAAGGATAGTGTATACCAAAAAAGAAGTTCTAAGAAGAAAAAGTATTCCTTATGTCAAAGTGCAATGGAAAAATCAAACAAAATGAGAGGCGACATGGGAATTAGAAGAAGAAACGAAGAGAAAGCATTTAGAACTTTTCCTAATTCTAAGTAACTTTCGAGGACGAAAGTTTTAATAATGGGGGGAGAATGTAATACACGATATTTATATATATATATATATATATATATATATATAATACAAATAAATAAATATGTGTAAAATATAATAAGGGACAAAGTCGTAAATGGAAGTGTAGGATAAGGGGCAATTTCGTCTTTTCCTAGCGGGACTATATATATGCTAAACTAACCTAGGGTTCTCCTCTTTTTGTAAATTCGACAATCCCAACCAACTAGAGAGATCGATTGATAGAAAGAGAGGAGGTGTGTCTAAGAAGACCTAAGGAGATTTGAGGGAGTAGTGTGGCGAAGCAAACGTGAATTTAAAGAAAAACGAATTCTCGGATCAAGGAGTTGATATGCGGGAAAATTCAATGTAAGTATGTTAACTACGTTATTTGAGAAATAATTACATATCTTTAAGATTTAATGGAGTTAAGGGATAAAAAGGAATGAACTTGAGGGAAGTTAGAGTTAAATATTTGGGTTCGTGGGATTGGCTGAGATATACATGGCCTCCTAACATAGTTGTGTTACGACTATGTTGAATGTAATAGTATATCGAGAGATATACGATCTCCAACATGGTCGTGTTACAACCATGTTGAATTTAAAAGTGTCTCGAGAGATACATGACCATGCAACATGGTCATGTTGCCCTCGTGTTAAAATGAGAAGAACATGGCTTCCCAACACGATTGTGTTTCGACCATATCAAGTCTAAAAGTCATATCGAGAGATATATGACCTCCTAACACGGTTACGTTTCGACTGTGTTGAGTTAAGAGAAACACAGCCTCTCAACACAAACATGTTGAAGCTAAATCTCACCGAGAGATACACGAGCCCTAATACAGTTGTATACTAGTCATGTTGAATAACACGACCTCCAATATGGCTGGGTTGAGTGATGAACATTATTATTATACATCAAATTATCTTCTTAATTAACCAAGTTCCACATAACCTAAACAAATTAGTGAAATCTTAGATGACTTAACAGAATAAGAGGAATTAGGGGAGTTATATTATGTTAGATTAGTACTAAGATTAATGCGTTGATTATACAGATATCGACTTAGCTTAAGTTTGGGATAAGAAGTGCATAAGGCTGGGATTTTAGGTACATGTTTACTTTGTTTGTTGTATGTGATTGTTAGGAAGCTATATAATGAGTTGTATGTGAAATAATGAAATGCTAAGACATAGTGTGAATCATGTGGTATCATGAAGTAATCTAATATTATGAGTACCCTTATATGTTATAATACATTGTTGGTGTTGATGTGTGAACTGAATTGTGAATGTGTTGAGAATAAATGTTGCATACATGCATGTGATATTAATGTGGTGTGTCATGCGTATGTAGGTGTGGTACTTACATACTGAGTTTAGGCTCACCCCCATTCCTATATTTTTTTAGCTATAAGTAAAAATGATGAAGAACTAGAGTATGATGAGAACGAAAACTTGGTGGAACATTACATGGATGAGATGGGAAGAGAACACTATTACTATGTGGAAGAAGAGTGACAAGAATATTGAAATTTTTGTAAATTAATGTTTATTATTCAATTGTAATTATGGAGATAAATGGTAGCTTGAGACTTTGTGGTTATTAAATAATGAAATTTAGAATGACTCATCTGTGTGTTATTCATTTGATTATAGTTTTAGTAGTATGATGGATAATGTATTTGAGTAGGTTTTGAAGTATGTTGAAGTTTAGAGCTTTAGCATGTCTCTTGGTAGTAGTGACATATGGCAGGTTGTGATGCTCCAAGTTTTTGGGCGTTACATATTGCCTAACTAATAATGTCTTCTTCTTCCCAGCCTTATTTATTTGCCTTAGTGCCTCTTGTACTTCAGAAGGTGACATGGGGTTCAACATTATATGCTTACCCTCCTTCTGGAACACGGAAGTGTTCCTAAAGCCATCATGTAATACTCTCCTATCATACAACAAGGGCCTATCAAATAATATATGGATGCACACAGGAAGAATGTCACAAATAACCTCATCACGGTACTTATCTCCTATATTGAAAGGAACTTTAGTCCTTTGAGTGACATGTAGACTACCCTGTTCACTCATTCAATACAGTTTATAGGGCTTAGGATGCGGGGTTATGATTGGTTTCAATTTAGTCACTAATGAAGTAGCTACCACATTAGTACAATTACCTCCATCAATAATAATAGCTCAAAGATTACCTTAGACCCTACAGGAGATGTGAAATAAAATTTCCCTCTGCTCATCCTTATTAGTAGGAAAGGTAGTCATCGCTCTATGCAATATATTAATGGACAAATACTGATCATTCCCCTTATCCTCATGTACCTCAGCATTTGCATCGCTATAATACTCATCTAATACAACTGATAGATCTATAGCCTCGTGTATGTCTTCCTCTTCTTCCTCACTCTCAACCTCCATAGTAGTCATAACCTTTCTGTTTAGACATTGGGCAGTCATATGTCCAAAACCTAAACATTTAATCTGGCGGTTCCGTCCTCCTGATGTCTCAGCTATGGCTTATTTGTTATCATTCCCTACAATTGTTTTTTCCTTTCTCCCCTTTACTGTTTGGCACCATTGCATTCTTTTCCATATTTCTACTTTATCCTCCTCTATCAACCTGTTTGCCCTCAGAACTATACAGTTTTGTAGAGGTTTTATACCTATTACTCGCTGTTTGATACGAATTAGATCACCTCTATCTCTCCACTTTCAGAGCTAATTGAATGGCTTCATTAAGGGTGTCATACCTCTGTAGCTCCACAATACATGCAATTTCATTTTTCAACCCAGATACAAATCGTGTTAAGGTTTGTTTAGGAGGTTCGATTGACCTACATTTGATCATCAGTGTCTTAAACTCCTAGACATATTCACCTATAATTTTGCCTCCCTATCTCAATGTTTGGAGATGCATCAATAACTGCTGCTTGTAGTGCTCTAGTATAAACCTCCTCCTCATAACCTGTTTCATTTCCTACCAAGTACGGATCTCAGCATCACCATCTCTTTGTCTACTAGATACAAGGTTCTTCCACTATAAGGCATCATATTTTGTAAACTCTACTACTGCTAGACGAACCTGAGTGTGATCATTAATTTCATAACACTAAAAAAGGCCCTCTACCTCATCTTCCCAGTCTAGATAATCCTCTACAGAACCCCTTCTAGCAAACGAAGGCATTTGCAATTTTACATATTCCAAACCTTTAGGCGGCTTGAACTCATAGTTAGGAGAAGGCTCATTCTCAAAGTTATCATTCCTTTCTTCCAGAAAAGCATGATAATCTCCTCCCATTTTCTTGCCCCTATTTCCTCCTACTGCTCCTTCCCTACATCCATCATTATGGGCTACTTGTGGTGGGGGTGCTTGTGGAGGGGTGCTTATGGATTTGTCACTAGTGGTTGTGGCAATGTCATTTGATAAACTCATGTTGGTAGTGTAGCAACAATAGTAGTAAGATCTTGCAATTGTTCTTCTAAGGTTCTTCTTCCACCAGTAGCATGATGTCCCTGACCTCCTCCAACTTGACTATTAGCCTCATTCTCAATTCCACCATTCACATTATCATTTGACATAGTTGTTGAATGAAACTTTGACATTTTTTTTTTTGTACAATCACACCTCCACAACACCAATTTCTTCCAACCCAAAACACACGTCACTTCACACACACAACTCATGGTACTGCTTACACACACTTCACGGTTCAAACCCCCTCAAAGCACAACACACATACACACTCATGGCACAATACACCTCAAGGCAGAACACACACTCAATCACAGTTGATGTGCTTAAATGATCAAATTCAAGCACATGAAACCAATTGAAGAACCACTTTAACAAATCCCAAAAATGGCGTGAAGAACAATTTCTAAATGAATCCTAATTATACGAACAACTTACTCTGATACCAAAAAGATGATGTGTCTCAAAAGATCAAATTTAAGCACATGAAATTAATTAAAAGATCAATTAAACAAATCTCCAAAATGGCATGAATTTAATAAACTCCAAAACCCCCTAAATGTCAAATGACTTCCACGTAAGTAACTAATGAGAATTATAATTCACAATAGCAATGTTCGAATTCAATTTCACTAAACACAATCTAAAGGATATGAAATCAAATTGAATCAAACCCTAAAAATTGTGGGAATGATAAACAAAAGGATAAACTAATTCTACACCAGATATGACTCACTAGTTGGGAATTAGGATGGATTTGATGTTGTTGATATTACGCACAATATGGATCAAATCCCACTCGCTACACTTCAATCAAGAAACGATAAGAGTTCATGTGAAAATGGAGGAGACCCTCACGATTTTCAAGTTTAAAAAATAATGTTCAAAAAGCTTCCAGAAACCCTACTTTAGCAAGTATTTATACTTGCTCCAATTAGGGTTAAAATGCAAAAACAAATTACATCTTTGCTACTAGTGTGGCCGGTCCTAAATTCAACAAATATAACTAAACAAAATGTCCCAAAATGATTACAAAGTAACCAGTTCAAAGATAAAATTACAAGTAAAAAATTAATGGTCTTCAAAGAGCTGGTTCACCAAATCAATTGTGATCACAAGTGAGCCGTTGGATGTGAGTTTGATGATTTTCCCAATTTGATCAACAGTGTAGGTCATATGGCATTCTGTAAAGACTGATGACTATACCTGCTAAATTACCATTCAAACTTTATTAGATAAAGAAAATGTATACATGTGAGTGATTTGGATCATCATCTAAATCAGGTTCCCTGACTATCGAGATCATAAGGTAGATTCCCATAAATGGTTCAACACACTTCAAGACATAACATACATTCAATCACGGCTCAACACACCTCCCATGGCACAATTTCCTCAATTACTCAAGTCAATATTGCAATCAAAGCAAATTAATGAATAATTACTACACAAGTTCACAATTATGGAGTCGAATTGAATTAAATCTCCTAACCTTCTATGCAAGTAACTCATGGTAAGAACCTTAGATATAATTTCCTCAACTTCAATCCACTATAACCAATGTAGCCATGGCACAATTGAACACTATTCCTCAATTTCACTTCACACAATCAGACAATTGCTAAATGGCACAGTAATAACCCTAAATTCCTAAATCAAAATCAAAACTCACACATTAATTCCCTTCCTCAAACCATAGCTCTGATACCCAAAGATGATATGCCAAGATCCAATTCCAATTAACAATGCTAATTGACAAAACAATTCAACAAATGTCCATGAAATTGGCATGTTCTAAATTAATCATGAACCTCAAGTGCATTTAACAAGAATAAAATGAAATTCCCAATTTCTTACCAGATATAACACATTAGTTGAATTAGGAACAACTTGCAATTGTTGATGTAACTCACAACAATTTCAAGTCCACTCGCCACAATCCCTAATTGTAGAAATTGATAAGAGTAAGAATGGAATAGAAGATGACTCCTTTCCACGCGAATAGTAGCTATAAAAATGATGTCTCAAAAGTGTCTTTTTCTTATCTTTTTAAAAGTATTTATACTTGTCCTAAATATAAAAAATAACAGAAGGAAAATCGCTACATAGGGTACCGGTTCTTGATGCTCTCTTCGATCAATAGAACACAATACAAGGCCGGTTTTGTTGATTCATTTAGGCTCACCATGGACCATGAATCACCCACAAACTAAGCACTTGTGTGTTTGCTCATTGTCCTGTAATACCGACAAATGTACCTAATTAAATACAAAACAATTATATAAAGTAAATGAAGATACTATGTGAATGTGTTCGGGTTCCAATTGTTCAAAAAGTATTCTCGATACTAATTTCTGTAGTCCTCTAGCTCTCGCTCTTGTTATGGGTCCCATAGATGCATTAGTTTGATTCCCATCAATAGAGTTATAGGACTTTAAATAGTTTGTTGACAAAAAAAAGACTAAAATTCCCTCCTCATAATCGTCTTATTACTTTTCTTACCTCGACCTTTATAAACATTTATTTATTTTTTTTTTTGGTTTTTTACATTCTCTCTCCGTTATAAAAAATCTCATCCTCAAAAGTTACTTTTATCTAGTCCGTTAACAAAAAAGACTAAAATACCCTCCTCATAAACTTCATATTACTTTTATTGCCCCAACCTTTATAAACTTTTATTTTATTTTATTTTTTTTCGGTATTTTACATTCTCCCCTATTACAAAAACTATTATCCTCAAAAGTTACCTAGATCTAGTAAAAGTTTTGGATACTTTCTCCATGTCCCCTCTTTCAATTTCCAAGTTGCTTAGCATTTTGTTTGGTTAATTCATTACACCTTAACATAGGGAATCACTAGTCTCCTCAACACTAGCTCCTTAGTGTCCACTATTCTTATAGGTTGTTCTATTGAAGATAAGTCTAATAGTACATTTAGAGGCTCTAAGGTAACTACTTGAATTTCCTCAGTATGGATATATGGAACACATCACGTACCCCTTTTAAACTTGGTGGTAAGGCTAACTTATAAGCTGCCTTGCCAATCCTTTCCATAACTTTATATAAGCCAACGTACTTTGGGTTCAACTTTCCCGTTAGACCAAATTTGATCACCCCTTTAGTTAGAGAAATCTTCATTAATACATTATCTCTTGTTTAGAACTCTAAGGGATATAGCCTTTATCAGCATAACTGTCATGCCCCATAGGCCCCTTAAGATGTACAATTCGGTTGTACACTGTAAAGAAACCTAAAGATAACCCCTTTGTTATCTAAGGATGTGCCTTATAGCATACAAGGTGTAATCACATCCAAGTTTGCAATCAAGGTTTAACATTTTTAAGAAAGTTCAGAGATAGATAATTAGTCAGAGTAGTAAAATATATTAAATGTCTACAGGTTAATAGTATCGCCTAAAGGTTAATAACCTTAATGCATATATGTCTCTACTAAATATTGAACAACTAAAATATGAACTAAAAAATAAATAGATTTGTGATCACTCCACTAAAATCCTTCATTATTTCCCTATTCCCTACACTAAACTCTAGCATTTGTTTGCCTGGCTCTAACCAGTTCTACTCTTATAGTAAGAAAATTTTGTGGGGGTGTAAGCTATGATAGCTTAGTGAGATATACCCTCATATTGAACCGATAAGGAATAATAAGCAAGTTATTTATTCAAGCATATGCTATGCATGAGCAATCACATGAATGCAACAATATATACGGTCTAACGGATTTCACACATAGTATGGATTTATTGCCTTGCATTGTTTGGGTTGGGAAATCATGAATTATATGTCGGCTCCAAGCTCTAGTGACCTCGGGTTATCTTTTGAGATAAGTTATAAATTATATATATTCCTTTCATAATCCATAACCCATATGGGCTTAGTACATATATACATACTTTTAAATCTATTGAAATTTAGTACAATTATATATAATATATATATAATTGTACTAAATTTCAATAGATTTAAAAGTATGTATATATGTACTAAGCCCATATGGGTTATGGATTGTGAAAGGCCTACAAGCTCAATCATCCTTAAGTGATGAATCCTTGAAATAGGTATTCTTAGGTCTCAATTAGAAGGTGTCATTTCTCAGTTCCACTTAGTTTCTAAAGGTTAAGACAAGGTATGCCAATGAAGTACACCTCCATAGGGCCTTTCCATATCATTGCATAATGCCAACGACCTTCTTACATACCAGATTTTGTGATGCATGACTTATTTTATCAAGGGCCAAATAATATTAGGTCTAGTTATTTGATGCCTACATCAATTCAATACAGACACCCACAATTTATAAGTTTTAAATGCAAGGGAAATTGATAGGAATCAAAATCCGACAAGACCTATCATTAGGACAAGAGTAAAAGGAATTCGAATCTTGGCGATGGGGATCCATTTTGAGCAAATCGAACTCGACATTATTTGTTTACTAACCTCTTTTATCTTATTCATGTATTATATATTCCAACAGGTACACTTATCAGGCTTTACAGGGCGATGGACAAACTCACTAAAACTCAGCTTGTGGGTTATCCATGGACCGACCTAAACCGGTGATGAGTTGGGTCAACGAATCCTATGGAAAAGCTAGCATCTTGAAGACTTATATAGCATCTTGAAGACTAATTTTTATATATTTGTTATTTACTTGGACTATTTATGTTGTAATCATTTTGGGACACTTTTATTTGGTTGTAATTTTTCATTTAGGACTGGCTACCCTAAAAGTGGTATAGTTGTAATTTTGTGTATTTTCTAACCCTAAAGGGATCAAGTATAAATACTTGCTTCAAGTAGGGTTTGAGGAGGCCAAATTTTAAGATTAGAAAATACACTTCACGTGAGGGAATTAGGGTTCTTCCTAGTTCAATTTCTCATATCAATTTCAATCCCAAGAATTTGAATTGTAGCAAGTGCAACAAAGGGAAATTGTGAGTCATATTAATTTCTTATTGTTGTGTTTTCTTTTCATCTCTAGTGAGTCATATCTAGGGTTGAATTGGAAGTTTCTTGGTCATATTTGACTGCATTTGTAATCAAATTATAATTACTTAATTGATTGGATCTTAGCATTTGTTATCACCATCAAATTTTACTCTATCTTGTGGCGTGAATTGGCTCTTGTTCGAAAGGTTGATTTTGGATTTGTTCTTATTGATCTTGTGAATTATTCACATGTTTGTCAAGTATATTTTATGATCTTCATTGGGGAAAACATCATTGTGATATTCATTTCATGAATTATAGCAATCGGTTCACCTAATTCATTTATGGTTCACGCAATTTGTGACTCATTTGAACCGGTTTGATCTTGTGAATTGAAGTTGTTTATTTGGTTTATTTACATGTGCTTAGACCTTGGTTTTAGGAACATCATCTTTTGGTATCGGAGCATCATCATACTTGGATTCATTCTTGGTCACATTCTTATTGTGGGAATTGGTTCATAAATATTGGTGGTTTATGCAATTTGGAGGATTAGTTTGATTTCATTATGTAATTGGTCTTTCAATTGGGTTTTGTGTGCTTGGGCTTGGTTTTGAGCACATCATCTTTTGGTATCAGAGCTTGTGGTTGTGAGAAGGGATTATTTGATTTTGAATTTTGGAAATTTAGGGTTCATGTTCTTACATCTTCATTCCAAAGTTAGGAGTAAATTGGAATTGTTGTTGTAGTTGTTTGAAGTGGCATGAATTGTCTTGAGTAGAAATTAAACTTGCTGCTTGTTGGAGTGAGTTTTGATTACTTTTTGAAGCTTCTATGTTGTGGACTTCACCATGAAGGAAGAGGAAACATAGTGCAATTTTTTAATGCAATTTCGGAAGTGCAATTGTGTAGGAAGAAAATTGTAATTCTTACATTGTTTGTTTTCAGAAAATTAGGGGAGAAACAATTTGCAATTTCCAGATTTGAATAGTGTGGAGGATTTGGAAATTAGTTGATTTTCAAAACAAACATTAAGATTGAAGGAGTTAATGTGTGTTTGTTTAAATTTGAAAATCATTTCTTACCAATTGTGGAAGAGTTGCAATTAGTGAAGTGGTTTGATTTTCAAATTTGACTTGTTGCTATTTTTGTGTATGAGTTGCGGATTGCTTTGGTGTTTTATAGTGGCAAGGAAGTGTATACTTTGAAGTATTGTGTGTAGAGTTGTGCTTACAAAAAAAAGAATAAAATTGTGGAGGTTGTTGCATCGTGGTTGTATGTGTATGAATTGTAGTGTAAAAAGGAGGATTGAATTGTTGGCGTTGTGTTTGTATGTTGAGTCAGGGAATTGCCATTTGTGAATTTGTGGAAGTTGTGTGGAGAAAGGTGTTACACATTGAGGCTAAAGTGTGAGAGTGTAGTGCATGGATAGCAAACCGTGAAGGGGAAGAGTGGTGTTTCAATTGTGAAGTAGAATTGTGTAGTGTGTGCATTTTCAGAAATTGGAGGAAACACAATGATTATTTTTAGATTTCAAATCAGAATTGAAAGTGTACATTAAGAGGTCAATTTGAAATCTCAAATACACATTAAGTCATAGTTAATTGTATATCTTTTGAATTTGAAAAAGCCTCTTACCATTTGTGGAATATTGCAATTATTGAACTCATTTTGAATTTGAAATTTGAGTTGCCTTTGTTGTTGAAGTTGCGGTTTGATATTTGTGTGGAAGTGGGGAAAGTGCATCGTGGCTTGAAGAGGAGTGTATGTAGTGTTGTGTTTTTGTTAATTTAGTAAAGGTTGTATACATTTGGTGTTGGTTATTGTAAGTGTTGTCAAGAACAATGTGGTAGTGGCATGATTAGTGGTGGAACCGTGAGCAAGGGAGTTTTGTGACGGTGGAGTTGTGCATTTGTGCTTGTGTTAAGGTGCTACAATTTGTGATTTATTATAGTGTGAAACCTTAACAAGAAAGGAAGGTTTTGAGTAGTAGAATTTAAAATTCAAACAAGTCATTAAAGTGTGAAAGTAATTGAACTAGTTACTTAAACACTTGTAGTTGAATTTAATTCTATCTACTTGAAAGTAGTTGAGTGTACTTCATTTGTGGCTTGGTTGTGTACTTGAACCATGGAAGTGTGAAGATAATTATTGTGTTGTTGGGTTTGAACACAATCATGTCTGGTGAAATGTTTCATTATACTAATGTATTGCATCAAACATTGACTACATTTGCTACTAAGGATGAAGAACAAAGGGAAAACTTATTCCATACTTCTTGTAGGGTACAAGGAAATTTATGTGTCCTTATAGTTGATGGTGGTAGTTGTACCAATGTGGTAACAACATTGTTAGTATCGAAACTAAAACTTACTACTATTCCACATCCTGAACCATATAAATTGCATTAGCTTAGTGATCAGGGGAGTTTGCATGTGACCCAAAGAACTAGGGTACCTTTCAGTGTAGGAGATAAATATTGTGATGAAATCGAGTGTGATATTCTACCTATGTGTACATCCCATGTATTTCTTGGCAAGCCTTGGTTATATGATAGGAGGGTATCACATTATGGCTTCAGGAATACTTATGTATTCCAGAAGGAGGGAAAACGAATTATCATGAATCCGATGTCGCCTTCAGAGGTTCAAAGGGTTTAGCAACAAATCAGTAGACCGTCAGTGGGCTATGAGCAGTTGAACCAACCCTTAGAGCACAAAATTTTTCAAACACAGATGTGCAAACCTTTAGAGGATCCGAATGACCATAGTCAGATGAGTAAACTACTAGAGGACCAAACTGTTCAGGGGCAGTTGTGTTCACCTTCAGAGATACTAGAGGCTCATGAGCAATTGAGTAAACCATTGGAGGATTCTAAGGGTCAGAGTCAGATGAGTCTATCATCAGAGAGCCAGACTATTTAGAGATAGTTGTGTTTACCTTCAGAGGTTTCAGAGGGTAATGAGCAGTTGGGCCAACCATTAGAAAGCCATGAGGATCAGCGACATACAGATGAGTTAGAAAAGGAGGAAACAGTTTCAGTGGAACGGGTTGATACAAGGGCGACTTTAGTAGATAATGGAGCATTATTTGTGTTGCAGATGAGATACGTCTTAGAAATGGAGGAGAGAAAACAATCACCACCTGTGGTATTTCAGATTTTGGGATTCTGCAGTGATATTTCTTCAAGTGGCTTGTTAGGAGGAAACAGAGTCTCTACTGCATTTGATCTATCAGATTTGAGGACAAATCTTTTTAAGGCCCGAGAAGATGATAGGAATCAAAATTCGATAAGACCTATCATTAGGACAAGAGTCAAAGGAATTCGAATCTTGGCGATGAGGGTCCATTTTGAGCAAATTGACCTCAGCATTATTTGTTTACTAACCTCTTTTATCTTATTCATGTATTATCTATTCCAACAGGCACACTTATCAAGCTTTATAGGGTGATAGACAAATTCACTAAAACTCAGCTTATGGGTTATCCATGGACCGACCTAAACCATTGATGAGCTAGACTGACGAATCCTATAGAAGAGCTAGCATCTTGAAGACTAATTTTTATATATTTGTTATTTACTTGGACTATTTATGTAGTAATCATTTTGGGACACTTTTATTTGGTTGTAATTTTTCATTTAGGACTGGCCATCCTAAAAGTAGCATAGTTGTAATTTTGTGTATTTTCTAACCTTAAAGGGAGCAAGTATAAATGCTTGCTTAAAGTAGGGTTTGGGGAGGCCAAATTTTCAAATTAGAAAATACACTTCATGTGAGGGAATTAGGGTTCTTCCTAGTTCAATTTCTCTTATCAATTTCAATCCCAATAATTGGAATTGTGGTGAGTGCAACAAAGGGAAATTATGAGTCATATCAATTTCTTATTGTTGTGTTTTCTTTTCATCTCTAGTGAGTCATATCTAGGGTTGAATTGGAAGTTTCTTGGTCATATTTGATTGCATTTGTAATCAAATTATAATTACTTAATTGATTGGATCTTAGCATTTGTTATCACCATCTTGTGGCGTGAATTAGCTCTTGTTGGAAAGGTTGATTTTGGGTTTGTTCTTATTGACCTTTTGAATTATTCACGTGTTTGTCAAGTATATTTTATGATCTTCATTGGGGAAAACATCATTGTGATATTCATTTCATGAATTATAGCAACCGGTTCAACTGATTCATCTAGGGTTCACGTAATGTTTGACTCCTTTGAATCGGTTTGATCTTGTGAATTGAAGTTGTTTATTTGGTTTATTTGCATGAGCTTAGACCTTGGTTTTAGGCACATCTTCTTTTGGTATCAGAGCATCATCATACTTGGATTCATTCTTGGTCACGTCCTTGTTGTGGGAATTGGTTCATAAATATTGATGGTTTATGCAATTTGGAGGACTAGTTTGATTTCATTGTGTAATTGGTCTTTCAATTGGGTTTTGTGTGCTTGGGCTTGGTTTTGAGCGCATAAAAAATCCACAAATATTGAACCAAGTGTGGTTAGTGTAGATTAGCAATCAAGCATAACAAACAAACATAGTATACATAACCCAATTACCTTACACACACAAATCTAGTTCATATATTGAAAATTTATATGTAGCTGCAATAAACTACAAGTACAAACAAGGAATAGTAGTAATTGGATTTCACTCTCCATGACATGTCATCCTCAATCATAATAGTTTAGTGGTAGGTTATCCTCAAAAGATGTCACCTAATAGAATAACAATAATTCTATAAGTTGGAGTTGAATATTAACCTACATTAGTCTCAGTACATTTATTGGTTTTTTTTTTTTATTTTGAAGGTTTCAGTGTTTTAATCGTAACGTTTTCATTTTAAGTCCATTTTTTACATACTTATTGTTGTTTTAAAGGTTTTCAAGTGTTATTTCCATTTTAGAAGTGATTTTGTTTTTTTGAGATTCAAAAAGTTAAGTTATGGTTAGAACAGTTCAAGTGCACATTGTCTAAGTTCCTTTTGGAGTTCTTTTCGCCTAATTGGATCTAATACCTTAAAAGATTTGATTCCAATCACTTAAAAATTTACTTGGGACTTTTTTCAGCATTCGAAGGTTCTATTCTTTTTGAAATTCTAAAATTTTTGTCTAAGAATTTTAGATGGTTTGCTTAAGTCTTTGGTTTTGCATTTTCCCTCCTATTTCACATCATTTCTATATTTTCCTTTAAGATTTTTATTTTCAAAATTTTCCTAATTGTTCTCTCATCATCCTTTGGTTCTAGAGATTAAAAAATTTTCAGATGTAAATGGGTTTGGCCATCAGTTGGAGATTCATGAACTAACTTTGGCATTTTTCCAACTTTCCTATTACTAAAGTGGTCTAAATCATTATCTAAAGCTTTCCATGATTAAGGGTGCATGTAATATATAAAAAATATACTCCTTTGGTTCTTAAACTTGGGCATCCAAAAGTACAAAAATTTTCCAAAATCTAATTTCCATTACATTTTTCCAAAACTTAACATGTACAATACATTTCATAATGGATAGTCATGGTTTTGCATCCTAAGTTTAGGTTGACATTTCTAACTTGTATCCTAGGTTAAATACATTCCAAAATATACATGTAAAGCTTACAAACATTAGAGTAAAATAGCTCTTCTATTATGAACATTTGGATTATTACACAAGAAAAAAAGATAGCTGAGTAAGGAAGGAGTCCTACACGTTAGAGTCTCTTAGGTATGCTTCAACCTTCACCTTCTTACTCCCTTTTAGTGTGGCCTTTTCTTCTAATTTTTCTTAGGTCCTTAGCTTCTTGAATGGCCTCTTAAATGGTGTGGAATATATCTAGAAATTAGCTTAAGTAGGTGTTATTTAAGGCTTGTTTTGCTTCATTGGAAATGGGAAGGGTCTGGTAGTGGATAGAGGTTGCGATTTAGGTGTCTTTCTTGATCTGAATTTGAGAGAGTGTTATAGTGTTTTTGGGGTAGTATTTTTTGAAGGAAACTTCAAGAAGAAGGAGGCTCTTTTACGTGCAGATGAAGGGTAATTATAAAGGGCTTAAGTAGCTTGCTTAGGAGGTTTTCGCATGGGTCAAAGTATAAGATTATTAGACAATGCTATTGCATGTTGGATAATATAATAGATTTATCAAATCACCTTAGCTTAATTGATGGGAATTTTTCTGGAAACCTAAACGTTTTTAGAACTCGATTTGGATGATGATCCAAATCAGTCATATTTCACCTTATTTTTTTTATCTAATAAATATTTGAGTAATAATCTTACAGGTACAATAATATTTCTCTACAGGATGCCAAATGACTTACATTTGTTGATCGCTACGGGACATCATCAGATTATTATCCAATGGCCTGCTATGATTGACATCACTTCGATGCATTGACTCTTTGAGGATTTATATTATTTTTGTATTTTGTAATTGTTCTTTAGACCATTTTATGTTGTAATTTTCTTTTGGGAAAATTTCATTTGTTTGTAATTGTCTTTAGAACCGGCCACCCTAAAAGTGGTATAGTTGTAATTTTGTGAACTTTTTAACCCTAAAGGGAGTAAGTATAAATACTTGCTTACGTAGGGTTTTAGGGAGCTTTTTGATATTTGAGAAAATACCCTTTTTGTTGCCGTGGGGATCATCCTTGCATGCAATCTATCTCTTATCAATTTCATCCTTGAAATTGTGGCGAGAACTAACTTGAAATCGATTGTGAGTAATATCAATCATTTCTTGTTGCTACAAATTGTACTTAGTAAGTCATAACTAGTTGCTTTTTGTTTTTCCTATCATTCATGTGAATTAGGGTTCTTAATTTTCAGATTTGAATTCAATTCAATTTGATTGGAATTCTAACTCATTCATATCTTATCTATTGTTCATTTCATTCTTACATTATTCCATAGCACAATTTGGTTTCATGTTCATTTGAATCCACGTGAATAGGGATTCAATTACATTGTTATTGATCATGCTAATTGTGGAATTGTTCCTCATTTGTTATTTGATTGTGCTTAGTCCTTTTTAAGCACATCATTAATTCAGCACTTGGAGTGGTTGAAAACCAGAATTTGAAGTCCTCTCTTATCATGTGCTCATTCCTCAGTTGTACTTGCAATCATTGGATTTTATTTAACTCATTCCCAAGTCTTCTACACATCCATGTTAGCCGGTTGCAAGGAGTTGGTTTGGTTAGTTTTTCCAATTTGTCTCTTTGAAAAAGAACGGGAATTAAATAAGGTTTGGTTAGGGGATTTTCCTAAATTAATTTAGGCTTTTGTTCATGTTATTTGGTGGGTGAAATTTGGCCCCTTTTGCCCTCCATTCAACACCACAAGTGAAGGTTGTTTAGGGGATTATTTTTCTATTTTTTATTTTTCCTAATTTAATTAATTAGTGGAGTTAGATTTAATTAAATTATTGGGTCTTTTATACTAATTATGGGATAATTTATCATCATCTAAGTTTTGGTTTCGTTTGGGGTTAGATTTTGAGTTTTCTAAGCTTAAGGTTAGTCTTTCCACTTCTTAAGGTAATCCTAATGTTGATGAGTGGTTTTAAGATTTTAGGAATCGAATTAGGCTTTACGTACATCTTAGTTAGAGTTTGGGTTTCCTAATGCGATGTTTTATAGTCAGGGTTTACTTAGGTTTTGAATCCCTTAGGTCTTGAATATGCTAGTTAATTTGAGTGTCACAAGGCAAATCTTAATTCGTAGTCAGGTTTTTATGTTCATTTTCCGATGTATCTCCTAATATTTTCCTTTATACTAATTCTTGAATTTGAAATTTTCAAGGGTTTACATCCCCCCCTCCCCCCCCCCCCCCCCCCCCCCCCCCCCCCTTAAAATAAGTTTTATCTTCAAACCTTCAACACTTGGATTCATAAACATGTGCGGATATCTCTACTTCACTCGTTCTCCACTTCCTAACTGGCCTCTTCTCTTCCATGGTTTTGCCATAGGACCTTGATGTATTGGATCTCTTTGTTCCTTAATTTTTAGGTCTTCCGATCTAAGATTTGAACTGGATGTTCCTCATATGTTAGGTTCTTCTTTAGGACCACTAATTCAATGATACCAATCTAGTCTAGGTTGGGAATGTATCTGCACAAGATCGACATAGGGATGACATTATGAATTTTTGACATATTTGGTGGCAACACCAAACAATATCCTAGATTCCCAATTTGCTTCAATATCTCAAAAGGTCCAATGTAATGCAAGCTTAACTTTCCTTGCATCCTGGCCTAGAGTACGCTTTTGATTGGGCTCACTTTCAAGTGCACATGATCTCTTATTTCAAAGTTCAATGGTCATTGCTTTTGGTCTGCCTAACTCTTCTATCGATCTTGGGCCTTTTTTATCTTATTTTTCATAATGACTACCTTGTCTATAGCCTTTTGCACTAAATTTGGCCTTATCACCAAGTTTTCTACATTGTCCCAAAATTGTGGCAATCGACATTTCTAGTTGTACAGAGCTTCATATGGGATCATCTTGATTATGGAGTGGTAGCTATTGTTATACACAAACTCTACCAATGGCAAGTGAGCATCTCAACTCCCTTTAATTCAATTACATAAGCTCATAACATATCCTCTAGAATCTAGATAGTCCTTTCTAATTGGCCATTAGTTTAGGGATAGTAAGCTGTACTAAATTGTAGCTTAATTCTTAACGCTTTTTGTAGACTTCCCTAGATCTTTGACATGAATCGAGTATCTCTATTTGACATGATGCTTGTAGTTACCCCCCATGAAGCCTTATTATCTCCTTGACATAAATGTTTGCCAATTTCTCTAATGGGTATGTCTTATTGAAGAGAAGAAAATGTGCGAACTTGGTAAGTCCATCCACCATGACACATATAGCATCATACCATGCCACAGTTTTTGGTAAACCACTTACAAAATCCATTATGATCCGGTCCCATTTCCATTTTAGGATTGGTAAGGGCTGAAGTAACCACTATGTCTTTAATGCTCTATCTTTACCCTTTGGCAAGTGTTGTATCTCATCACAAACTTAACCACATCTTATTTCATTCTATTCTATCAAAAATTATGTTTAAAATCTTGATAAATCTTAGTTCCTCTTGGGTACAAGGCATAAACAAAGTGATGTGCTTCGGCCCTAATCTCTCTTTTAAGTTCATTGTCATTGTGTACACACAATCTTCCTTTTAGTTAGATAACTTGGTTATCTCAGACTTTAAAGTCTGCATATTTGTTAGTGTATTTCCTTTGTTTGATTTGCATTAATGTAGGGTCTTTCTATTGAGTTTCCTTGATTCATCCAATCAATGTAGGCTCAATGGTCAAACTTGCTAATTTTAAATTCGCATGATGCCATACAAATTCTAAATTAATCCTTTCAAATTCTTGGATTAGGTCCTTTCATTCTATTAATAAAGACGTAACCTTTGTATATTTCTTCCTGCTCAAGGCATCGACAACAACATTTACTTTTCCTAGGCAGTAATTTATTCTTAAATCATAATCTTTAATTAGCTTTAGCCATTATCTTTACCTTACATTCAATTCCTTCTACGTGAACAAGTACTTAAGGCTCTTGTGATTAGTATATATTTGTAGTGTTGTCCATATAAGTAATTCCTCCAACGTTTCAAAGTAAAGACTACTATAGCCAATTCTA
This sequence comes from Laguncularia racemosa, assembly GCA_037954665.1. Classification (NCBI taxonomy): domain Eukaryota; kingdom Viridiplantae; phylum Streptophyta; class Magnoliopsida; order Myrtales; family Combretaceae; genus Laguncularia; species Laguncularia racemosa. The sequence continues at coordinate 544,078 of JBBMOL010000110.1, read as the reverse complement.
ATTCTTGCATCAGGTAGTTTTACTCATGTGGCTGCAATTGTCTTGACATGTAAGCAATTACTTTTCCTTGTTGCATTAATATAGATCTAAGTCCATTCTTTGATGCATCATTGTGTACTGTATATGACTCATCATCGTCTAGTAATACCATAATCAGTGGTGATACCAATCTCTTATTTATCTCTTGGAATCCTTGTTTCTTATCACCAGTCCACTTGAACTTTTCATTCTTTTGCTCTCACTAGGTGAGTAGTTTAGCTATTGTTGAAAAGTCTTTAACAAAGTTTCTGTAATATCCTGCTAATCCCAAAAAACTTCGTAGTTCTGTCACCATCTTAGGCTTTTTCCATTCTACTATGGCCTTTACCTTCTTTGGGTCTACATATATGCCTTGCTTGGAAATTATATGTCTTAGAAGTGATATTTCTTTCAACCAAAAGTTACACTTAGATAGTTTGGCATATAGCTTATGTTTCCTCATTGTCTGAAGTATGGTTTTTATGTGATCCTCACGCTGCTCTAAAGTGCCTAAATAAACTAGAATGTCATCCATGAAGATGATCACACATTTATCTAGTAGCGGTAAGAAAATCCTATTCATTAGATCCATAAAGGCAGTTGGGGCATTTGTTAATCCAAACGGCATCACCAAGAACTTGTAATGCCCATATTGAGTCTTGAAATTTGTTTTAGGAACATCTTCTAACTTGATTTGTAGTTGATGATACCGAAAATGCAAGTCAATTTGGAAGAACACACTGGCTCCTTTCAACTGATCGAATAAGTAATCAATTTGGGGCAACAAGTACTTATTCTTTATAGTGAATTTATTCAATTTTTGGTAATTGATGCAAAGCCTCATTGAGTTATCCTTCTTTTTCACAAAGAGTATGGGGTGCTCCTTAAGGTGAAACACTTGGGTGGATGAAACCCTGATCTAATAATTCTTGTAGCTGCTCCTTCAACTCCTTAGGCTCAAATGGGGTTATCTTGTAAGGTGCCTTCAACATAAGTTCCGTCCCTAGCATTAGATTAATCTCAAAGTTGATCTCCCTCTTAGGTGGTAATCTTGATAGCTCTTTAGGAAATACAGAAGGAAATTCATTAGCTATTGGGATATTGTCAAAATCGGGTTTTTTTTTTCCAATTTAACTTCTACTACATTTATAAAGCTCTCATTCTTAGAAAATTCTTCGTGGTCTATGATGATTTCATAGAGCTTAACTCTAAAGATCTTGCAAAAGTAGGCACTCTGGTGAATTCTACTTTTTCATCTATCGAAGTTGTCAAATGTTACTTTCCTCTTTTGACAGTCTATTGTAGCCTAAGCAATTGACATCTAATTTATTCATAGTAAGGCATCATACTTATTCCTGTCTAGTATGATTAAATCACCACTAGTCCTATATCCTTGAGTATCCATTAGGCAATCTCTAATCATCTCCTTGGTAATTACGATGCTTCCAGTAGGTGTACGTACACCAAAACTCAAATCTATAGTAGTTATTGGTAATCTCAGTCAAGTAAGAATTCTCCACATATATGAGTAGGTAGTTTGATACATTTCACTTAGTATCTCCATATAATAAAATATGTAAATAAAAATTTGTTTATGATAGTTAACCATAGTTAATCTCCTACAATCATTTCATAGCGAAAGCATATTAAAACTCGATTGCAATCAAAGTCTCAATTGTAACATCACCAAACAAATATTCTAAACATCATGTTTTAATGCTAGTCCTCCTACTTTACCAGTTATTCTTTATAATACACAAATTTTACATCATCACCAATCAAGTCTTAACTTGTATTTGTCCTATCATGACCTAATATCCTACCCAAGGAACCTAAAACTAAAAAAACGAGTCCTACGAGGGGTGAGCTAATGCTCAGTACAATGTATACCAATAATCACATACGCATGCCATGCTAAAATATAAACACAAACATAATGCAACAAGATATTTAAGCAACCATTTATTATCTTTCATATTCTTTATTCCAACACACAAATCACATTATCACAATCTCCATATACACATCATTCACATATATATACATATATACATATACAATATACATATAAGACAATAGGTGCTTTTCACTGTCCATGAGTACATGTCATACATATATACATATATGATAGTGGGTGCTCCCTATTATCTATGAGTCCATACCATACCATACATATACGATAGTGGGTATCCCTCATTATCAATGAGTCCATAAGTTTATATCGTCCTAAATCTACTTAGATCATTTTGGTACACAAATCTATTAGGGACAACCTCACATACTGATCATTAGGGTGTTACCTCGAGATCATTGATATTCTTGGTTCTTTAGGTCTGGCCAAGCATAATCACATGAACAATTAATTTTACTTATGCTTTAGATTAATTTTCCTTTTTTAACCTAACATGCACAAACAACAAACATTGTATACATATACTTGATAAGCAATTGATGTTCTCTTCATGATTTTACCCTCTCTTAATTTATAAAAGTATTCCAATCAACAACCACGTACATTTATAGAACCTATAACAACTATCTTAATCTATGTTTAGGTATTTGGTTAAGTTAGAAGAGGTAAAGGATTAGAAAAACTCAACTTTGAAAAAATGTAGGGGTCTGACACGTCCAAATATACGAGTGCATTCTTGTCCGTATATTGCATATGTTATCGCAGGGGTTGAACATGGGAATGTCTATTGCTTGTGTATCTTACTTTTCACTTTTCAATTTTTTGCACAACCATGTGATGCATGAAACCCTAGGTATATCAAAACCTAGAACCTCGATGATGCTATTTGATTCAATTACCTTGAGGACCGTCTCGAACAAGTATTGTGTAACTAGACCCCAATCACACCTGTTGATTGAAACCTAAGTTATCAAAAGGGATTCCAAGAAATTTGGTTAAGAATTCCTATAAAAGAGTTCTTTTGCAGAAGAACGAAAAGAGGGTTTTTGTAATCTCACATAATTGTGTTTTCAATTCAATGATAAGATATCCCATGGCTAGCCCCTTATACGGTTTATATAGAGTACATACAAAAATATGGAAAACCTAAGTTGCCAAATCTATTTGTTTCCTTATTCTTATGTAACCGAGTAGGCAACTAAATAATAAAAATTATAAACTAAACAAATAAAACCAAAAAACAAAAAATAATAAAACTGAATGTGCTTCTCCTTTTTTGGATTAATAAATTGAATTTACTCTATGGCCTCTAAATCATTGCATCCCTCAATGGAAATGTGAATCAAGTTGATAAGTGTTGGTCCTCCTTTAGTGTAACTTGATTCCTTAGCTTATAAGTCCATGACTAATCCTTATAGAGCTTCGTTCATCCTCTTAGCTCTAGCTTAGGTCATCGGGCCTCCAATACCATGTAATGGATCATGGGATTTTGGTTCCTTCCTTTTAGATGCTAGCTGATCCCCATCATTCCCTCCTTCTTTGAAAAGATTCGTCTTCGAATCACTTGCATCATAAGGAGTAAGATCAGAAACGTTAAATGTAGCACTTACATTACCATAGTGGCTTAGCAAATCTATCTCGTAGGCGTTATCATTTATGCGCTCCACCACTTAGAAAGGTCTATCCCCCCTTAGATGCAACTTGGATTTGCGTTGCTCAGCAAAACATTCCTTCCTTAAATGTACCCAAACCCAATCACCTTGATGGAATATAGCTTTGACTCATCCTTTGTTAGCCTGTCAAGTGTAATGTTCATTCTTCTTTTCAATGTTAGCCTGTACCTGAGTATGTAAATCCCTAACAAATTCTACCTTGTGCCATCAAGATCAATAAACTCATTAGTAGGTAAAGGCAATATATCCAATGGAGTTAAGGGATTAAAACCATACACAACCTCAAATGGAGAGTAGGATGTAGTAGAATGTATAGTCCTATTATATGCAAACTCTACATGTGGCAAACATGTTTCCCATTGCTTCAAATTTTTATCGAGCATAGCATGTAACAATGTGGAAAGTGTCCTATTAACCACTTCTGTTTGTCCATTTGTTTGGGGATGAGCTACAGTAGAAAATAGTAGTTTAGTGCCTAGCCTATTCCATAAAGTGTGCCAAAAGTGGCTAAAAAATTTTACATCTCTATCACTTACGATAGAGTTAGCTAAATCATGTAATCGAATGATCTCCCTAAAGAATAAATCAGCTATATATCGTGCATCATTAGTTTTAGAATAGGCAATAAAATGAGCCATTTTACTAAACCTATTGATGACAACAAATATGCTATGTTTGCCATTCTGGAACCTAGGTAAACCTAATATGAAATCTATAGAAATGTCAGTGCAAGGCTGATTAGGCACAGGTAATGGGAGATACTCTCCATAGGGCATGACTTTGGATTTAGCCTTCCTACATGCAATGCATTTGTTACACACAATTTGCACATCATGTCTCATCCTAAGCCAATAGAAATGCTCATGCAAAATATCCAAAGTTTTCTCTACTCCAAAAATGTCCCATGAGATCGCCCCCATGCATCTCTCTCACTAATAATTCTCGTATGGAACTCTTAGGCACACACAATCTATCTTTCTTAAATAAATATTACCCACTTTCAGAACAAGCAGCCTAAATCTAATTAAAATTAGCATCATGTTCATATAATTCTTTCATACTTTTAAACCTAAGCAATTTAGTATGTAAAGAGGTTAACAAAGAATACCTCCTTGAAAGGGCGTTAGCTACTACATTTTCCTTGCTTTGCTTGTATTTGATGACGTATGGAAAGTTTCAATGAACTCTAACCACTTGGCATGCCTCTTGTTTAACTTTCCCTACGTCATCAGGTACTTCAAACTCTCATGATCAGAATGGATGATGAACTCCTTGGGCCACAGATAATGCTACCATGTTTGCAATGTTCTCACCAGAGCATACAACTCCTTGTCATATACTAGATAGTTCAAAGTAGCACCATGTAGTTTCTCACTGAAGTAGGCTATTGGTTTGGAATCCTGCATTAACACACCACTAATACCTTTCCCGGAAGCATCACATTCATCTCAAAAACTTTATCAAAATTAGGTAATACTAACAAAGGAGCATTAGTTAACTTACCCTTCAAAGTTTGGAATGCCTGCTCATGTATTTCAATCCACTTGAATTCGGTATTCTTCTTTATAAGATCATTCAGTGGAGCAGCAATGGACCTGAAGTCTCTCACAAATCGCCTATAGAAGTTGGCTAGACCATGGAAGCTCCTGACATCATTGGCGTTCTATGGTGTTAGCCAATCTCGAATTGCCTTCACCTTCTCCTCATCTACAACTATTCCATCTGCTCTTATAACAAACCCAAGCAAAACCACAGATTCCATACAAAGTGTGCACTTCTTCAAGTTGGCATATAATTGGTTTTCCCTTAAAATAGTAAAAACACTTTGCAAATGTTGTATATGATCATTTAATGTTTTACTATATATCAGGATATCATCAAAATAGACTACAACAAACTTTCCTAAGAATTGAGGCAATGCATGATTCATTAATCTCATGAAGGTGTTAGGTGCATTTGTCAACCCAAAAGGCATTACCATCCATTAATATAATCCATGTTTGGTTTTAAAAGCAGTTTTCCACACATCACCCTCTTTCATACGAATTTGGTAATATCCATTTTTAAGGTCAATTTTCGAAAATAAACATGAACCATGCAATTCATCAAGCATGTCATCTAATCTAGGAATGGGATATCTTTACTTAATTGTAATTTTGTTGATCACCTTACAATCTATGTACATATGCCATGTCCTATCCTTCCTAGGGACTAATATTACCGGAACCGAGCATGGGCTCAAACTCTCTCACACTAACCCTTTCTCCATCAGCCCATCCACTTGTTTTTGAATTTCCTTGGCCTCTTCAGGATTGGTTCTATATGTTGGCCGGTTTGGAATGGAAGCACCTGGCATGAAGTCAATCTAGTGCTCTATCCCTCTTAGAGGGGGTAATCCTTGTGACACTTCTTCAGGGAATAAGTCTTCGAATTCCTACAATAAAGATACAACAACACTAGGCACAACAGAGTTAAGGTTAGTACTAGAAAAATATATATCCTTGTACATAAGTATATGTAATTGTTGTTTGGCCAGCACTGCACTCTCAACCCCACTCTTTCTTACCAGACTCTCTACTCTCGGTGTTTGAGTGTATTTTCCCCCCTTTAATCACCAGTGTTTGTTTTTCACTCGTTTTCTTTTTCTCTTGTGCACTCGAGTGTTTTTCTTTGAACTCCTTTACAATCCTCATCTGATCTTCACTAGCTTCCCTTGGTTTCTATGGCGTAAGAACCACTTTCCTTTTGTTTAATACAAAGGAATACTGATTATTGTACTCATCATATATAATCTTCCTGTCGAATTGCTAGGGTCGCCCTAATAGTATGTGGCTCACTTGCACAGGTAGCACGTCATACATGACCCCATCCTTGTAATTCCCTATGGAAAAGGCTATAAGAACCTGCTTGGTCACCTTAACCTCCCCACATTCAATCAACCACTATAATTGATATGGTCTCAGATGTTTCATAACTTTTAACTACATCTTTTCTACTAGTAATGTGCTAGAAACATTAGTACAGTTGCCGCTATCGATTATTAAGCTATAAACTTTACCCTACACATGACACCATGTATGAAAAATATGTTCATGCTGGATCCCCTCGCCATCCTCTTGGGGTTGCACACTAAGTACTCTCTTCGTGACATACAACTCACCATTTATGGGTCCCTCTAAGTCAACATCCTCATACTCTTGCGACGGTGACTCCTCCTCCTCCTCGGAGCTCACACTCTCTACATCCCTGCTATCATTGATAATCATAGCTCTCTGATTTGGACATTGGGATGCAATATACCTAAATCCCTAACACCTAAAACATTTGATGATGGAAATCTTCTCAGTGATCTTGATGAACAGGGAAGTTGATTTAGATGATGATCCAAATCACTTATATGCATACATGTTTTTTTTCTTTATCTTATAAACATTTGAATGATAATCTAGCAGGTACAATGATCTTTCTTCATAGGATAGCAAATGAACTTCATTGTTGGTCAATTAGGGACATCATCGGATTCTCATCCAATGGCCTACTGTGATCAACATTGACTCGATAAATCGGCTCTTTGAAGATTATTATCTTTTGTACTTGCAATTTATTTCTTTAAACTGTTTATTTTGTAAGTTTTGGGGACATTTTATTTGGTTGTAATTTGTGTTTTAGGACCAGTCACCCTCTAGTGGCATAGTTGTAATTTTTCATCCATTTTAACTAAAGGGAGCAAGTATAAATACTTGCTTAAGTAGGGTTTTAGAGGGAGGGAGAATACACTTATCTTTGCTGGAAATTTTGTGATAAATTAGGGTTCATCCTAAGTTTTCAAAAGGACTCTTATCAATTTCATTCTTGGAATTGTGGCGAGTTGCAACCTAGGAAATTGTGAGTAATATCAATTCCTAAGTTGATTTTCCTTTTCATAACTAGTGTGTAATATCTAGTGTTGATTAGGATTTGTTCTTGGGTCTGATTTTCACGTCAATTGTAGGTTCAATTTCCATCCTATTATTTTTATCAATTTAATGGAATTGTATCCTATATATTGTATTGTTGATTGCCTTTCTTCAATTGCGTGGAAGTTCCTTTATTGTAAGAAGTTTACGCCCATTTTTGTGTTGATTGGTAATTGGCATTTCATTTGATCTTATGTTGTGTGCTTAATCCCATTAAGCACATCCTCATTTGGTGTTGAGATTCATTGATTAACAAATTGGATTGTAAAAGGGTTTAGGGTTCACGCCATAATTGAAGATTAATCCGGATTTGATTAGGAGTTGTTTGTATAGTTTGATTACTTGTGCTTTATTTCAATTTAAGGCATAACATTTGGTATCTCTAGTCCTAGAAGGGGTTTTAGTGTCAGTGTTTCCCTTAGGTGTAGCAATTGGATTCTTAGCCTTCACGTCCTCCTTAGGCTTTGAATCGGTGGAGTTTCTTTTCCATGTAGACTTCAATGGAGATTTGGAAGTCGAACCAGTCTTCTACTCACTCCTCTATTTTAAATGTCACTCTACTTTAATAGCTCTATGCAGTAGTTCTTCCATATCTAAATAATGGTGTAAGTTTACTACATCAGTTATTTCCCTATTTAGCCCGTTGATGAATTTAGCCATAGTGGCTTCATCATCCTACTCAACTCTAGCCCTAATCAAGGCTATCTCTAGCTCCTTATAATAATCTTCTATACTTTTGGTTCCCTATATCAATCCCTAGACTTTCCTAAGTAAGTCCCTATGGTAGTGATTAGGAATGAAATGCTTCTACATAATAGTTTTCATCTCCTCCCAAGTGCTAGCAGGTTGCTCTCCATACCAGCACCTATTACGCACCAACAGATCCTACCATACACTGGCATAATCTGAAAACTTTACTGCTGCCAGTTTTATCTTTTTCTCTTCAGTGTAGTTGTGACATTCAAACACATGATCCATTTTTCTCTCCCACTCTAAATACAACTCTGGATCATTCTTTCCTTAAAATGTTGGGATTTTCAATTTAATACTCCCCAAATTACTATCACGCCTTTTGATACTCCCCCTATCCTTAACATGTTGGTAATCTCCAAAATTAGAATCCTCACCTTCTTCTATCTGAACTCCTCCCCTATTCAGTCTACCTACTCCTCGCCTGACAGTGGCACTGCTAGACGATTCCTTGCTCCTCTCCATCCTATCCATTCTTTCATGAATCTGTTCAAGTTCACTAGTTAAGTTCCTCTTCATCTCCCCCATCAACTCCTCAAACATCACTCTACTTTCTCCTCCATTAGTGTTCTATCCCAACATAATTATAAAATTTTCAACGAAGTAAGATCACAAGTAAAACAAAAATAATTATGTATGTTCCTCACTCCCACTCGTATTTTTCTCACAAATAATATGCTCACAATTCCACTTGTGTATATCTCTCACAAAATATGATCCACAACCCGCTCTTTATAATTCTTTTGCTAGGAACTCAAATTAGTACTCCTAAACATGAATCACTAAGTCAACACCTAATGATCACTAATTAGTTCCAAGTCATGGTGTAAAGAAGATCAAGTGTGAATTTCTAAGAGATATGAAAAAATTATCTACTACTAATTTCGAAACCAACAAGCAAGTCCCTAGTACGCAATTAAATGGAAACAAAGAAATTGCACCGAATATAGATCAAGGATATTAGTATAATTCGGATGCTTAATTGGGAAGAACAAGATGCAATGTACGACTTGAATTGGAAATTGAATTTGTCTATTGAATTGGTACTTGCCAAAACTAGATTTTCTCTCTCTGTTTTTTTTTTTTGAATTTCGGTTCTTGATTCTTTCTTTTGCAACCGAATTGGATTTTTTTTTTTTTATACGTATGCCTCTCAATATGAACTTTGAATTGAACAACAATTAAATATACAAAGATTGTCTAAACCTAGATGCCATTGGTCTACAAGGGATTTATGGACCGAATAGATTTTTTTTTTATATATATGAATTTCCAGATATGAGTATAGAAAATAATAACAAACGAATAACTAAAAAGGGATAGAATTTACTTGATTCAAGAAGCCGAAACTCTAATACCAAATGATGTGTGAAACCCTAGGTATATTAAACCTAGAACCCCGATGACGCTATTTGATTCAATTATCTCGAGGATCGTCTCGAGCAAGTACTACGTAACTAAACCCCAATTACACCTATTGATTGAGACCTAAGTTATCAAAAGGGATTCCAAGCAATTCGGTTAAGAATTCATATGGAAGAGTTCTTTTGCAAAAGAACAAAAAGAGGGTTTTCGTAATCTCACGAAATTATGTTTTCAATTCAATGATAAGATATCCTATGGCCAACCCCTTACACGGTTTATATTGAGTACATACAATAATATGGAAAACCTAAGTTGCCAAATCTATTTGTTTCCTTATCCTCATGTAACTGAGTAGGCAACTAAATAATATAAATTACAAACCAAATAAATAAAACAAAAACATAACAAATCATAAAACCGAATGTGCTTCTCCTTTTTCAGATCAATAAATTGAATGTATTCTATGGCCTCTAAGTCATTACATCCCTCAATGGAAATGTGAATCAAGTTGATAAGTGTTGGTCCTCCTTTAATGTAACTTAATTCCTTAGCTTGTAAGTTCACGACTAATCCTTGTAGAGCTTCGTTCATCCTCTTAGCTTTAGCTCAAGTCATCGAGCCTCCAATACCATGTAACGGATCATGGGATTTTGGTTCCTTCCTTTTAGATGCTAGTTGATTCTCATCAATATGTTTGTTGCTCGTGTATGTTATTGTGCACTTTTTGATTTTTGACATGGGCATGTCTCTTGCTCGTATACCCTACTATTCATTTCATGATTTCATCATGGGGCCACATGATTCACCTAAGTGACCATGTACTAGAGGTATACGGGTGCAACACGGCCATGTTGTGGACTATATACTTATGAAAATCTTCAATTTTTGCGAAAATCAAACTTTTCTTCAAAATTTCACTCCTTAATCACCATTACTCTCCAAATCTATTCCACCTTTGAAGGTTTTATAATCCTATGCTTAATTTTATAGCATCCTTACTCCGATCTCTATATCAATTATAAAGAGTTTAGGGAACTTACTCAGATTGTCACTCCATGAATAATCATTCAAGTCTTTTTACTATAGATGTCGGTTCGTCCTAATACTATTTGGATTGTTCTGATGATCAAAGTTGTTTCACATAAATCTTTCATTTGCAATTAGCTGGATTAAAATCCTCTTCTGCTCCTAGGGTTCTATAGATGGCTCTTAAGGTTCTCTAGCACACAAATGGGAAAAAGGGTTAGAAAGACATGTTAGAGACTATTTATACCTTCTCATTAAATGTCCATATTGTCCCCATCATTAAAATCTTTTTACTACCCTTTTCTCCGACCTTATTATTTTTATATTTTGATTTATTTTCTCTCTATGGTTTACACATTATTGTCCAATGTATATATTATTTAATTAAATTTCCAATTATTACATTATCCCCTCCGTAATAGAGCTTTTGTCTTCAAAAGTTATTTAAATTATGAAAGACCTCCAGATATCTCTTTTTCATCTCCTCTTTTAATTCTCAAGTTGCTTCTCGCTTTGTTTGATTACTCCATTGCACCTTAACGTACTTGATTATTTATCTCCTTAAAATTTGCTTTTTAGTGTCCACAATCTTTATAGGCTTCTTTATTGTTGTGAGATTTGGTTGCATTTCCAAAGGTTTTAAGGTAGTTACCTGGTCTTGATTTAGTACATATTTTCTTAACATTAAAATGTGGAATATGTCATGTGCCCTAGCCAGGTTTAGTAGTAAGGCTAGTTTATATGCCATCGGTCTAACTCTTCCTAAGACTTTAAAGGGATTTACATACTTAGGGTTTAGTTTTCCTCTTAATCTAAATCTTACCACCCTTTTTGTAAGTGATACCTTCAACAAGACATGATCTCCTACATTAAATTGTAAAGGGCATTGTCTTCTGTCTACATAAGACTTTTGACAGCTTTGGGATGACTACATTCTCTACTTGATTAACTTAAGCTTATCTATAGCATCTTGCGCTTAGTTAGGTCTCAATACTTGTCTATCACCCATTGCATCCCAATGTAAAGGTGATTGACACTTTCTACTATATAATGCTTCATAGGGTGCCATTTGAATTGTAACTTGATAGCTATTGTTGTAGGCGAACTCTACTAAAGGTAGGTGTTCATCCCAATTCCCACCAAAATCTTGTACACAAGCCTTTAACATACCTATAATATTTGGATGGTTCTCTTTAATTGACCATCCATCTATAGGTAAAAAGCCGTACTAAATTGTAATTTGGTTCCCAAAGCCCTCTATAGAATCCAAAATCTCCTAACAAATCTTGTATCCTTATTTGAAACTATTGTGACCAATACCCCATGTAACCTCATAATCTCCTTGACATACAATTGAGCTAACTTCTTAAGTTTATATCTAATGCCTATAGGTATGAAATGGGTAAATTTTGTAAGTTTGTATATGATTATCCATATGGTGTCCAATTTAGTCATAGTTTTAGGTAATGTAGTGATGAAATTTATGGTCACATGCTCTTATTTCCACTTTAGTATTGGTAGAGGTTGCAACTTGCCAACAGGCCTTTGATGCTCTATCTTGATTTGTTGTCAGGTTAAACACTTAAATGTATACTATGCAATTTCCTGCTTCATATTCTTCTAACAATAATGGCATTTCAGGTATTTATATATCTTGGTACTCTTAGATGGATATAGTGCCTAGAATGATGCACTTCTTTCACTATCTCATTCTTTACTTTAACTACACCTAGGATAGATGGCCTTTGACCATACTTTAGCACTCCTCCATTTGCATTAAACTTCATCGTCTTTCCTTCTTCCATCCATTTCTTAATCTCTTATACCTCCACATCATCAGGTTGTGTGGCTTTTATCTTATCCACCAATGTAGGTTGTATGCAAACTAGCTAGTTTTGCCCCAATTTCTTGGGTTACAATTTCCAGCTCTAGTCTCCCCATATCTTCTAATATGTTTCGTTGAGTGATTAGTGTTCTAAATTGCCATGTCTCTTTTTGTTGAGTGCATCAACAACTACATTTGCTTTTCTAAGATGATATTGAATCTCAATGTTATAATCTTTTATTAGCTCTAACCATCGTCTCTACGTCATGCTTAACCTCTTCTAAGTAAAGATGTACTTGAGACTCTTATGATCTATGAATGTCTTATACTTCTATCTATGTAAATAATGTCTTTACAATTTTAGTAGAAGGACTACTACTGCAAATTCTAGATCATGTGTAGGATAGTTTTTCTCATAGGTCTTCAATTGTCGGGATGCAAATGCTATAACCCTCTCATTTTGCATCAATACGCATCCTAGCCCTTAGATAGATGCATTGCTGAATATGAGAAACTCTACACCACTGATAGGTAATGCTAGAATTGGTGTTGAAATTAGCCTCTCCTTTATTGTTATGAAGCTTGTTTCACATCTATCATCTCATATAAACTTCACCCCCTTTTAAGTTAATTGGGTTAGAGGGGTTGCCAACTTGGAAAATGCTTCTACAAATCTTTTGTAATACTAACCCCAAGAAGCTTCTGACCTCTATTATTGTCATTGATTTAGGACATTCATTCATAGCCTTTATCTTTTCAAGGTCTACGGAGATCCTTTTTTATTTCTATCTGTAATTTTTTCAACACCATTCTCAAATGTTGCTCATGCTCCTCTTCACTCTTAGAGTATATTAGAATGTCATCTATAAACACAATGACAAATTTATCTAAATACTTCCAAAATACCCAATTCATTAAGTCCATGAGAGCTACTAGTGCATTTGTGAGTCAAAATGGCATTACTTGAAACTCATAATGCACGTATCACATATTAAACATAGTATTTGAGAAGACTTGGGCCACTTGTAGTTGATGAAACAAATCATCTACCATTGGAAGGGGGTATTTATTCTTAATAGTGATGTTATTTAGTTCCCTATAGTCAATGCACAAATGCATACTACTATCTTTCTTCTTTACAAATAGCATATGCATACCCTAAGGCAAGACACTAGGTTTAATAAACTTCTTATCTAGTAATTCTTATAACTATTTCTTCAATTTTGCCAACTCGGTTGGTGTTATATAGTATGAGGTTTTGGATATAGAAGCCATACTAAGTACCATGTAAATACCAAATTCCATCTCCTTTGCTGGAGGTAGCCATAGCAAGTCCTCATGAAAGACTTACGTAAATTCCCTCACCACAAGTATTTGATTGATTCTCACCACTTCATCAAATTCAACTATCACTATAACTATCGGGCACTTGCCCTACAATTCATATGTAGATAATTCTATTTGATGTGCTCTAATTGAATAATTCAATCAATTAAATAATAATTGGAAATAAAAGATTAAAGAAATCCACAAGACAAGAGATCCACTTTTCCTTCACGTAAAACCTAAGATCTAACAATAAGAACAAAGAAAAGAATCCAAATTCATACTAGATGTAACACACTAGTAGAATTAGGATTAACTTCAAAAGTTGATATGACACACAACAAATGGAGGCCACTCGCCACAATCTCGAAAATGAAATTGATAAGAGTGTGTTTTTGTAAGAGAAGGCAACCCTATCCACATTGAAGAAACTTTGAAAAATGATTGTCAAAAGTCCTTTACAAAACCTAATTGACAAGTATTTGTACCCCACTCTAAATAAGGAAATTACAACCATGTAAAATAGAGCAAAAACCGGTCTTAAGGAGCACTTGAAGAACCAATTTATCCACGTGGAATGAGGTGAAGATGGCCGGTTTTCTCCAAGTGAAATGCAAGTGAAATAAGGCTGGTTCCTCTTGTCTTTGTAGGTTTCAAGTATAGCTTACAAACTTGAAATTAGTGTGTTGGTTTGCCATTCTGTAAAAATTGACAAATGTACTTACTGAAATGCAAAACAAATTACATCAAATAAACAAAGACAATATGTGAAATGCCTTGGTTCCTTTCGTTTGAGAAGATTTCATAATGCTAGGTCAAGAGGTTTAATTCCCATCATCTCCTTGAGCTTGTGGAAGATTTGCCCTCAAATCTAATGGGTCTTTTCCTAGACTAAAAACTTTAGCTTGCATATGCTTATCATCCTAATGTCTTGACTGTCCAGTATTTTTGTTGATCTATTCATGGAACTCTTGTAACTCAAGTGGTTACATAGGAGACAAGATAACCCGTTCTCCATCTTTGCGAAACACAAAGTTTTTTTTTGAACCCATCATGCACTACTCTCCTGTCAAACAACCAAGGCCTACCCAATAGTATATGAAATGCACACATAAGAAGAACAACATAAACAATTTCATCATGGTATTTATCTCCTATGTTGAAAGGCACCTTAGCCCTCTAAGTAACATGCAGACTACCATGTTCATTTAGCCATTGTAATTTATAAGGATGAGGATGGGGACTAGTGACTAGTTGCAATATTTTTACTATTGCTAATGGGAATCAACCCTATGGCTCCAATAGTGGGGAAACCAAATTGGATACATGAGCCCAGATATCCACATGCTGCCGTATTTATCTAATAATACTTTATCTTTATATTTGAGCGGGTAAATTTCTCGATTTTTATAGGATGGCAAATAAAATGCACTAAGGATCAAATTGTGGGACATTCTTAGACTTATATCCACTGGTACATAATATGTTCCATTGAAGTGAAGAACCAGCCTTTTGAAGACTTATTTGTACTTGTAATTTTATGTTTGAGAACCGGTCATTTGAGTGCCTTATTTGTAATTTGTTTTTGTTGTTTTTACCCTAATTAGAGCAAGTATAAATACTTGTTAAGTAGGGTTTAAAGGGAGCTTTTTGAAAACTAGAGAAAAATACACCTTTTGCTATGAGGAGAGTCCTTGCATGCAAAACTTACTTTTATCAATTTCACTTGTGAAATTGTAGCGAGATTAGCTTGAGGAGATTGTGAGTACTATCAACCTTTATCTAGTTACTACCAATTGTTTTCTAGTGCGTCATATCTAGATACAAATTGGTTGTGTTACTTGTTGTCTTTCACATGAATTAGGGTTCCTGTTTTTCATATTTGATTCAAGTCAATTTGAGTGGAATTCAATTCATTTGTATTTTTATCTTTTTCTTATTTATACAATTGCATTGTTCCTCATCATAATTTAGCATCATCACCATTTGAATCCACATAAATTAGGGCTCAAGAGATTGTTGTTGATCATGCCTTTATTGGATTGATTTAGTGATCACACACTTGCGTTGGTGTGTTTGCAATTGGAATTGTAGGGTACATCATAATTTTTAGTATCAGAGCAAGGTTTTTGAGAAGGGATTTGCATGAATTTCAATTAGGAAATTAGGGTTCTTGAATTTTCATTTCTTAATTGAAGTTATTTGAAGTGGAGTTGAAGTAATTATTTGTGATTGTATTGTGATATACCTTATTATTGTGAAAGTGGAAGTGCAATTTCGAAATTGATCTTGTTATCTTCATCTTGTAGTGAGTTGCTTGTTGTGAGTAGAAAAAAGGGAAGTCTTTGAATTTGAATTTCAACATTTGAGTAGTGTTGACTGTTGCAATACTCTTTCCTTTGTAAGAATTCGGAATTGGAGTACATTTCTTTTCAGATTTGCTATCTTTGCCATGGACAATTAGGAAACAATTAAATTCAAAAACAAACTTTAAGTTTAAGAGTTATTGTGTATTGTTGATTTTAATACACTGACATTTTTTAATTGTTTCTTACCATTTAGAGAAGCATTCATTAATTGTTCCAACTGAAGTGTTTTTGCTGTGAAGTGGAAGAGTGTGTAGTGAAGGGGCTGCAACATGGTGTATTGTATGTGTGTATTGTAGTGGAAAGGTGCTACACCATGGTTGTATGTGTGTGTATGTGCTGTGGTAAAGTGTTTGTGGTGTAAAAGAGTGTGTGTTGTGGTTAAGTTTTGAATTTCAAAAGAAAACATTAAGTGTGGAAGTTATTATGTATTAATTCTTTAAACACACTTTAATTAGTTAGAATCATTAACTTAACATTTGGAGAGGTATTTATTATTGCTTCTAATTGTATTGTTGCCGTGATTGCAAGTGTATCGTGGGTATGTGAAGCTTAAGTGGAGTGTATTTTATGTCTTGTAGTGATAGTTGTTGTGGCGTGAAAGTATGGTTATTATGAAGGGGTAAATGTGAGGTATACTACATTTGCCTTGAGTTATCTTTGTATTTTAACAAATTAAGTCAACAACCATGTCGAATGATAGTGTGAATGGGGGAATTGGCGATGAGGCCAATAGCCAAGTTGGTGGCAGTTAAGGTCATCGAATTGTAGGTGGAAGAACTTTAGAGGAACAGTTATAGGACCTCACCACCATTGTTGCTACATTAGCAATAAGGATAGATTGGATGACAATGCCACAACCACCAGTGGCAAATCCTCAGGCGCCACCACCTAGGGTAGTTCCTTAGAATGTTCACAGGGAGGGAGCAGTTAGAGGTAATATGGGAAGAAGAGTGGGAGGAGATTATCATAATCTTATGGAGGAAAGAGATGATAATTTTGGGATTAACCCATACCCAAATAGGGATTTCAGACTACCTCAAGGATTGGAGTATGTGAAACTGCAGATGCCATCATTTGATGGTAGGGGTTCAGCAGATGATTACTTAGATTGGGAGGATAAAGTTGAAGGTCTATTCAAGTGTTATGAAATTGATGATAACACTAGGGTTTGTCTTGCAGCTGTGGAATTCATAGGTTATGCCACCTTGTGGTGGAAAATTCTAGGGATCAGTAGACGAAGGGATGGAGAGGCTGAAATACATACTTAGAGGGACATGAAATAGGTTTTGAGGAAAAGGTTCATACTTGAACATTACAAGCATGAACTATTTATGCATCTCCAAACACTGAGGCAAGGAGGCAAAATGGTAGATGACTATGTATAAGAGTTTGAGACACCGATGATTAAATGTGGATCAGTCGAGCCTCCTAAGTAAACCCTAGCACGATTTGTGTTTAGGTTGAAATATGAGATTGCCCGTGTTGTTGATTTGCAAAGGTATAATACACTTGATGAGGCTATACAGTTGGCCTTGAAAGTGGAGGGGCGGAGGCGATCTAATCCTTTCCGAGCCACTAGTAACAGGTATAGTACTACTACTATTGGAGCAGATGGTTAGATGGGTGGACAAAAGGGAGTAGGAGAACATATGAAGGCGATATAAAAAATTATCCCTAGCACCGATAAGGAGAAAAATGTTTCTGGGAAAGGTAAAGAGATAGTTGGGTCTAGTTTTAGGTAGATAGTGCCAGGGTGAATCAGTGGAAAGATATGCTAGATTAAATGCCTCAAATGCATGGGTTTTGGACATCTGGCTATGCAGTGTCCCAATAAAAGGGTAATGACTGTTATGGAGGACAATGAAGAAGATGATTAGGAAGAAGTTGTCGAGCCTATAGATTTATCTATAGCTCTGCAGGAATATTATGATTATCAGAATGCTGAGACACATGAGGACAAAAAGTGTGAAAATTACTTACCTATTAATGTATTACGTAGGGTTATGACCATATCTATAGATGTTAGGGATATACAGAGGGAGAACCTGTTCCACACACCTTATCAGATTTGATGTAACCTATGTGTTCTTTTCATCGATGGTGGTAGTTGCACTAATGTCATATCTGTTGCATTAGTAGATAACTTACAACTAGCCACTAGCCTATATCCACACCCTTATAAATTGCATTAGTTGGACGATCGAAGTAGTTTGCATGTTACACAAAGGCCAAAGGTGCCATTCAATATAGAAGATAGATATAGTGATGAGATTATCTAAGATGTGCTACGTATGTGCGCCTTTTATATATTGTTGGGTAGGCCTTGGTTATTTAATCGGAAGGTGTTACATAACAGGTTCAGAAACACTTACATGTTTCAAAAGGATGGTATATGGATCGTCTTAACTCTTATGTCTTCGTTTGATGTTCGCTCTTTCTAGGAATAGATTAGAAGCACCAATAGCTCTTTAAGACCTCAAGCCAATAAGCAAACACAAACACTGGGTGTTATTCTAAGAGAAGACCCCTTAGATTTAAGGGCAAATCTTTCAAAGGCCTAAGGAGATGATGGGAATTAACCCTATGGTTCCAACAGTGGGGAAACCAAATTGGATAGCCTAGATATCCACATGTTGTCATATTTATCTAATAATAATTTATCTTTGCATTTTAGCTAGTACATTTCTTAGTTTTTAAAAGATGGCAAATAAAATGCACTAAGGATCAAATTATATATTCTTGGACTTACATCCACCACTCCACAATATGTTCCATTGAAGTGAAGAACCAACCATTTGAAGACTTATTTGTACTTGTAATTTTATGTTTGAGAACCGATCATTTAAGTGGCTTATTTATAATTTGTTTTTGTTGTTTTTACCCTAATTGGAGCAAGTATAAATACTTGCTAAGTGGGGTTTAGAGGGAGCTTTTTGAAAACTTGAGAAAAATATACCTTTTGCCATATGGAGAGTCCTTGCATGCAAAACTTACTCTTATCAATTTTACTTGTGAAATTGTGGCGAGATTAGCTTGAGGAGATTGTGAATAATATCAGTCTTTCTCTAGTTTCTACTAGTTGTTTTCTAGTGCATCATATCTAGATACAAATTGGTTGTGTTACTTGTTGTCTTTCACGTGAATTAGGGTTCCTATTTTTCAGATTTGATTCAAGTCAATTTGAGTGGAAATCGATTCATTTGTATTCTTATCTTTTTCTTATTTATATAATTGCATTGTTCCTCATCACAATTTAGCATCATCACCATTTGAATTAAGGTTCAAGAGATTGTTGTTGATCACGCCTTTGTGGGATTGATTTAGTGATCACACACTTGTGTTGGTGTGTTTGCAATTGGAATTGTAGGGCACATCAATTGCAGTAGCTATTATATTTGTGCAGCTTCCACCATCAATAAAAAGAACACATAAATTACCTTGAATTCGACAAGGAGTACGAAATAGGTTTTCCCTCTATACGTCGTCGACTTATGACCTTACGCAACACATTAATAGATAGATATTTATCATTTCCCTTGTCTTCATGTGTCTCAGCGTCATGATCATCATAATACTCCTGTAGTACTATTGACAAATTTGTAGGCTCAACAACTTCTTGACCATCCTCACTATTTCCCTCCATAGTAGTTATCACCCTTTTGTTGGGACATTGAGCAGCCATGTGTTCAAAACCCATGCATTTGAAACATTTTATTTGATGCATCTTTCCACTGGTTATCCCTAGCACTATTTGTTTGATATCAGTTCTAACAACCTCTTTTCCCTTTCCAGAATTTTCCCTCTGCCTATTAGTAATAGTTGTATTTTTGTCTACAGTCTTATCATTTTCCCTTATTCTCTTTTGTTCACCCTGCTGACCATCCGACCCATGAAGTTTGGTAGAAGTTCCATACCTGTTGCTTGCTACTCGAAAAGGGTTCGATCGCCTCTCTCTCTTTACTTTTAGAGCTAGCTGGATGGCCTCATCTAGTGTGTTACACCTCTGGAGCTCCACAATGCAGGCAATTTCATACTTTAACCCTGATATAAATCGTGCTAGGGTTTGCTTAGGAGGTTTGACTGACTTACATCTGATCATTAGTGTCTCAAACTCCTGTACATAATCGTCAACTGTTTTACTTCCTTGCCTCAAGGTTTTGAGTCACATAAACAACTCTTGCCTATAGTGCTCTAGTATAAACCTTTTTCTCATTACCCGTTTCATTTCCCTCTAGGTATGCATATCAGCCTCACCATCTCTTCATCTACTAACCATAATATTCTTCCAGCATAAGGCGGCATAGCCTGTAAATTCTACAGCTGCAAGACGAACTCGAGTGTGATCATCAATATCATAGCTCTCGAATAGGCCCTGAACCTTATCCTCTTAATCCAAATAGTCTTCTGCAAAACCCCTTCCAGCAAATGAAGGCATCTGCAATTTCACATATTCTAATCCTCGAGGCGGTTTGAACTCATGATTAGGGTAAGGCTCAATTTCAAAATTATCATTCGTTTCCTCCCTAGAAGCTTGATAATCACCTTCCATCCTCCTACCCCTATTGCCTTCAATAGCTTCTTCCCTGCGATCATTTTGATAGGCTACCTAAGGTGGGGGTGCTTGAGGGTTTGCCACTGGTGGTTATGGTATCATCATTTGATCTACTTGTGTTGCTAATGTAGCAACAATAGTAGTGAGATCCTGCGATTGTTCTTCTAATGTTCTTACACTTGCAGCACGATGACCCTAACCTCCTCCAACTTGATTATTGGCCTTATTGCCAATTCCACCATTCACACTATCATTTGACATGATTTTGCAATTTTTTTTTTTTATAATAACAATCACTCCTTCACAATAACAACAACATACTCTATGGTTCAATACATACAAACAACACCACACACCTATACAACGACAATAACACACTTTCACAGCACTTACAACACAACAACACAACACACCTTCATGGTACCACATAACCACACACTTACACCTCCACAGTTTAAGTATACACATACCCACGGTACCACTGCACCTTTAAGGCTCAACCCACTTCAAGACACAATACACACTCTACCAATACTCAACATACCTCATGGTACACACACTTACACGCTACATCATAACATGTCTCAACAACAACACACACACTCCTACAAGACTATACACCCTCAATAGCACAAAACACACAAGCAATCACAATTCCCACATACAGCAATGTTGCAATAATCACTTTCCTCAATTACTCAAGTTAATGTTGTAATCAAAGCAAATCAATGAGCAATTACTATACCCCTTTACAATTATGGAATTCAAATTCAAATGGCCTCCCTATCTTCCATACACAAGGAGCACACAGCAATGAACCTTAGATGTAGTTTCCACAACTTCAATCCACAATATGTTATGTAGTCACGACACACTTCAAGATCAATTCTTCAATTTCACTTCACACAACAACTATAGATAATTGGCATGGCAAGAACCCTAAATCCTTAATTCAAAATCAAAAACCTCCATGTGAATTTAACTCACAATTACTAAAGAATTAAGGAACAATTCAACACAAGAACTCGACTCCATTTCTCATAACTTTAATTTCAAAATGAAAGAACAAGAACCCTAAATCCCCAATTTGTGATTCACGAATTCCCCTTCCACAAACCTATGCTTTGATACCAAAATTATGATGTGCACTAATTGAATAATTCAATCAATTAAACAATAATTAGAAACAAAAGATCGAAGAAATCCATAAGACAAGAGATCCCCTTTTCCTTCACGTGAACCTTAAGATTTAAGAACAAGAACAAATAAAAGAATCCAAATTCATACCAGATGTAACACACTAGTAGAATTAGGATTAACTTCAAAAGTTGATATGACACACAACAAATGAAGGCCACTCACTACAATCCCTAAAATGAAATTGATAAGAGTGTGTTTTAGTAAGAGAAGGTAGCCCTATCCATGTTGAAGAAACTCTGAAAAATGATTGTCAAAAGTCCCTTACAAATCCTAATTAACAAGTATTTATACCCCTACTCTAAATAAGGAAATTACAACCATGTAAAATAGAGTAAAAACCAGTCTTAAGGAGCACTTGAAGAACCAATTTATCCACATGGAATGAGGTGAAGATGGCTGGTTTTCTCCAAGTGAAATAAGGTTGGTTCCTCTTGTCTTTGTAGGTTTTAAGTATAGCTTACACACTTGAAATTAGTGAGTTGGTTCACCATCTTGTAAAAACTAATAAATTTACGTATTGAAATGCAAAACAAATTAAATCAAATAAATAAAGATAGTATGTGAAATGTCTTGGTTCCTTTTGTTCGAGAAGATTTCATAATGCTAGGTCAAGAGGTTTGATTCCCATCACTATTAGTCTATGTGCTTGTAGTTAGAAGAAGAAGGGTTCTTCTCTTAGTCTATTAAGATGGATTGTCATGTTATGACAATCAATGGCTACATGTTGTCTAAACAACCAATCTATTCCCAAGATCACATCAAAATCCATCATCTCCAAAACTAGAAGGCTCACATACAAAACCTTACCTTGCACTTTAACATTGACCTTTTTACATATTCTACTTAATCCTCTACCCACACCCATCGATATACTCAAATTCAATACATTATCTAACACGTCAACATGAATATCATAAATATTGCTAAATGCATTAGGCATACATGAGTGCGTTACACCGGTATCAAACAAGACATAAGCAGTAGTAGAGTGTATTTGATGTGCTCCAAGGTAATTATGATATAAATCAAAGATGGAATAAACAATGTAACCAATTCCAATCAAATGCTTGAACCTTAACTTGCAAATGTAACCCTAAATTGCATGAAAATGGAAGGCACACTAGTAGTAATTAGGAAAACACTTGAAAATTATTGATATTACACACAATAATCCCAAGCTAACTTGCCACAATTTCTAAGGTAGAAATTGATAAGACTTTATGTGTGAAAATGGAGAGCACTCCTCACGGCAAGCATGTGAAATTTTATCTCAAAAGGTCTATCCAAAAAGCCTCAATAACAAGTATTTATACTTATTCTAAATAAGGAAAATTCAACAAGAAATTTGATGCTTGAACCGGTCTTCTTATAGCAATTTGCCAATCGGTTCTCCATGTGAAATGCAAGTAATGCATGGCCGGTTTCTCTTACCTTTTGTAGGTCCAAATTTCTCCTACCACCTACAGCATGATGTCCTTGACCACCTCCTCCAACCTGATTATTAGCTTCATTCCCAATTCGTCCATTTACACTATCATTTAATATACTTTACTGAATTGCAATCTCAACACAAGAATTCCTAAATCATGATCACACACATACATTGTAACACAACCCTAACATTAACCTCCGCTTAATCCCCAAATCATAATTCACGTAAATCACAATACAACCTAAATTCTCAACCCTTGTTCAATTCCAACTCAAATCCAATCAACCGACGGCACAATTTACAATATAACCCTAATTTCAATTCACTATCAAACAACCACATCACAATCCCTAATTCTCAACCTTCGCTCTAATACCAAATTATGATGTACCTGATCCCAATACAAAATCAAGCAATTGCAATCCCAATTAATAATCACAACAAGTAATCCAAAACAAATAACAATAAGATAAAAACCCTAAACCCTTAGCTGACATGACGCACTAGCAAGAGAATAGTCCTAGTATGCTCTTGTTGATATGACGCGCAACAATCCCGATATCGTCACTCACTACAATCCAAAGATCGATAAGGGTATAAGAAAATGGGAGTAAACTCCACTTGTATATTCTCAAATGTCCAAAGTTTGTCATGTTTCCATTACAAAAAGGTATTTACAATATAAAGAAAAATTGGCTCGAAACAACATAAAACAGCCAATTGTTTTCCTTTCCTCTTTGTATCCTAGGTAGACCAAAAAAAAAATCTATGCTGATATCATTGCGGGGTTGGGTAGGTATAGGCAAAGGCATATATTCACCCTAAACTCCTTTCTTTCCCTTTGCCTTCTTATAAACCCCATACCTTTCCAATACCTTATGGACATCATCATCATACCCTTCCATTAAAAATAATCTTTCAACAAAGCCAGAGTCTTCTTTTCACCAAAATGACCAGATAACCCTTCAGCATGAGCTTCCCTC
This sequence comes from Laguncularia racemosa, assembly GCA_037954665.1. Lineage (NCBI taxonomy): Eukaryota > Viridiplantae > Streptophyta > Magnoliopsida > Myrtales > Combretaceae > Laguncularia > Laguncularia racemosa. The sequence goes on along the minus strand of JBBMOL010000110.1, from coordinate 519,691 downwards.
ACTAACAATTCTCTAACAGACCCATAGGGTATACACAATTTTCCGACCTTATATAGAAAGCATTCAATCATATAATACCCCTCAAATATCTTTCCCCCAAAACATTTCTCAACTATTACTTTTAGAAATTCATCATGCAAATATTGTTCCTTCACCAATTCGAATCCAAGCGGTTTCGATTATAGAGAGGTGATAAGTACATACCTGCGCGACAAGGCATCAGCCACAACATTCATGTTTCCTTTCTTGTACTTAATCACATATGAAAATCTCACTAGAAACTCCACCCATTTGGCTTGGAATTTCTATAGAGTTTTTCATATGTGATTAAGTACAAGAAGGGAAACATGAATGTTGTAGCTGATGCCTTATCACGTAGGTATATACTTATCACCTCTCTACAATCGAAATTTCTTAGAATTGAATTGGTGAAGGAACAATATTTTCATGATGAATTTCTAAAAGTAATAGTTGAGAAATGTTTTAGGGGAAAGATATTTGAAAGGTATTATATAATTGATGGCTTTCTATATAAGGCTGGAAAATTGTGTATACTTTATGGGTCTGTTAGAGAATTGTTAGTGAGAGAAGCTCACGCTGGAGGGTTATCTAGTCATTTTGGTGAAAAGAGGACTCTACCTTTGTTGAAAGAGCATTTTTATTGGAGGGATATGATGAAGGATGTCCATAAGGTATTGGAAGCGTGTGGGGTCTGTAAGAGGGAAAAAGGAAAGAAAGGAGTTTATGGTGAATATATGCCTTTGCTTATACCTACCAAACCTTGGAATGATATTAGCATGGATTTTATTTTGGGTCTACCTAGGACACAAAGAGGAAAGGAAAACGGCTGGCTGTTTTATTTTGTTTCGAGCGGGTTTTTCTTTATACTATAAATACCTTTTTGTAATGGAAACATGATAGACTTTGGACATTTGAGAATACACAAGTGGAGTTTACACCCATTTTCTTATACTCTTATCGATCTTTGGATTGTGGCAAGTGACGGTATCAAGATTGTTGTATGTTATATCAACAAGACCGTGCTAGGACTATTCTCTTGCTAGTGTGTCATATTAGGTAAGGTTTTAGGGTTTTTATCTTGTTATTGTTATTTGTTTTGGATTACTTGTTAGTATTATCAATTGGGATTGCAATTGCTTGATTTTGTATTGGGATAAGGTACATCATAATTTAGTATCAGAGTGAAGGTTGAGAATTAGGGATTGTGATGTGGTTGTTTGATAGTAAATTGAAATTAGGGTTTATATTGTAAATTGTGTCATGGGTTGATTGGATTTGAGTTGGAATTGAACAAGGCTTGAGAACTTAGGTTGTATTGTGATTTACGTAAATTGTGATTTGGAGATTGAGCGAAGGTTGACGTTAAGGTCGTGTATGGAGTCAAGCAAATCCACAGAAAGATATACGGCTAAAGTACACGGGCGTGTATGTTGCCAGAAGTTGCACAGACAGATACACAGTCAAAGTACACGGGCGTGTATGTTGCCAGAAGTTGCACAGACAAGTAAACGGCCAAAGTACATGGGCGTGTACACAGGCCGTGTATCCCCTGTCAGCCAGCTTGTTCTATTTCGCGTTTTTATGTCACTTAACTAAACTACGTCGTTTTGGACTTGTTTTTACATGAATTGTAACCCTAATATAAAAGCTCCTAGGGTTTAGAACAACTTAGATATAGATCTTTGAACAATAAACACTTTTGAGAGGCACCTCTCTTGGTTCTTTGATGGGAATCAAAATCCGACAAGACCTATCATTAGGACAAAAATTGAAGGATTTCAAATCTTGGCAATGAGGGCCCATTTCAAGCAGATCAACCTCGGAATAAATTATTATCTAACCTCTTTTATCTTATTCATGAATTGTATATTCCAACAGGTATGCTTATTTGGTTTCACAAGGCGATGGATAAACTCACTAAGACTCAGCTTGTGGGTTATCTATGGACCGACCTGAACCGGCGATGAGTTGAACCGACGGATTCCATCATGAAGCTAGCCTGCCGAAGATTATTTTCTTTACTTGTAATTTATGTTTGAACCATTTATTTGTAAGCTTTATGGGACATTTTATTTGGTTGTAATTTTGCCTTTAGGACCGGCCACCTTATAGTGGCATAGTTGTGATTTTCTTGTCATTTTAACCCTAAAGGGTGCAAGTATAAATACTTGCAAATTAGGTTTTTTAGGGAGCTTTTTGAACATTTGAGAAAACACCCCCTTTGTGCCGTGAGAGAGAGTGCCTCTTTCAAGCATTTGCTCTTATCAATTTCCTTAGTGAAATTGTGGCGAGTTGGCTTGGATTTGTTGTGTGTTATATCAACAAATTACAAGTTGATCCTAATTCCAAACTAGTGAGTCATATCTGGTGAGGATTTAGTTATTTTTATGTACTTTTGTTCTTATGAAATTAGGGTTCTAAGATTTCGAAATTTGAAGGAATTTTGAATTGAAATTGAATCCCATTTCATTTTCATTCTTGCAATCAACGTTATATCATATATTGTTGTTCATCAATATTTCGGTTTCTTGAGGAATTCTGAGTCATTTCCCTTCTTGTGGCGTGGATCTTCATAGGGATTTCATCCCTTCTTTTGTATGTGCTTGAAACCCCCTTTTGAGCACATCATTCTTCAAGAACTAATTCGAACTTATCGGATTGATTTCCATGGCGTTCATCCCGACTTATCAATCGATCTTCCATCCCGATTGTGGCGTCTTCGTTTTTATACCAAGGTTCTTGTCTCGCTTATAGACAACGGGTCACGGTTTCCACTTTAGGTGTTTGGGCGTCTTAGGCAACGAATTTCCGAACGTATTGGTATTGGGTTTCGTCACGGGTTGGCGTGGTTCGTATCAGTTTAGTATCAGAGCTTAGGTTTGTCAAAACATCAAGTTCGGTTGAGGAAGGTAATATCAAAAACCCTAACTCCAATCGTTCATATCAATTATCGTGTTCAATTCCGCAATATTAATTGTCTTTTGATAGTGTAGTGTTTACTAGTTGATTGTAAAAAAAAAAAAAAAAAAGTCACGACAAAAAAAAAGAAGGGAAAAGAAAAGCAAAGAGAAACGTGATCAAAAGCCAAAAACAGAGACAAAAAAAAAATTCGGATAGAAAAATAGAGGAAAATTTTACGAACCCTAGAGTTGGTTTTGAATTCTACGGAAGAAAATTGGTGTAGTTCGGGTTAGTTCCAAGAGAATTGAGAAGAGGAAATTGGTGAGTGATATCATCGTTGTTTGTGAGAATACACGAGTGACTGTGTGATATCATCATTTGAGCGAAACACGTAAAGGAGTGTATCGTGAGGTTTAATTATATATATATATTTGTGTTGTACTAATCTTTTTCTGTAGGGACTATGTCGAGGCAACATTCTCCGGAAGGTGAGAGGGGAAGGTTTGATGCTAGGTTAGTAATTGAGGCATTGAGGGGAGAAATGAAGAGGATGTTCCAAGAGGGAATGGAACAAATTCATGAGACGGTAGAGCAAAGACTAGAGCAATCCACAAATGTATTCCAAGGGCGTAAGAGGGAGAGTCGTTCTAGGAGAATACCGAGGGGTGGAGATAAAATGACGGATGATGACTTTGATGAGCCTTCTGTTGGGAGTTATAGAGGTTATAGTGGTCGGAATAGAGGGACTAGAGATTGGGAAGATAGAGGAGATGGAATAGAGAGGATGATCAATTGAGTAACATAAAGATGAAGATTCCTCCTTTCCAAGGGAAGAATGATCCCGAGGCGTACTTAAAATGGGAGAAAAAGGTGGAGATGGTATTTGATTGTCACAACTATAGTGGGAGAAAGAAGGTGAAACTTGCTACCATTGAATTTTCAGATTATGCTATAGTGTGGTGGGATCAATTAATGTTGAATAGAAGATGGAGTGGCGAGCCACCTATTGAGTCTTGGGAAAGAGATGAAAAGAGTGATGAGAAAGCGGTTTATACCTGCGTATTACTATCGTAAATTGCACAACAAGTTGCAAACTCTGAGGCAGGGAAACCGAAGTGTGGATGAGTATTTCAAGGAGATGGAAGTCACTATGATTAGGGCGAATGTAGAAGAGGATAGAGAGGCTACAATGGCTAGATTCCTTGCTGGGTTGAATAGAGAAATCCAAAATGTGGTTGAATTGCAGCATTATGTAGAATTGGAGGATATGGTTCACATGGCTATAAAGGTTGAGAACCAGCACAAGCGGAAGGGTAGTAGTAGTGCACGATTTCAACAGGGTAATGGTTCATCCACTTGGAAGACTAATCAATGGAAGAAAGAAGAACAGCCTTTACCCACCAAACCAAAAGGAGAGCTGAGGCAAGCGGGTTCTACTTCTGGTAATCAAGGTAACCCTGAATCTTCTACTTCTAGAAATCGTGACATTAGATGCTTTAAATGTCAAGGTAGAAGCCATATTGCTAGTCAATGTCCAAATAGGCGTGTGATGATTTTGCGTGATGATGGTGAGTATGAGACTGAGGGGGATAGTGAAGAAGATGATATGCCACCATTAGAGGATGTTAGTGATGATGAGGAGCCTGCAATGGGAAGGTTAGTGGCAGTAGTGAAGCGAGCGCTGAATGTGCAGGTGAAGGAAGAAGAGGAGGTGCAAAGGGAGAATATATTTCATACTAGATGTTATCTAGGAGATCACATTTGTAGTTTGATTATTGATGGGGGAAGTTGCACCAATGTAGTGAGCAATTTTATTGTTGAGAGGCTGGGGCTCAAAACTATTAGACACCCTAGTCCATATAAATTGCAGTGGTTGAATGATAGTGGTGAGACTAAGGTGAGTAAGCAAACCTTGATTGGTTTTCGCATTGGTAGGTATGAGGATGAGGTGTTATGCGATGTAGTGCCAATGCAAGCATGTCATGTGTTGTTGGGGAGGCCATGGCAATTTGATAGGAAGGTTGTTCATGATGGCTTTTCTAACAAGTATACGCTTGTTCACCAAGGAAAAACTTTTAACCTTAAACCTTTAACACCTAAAAAAGTGTATGAGGATCAATTGCAGCTACAACAGTCTTTTGCAAAACATAAGGTGAGTGAAAAGCAGAGTGAGAGTGAGAGAGCAAAAGACAATGAGAAGAAAAAAGAATATAAAAGTCAAGATCAAAAGGAAAAGGAGAGGAAGGCTGGAAAGAGTGTGAGAGGCTAAGTTGAAGGGGAATCAACTTTGGTGGTGAGTGAAAAGGAGAGGGCAGCCTTGCAAAAGGAGAGTTGTGTGGCAAGAGCGAGTGTAGTGAGCAGAGCGTTAGTGATGAAGCAACCTATGTTGTTTTTGGTTTTTAAGGAAACATGTTTGACTACTAACGAATTATCTAACTCTTTGCCTAGTGTGGTTGTGTCTTTTGTGCAGGACTTTGAAGATGTCTTTCTTGAGGAGATTCCAAAGGGATTACCACCTGTTCATGGTATTGAGCACCAGATTGACCTTGTACCCAAAGCATCGATTCCAAACAAGCCAGCTTACAGGAACACCCCAGAGGAAGCAAAGGAACTCCAAAGGCAGGTTGAAGAATTAATGGAGAAGGGGTACGTGAGGGAGAGCATGAGTCCATGTGTAGTGCCTGCGATTTTGGTGCCTAAGAAGGATGGGACATGGACAATGCGTGTTAACTGCCGCGCCAGCAACAACATCACGGTAAAGTATCGTCATACCATTCTGTGTTTAGATGACTTCTTAGATTGGTTATATGAGTATAGTGTCATTCATCATGAGCCTTGGATAGATATTTCCATAGATTTTGTGTTAGGATTATCTAGGCTTAAGCATGGTCAAGATTCTAATTTTGTTATTGTGGATAGGATTTTTAAAATGGTTCATTTCATTCCTAGTCATAAAACTGATGATGCTATACACATTGTTGAATTGTTCTTTAGAAAGGTATTGCGTCTGCATGGTATACCTAGTAGCATTATTAGTGATCGGGATGTAAAGATTTCGAGTCATTATTAGAGAGTATTGTGGGAAAAGTTTGGAACTAAATGGATGTTTTCAACTATCTGTCACCTACAAACTGATGGGCAAATTGATGTGGTTAACAGGACATTAATTCAATTGTTAGGGGCAATCATAGAGAAGAACATTAGGACTTGGAAGGATTGCCTACCATTTGTGGAGTTTGCATGTAATAGGGCTTTAAATAGCATTATTCATTGTTCACCATCTGAGATTGTGTATGGTTTTAATCCATTGGTTACTATTTATTTATTGCCATTACAACCTAACAAGTTTGTGAGTTTTGAAGCTGATTCTAAGGCAGATTTCTTGAGAAGGCTAAACATTGAGCGAAGAACTGAGCAGTATGTGAAACAAGCCAACAAGGGTTGTCGACAAGCTGTTTTTGAACCTGGAGATTGGATTTGGGTTCACATGCATAAAGAGCGGATTCTCGTACAGCGTAGATCTAAATTACTTCCTAGAGGCGATGCACCAATTCAAATTCTTGAATACATCCATGATATAGCATACAAGAAAGATTTACCAGGTAAGTATCCAGTAAGTGTCACATTTAATGTTATTGATCTGAGTCCATTTGATGCAGGAAATGATTTGAGGACAAATCCTTTTCAAGAGGAGGGGAATGATGAGATCCGGGATGAGAGCCAAGCCGGAAGAAGAAATGTGGATCCTCTTGAAGTGCCGCCTGGACCGATCATAAGAAATCGAGCAAAACGATTCAAGGAAGCACTTAACGAGTTGATAAAGGTTGTCCACGAAGCCGGAAAGGATTGGAGCAATCATGGAGTTGGAACGGATTGGAACAACCATTGGAAGACCCTTGCTTTTGTACAAGTTATACTGGACACGGGTTGAAGAGGGCGTGTACTTTCAAGGCACGGCCGTGTAGGACTCTCAAGATTGCCTAGAATTATACGCGGCTAGATACACGGTTAAAAGGCATGGCCGTGTATGGAGTCAAGCAAATCCACAGAAAGATACACGGCTAAAGTACACGGGCGTGTATGTTGCCAGAAATTGCACAGACAGATACACGGTCAAAGTACACAGGCGTGTATGTTGCCAGAAGTTGCACAGACAAGTACACGGGCGTGTACACAGGCCGTGTATCCCCTATCGGCCAGCTTGTTCTGTTTCGCGTTTTTATGTCACTTAACTAAACTACGTCGTTTTGGACTTGTTTTTACACGAATTGTAACCCTAATATAAAAGCTCCTAGGGTTTAGAACAACTTAGATATAGATCTTTGAACAATAAACACTTTTGAGAGGCACCTCTCTTGGTTCTTCAAGAACTAATTCAAACTTATCGGATTGATTTCCGTGGCGTTCATCCCGAGTTATCAATCGGTCTTCCATCCCGATTGTGGCGTCTTCGTTTTTATACCAAGGTTCTTGTCTCGCTTATAGACAACGGGTCACGGTTTCCACTTTAGGTGTTTGGGCGTCTTAGGCAACGAATTTCCGAACGTATTGGTATTGGGTTTCGTCACGGGTTGGCGTGGTTCGTATCACTACTCAATGTCAAAACAAAAGGGTGATGACTGCTATGGAGGTGGAGAGTAAGGATGATGAGGAAAAGATGCATGAGATAATAGATTTGTCAGTAGTGTTGGATGAGTATTATGAGGATGCAGATGATGAGGTACATGAAGATAAAGGGAATGATTAGTATTTGGCTGTCAATGTGTTGCGCAGGGTAATGACTACTTTTCCTACTAATGAGGAAGAATAGAGGGAAAACCTATTCCATATTTCTTGTAGGGTCTAATGTAACCTTTGTGCTCTTATTATTGATGGTGGTAGTTACACTAATGTAGTGGATGCTTCATTAGTTAATAAGTTGAAACTGTTACTACTCCAAATCCTAAACCATATAAGTTATACTGGTTGAGTGAATTAGGTAGTCTACATGTTACTCAGAGGGCTAAAGTTCCATTTAGCATAGGGGAGAAGTACCATGATGAGATTCTTTGTGATATTCTTCCTATGTGCACAGCACATATACTACTTAGTAGACCGTGGTTATTTGATAGGAGAGTATTGCATGATGGGTTTAAAAACACTTATGTGTTCCAAAAGGATGGTGAGTAAATTGTTTTGAATCCTATGCCACCAGCTGAGGTGTATGAAGCACAAAGACAGATCAATAAAATCACTAAAAAGAAGTCTTTATTTATGGGATAGAAGGAACTAAATGACCCAAAGCAAGCGTGGAACACTGCCCTTAAGAGCTGGCAAATTATGTTGTTAAAGCTACCAACTTACCTTAAAGAACCGGCAGTATAGGAATAAAGGTCGACTATAAAGGCCAGTGGTGTATCTCTATAATGCCAATGGCTTTCTTAGGCGACTTACAATTTTAGGCCGATTGTTTTATGTTGTTTCAAGCCAGTTTTTCTTTGTATTATAAATACCTTTTTGTAATTGAAACATGATAGACTTTGGACATTTGAGAATATACAAGTGGAGTTTACTCCCATTTTCTTATACTCTTATCAATCTTTAGATTGTGGTAAGTGACAGTATCGGGATTGTTATGCATCATATCAACAAATCCATGTTAGGATTATCCTCTTGCAAGTGCATCATATCTGGTAAGGGTTTAGGGTTTTATTTTGCTATTGTTTTGAATTGTTCAGATGACTTGTGATTATCGATTAGGATTAAGATTGCTTGATTTTGAATTGGGATTAGCCACATCATATATACAGTGGATACTCCCCATTGTCCATGAGTGCATGAGTCTATATCATCATAAATCTACTTAGATCATTTTGGTATACGATTCCACCGGGATAATGTCACATACCAATCATTGGGGTGCCCCCTTAAGATCATTGACATTCTTGATTCTTTAAACCTAACCAAGCACAATCACACGAATAATTAACTTCACTTATGCTTTAGATTAATTTACATTTCTAACATAACATGCAAAAACAACAGACACAGTATACATGTTCCTAATAAGCAATGAAGGTTTTCTTCATTATTCTACCCTCCCTTAATCCTCAAACCTATTCCAATCAACCACATATTTTTATAGAACCTATCATAGCTATCTTAATCTATGTTTATGTATTTAGTTAAGTCAGGAGAGGTAAAGGATTGGAAAAACTCTACTCTGAAAAAAAGAAGGGGTCTGACACATTCAAGTACATAGGCATGTTCTTGTCCATGTATGACATGTGTTATTGTAGGGTTTAGACATGGCTTGATACTTGAACGTGTCTATTGCTTGTGTATTTTACTGTTCAATTTTCAGTTTTTGGCACCGGCGTGTTTGTTGCCCATGTATCTTACTTTACTCCTTTTGATTTTTGACACAAGTGTGTCTCTTGCCTATGTACCCTACTGTTCATTTAATGATTTCGACATAGGGTCATGTAGTTCAACTAAGTCACCATATACTTGAAGTAGATAGGTGCGACACGGCTATGTTGTGGACCATGTACTAGAAATCTCCAATTTTGTGAAAATCAAGCTTTTCTTCAAAATTCCACTCCCTAATCACCATTACTCTCCAAATTTATTCCACCTTTGAAGGTTTTGTAATCTTATGCTTAATTTTACAAAATCTTACTCTTAATTCCATATAAATTATAAAGAGTTTAGGGAACCTACTTAGATTGTCTCTCTATGAACAACTGTGTAAGTCTTCTTACTGTAGATGTTAGTTCATCTTGACACTATTTGGATCATTTTGATGATTAGAGTTGTTTCACACAAATCTTTCATGTGCAATTAGCTAGATCTAAGTCCTTTTTTTCTCCTAAGGTTTTGTAGATGGCTCTTAGGGTTCTATAACCCACAAATTAGAAAAAAAGGCCAGAAGGACATGTTGGAGACTATTTATACCTTCTTGTCAAATGTCCATATCGTTCCCATCATTAAATCCCTTTTATTGCCCTCTGCCTCAACCTTATTATTTTTATATTTTGATTTATTTTCTCTTTATTGTTTACACATTATTGTTTAATGTATATATATTATTTAATTAAAATTTTGATTATTACATTAGGTCTTTATGCATTTTAGTACTTCTAAGATGAATTGTGTATATAGAGTAGTGGGCTTCTTTCATGATCTCCTTTTTCAATTTTATATTACTTAGTGCATACAATCTAATTTAATACACTGAAATACCATATGCATCAACATTAAACTTAGTCTCCTTACCTTATTCCATTTTAATCTTAATTCTTGTATATTTGCATCCTTGGCTTTGGCATCTTTAATCTTATCCACTAATGTTGGTTGAACTGGCAGGCTAGCTAACCTCACTCCCACTTCCTATGTTATTATTTCTAGCTCCAACCTACACATGTCTTCTAATAAGTATCATTGAGATGTGATCAAGGTGGTAATATTGTCTTGTTTCTTCTTATTGCGGCCATTTTTTACCACATTAGCTTTACCAAGATGGTATTAAATCTCTAGGCTATAATCTTTGATTATCTTTAACCATCTCCTCTATCACATGTTTAGCTCCTTCTGAGTGAAAATATACTTAAAAATCATGTGATTAGTAAAGATTTTGAACCTTTTTTCTCCATAAAGATAGTGTCTCCATAGCTTGAGTGCAAAGACCACTGCTACTAGCTCTAGGTCATGAGTTAGGTAGTTCTTTTCATATAGCTTTAGCTATCATAATGCATATGCTATTAGTCTTCCATCTTACATTAAAATGCATCCTAAGCCCTAAGTTGATGCATCACTGAATATTATGAGCTCTTATCCACTTTTGGGTAAAGTCAATACTAGGGTCGAAACTAACTTCTACTTCAGTTTTTGAAAACTATTTTCACACCTATTGTCCTAGGCAAACATTACCACTTTTGTGTCAAATGGGTTAAGGGAGCCGGTATGCTAGAAAACCTTTCAACAAACCTTTTGTAATAGCTAGCTAAACTTAAAAAGCTTCTAATTTTAGTCACCATATTTGGTTTAAGCTAATCCACTATTGCTTTTACTTTTTCTAGGTCCATAAAGATACTGTTGTTATTTACTACATAACCCAAGAAAGCCACTTGTTCAAGCCAAAATTTGCACTTTTTAAACTTGGCATAAAGCTTTTCTACCTATAGCTTACCTAACACTAGTCACAAATGCTTCTCATGAAAAAATATCATCAATGAAGATGACTACAAACTTACTTAGGAAGTCCACGAACACCATATTCATTAGGCCCATAAAAAGTTATGTGCCTTAGTCAAACTGAAGGGCATTATTAAAAATACAAAATGTCCGAAAAGCTATCTTTTGAATATCCTCTTCTTTTATCCTTTACTAGTGGTATCCTAATCTCAAGTTGATTTTTGAAAACACTTAAGCTCCTTGTAATTGGTTAAAAAGGTTACTAATTTTAGGGAAGGGATACTTGTTTTTGATAGTGACCTTGTTTAACTCCTTGTAAACTATATAGAGCTACATACTGTCATCTTTCTTCTTAACAGACAGAACTGGTATACCCTATAGAAACATACTAGGTTTGATGAGCCCATTATCTTGTAATTCCTGCAGTTATGTCTTTAACTCTACCAATTTTGTAGGTGCCATTCTATAGGGTGTCTTAAAGATTAACATGGCACTTGGCACCAAGTTAATACTAAACTCTATTTCTTGAGCTGGGGGTAAACTGAGTAGTTCCTTTAGACAGACAATTGAGAATTCATTCACTATAAGTACTTTTTCTAGCTTTACTACCTCATTCAACTCTTTATTACTATTGCTAGCATGCTTCTACCCCATAATTCATAAGTGGGTAACCTTATTAGTCTTTGATCATTTAACTAAAAATGAAAGGATTTTCAGTTGGGGAATTAAAGTATACCACCATGTTATAATAGTTTATGGTGGCATGGTATTTTGATAACCAGTTTACTTCCAAGATCACATCAAAGTTTGGCATCTCCAACATTAACAGATCAATTGGTAACATGTTACCTTTTACTTTTATATTAACCTATTGACATATTTGTTTCAAAACCTTCTCAACTCCCAAAGGTTTACTCACATCTAGAAGGTCATCTAAATAATCAACATTCAAACTATACACATGCACAAACAAATAAAAAACACAAGAGTGTGGCACTAGTGTTAAAAAGTATATAGGCACCATAAGGGTGTAATAAGTAATAAAAACATACCTACTATAGTGTCTGTGTCTAAGGTGTCCTAGTGTTGTTGCTGTATGGCAAAAACTTTAGTTAGTGTGCGGTTTTAGGCCTACCTAGCCACCTAAGTTTTATTTATGACCACACTATCTAAACCTATTCTACTGGGGTGATTTGACTTCCTATATTACCACACTCTATTGCTTTGTGTTCCCTTTCTTTACATAGATGGCAAAAGGTGAGAGGGATAAATTTCTTAGTACAAGCTCTACTAATGTGCCCTGGTCTTCCACATGAAAAACAAGCACCCTCTAGCCATTGACAATCCTTCAACTCCTGTAGCCTAAAACATTTTGTACACTTGATAGTAAGGACTATTAAAAGGGTTAAAGGAATTGGTTTAGCTTGAACTAGGGGAGCTATTGTGAAACCCGAAGAACTAGGCCATTTTTTATGATAAAATTAATTAAGACAACCATTTAAGATCTCAATAAAGTTAAATATAGTATCCTAATTTTTTTTAGACTTCGAAATGATTACAATTCTTATCTATACTTTACAATTAAGCCTAAAATATTATTGATTATGTAATGTTAGTCTTCAGTTGTTATGTAACAAGAGTTTTATATAGTCAATTTAAGATTCTTTTAGATATCTATATAGAATTTTTCTTCTCTTTAAAAGATGTAAACAATTAGCTCATCCAAAGAGCATTTCTGATGAAATCAACCCTGCGATTCCAGTAGTGGGAAACCTAACTTAGATACATGAGCCCAAAATCCACATATGGCCACATTTTATCTAATAATGTTTTTATTTTTCACATTAGTAGGTACATTCATCGGTTTTACAAGATGGCCAAATAACATGCACTAAGGATCAATTTGCGGGACATTCTTGAAGTCACATCCAACGGTCCACAAATTGTTCAATTGAAGTGAAGAATCGACCACTTGAAGGCCATTTGTATTTGTAATTGTTGCTTATGAGAACCGACCATTTTATTTTGTATTTGTAATTTATGTTTTGGGAACCAGCCACTTAAGTGGCATCTTTGTAATTTTTGGTGTGTTTTTACCCTAATAGGAGTAAGTATAAATACTTGTTAACTAAGGTTTTTAGGGAGCTTTTGACATTTTGTGAGAAAATTATACCCTTGTTACCATGAAGGGTTTCCTTCAATTGCAATAGATCTCTTATCAAATTCTTTATGAAATTGTGGAGAGAATCAACTAGAGTGGATTGTGAGTCATATCGATCTAACTCTTGTTGTTTTACAAATTGTGTTTGGTGAGTAATATCTAGGTACAATTTGTTGGTTACTTGTTCTTATCACATGAATTAAGGTTATATATTTTCATATTTGATCATTTCAAATTGAGATTGAATTCTAATTCATTTGCGTGTGGTTCCATTGAAGTTTATACACTTGTTTGTTCTTACTTCCATTTAGTGTTCAAACTCATGAATTCGACTTCCATTTTGAAGTAATTTGACATGCCATTTTGTTGAGGGAGTTGGTTGTTCACGCCTTGTGATTGATGTGTTTGCCATCCAATTTAGTTAGGCACATCATAATTTTTGGTATTAGAGCATAGGTTGTGGAGTAGGGTTTGCGTGAACTTCAATTGAAATTTAGGGTTCTTGAGTTTTACTTCTTGATCCGAATTTTTGAAGTGAAATTGTAGTAGTTTATTGTGGATTTTGTTGCATTATATTTGTGATTGTCGAAGTGGAAGTAGAGATCTTGTAGTAGTCCTTTTGTTCTTGAACTTATTGTGAAGAGAAGGGGAATTAGGAGGTGTGTTTTCCTTATGCTTGTTTCGGAATTGGAGATACAATCCTTGAGACAAAAGAGGAGTGAATTACTTGTTTGTGGTTTCAGAAATTGAGGATTGTCAATTGCATTTCCAAATTTACCTTGCATGGAGAATAGGGAAATTATTTGAATTCAAATACATTCATTAAGTTTGAAGAAGTTATTTTGTAGTATTGAATGAATGCTATTTGAATTTTGAATTGCTTCTTACCATTTGTAGAGAGGCTTTATTAAGAAGTAGTATTTGAATTGTTGTATCGTGATTGTGTTGTGAAGTGAGTGTTTTGTGGATTGTAGAAGTGCTGCACCGTAAAGTGTAAGTGTGGGTTGTGTTTGAAGCTTACACCGTAGTTAAGGTGTATGTGTGTGGCGAAGTGAGTTTGTGTTGTGAAGGGTGTTGCAACGTAGTATGTTGTTTATGTTGTGGAGAAGGGTACTGTACGTGGAATGTAAGTGTGTGTATGTGCCGTGCTTGAAAGGGGAGTTATAGTGGTTAAAATTTGAATTTCAAAAAAGCAAGCATTAAAGTGTGAGAGTTATTATTTATTGATGCTTGAACACTTTTCTTAGTTGAATTCATTAACTTACTATTTGGAGAAGAGTTTAATTATTACTTCTACTTACTATTGCCATAATTGAAGTATGGAAGTGTGTGAAGTTAAGTGAAGTTTTATGTTTACTTTTGTAAGTTATTTGGTTGTTGTGTGGCGATTAAAGTGTAGTTGTAGTGAAGGGAGTGTACTACATTGCTTTGAATTATCTTAGTAATTCGACAAATCAATTCCATAATTATATCGAATGATAGTGTGAATGGGGGAATTAGCAATGAGGCCAATAGCCAAGTTAGTAGTGGATAGGGTCATTGTACTGCAGGTGGAAGAATTTTGGAGGAACAGCTTCAAGACCTTACCACTATTGTTGCTACACTAGCAATAAAGATAGATAAGATGATGATGTCATAACCACCAGTGGCAAATCCTCAGGCACCACCACTTAGAGTAGCTCCTTAGAACGTTCAAAGGGAGGGAATAGTAGGAGGAAATATGTGAAAGAGAGTGGAAAGAGATCATCATGCACTTAGGGAGGAAAGAGATGATAATTTTGGGGCTAATCCATATCTAAACAGGGATTTCAGGTCACCTAGGGGACTAGAATATGTGAAACTGCAGATGCCTTCATTTGATGGCAGCGGCTCAATAGATGATTACTGATAGGAATCAAAATCCATCAAGACCTATTATTAGGTCAAGAGCCAAAGGATTTCAAATCGTGGCGATAAGGGCCCATTTTGAGCACATCAACCCTGGAATTATTTATTTACTAACCTCTTTTCTCTTATTCATGTATTGTATATTCCAACAGGCACACTTATCATGCTTTACAAGGTAATGGACAAACTCACTAAGACTTAGCTTGTGGGTTATCCATGGACCGACCTAAACCGACAATGAGTTGGGCCGACGAATCTTATGGAAGAGCTAGCATGATGAAGACTATTTTTATTTATAATTATTTCTTTGGACTATTTATGCTGTAATCTTCCTTTTAGGACACTTCCATTTGCATGTAATTATCTTTTAGGACCGGCCATCCTAAATGTGGCATAGTTGTAATTTTGTGAACTTTTGAACCCTAAAGGGAGCAAATATAAATACTTGCTTAAGTAGGGTTTTGAGGGAGTTAGCCAAATTTTCAAAAATAGAAAACACTTCATGTGTGAGGATTAGGGTTTCCCTAAATCCAAATTGCTCTTATCAATTTCAATACCAAGAATTGGAATTGTAGCGAGTTGCAACAAAGAGAAATTGTGAGTAATATCAATTCATTTTTATTGTGTTTCCTTTTCATCACTAGTGAGTTATATCTAGGGTTGATTAGGATTTTTCTTGGTCAGATTTTGATTTCATTTGAAATCATTCTATGATGTTATAAAATTGATTGGTTTTAACATTAGTTCTAACCATTAAATTTGCTTCATTTGAATCGTGGTTCACTTTATTGGGAAAGGGGATCTCGGATTGGTTCTTGTTGTTTTTGTTTGAATTCACGTGGAATTTAAGTTTGTTTAGTGTTGTTTTGAAGAATTTGATCATTGTGGATTATTAATTTGTAAGTTATAACATTCGGTTCTACTTGCACTCCAATAGGAATCACGCAATTTCTAGTAGTTTTGAACCGAAATTAGACTAGTCATTTGAGGTTTATAAATTGCTCCAATTACATGTGCTTAATCGTGGTTTTAGGAACATCATCTTTTAGTATCAGATCTTGTGATTGTGAGAAGGGGTTATTTGAATTTTGATTTCGGAAATTTATGGTTCTTGAGCTTACATCTTGATTCTAAAATTAAAAGTAAATATTTGAATTATTTGATGTTGTTGCTTAGAGTAGCGTAATTATCTTGCTTGAGGAGTTGAACTTGCTGCTTGTTGAAGAGAGTTTTGAGGTCTTGTTGAAGCTCCATTTGATTGATAATTTCATGTAAAAAGAAAAAGGGAAGTAGCACATCTTGTGATTCAAAAGTTATAACTTGAAGTTGCCTCAATTGTGAAGAAGTGGATGCGTATTTTTGCTTAGAGTGATTCGGACATAATGGGGGCTTAGTGTACATTTTTAGAAGTGAGTGTGTGGGTTAAGGAAGTTATTTTAATTTCAAAACACACATTAAGTGATAGAAGTAATTGTGTGTTCATTAGAATTTGAAAGTGGCTCTTTACCATTTGTGGAATATTGCAATTAAAGAACTCATTTTGAATTTGAATTTGAGTTGCCTTTTGTTATGAGTTGTGGTTTGAAACTTGTATAGAAGTGGAGAAATTCAAGTGTGGGAGAGTGTATATGTGTGTGCTGCAACGTGTATAAAAGGGGTATGTGTGTGGTGTTGTGTTTTGTAAATTTAGTAAAGGATTTGTGTATTTTTGGTGTAGTGTTTTGTGTGTTATATAGAGAGGTGTTGATTGGTAGCGTGAATTGTGTGGAACCAAGAGCAAGGGAGTAGTGTTGCGGTGAAGTTATGTATTTTTGTATGTATTGAGGTGCTGCCCATTGTGAAGTAATTGGTGTGAAACCAAAGTAAGAAAAGAAAAGTTGAGTAGTGGAATTTGAATTCAAACAAAACAATTAAAGTGTGAAAGTAATTGAATTCATTACTTAACACTTGTGGTTAAATTTAATTCTTAACTACTTAAAAATAATTGTGTGTACTTCATTTATTTAACCTTACTTGAAGTACTAAGAATTATTTATTTGTGCTTCAATTGTTTCACTTGACTTTAATTTGAAGTAACAATAAACATTTCTTGTATTAGTTGAGTGTGACATGATCAAATCTTTAAAGGCTCTTGAGGTTTCTAGTGACACGAGCCAACCCTTAGAGCACAAAATTTGTCAAACACAAACGTGCCAACCTTCAGAGGATCTTGATGATCATAGTTAGATGAGTAGACTACCAGAGGACCAAACTGTTCAGGGGCAATTGTGTTCACCTTCAGAGGTACTAGAGGCTCATGAGCAATTGAGTAAACCATTGGAGAATTTTGAGGGTCAGAGTCAGATGAGCCCATCATCAAAGAGCCAAACTGTTCAGAGACAATTGTGTCCACCTTTAGAGGTTTTAGAAGGTCGTGAGCAATCGGACCAACTATTAGAGGGCCATGAAGGTCAGCGCCATATAGATAAGTTAGAAAAGGAGGAAACAATATCAATGGAACAGGTTGATACAGGGGAGACCTCAGTGGATAATGGGTCAATATTTGTGTTGTAGATGAGATACACCCTAGAAATGGAGGAGAGAAAACAATCACCCTAGTGGTATTTCAAATATTGGGATTCTACAGTGATAATTCTTCAGGTGGCTTGCTAGGAGGAAACAGAGTCTCTACTGCATTTGATCTGTTAGATTTGAGGACAAATCTTTTTGAGACCCGAGGAGATGATAGCAATCAAAATCCGTCAAGACCTATCATTAGGGTAAAAGCCAAAGGATTTCAAATCTTGGCGATGAGGGCTCATTTTGAGCACATTGACCCTAGAATTATTTGTTTACTAACCTCTTTTCTCTTATTCATATATTGTATATTCCAGTAGGCAAACTTATCATGCTTTACAGGGCGATGGACAAACTCATTATGACTTAGCGTGTGGGTTATCTATGGACCGACTTAAACCGGCGATGAGCTGAGTTAACGAATCCTATGGAAGAGCTAACATGATGAAGACTATTTTTATTTGTAATTATTTCTTTGGACTATTTATGTGTAAGCTTTTGGGACACTTTTTATTTGGTTGTAATTGAGTTTTAGGACCGGCTACCCTAAAAGTGGCATAGTTGTAATTTTGTGGACTTTTTAACCGTAAAGAGAGCAAGTATAGATACTTGCTTAAGTAGGGTTTTGAGGAACTTTTGCAAAATTTTCAGAATAGACATAGTTCACGTGTTGAAGGTTAGGGTTGCCTAATTCCACAAATTGCTCTTATCAATTTCAAATCCCAATTTAAGGTTGTGGCGAGTGGCTTCAAGGCTAATTTGTGAGTAATATCAAATTTTCCTTGTTGCAATTTCCTTTTCATCACTAGTGAGTTATATATAGGGTTGAATTGGATTTGTTATTGACTGAATTAGATTGCATTTGTAATCAATTTCATGTTGTTACAATTGATTAGTTTTAGCCCTTAAGTTTTAACCTTTAATTTAGCTTCATTTGAATCGAAGATCATTTTGTTGGGAAAGTGGATCTTTGAATTAGTTCTTGCAGTTTTGTGTGTGTAATTCACATGGCACTCATTTGTATTTAGTGTTGTTTGAAGGATTTTATCCTTGTGGAATAGTTACTTTGCAAATTAGAGCATTTGGATTTCATTATTCTCCATTAGGGTTTACGTAAATTATTAGAGTTTTGAACTAAGATTGAACAAGTGCATTGAGGTTTATAATTTGTTCCAATTGCATGTGCTTAACCCCTAATTTAGGCACATCATCATTTGGTATCAAAGTTGAACATATTTGGTTCATTTCAATCCTGTTCACATGGTGTTGAGGAATTTATTATAAACATTGAGATTTGACACCAATGTTCATGTGATTGAAGCTAGTTTGATTGACATTTTTTGTTTGTCTTTCAAATTGGTTTTGCATGTGCTTAAACTCCCTTTTAGGCACATCAATTACCTAGATTGGGAGGATAAGGTTAAGAGCCCTTTTGAGTGTTATGAGATTGATGATAACACTAGGGTCCGTTTTGCAGTTGTGGAGTTCATAGGTTATGCTGCCTTGTGGTGGAAGAATTTGGTGATCAGCAGGCGAACGGATAGAGAGGCTAAAATACACACCTAGAGAGACATGAAACGGGTTTTAAGGAAAAGGTTCATTCCTAAGCACTATAGGCAGGAACTGTTTATACGTCTCGAAACACTAAGATATGGAGGCAAAACATTAGATGACTATGTTCAGGAGTTTGAGACATTAGTGATTAGATGTGGATCAATAGAGCCTCCTGAACAAACCTTAGTACGTTTTGTGTCTGGGTTGAAATATGAGATAGCTTATGTTGTTGAGCTGCAAAGGTATAGTACACTTGATGAGGCTATACAATTAGCCTTGAAAGTGGAAAGGTAGAGGCGATCTAATCTATTCTAAGTCACTAGTAACAGGATTAGCATTACTACTCTATGGGGGTTGATGGTCAGTTGGGTGGACTAAAGGGAGTAGGCAAACATGTAAGGGTTGTAGATAGAGTTTTCCCTAGCACAGAAAAGGAGAAAACTGTTTCTAGGAAAGGCAAAGAGATAACTGGATCTGATATTAGGCAGACAGTACCAAGGTCACCTAGTGGGAAGATAGGTCGGATTAAATGTTTTAAATTTATGGGATTTAGACATATGGCTGCACAGTGTCTCAATAAAAGGGTAATGACTGTTATGGAGGGTAATGAAGAAGATGAAGAGGAAGAAGCTATCGAGCCTACAAATTTATCCATAGCCTTGCATGAGTATTATGATGATCAGAACGCTGAGATACATGAGGACAAAAAGGATGAAAATTACTTACCTATTAATGTGTTTCACAGGGTTTTGACTTTATCTACATATGCTAGGGACATATAGAGGGAGAACCTATTCTACACACCTTGTTAGATTTGAGGTAACTTATGTATACTTTTCATTGATGGTGGTAGTTGCACTAATGTCATATCTATTGTATTAGTAAATAACTTACAACTAGCCACTAGCCCACATCCTAACCCTTATTAATTGCATTGGTTGGATGACCAAGGTAGTCTGCATGTTACACAACTAGCAAAGGTGCCAATCAGTATAGGAGATAAATATAGTGATGAGATTATTTGTGATATGCTTCCTATGTGCACCTTTCACTTATTGTTGGGTAGACCTTGGTTATTTGATAGAAAGGTGTTACATGACGGGTTCAGAAACTGATGGGAAAATTTCTAACGCTGTCAACCTTTTCAAAGCCCAATTTGGATGATGATTGAAATTGCTCATATTTACCTTATGTCTTTATTTCTAATAAAATATGAGAATAATCTTACAGGTACAATGATAATTCTCCATGGGATGCCAATATGTCCTATAACTCCCATTGGACACGGAACATTTTTCAGGATGACAATCAAAGATCCGCTGTGATTGTTTTTCTATTCTAAGGCATTGGATCATGAAGACTTATGTTATTTTGTATCTTGTAATTGTTTTATGAACTATTTTGGTTGTATTTTGGTTTTGGGACACTTTTATTTCTTTGTAATTTCCATTTAGGGTTAGCCACCTTAAAAGTGGCAAACTTGTAATTTTGAGCACTTTTTAACCCTAGGATTAGCAAGTATGAATACTTGCCTAACAGAGCGTTTGAGGAGGCCATATTTTGCAGATTATACACTTCTTCTTCACGTGAGAATTAGGGTTCCTAATTTTTATTAGACTCTTATCAATTTCAATCCCAAGAGTTGAAATTGTGGCGAGTGCAACACCTTGAAATTGTGAGTAGCATCAATTTCATTTTGTGTGTCATATTTAGGGGTGAATTGAGATAGTTCTTGGATAGATTTGATTCTTATTATTTTCGAATTCTTGTGTTTAATTAAGATCCATTGCCTTTGAATTTGGTTATTCCTTGAAGATTACTTCTTGAAATGTGATTATCACTTGTGGAAAGGAGTTCTTAGAATTGAAGTGTTCTTTTGAATTTGTGGATTATTCACATGGGATTATATGTGATTAGTGTGATGTTAGAAGAGATTATTATTGTGGAATCACAATTGCAACATTGAGTATTTGGATTTCATTGCACCTTCACTGGGTTCAAGCCATTTTTGCCCTCTTTGGAACCGGTTTTGTTGTTGACTTGAGTTTGTTTTTCTTGAGTCTTTTAATTGTGCTTCCAAGTGGATTTAGGCACATCATCTTTTTGGTATCAGAGCACATGTTGAGAGAAGGGATTGGTCTTATTTGATTTCATGGAATTAATCATCAATTAGGGTTGGTATAGTGAAAACCGCAAATTGTGTTGTTGTGGTGGTTTTGAGCTTGCGAAATTACCTTGGCTTGGAATTTAATTTGCTGTTTGTTGGAGTTGGATTGGGAAGGTTGTTGTATCATCTATGTTCAATAATTTTTGTGGAAGGGTAGAAGCATAGAAGTGTTATTTAATTCAATAACTTTTGGAACTTGAAAAACTTACCAATCCTTACCGTAACTAGTTGTGGTGTGAAGGAGGTTGTGTAGCTTGTTGTTTTGATTTCCATTGTGTAATTCTGAATTGGAGAAGTGCAATTTATAGATTTACATTGAGCTTTGATGAGTAAGGAATTTATTTGAATTCAAACACATGCCATTAAGTTGTGGAAGTTAATGAGTGCTATTTGAATTTGAATTCATTGCTTACCAATTGAAGAAGGCTTGCAATTAGTGAGGTGGTTTGAATTTCAAATTGAAGTTGCTGCCTATTGTGGAATTCGAAATACATTTGTGGAAAGTAACATATTTCTCCTTTGTTGTCATTATTTGCCGTGGAAGAGGAAGCCCACTTGTTATTATTATCCATTGTGTTGTTGTCGTGGAAGTAACTCATCTTTATTGTTGTTGTTACTTGTGTGTTTCCGTGGAGTGGCTTGTGGAAGTTAAATTTGTTGCACCGTGTTGTTGTGACGTGTTGTGGAGAAGAGTATTACACGTGAGTTGCAATAACATAATTGTAAAGTTAAGTGGGTTTGTTTGTTTCTCTTTTTTGTAGTTGCTATTATGTGGAGTTAAGGGAAGTGTAGTAGTGGAGTGTGTGCCTTTGATTCAAATTGCTTTCAGGATCAGTATATGGGAATCTACAACTATGTCGAATGACAGAGTGAATGGGGGAATTGGTGATGAAGCTAATAGTCAGGTTGGTGGAGGTCAGGGTCGTAATGTGGCAGGTAGGAGAACTTTGGAAGAACAACTCCAGGATCTTACTACTATAGTTGCTACACTGGCAACTAGAGTTGACAGAATGACATTACCACAACCACCAGTGGTAAACCAACCGGCACCACCTCGAGTAGCTCCACAAAATCCTCATCGAAATAGAGTAATGGGAGATGGGAATTTGAATAGAAAGATAGGTGAGGAGCATCTTCTAAACAGGGAAAAAAGGGATGATAATTTTAGGGCAAACCCAAATCAGAATAGGGATTTCAGGCCACCTCGGGGTTTGGAGTATGTGAAACTATAGATGCCATCCTATGATGGCAAAGGATCAGCAGATGAATACTTAGACCGGGAGGACAAGGTCGAAGGTCTCTTCGAATGTTATGAGATCGATGACAGTATCGGGGTTCGATTAGCTGCTGTTGAATTTGTAGGGTATGCTGCACTCTAGTGGAAGAATCTGATTATCAACAAGCGTCGGAATGGAGAGGCTGAGGTTCAGACCTAGAGGGACATGAAAAGATTATTAAGGAAAAGGTTTATTCCTGAACACTACAAACATGAACTGTTTATGCGACTGCAAACATTGAGGCAGGGAGGCAAAACAGTGGATGATTATGTGCAGGAGTTTGAGACCCCTATGATTAGGTGTGGGTCTATTGAGCCTCCAGAGCAAACTATAGCACGTTTTGTCTCAGGTCTAAAATATGAAATAGCGTGTATTGTTGAACTGCAGCACTATAATACACTTGATGAGGCTATTCAGTTGGCCTTAAAAGTAGAGAGACAAAGGAGGTCCAACTTCTTTAGGGCTCCGAGCAGTAGGCCCAGTACTGTTAATAGACCCATATCAGCTGACAGTCGATCAGGGGGAACAAAGGCGGTAGGTGAGGGAGTAAAGGCAGTGGACACTACTAGCCCAACAATTATGAGAGAAAATTTACCCACTGGGAAGGGTAAAGAGGTCGTGGCCCTAGAAACGAGCCAATCTATTCCCGGATCTACTAATGGGAAAGCGCGCCAGATAAAATGCTTTAAATGCATGGGATTTGGGCATATGGCTGCACAGTGTCCAAATAAGAGGGTGATGACTGTAATAGAAGACACTGGGGAGGATGATGAGGATGATCATGAACAGATTGAACCTACAGATCTACTAACAGCACTACAGGAATATTATGATGATCAGACTACAAACGCACCTGAGGAGCATACAGGAGGAAAATATCTATCCCTTAATGTGTTACGCAGGGCTTTATCTATATCTCCTGATACCAGTGATATTTAGAGGGAGAACATATTTCATACCTCTTGCAGAATCAGAGGTAACCTTTGTGTACTCATCATCGATAGTGGTAGTTGCACGAATGTTATATCTGCTGCACTGGTAGACAAATTACAACTATTTACTATCCCACATCTTAGTCCTTATCAGTTGCATTGGCTGGATAATAGAGGTAATATGCATGTTACCCATAAGGCAAAGGTTCCTGTGAATGTCGGACAGAATTATCATGATGAGATCTTGTGTGATATAGTCCCTATGCATGCATTTCATTTTATGTTGGGTCGGCCTTGGTTGTATGATCGATGGGTGATACATGATGGGTTTCAAAATACCTACATGTTCAGCATGGGCGAGTCACGTATAGTTCTATTACCGATGACTCCATCTGAGGTCCAGGGTTTTCAGAAACAGAACAAAAATACATCCACTACCATTGTTAGCCGGAAGAGCAGGACAACAGAGATACTAGGGTTCAGTTCCACAACTGATCCTCTAGATTTGAGGGCAAATCTTTCAGAAGCCCGAGGAGATGATGGGAAAATTTCTGACACTGTCAACCTTTTCAAAGCCCAATTTGGATGATGATCCAAATTGCTCATATTTACCTTATGTCTTTATTTCTAATAAAATTTGAGAATAATCTTACAGGTACAATGATAATTCTCCATGAATGCTAATATGTCCTACAACTTCCGTTGGACACAGAACATTTTTCAAGATGAAAATCAAAGACCCACTGCGATTGTTTTTCTATTCCGAGGCATTGGATCACGAAGTCTTATGTTATTTTGTATCTTGTAATTGTTTTATGAACTATTTTGGTTGTATTTTGGTTTTGGGACACTTTTATTTCCTTATAATTTTCATTTAGGGTTAGCCACCTTAAAAGTGGCAAAACTTGTAATTTTGAGCACTTTTTAACCCTAGGAATAACAAGTATAAATATTTTCTTAAGAGAGGGTTTGAGGAGGCTATATTTTGCAGAATTGAGAGTTCATTTTCATGTGAGGATTAGGGTTCCTAATTGTCATTAGACTCTTATCAATTTCAATCCCAAGAGTTGAAATTGTGGCGAGTGCAACACCTTGAAATTGTGAGTAGTATCAATTTCATTTTGTTGTGATTTCTTTTCTTCTCTAGTGTGTCATATCTGGGGGTGAATTGAGATAGTTCTTGGACAGATTTGATTCTTATTATTTTCGAATACTTGTGTTTAATTAAGATCCATTACCTTTGACTTTGGTTCTTCCTTGAAGATTACTTCTTGAAACGTGATGATGGGAAAATTTCTGACAATGTCAACCTTTTCAGAACCCAATTTGGATGATCCAAATTGCTCATATTTTACCTTATGTCTTTATTTCTAATAAAATTTGAGAATAATCTTACAGGTACAAATATAATTCTCCATGGGATGCCAATATGTCCTACAACTCCCGTTGGACACAGAACATTTTTCAGAATGACAATCAAAGATCCGCTGCGATTGTTTTTCTATTCTGAGGCATTAGATCATGAAGACTTATGTTATTTTGTATCTTGTAATTGTTTTATGAACTATTTTGGTTGTATTTTGGTTTTGGGACACTTTTATTTCTTTGTAATTTCCATTTAGGGTTAGCCACCTTAAAAGTGGTCAAACTTGTAATTTTGAGCACTTTTTAACCCTAGGATTAGCAAGTATGAATACTTGCTTAAGAGAGCGTTTGAGGAGGCCATATTTTGCAGATTATACACTTCTTCTTCACGTGAGAATTAGGGTTCCTAATTGTCATTAGACTCTTATCAATTTCAATCCCAAGAGTTGAAATTGTGGCGAGTGCAACACCTTGAAATTGTGAGTTGTATCAATTTCATTTTTTTGTGATTACTTTTCTTCTCTAGTGTGTCATATCTAGGGTTGAATTAAGATAGTTCTTTGTCAGAATTACTTCTTATTGTTGACTAATTCTTGTGTTTATTTAAGGTCCCTTGCAATTGAATTCGAATCATCATTGAGAATTCCCTTGAAAACGTGTTTTTCACTATTGGAAAGGAGTCCTTGGAATTGAGGTTTTCTTTTGAATTTGTGGATTATTTTTGTGGATTATATGTGATTAGGGTGTTATTAGAAGAGATTATCATTTTGGTATTACAATTATATCTTTGAGCATTTGGAATTCTTTACATCTTCACTAGTGTTCACGTGAATTTTGCCTTTGTGGATCCGGTTTTACCTTGACTTGAGATTGTTTTTCCTTAAGTCTTTTAATTGTGCTTCTAAGTGGATTTAGGCACATCATCTTTTTGGTATTAGAGCTCATGTTGAGAGAAGGGAATTGGTTTCATTTGATTTTGTGGAGTTAATCATCCATTAGGATTGATTTAGTGGAAACCGCAATTGTATTGATTGTTGTGGTTTTGAGCTTGTGAAATTACCTTGTCTTGGAGTTTATTTTGCTGTTTTTTGGAGTTGGTTTGGGAAGGTTGTTGCATCATTTTGTGATCAGTAAATTACGTGGAAGGGCAAAAGTATAAAGTGTTGTTTAATTCAACAATTTTTGGATCTTGCAAAACTTACCAAAATCCTTACCGTGGCTTGTTATGGCATGGAGGAGGATGTGTAGTTTGTTGTTTTGATTTCCATTGTGTAATTCTGAATTGGTGGAGTACAATTTACAGATTGCATTGAGTTTTGATTAGTAAGGAATTATTTGAATTCAAACATATGCAATTAAGTTGTGGGAGTTAATGATTGCTATTTGAATTTGAATTCATTATTTACCAATTGAGGAAGGCTTGCAATAAGTGAAGTTGTTTGAATTTCAAATTGAAAGTTGCTGCCTATTGTGGAATTCGGAATTCATTTGTGGAAAGTCACATATTAGTCCTTTGTTATCATTATTTGCCGTGGAAGTGGAAGTCTACTTGTAATTATTATCCATCTTGTTGTTACCGTGGAAGTAACTCATCATCATCGTTGTTGTTACTTGTGTGTTGCCGTGGAGTGACTTTTGGAAATTAAATTTGTTGCACCGTGTTGTTGTGACGTGTTGTGGAGAAGAGTATTACACGTGAGTTGCAATAATATAATTGTAACGTTAAGTGGGTTTGTTTTTTTGTCTTTTGTAGTTGCTATTATGTGGAGTTAAGGGAAGTGTAGTAGTGGAATGTGTACCCTTGAATCAAATTGTTTTGAGGATCAACATACGGGAGTCTACAATTATGTCAAATGACAGTGTGAATGGGGGAATGGGTGAAGAAGCCAATAGCCAGGTTGGTGGATGTTAGGGTCGTAATGTGGCAGGTAGGAGAACTTTGGAAGAACAACTCCAGGATCTCACTACTATAGTTGCTACACTGGCAACTAGAGTTGATAGAATGACATTACTACAACCACCAGTAGTAAACCAACCGGCACCACCTCGAGTAGCTCCACAAAACCCTCATCGAAACAGAGTAGTGGGAGATGGGAATTTAAATAGAAGGATGGGTGAGGAGCATCTTCCAAATAGGGAAGAAAGGGATGACAATTTTTGGGTAAACCTAAATCAAAATAGAGATTTCAAGCCACCTCGAGTTTTGGAGTATGTGAAACTACAGATGCCATCTTATGATGGCAAGGGATCAGCAAATGAATACTTAGACTGGGAGGACAAGGTCGAAGGTCTCTTCGAATGTTATGAGATCGATGACAGTACCAGGGTCCGGTTGGCTGCTGTTGAATTTGTAGGGTATGCTGCACTCTGGTGGAAGAATCTGATTATCAATAGGCGTCGGGATGGAGAGGCTGAGGTTCAGACCTGGAGGGACATGAAGAGATTGTTAAGGAAAAGGTTCATTCCTAAGCACTACAAATAGGATCTGTTTATGCGACTGCAAACATTGAGGCAAGGGGGCAAAACAGTGGACGATTATGTGCAGGAATTTGAGACCCTTATGATTAGGTGTCGGTCTGTTGAGCCTCCAAAACAAACTATAGCACGATTTGTCTCAGGTCTAAAATATGAAATAGCATGTATTGCTGAACTGCAGCGCTATACTACACTTGATGAGGCTATTCAGTTGGCCTTAAAAGTAGAGAGACAGAGGAGGTCCAACTTCTTTAGGGCTCCAAGCAGTAGGCCTAGTACTGTTAATAGACCCATATCAACCGACAGTCGATCGGGGGGAACAAAGGCGGTAGGTGAGGGAGTAAAGGCAGTGGACACTACTACCCCAACCATTATAAGAGAAACTTTACCCACTGGGAAGGGTAAAGAAGTCATGGCCCGAAAAACGAGGTAGACTGTTCCCGGATCTACTAGTGGGAAAGCGCGCCAAATAAAATGCTTTAAATGCATGGGATTTGGGCATATGGCTGCACAGTGTCCAAATAAGAGGGTGATAACTGTTATGGAAAACACTGGAGAGGATACTGAAGATGATCATGATCAGATTGAACCTACAGATCTACCAACAGCACTATAGGAATATTATGATGATCAGAATGCAAACGCACCTGAGGAGCATACAGGAGGGAAATATCTACCCCTTAATGTGTTACGCAGGGTTTTATCTATATCTCCTGATACCAGTGATATTCAAAGGGAGAACATATTTCATACCTCTTGTAGAATCAAAGGTAACCTTTGTTTACTCATCATCGATAGTGGTAGTTGTATGAATGTTATATCTGCTGCACCGGTAGACAAAATACAACTGTCTACTATCCCACATCCTAGTCCTTATCACTTGCATTGGCTGGATAATAGAGGTAGTATGCATGTTACCCTTAGGGCAAAGGTTCCTGTGAGTGTCGAGCAGAACTATCATGATGAGATCCTTTGTGATATAGTTCCTATGCATGCATTCCATTTACTGTTAGGTCGGCCTTGGTTGTATGATCGATGGGTGATACATGATGGGTTTGAAAATACCTACATGTTCAGCATGGGCGAGTCACGCATAGTTCTATTACCAATGACTCCATCTGAGGTCCAGGGTTTTCAGAAACGGATCAGAAATCCATCCACTACCATTGTTAGCCGGAAGAGCAGGATAACAAAGATACTAGGGTTCAGTTCCACAACTGATCCTCTAGATTTGAGGGCAAATCTTTTAGAAGCCCGAGGAGATGATGGGAAAATGTCTGACATTATCAACCTTTTCAGAACCCAATTTGGATGATGATCCAAATTGCTCATATTTTACCTTATGTCTTTATTTCTAATAAAATTTGAGAATAATCTTACAGGTACAAATATAATTCTCCATGGGATGCCAATATGTCCTACAACTCCCGTTGGATACAGAACATTTTTTAGGATGGCAATCAAAGATCCGGTGCAATTGTTTTTCTATTCTGAGGCATTGGATCATGAAGACTTATGTTATTTCGTATCTTGTAATTGTTTTATGAACTATTTTGGTTGTATTTTGGTTTGGGGACACTTTTATTTCTTTGTAATTTTCATTTAGGGTTAGCCACCTTAAAAGTGGCAAACTTGTAATTTTGAGCATTTTTTAACCCTAGGATTAGCAAGTATAAATACTTGCTTAAGAGAGGGTTTGAGGAGGCCATATTTTGAAGATTATACACTTCTTCTTCACGTGAGAATTAGGGTTCCTAATTTTCATTAGACTCTTATCAATTTGAATCCCAAGAGTTGAAATTGTAGCGAGTGCAATAACTTGAAATTGTGAGTTGTATCAATTTCATTTTGTTGTGATTTCTTTTCTTCTCTAGTGTGTCCTATCTAGGGTTGAATTGAGATAGTTCTTGGTCAGAATTACTTCTTATTGTTGATGAATTCTTGTGTTTATTTAAGGTCCCTTGCAATTGAATTCAAATCATCATTGAGAATTCCCGTGAAAACGTGTTTTTCACTATTGGAAAGGAGTCCTTGGAATTGAGGTTTTCTTTTGAATTTGTGGATTATTTTTGTGGATTATATGTGATTAGGGTGTTATTAGAAGAGATTATCATTGTGGTATTACAATTATATCTTTGAGCATTTGGAATTCTTTAGATCTTCACTAGTGTTCACGTGAATTTTGCTTCTGTGGATCCGGTTTTACCTTGACTTGAGATTGTTTTTTCTTATGTCTTTTAATTGTGCTTCTAAGTGGATTTAGGAACATCACGTGATTATCACTTATGGAAAGGAGTTCTTAGAATTGAAGTGTTCTTTTAAATTTGTGGATTATTCATGTGGGATTATATGTGATTAGTGTGATGTTAGAAGAGATTATTATTATGGTATCACAATTGCAA
The DNA here is from genome assembly GCA_037954665.1 of Laguncularia racemosa. NCBI lineage: Eukaryota > Viridiplantae > Streptophyta > Magnoliopsida > Myrtales > Combretaceae > Laguncularia > Laguncularia racemosa. Next base: position 489,818 of record JBBMOL010000110.1, on the reverse strand, counting down.
CATTGAGTATTTGGATTTCATTGCACCTTCACTAGGTTCACGCCATTTTTGCCCTTTTTGGAACCAGTTTTGTTGTTGACTTGAGTTTGTTTTTCTTGAGTCTTTCAATTGTGCTTCCAAGTGGATTTAGGCACATCAGAAACACTTACATGTTTCAAAAGGATGGTATACGGATAGTCTTTACTCCTATGTCTCTGTCTGAGGTTCGCTCTTTTTAGGAACAAATTAGAAACACCTTTGGCTCTTCTAGAATTCCAGCTAACAAGCAAACAAAAACATTGGGTTTCAGTCCAAGAGAAGACCCCTTAGATTTCAGGGTAAATCTTTCAGAAGCCCGAGGAGATGATGGGAATCAACCTTGCGATTCCAGTAGTAGGAAACCTAACTTGGATACATGAGCCTAGAATCCATATATAGCCACATCCATATATAGACACATTTTATCTAATAATGTTTTTATTTTGCACTTTAGCAGGTACATTCATCGTTTTACAGGATGGCCAAATAACATGCACTAAGGATCAACTTGCGGGACATTTTTGGAATCACATTTAATGGCCCACAAATTGTTCAATTAAAGTGAAGAACCGGGCACTTGAAGACCATTTGTATTTGTAATTGTTACTTATGAGAATCGGCCATTTTATTTTTTTACTTGTAATTTGTGTTTTGAGAACCGGCCACTTAAGTGGCATCTTTGTAATTTTTGGTGTGTTTTTACCCTAATAGGAGCAAGTATAAATACTTGCTAACTAAGGTTTTTAGGGAGCTTTTGCAATTTTTTAGAAAATTATACACTTATTGCCGTGAATGGTTTCCTTCAATTGCAATAGATCTCTTATCAATTTCTTTGTGAAATTATAGCAAGAATCAACTAGAGTGGATTGTGAGTCATCGATCTAACTCTTGTTGTTTTACAAATTGTGTTTAGTGAGTAATATCTAGGTATAATTTGTTGATTACTTGTTCTTATCACATGAATTAGGGTTATATATTTCCAGATTTGATCATTTTAAATTGAGATTGAATTTTAGTTCATTTACGTGTGGTTCCATTGAAGTTTATACACTTGTTTGTTCTTACTTCCATTTAGTGTTCAAACTTGTGAATTGGACTTCCATTTTGAAGTAATTTGACACGTCATTTTGTTGAGGGGGTTGGTTGTTTACGCCTTATGATTGATGTGTTTGCCATCCAATTTAGTTAGGCACATCAATTTCTTGGTAACTTCCTACGAAAGCTACCTCAAGGTTAACTTCTTAAGAGGTGTTACTTAGTTAACTTCTTAAAGAAGGCTACTTCAATAACTTCTCAAGGAAGTTATCTTGATAAACTTAATGACAAAGTTTCTAATAGCTTCTCATAGAAAACCACCAAACCAACCTCTCAATAAAACTACTCATCTTGCAAAAGTCTTAACTTATGAGATGAATTAGTCTAAATCTAGGAAATCTTATCTAGTGATGGTCAAATAAGGTTAAGATACTATAGTTAATTGATAATTGACTAAAGTTAACTTGCTAAAAACAAAGCATTGACTACATGTTAGATAAGAAAAGACTTGAGTTGACTTGGGTTTATTAGTACAAAAACTCGAGTTGACTGAAGTAAACTTTTGAGTTGACTTAAGACCTTTTTAATACTGATGTAAATTGACTTGCCCACAAAACTGAGCAGGCCCAACTAATCTCAAACTTATTAGATGAATCTTAGTAATCTAAGTATGCAAATAAAATTTAAATTCAACTAGAAAACCATAACTCCTACCCTATACAAGTTAACACTAACCTTATTCATTAAACCAAGCTATTAGATGACAACGAGATCCTTACTCTAAGTAAAATATCTTATGAAGAAAGAAAACAAGTATGAACACTTGATAGATTCAAATTAAAATCAAAATCAAAATCGAAGATCACAAATTCTAGCTTAAATGTCATTTATAATTCCTAAGAATTTTCATAGATAGTATTTTTGGAAATTCTAATAGATAAGGAAATATACCTAAGATATAGCTCTAAACAAACCTGAATAAGTTCCATGAACTAGAGATGACTTGATATTTTATAAGTTAACATAAGTCAACTTAGTCAAATTAAAAGTTGACTTGAGTCAACTAACTCAATCAAACTAAGTAACTATAGTCTTCTCCTTGATACCCTTGAGAAGACTTAAGTAGACCTAAGTTATAGAAATCTTAACCTGGCTAATTGATGTGCCTAAAACTGACTAAGCACAATTAAATAACAAATGATGAACTCTAATCAACACCTACGTCACACAAGAAGGATAAACCCCTAATTCCTCATGAAATCTGGATGTTAAAACCAAGCAAGATGTGATACCAAAAGGAGATATGCTAAAATGATTCAAGCATGTAACATAATCCAATGAAATAAACTCCACAATAGGCGTGAATATACTAACAATCAATATCACTTGGTTTGATCAACTCCTTCACAAATTAATCTCAATTTACGAAGATGGAAATCAAAAGGATATACAGAACAATCAATTGCTAGATTTCAATGATGAATAATAGGAAATGAACTAAGATTCCAATTCAAATTGAAAAGTTCCAAATCTAAAAATAGAACCTTAAATTCACGTGAACTAAAAGGAAACAACAAATAGCACCTAGATATGACTCACTAAGTACAATTTGTAGCAACAAGAAATGATTGATATTACTCACAATCTATTTCAAGTCAGTTCTCGCCACAATTTCAAGGATGAAATCGATAAGAGATGGATTGCTTGCAAGGATGAACCTCATGACAACAAAAGTGTGTTTTCTCAAAATGTTCAAAAGCTCCCTAAAACCTTACTTAAGCAAGTATTTATACTTGCTCCTCTTAGGGTTAAAAAGTTTAAAAAATTACAACTATACCACTTTTAGGGTGGTCGGTCCTACAAGACAAATTACAACCAAATAAAATGTCTCATAAAGCTTACAAAATAAATATTTCAAAAATAAATTACAAATACAAAAATAATCTTCAATAATCTAGCTCTGCAATGGAATTCGTCGGTTCAACTCATCTTCAGTTTTTAGGACGGTCCATGGATAACCCATAAGCTAAGTCTTAGTGAGTTTGTCCATCGCCCTGTGAAGCCAAATAAGTGTGCTTGTTGGAAAACACAATACAAGAATAATAGAAAAGAGGTTAATTTATAAATAATTCTGGGATCGATTTGCTATAAATGGGCTCTCATCGCCAAGATTTGAAATCCTTTGGCTCTTGCCATAATGATAAGTGTTGACGGATTTTGATTCCTATCACTAACTTAAGGAAAAAATGGTAGATAAGACATCAAGGATTTATATTGTAACCTTTTTTTTGATAGAATTGATGAATTTGATTGAGTAAAAGTTCAATTGAAAACTGTCAATTGTATTAATTTCCACTAACTCCTTACTTGGGAGTTTAATCTTATTCTCAATTTTTCACCTAGTAGCCACCATTTGAAATTAGTCAAATTTTATCTAATGGATCAGTACTTAGCCCCAAATATTCCTTAAGTATTAGACTTCAAAAATCAAACATAGTTGATTAAAGTCTACTCCAATTTGACTTGAGTAAACTTTCAATAAGCAATTAGATGACTTAAGAAAACTTACATTAACTTGAGTCGATTTCTTTCGAAATCCATTTAATCTTATCTTAATCATATATATTAACATCTTAAAACTTAGATCGGCATGAATAAACCCAAATTAATAAAAAAATCCAATTACAAAATAAACTCGAAATCAAAGTCCTTAAACTTTGACCAAGAAACACTTAATCGATTAAGCTTAAAACTACCCTCTAATCCTAATATATTTTAACTAATTCTTTCCATAATTCATTATTACATCTTAATTACTTAATAACACACAAAAGACAAGGAATTACACTAAAAAACAAACTGGTTCCACTCCCTTTGGATGGCATCTCTTCTATGTGAAGTTTCCCACAAACAACTTAGAAAAATCAACACCCTATCTTATCCTATCCTATGGAAAATGACCCCTAATCATTCTTATCCTTGACCAATTAATTTTTCCATAAGAATCTTATCTAATATCTAAAAATTGAACCTTAATTATTGCTAAGAGGTGACTGATTCAACCATGAAAGAATGTCTCATGTGATCTTATCCATTTAAGCATCAATATCCTACATCTTCCTATCTTATCTTATCCCTATCACATCCCATCTTGTTTTACCCTAATATTATCATATTTATCCTAGAAAAGTGACATGAAATTGATTGGAAAAAAAGACTAGCTAAAACCAGTGCAAATGCCTCCCCTATTCATGTGTACAACCTCCACTTTCACCCATAATGCCTTTATCTAATTTACCCTATCTTATCTTAGCTTGATCTAATCTAAATTATCCTAAATTAACTTAACTAAAATAGGATAAAGACCTACAAATATCATGGAAAAATTAAGGTTTTAAAGCCAGTCGAGCAAGGAGAAAAATCCATGTAAATCTGATCTTGTAAACACATTGTTACCTTACCTTACTCTATCCCATCTTAAGACCATCTTACCTAACCTTAATCTATCCTTAATTAACATACAATTTACCATGTTTTAGCTAAGAAAATAACCCACAATTAACCTAAAAATCCGCTCAATCCAACTAGTACAACTCCTCCTTTAGATGTGACAAATAACAACATGTGATCTTATCCTATAAGCCATTATTTACCTTATCTTATCTTAAGTTATAATTACCCTAACTTATCATATGATGCCTTAGGCTATTAATGACTTTAAAATCTATCAAATATTGTCTCCTAGGCGTGGAAAAGTAGACAATCAATAAATAGCAAAAAAAAAAAAAAAAAGCAAACCATTATAAAAGGAGAGTAAAAAGGCTTAAAACACCTAAGTAAAACCATCCCTTTTCGAACACCGCTTTGAGGCCCTTTTCGTTTGATTTTTCCTCACCCTACTTTCTACCAAATTCACCTAATATTCCACTAGAATAATAGAAATTTATACCTACAATTAGGCCCACTTACAACTCCAAAAATGACAAAGGCTTTAAGGCCACTTACTCCATGCACTAAGGTAAGAAACTTCTAAGAAGACTAAGTGATTTCTAACTCACTTAAGCAAGTCATTAATCTTACCTATTTTCTATAATTTAAGACTTTTATTTTAGGTTTTCAAGGAGTTTTCATCTAATCTAGGTAATCTTGATCAACCCTAGTTGTTTTCATTGTATACTCTTTGTACACATATACTAACATCCCCTATTTGAAAAAGTTGTAGGTTCCACCAATAACTCCACTTCAAGAAACTCTATCTGCATAAGATTATTCTATTTTTCTTTCATTTAGAATATTTTTAGGTAATTAGATGTATTTTCAAACCCATAATAATTACAAAAGTTGAAAGAAAGGATGTTAAGGCTATTTTCCCGAACCTTGAAGACTTATGACCATCTATGACCATTTTGACCTATTGAACTTCATCGGACATATTCTTGGACATATATTTGCCTTATCATGACATCATTTGAGAACATGACTTATTGTGATGGTGACCTAAATGTGGACTTAGGAAAAGGATTGTGAACTTGGATTTGAGACCTTAGACCTTGACTATTAAGAATCTAAATATTAAAAAGATACCTAAAAGGCTATCTTAATACTTGGGGATAAGATCGAGGTATTAGATTAGCATGTTTTAGTGATAGCTATTTTTATGTGTACATCATTCTATGTTTAATTATTTAGGTATATCGGATGATTTTTTGTTCTTACTAGAAGATTATTACAATCCTTAAGTCATGCTTAGGTGAGGGAGTTCAAATGATCTAATATTTGCTTACTTCTTGTTGATTGCTATTAATTGTTTGATGGAATAACTGATTGCCTTATATTTTCTCATCTATGTGATCACCTTATTAAATGAAAAATTTAAATTCTTGGCCAAAATAATTGGATTACTCGTTGTATGTATATGATTCAACAAGTACATAGAAAGGAATGAAAAGTGTTCAACCTTTAAAAGAGATTTTTTAAATATGTTGAAACTTTTTGTCCTTTTAAAATGTTTTCATAAAGTTTATGCCAAAAACTCGATGTGTGCTTTTAAAATTTTCTATTTATAAAACCTTAGTGTCATTAATGGTAATTATCAAAACTAATGTTCTAAGAGGCAAAGTGGTTGGAACAACTCTTATTTGTGGCCTATGTGGCATTGTTAATCGCTTGATTATAGGTAGATGCCCCTATTTAGGATCACCTAATTTGGCTGTGGAGGCATTATTGAGTATTTGATTGATGGTGAATGGCTCAACATGGAATTCACCAAGACTGGCCATTGTGGCATTTTTGTTCTTAGTGATAGGTAAGCGTTGTGTTTGTTTAGGGGACTTTGCCCTCAAATAGCCTCCTGGGTATAGTGAGGTACTCCAAGCAGGTAAGTATAAAGGTTAATCAAAGTATAGACAATGCAAATCTATACCTTTCATGGTTTCAAACTCCCATGAATGTGTTGCTTGCATTCATTACATGTGTAGATAGATTTCATGATGTGCTAATTAATGTTTGATAACTTGCTTGAATGGTAATGGTGATGGATGAACTGACTAAGCTATAGTTTGCTCACTCCTCAATTGTTTGTCTTGTAGGGTAGTCTAAAGTTAGAAAATGGGCTAGGATCAAAGTGATGTGTGTTCCAAACTTAAACTTGAAGGATAACTATAGGATTAGAAATTAGTTAAAAGTTTAGGATGAGTGAATAAGAATTTGTAAAGTTATTTATTTTAGAACTTTATCATTTTCCAAAACTTTTTCAAACCAACGTTCTTAAATGTTGAGATCACATAGTTTTACTATTTGATAGGGGATACTGATTCTTTGTGATTATAGTGAACTATAATATAATGGTTTTCATAGTTATTTTCTTAATAATCAATTATATGTACTATTAGTTATGGTGAGGAATGATTATTTAATTAGAGTCTTGCCACCTTTGACTTATAAGGTGGTTTTCATATTGTGCGTGTATACATGATATGACAACTTTTAAGCAATTCTACTAGGCCCCATTTAGGGTTGTTATAAGTCTGGTATCAGAGCTATAGGTTTGTTAGAGATAGGAACCTACCAAATAGTGAGATTAGGTAGAACTTGGATAGATAATTAGGTATATGAATTAAAAGACTTCAATTCTAGAAGTATATTCTATGTATATGTATTATAGTAATAGGTAGACACCAAGTGATCATCTAAATGTGCCAGACAATTCCAAATTCTTATAAGTATAGTCTTCACACAAGTGTAATCAAATAAATTCATCTTCTAAAGTAAAAATTATTACTACCATATCAATTTTGGCTAGTAGGTGAAATGTTAAACAATTATGGGAGAACTTAGATTGACAAGCCTTGTATGGAACTTTAGGCCAAGGAGACAGTGTGGTAATAAATTGATCCTTGAACCTATTACTAGATATAAATGGATCTATGATTAGAAAGGTTGTGAAAAATGGAAGTTGCTTGAAGAATAATATTGCTTGATGATAGGAGAACATTATGATATCCTTTTATGAGGAAACAATATGATGAAATAATGGTCTATTACTAGTGTACACAATCATGATCATTTATTAATATTGTATTGAGTTTAGATCTTTTTAAAGAATACTTTGAGGATACTAGAATCACTAAGGATAAATGACTTAGTTGAGATGGAAAATTTGTTGGCTTAAATCTAGATGTCATTTGAGGCTTATAGAATTTCCATTATATGAAGAAATGTAAGGAAATTAGTGGGATTCTAGGAAAAGAACCATAACACAACCTACTACCTAGGAATGGAGTAAATTGTGAAGATTGTTTTGAAACTATATCTCAATCATAAGGGAATGTGATGTGCCTTAGATCCAATTGCAAGATCACAAAGCCAATTGAAGAATCAACCAAACCAAGTTCACAAAATGGCATGATGCCAAATACCATGTGAACCCTAATTGTGTGAATCAAATTGCTCCAATGCTAAATTATGATGAGGATCACTTGCAATTGCAAGATATATAAAGGATAACACAACAATGAATCGAATTCCAATCAAATTGGGTATGAACCAAATCTAAAAAATTGGAACCCTAAATCACATGAACAAGAACAAAGTAAAATAACCAATTACAACTTGATATGACACATAAGAAATAATTGGAAGCAACTTAAAAAATATTGATATAACTCACAATAGTTCTTAAGCCAACTCACCACAATTTCAATTGAAATTGATAAGAGTATGTGTGGGGAGGGGTTTGAGGATGAACTCTCCACGACACAATAAGGGCAGATTTTCTAATGATAAAAAATCCCCTCTAAAACCTACTTAGCAAGTATTTATACTTGCTCTAATTGGGGTTAAAACAACAAAAACCAAATTACAAATAAAACCAACAAGTGACTGGTTTTGAATCAACAAAAGACAATTACAAATAAACCCTTAAAATGGCTAGTTCTTCACTTACATGGAGCAATTGTTAAACCGGTACTTCTTTGATTTATGTAAGTCTATGAATAACCCACAAACTAAGTTTTAGCGAATTTATTCACCGTCCTATTAAAACTGACAAATGTACTTGTTGGAATGCTCAACAAATATGTAATAAAAAAGAAGCTACTAAACAAATATTCTCGGGGTCCGATTGCTCAAAGAGGACCCTTATCGCCAAATTTTGTAACTCCCTTTAGCTCTTGCCCTAATGATAGGTCCTGTAGGTATATGATTCCTATCATCTCCTCGGGCCTCAAGGAGATTTACCCTTAAATTTGATAGGTTTTCATGAACATCATTGGGTAAATAAAGTGACAAGTCTGTAACAATAAATGTAGCAGAGACACCATATCCTCTTGGCAATTTATCTGTTAAAAGATCACTATAGCCATCCAGAACCTGAGATACCACAGGGGGTAGATGTTCTCGCCCCTCCATTTCTAGGGCATACCTCATCTACAATAAATGTAATGGTCTCTCATCTGCAATGGCCTTCCCTAACTCATAGTGTCTCACTAATAAGGTCTTCTTCTTCCCAATTTTCTTATATGTCTCTGAACCACTTGGTCCTCTGAAGGTTTACTTATCTACCTTTAAACTTCTTGGACCTCTAAAGGTTTATTTATCTGCCTCTGAACCCCTTGGTCCTCTAAAGATTGACTCATTTACCTCTAAACCTCTTAGACCACTGATGGTGACATTAAGTTCAACACTATACGTTTACCCTCCTACTAGAACATGTTAGCATTTCTATAGCCATCATGTAAAACCCTCCTATCATACAACTAAGGCCTGCCAAGCAATATATAGGATGCATACATGGGAAAAATGTCACATACAATCTCATCATGATATTTATCCCCTATATTGAAAGGTACCCTAGCCTTTTAGGTAACATGGAGACTACCCTACCCACTCAGCCAATGCAACTTGTAGGGTTTTAGATGTAGGGTAGTTACAAGTTTCAATTTCAATACTAATGATGTAGCCACTGCATTAGTACAACTACCACCATCAATAATAATAGCATATAGATTACCTTGTACTCTACAAGAGGAGTGGAACAAATTTTTCCTCTACTCATAATCAATGGTAGGAAATGAATTCAAAGTTCGGTGCAGTACATTAATAGATAAATACAAATCACCTCCATTCTGACTATTAGCCTCATTGCCAAGTCCCCTATTCAAACTACCATTTAACATGGCTGATGAATTCATCTTTTGGCACACTAAACAAATCAATACAACTACAATACGTTTCACATCAAATGCAACACACACAACACCCCTTTTTCAACCTTATAACAATACTTCACGCACACACACACTTCCATACTTCAATACACAACCACTACTACACATACACCACGGTTTCACACACTTACTTCCATGGTGTAACACACAACCACTACTTCACGTCTTCACTCACTTCAAAACACAAAGTGTACTCCACCTAAGCTTCACACACCTATGGCACTCTCTACAATCATGGCAACAAATGCAAATAGAAGTAATTATGGACACTTCTCTAAATGGTAAGCTACTAATTCTAACTAGTCAAAGTGTATTTAAATGATCAATACACAATAACTTCCACACTTAATGATTGATTTTGAAATTCAAAAATGAACCACAACACACCTACCTCAACTACGGTATAATACACTTCAACCACACACACTCCTAATCACGGCAGCAAACAACAATGGAAACAATTAATGATGCTTCTCTAAATGGTACATAAACAATTCAAAATAGTCAAAGTGTATTAAGATTAACAATACACAATAACTCCTTTAACTTAATGTTTTCTTTTGAAATTCAAATTGTTTCCAAATCCTCCATGGCAAGAAAAGCAAATCTAAAAATTGCACTCCCAATTTCGAAAATTTTCAAAGAAATAATAAGGTAACAATCAACACTACTTCAAATGATTGAATTCAAATTCAAAGAACTTCTCCCTTCTTCCACTCACAACCCAATCATGGCAAGGATGCAAGCTGATTTCTAAACATCACAATACTTCAATTAAAGATCACTCAAGCAATTCAAGGACAATTTCACACATGACTTCAAATTTCTCTTCACACAATTCAATTTCAGAATGAAGGATCAAGAACCCTAAATCCCAATTGTGAATCACAAAAATTTCCCTTCTCTAAACCTTGCTCTGATACCAAAAATTATGATGTGCCTTGGATCTAATTGCAAGAACACAAATCCAATTGAAGAATCAACTAAACCAAGTTCACAAAATGACATGATGTTAATTACCATGTGAACCCTAATTGCATGAGTCAAATTGCTTTATTGCCAAATTATGATGAGGATCACTTGCAATTGTAAGATATATAAAGGATAACACAATATTGAACTGAATTCCAATCAAATTGGGTATGAACTAAATCTGAAAAATTGGAACCCTGAATCACGTGAACAAGAACAAAGTAAAACAACCAATTACAACAAGATATGACACACTGGAAATAATTGGAAGCAACTTAAGAAATATTGATATAACTCACAATAGTTCTTAAGTGAACTTGCCACAATTTCAATTGAAATTGATAAGATTATAGGAGGCATGAGGATGAACTCTCCATGGCACAATAAGGGTAGATTTTCTAATGATCAAAAGTCCCCTCTAAAACCTACTTAGCAAGTATTTATACTTGCTCTAATTAGGGTTAAAACAATAAAAACCAAATTAAAAATAAAACCAATAAGTGACCGGTTTTGAATTAACAAAAGACAATTACAAATAAACCCTAAAAATGGCCGGTTATCCACTTCCATAGAGCAATTGTTGGACTAGTACTTCTTTGATTTATGTAGTGTTGTGCCTTAATTCCAATGCACATGAACACAATTCCAATTGAAGAACCAATTGACAAATTCTCAATATGACGTAAACCCTAATTATCAAATGAAATGACTTCCACGCAAATGACAAATCAATTGTAATTCGGATCAAAAGCAAAATTAAGAAATACTCTTTAGGATCTAATCCCACTACAATGGCGTGAATCCAAGGATAGAGATAGAACCCTAAAATGATATGTAAATAAGACCTAAACAAGAACAATCCAATTTGCACTAGATATGACACACTAGTATGAAATTGGAAATCAACTTAAGGGATTTGATGTTACTCACAAATCCTCAAGCCTCTACTCGCCACAACCCTTGAAGAAGTTGATAAAAGTGTTATGAAATTAGAGATAAACCCTAGCTTTCACGCAAAAATAGGTAATAAAATGTAATGTTCAAAAAGTCCCCAACAAACCCTAGTTAGCAAGTATTTATACTTGCTCCTACTAGGGTAAAATCACATGAAAATTACAACTAAGCCACTTAGGTGGCTGGTTCTAAGCAACATAATACAAGTAAATCAAAAGTCCTAAAAATGAGTAAAAAGTGGTCGGTTCAATAATAAAATACAAGTACAAAGGAAAATGATCTTCAAATGGCCAGTTCTTCGATTCAAGTGAATAATTTGTTGGTCTAATTCATCTTCGGTTTATGTCGATCCATGAATAACCCATAAGTTGAGTTTTAGTGAGTTTGTCCATCACCTTATAAAACTCGACAAGTATGCTTGTTGGAATGCGCAACAAATAAGTAATAGAAAAGAAGTTAGTATACAAATATTTCCATAGTCGATTTATTTAAAGAGGACCCTCATCGCTAAATTTTGTAACTCTGTGGTTCTTGTTCTAGTGATAGGTCTTGTAGGATTTCAATTCCTATCATGTAGGTCCATGAATAACCCATAAATTGAGCTTTAGCAAATTTATCTACTGTCCTGTTAAAATCAATAAATATACCTGGTAGAATGCACAACAAATATGTAATAGAAAAAAAGATAAAAAACAAATATTCTCAAGGTTTGATTGTTCAAAGAAGACCCTCATCACTAAATTTTGTAATCTTTTGGCTCTTATCCTGGTGACAAATCCTATAGGTATATGATTCCTATCGGAATGACAAGATGAAATATTGTTTTGCCAGGATGATAACTATTAAACCTTAACACAGTAACTCATTAGTGATAGATGAGCAAGGTAATACTTTAGGGATGATATAACCACTAAGAGTGATGCTTCCTGACTTTATTAAGACAAATAGATTTTTTGAAGGAAAGATAGATGACTCAATTGAGAAGGAAGATTGGATATCTCAAATTGAGAGATCATTTGAAGCTTATGAAATTCCAGAACACTTAAAGTTGATCTATGAAACCTTTATGCTACAAAAAGGAAGCAGGAATATGGTGAGAATCTAAGAAGAGCATGATGGCTCAACCCATCACTTGGAAAGAATTTAGAAGGGAATTCTTAAAGGATTACATTGTAAGTAGCCTACAAAAGAAACTTTGCAAAGGTTTCTTTAAAATAAAAGGACAGAATAAAAGTATTAGTGGATGTGAATGTGAGCTTTGAAGATTAATGCATTTTGTTTCTAAAGAATTAAGAAATAATGAAGACTTTTGTATACAAATCTTCATGAATGGGTTAGATCTGGAGACTCAAAGTGGATTAGAAGAGTTTGAATTATTGACTTATATAGAAATTGTAGAGAAAGTAAGGGCAATAGACTATGCAGAATAAAGATTTCTAGAACAGCAAAGTGAGATAGACAAAAGAACCTATAAGCTAAGTAAAGAGCTAAGTTTAATACTAATAATAAGAGAAAAAGACCAAACAAAACTTTGGAATCCTAGACAGATGGATTGGTAATAAGAAAACCCTTTCAAGTGCATTGTTAGAAGTATAGTAGTGAGCACTACCTAAGGAATTGTTTATAACTAAAAGGCAAGTGGTCTTATTACGGAAAAACAGGACGTCGGGAAAAATAATGTTTCAAAAGAGGGAATGCCATGATTTATTGTAATTGTGGGAAGTATAGACATGATAGTGCCATATACTACCAAAAGTAAACTATCTGAAAATTACTCATGAATTCCATACTTTAAGTTAAGTTAGTATACGAATTATTGTAATTTAAGAATGGTGTAAGGACATATTAAATACATATTAAAGTTTTGAGGACAAAACTTCTTTTAAGGGGAGGGGGGTAGAATGTGAAACCCAAAGAATTAGGCCATTTCTGATGATAAAATTAATTAGGACAATCATTTAAGATCTCAATAAAGTATAATATGGTATCCTATTATAAAAATCAATTATATGTACTATCAGTTATGGTGAGGAATGATTATTTAATTTGAGTCTTACAACCTTTGACTTGCAAGGCATTTTTCATATTATAGGTGCACACATGATACGGTAACTTTTAAGAAATTCTACTAGGTACCCTTTAGGGTTGTTATAGCTATTATGACCATTCTATTATGAAGCACCTAAGGCCTCTTTCCCTTATCCTAAATCATGATTCCTTAAATAAGCTTTTTCCCTAAGACTATACTTAACCTATGACCTAAGAGCTCATCTATTCTATTCCTTGATGGGAATCAAACCAATGCAAAAATAGGAGCCACTACCCGAGCTAGAGCTAAAGGACTACAGAGCATAACAACAGAGAGTCCTCTTTGATCAAATGGATCTCGAAGACATTCACTTAGTGTCTTCATTTACTTTATATAATTGTTTTGTATTTAATCAGGTATACTTGTCGGTATTGTAGGAAGAGAATCAAACACACTAGCACTTAGCTTGGAGATGAGTCATGGTCCATGGTGAATCGAAATGAACCATGGGAACCGGCCTTGTGTTGTGTATTTGTTGACTTTGATGGGCATGAAAGGACCGGCCATGTGTCACTATTTTCCTTGTGTTATTTTTCCATATTTAGGGATTAGTATAAATACTTGTAAAGGAGAACAAAAAAGACACTTTTTGGAGATATATTTTGCTACTTGTTTACATAGAAAGAGGGCTTTCTTCTATTCCATAAACACTCTTATCAATTCAAAAATTAGGGATTATGGCGAGTGAAACTTGAATTGTTGTGTGCTACATCAACAATTCCAAGTTGTTCCTAATTCTACTAGTGCATCATATCTGGTAAGAATTTGGAGTTTCATTTTGTTCTTGTTACATGAAATTAGGGTTCACGTGCCAATTAGGGATCGTGCCATTTTGTTGAACAATTGTTCAATTGTATCCTCAATTAGCATTATGTAATTGAAATTATGTTTAGCATATCATTTTTGGTATTAGAGCTATGGTTGAGAGGGGGAATTGCATGTGGGAGTCTTGATTTTGAATTGGGGATTTAGGGTTTATACCGTACCATTGAGCAATTCATTGTTGTGTGAATTGAAATTGAGAAATTGTTTAAATTTGTGTTGTGTCTACTTGGTCATTGTGAATTGAAGTGAGGAAAGTATTATTTAAGGTTCTTGCCATGGAAGGTTGGGAGATTACTACAAATTGATTCCATAATTATGTAATTGTGTAGTAATTATGCATTAAATTACTTTGATTGCAATATTAACTTGAGTTTTGAGGAAATTGTGCCGTAGAGGGTGTGTAATGCCATGAGTGTGTGGTGTCATGAGGGTGTGTTGTGCCGTAAGTGCGTGTATATTGTACCGTGAGTGTCTATGTGTTGCACCTTGAGGGTATGTTGTACCGTGAGTGTGTGTTGTGCCATGGTGTGTGTGTTGTACTGTGAAGTGTGTGTGTATATGTCGTGAAGAGTGTATTTAGGTTTAGAGAAATTGGTGTTGTGGAGGTGTGATTGTATAAAAAAAAATTGTCAAAGTTTAATTCAACAGCCATGTCGAATGATAGTGTGAATGGAGGAATTGGTAAAGAGGCTAATTGTCAGGTTGTAAGAGGAGGTTAGGGACGTCATGTTGTAGGTGGAAGAAGAACTTTGGAAGAACAATTGCAGGATTTTACTACTATTATTGCTACACTAGCAACACGGGTTGATCATATGACATTGCCACAACCACCAGTGGCAAATCCACAGGTACCCTCGCCTCAGGTAGCCTATAATGATGAACGTAGGAAAGGAGCAATAGGAGGAAATAGGGGCGGGGGAATAGGAGGAGATTATCATGCTTATCGAGAGGAAATGGATGATAACTTTGAGGATGAACCTTATCCTAACCATGAGTTTAGGCCGCCTATGGGTCTAGAATATGTAAAATTGCAAATGTCTTCATTTGCTGGAAGGGGTTCTATAAAGGATTATCTTGACTAGAAAGATAAGGTAGAGGGCCTTTTTTAGTGTTATGAAATTAATGATCACACTCGGGTTTGTCTAGCAACAGTCGAGTTTATTAGATATGCCACCTTATGGTGGAAGAACCTTATAGCCAGTAGAAGGAGAGATGGTGATGCTGAGATTCATACTTGGTAGGAAATGAAATGGGTTATGAGGAAGAGGTTTATACCGGAGCACTACATGTAGGAGTTATTCATGCATCTGCAAACATTGAGACAAGGAGGCAAAACAGTAGAAGAGTATGTTTAGGAGTTTGAGGCACTGATGATCCGATGTGGAGTAGTCGAACCTCCTGAACAAACTATGGCACAATTTGTGTCCAGTCTAAAATATGAAATCACATGCATGGTAGAGTTACAGCGATATGACTCCTTTGATGAGGCCGTTCAGTTAGCTTTGAAAGTGGAGAGATAAAGGCGTTTTAACCCTTATAGAGCAATGACTAACAGGTATAGATCCACTACTAAACTATATGGGTTAGATAGTCAACAGAATGAAAAAGGGGGAATTGATAAGATAAAACCCTGCGTAACACATGGCTGCTCAATGTCCTAACAAAAGGGTGATGACTATTATAGAGGTAGAAAGTAAGGATGGTAAGAAAGAGATACTTAAGCTAATAGATTTGTCAACAGTGCTAAAGGAGTATTATGATGATCCAAATGCTGAGGCACATGAAGACAAGGGAAATGATCAATATCTGGCTATTAACATGTTGCACAAGGTAATGACTACATCTCCAAATGTTGATGACGTATAGAGGGAAAACCTATTCCATATTCCCTATAAGGTTCAAGGTAATCTTTGTGCTCTTCTTATTGATGGTGGTAGTTGCACAAATGTAATAGCTGTTGTAATAGTAAATAGAATGCAACTAGGCATTATTCCACATCTTAATCCTTATAAGTTGCACTGGTTGAGTAAACAAGACAGTTCGTATGTCACTCAAAGGGTTAAGGTTCCAAACCTATTCCTTATGCCTTGTTGGGTTCGAGGTAATTTATGTGTTCTTTTTATTGATGGTAAAAGTTGCACAAATGTAATATTTGCTACAATAGTAAAAAGATTGCAACTAGTCACTAGTCCACATCCTCATCCATATAAATTACATTGGCTGAATGAACAAGGTAGTTTGCATGTTACTTAGAAGGCTAAGGTGCCTTTCAGCATAGGAGATAGATACAATGATGAAATTGTTTATGATGTTCTTACTATGTGCGCATCACATATATTATTGGGTAGACCTTAGTTATTTGATAGGAGAGTGCTACATGATGGGTTTAGGAACACTTATGTGTTTCAGCAGGATGGTGAACGGATTGTTTTGACTGCAATGTCACCAACTGAGGTACACGAAGCCTAGGAATAGATCAATAAAACTATCGGAAAAAAGTCTTTATTATTGGGGTGGAAGGAACTGGAATATAACTTAAGTAAAGTGAAACAGCCATAGGAAATTCAGAAGCTTTATCAAAAGAGTTCTGTATGTCTCAAAAGGACTCAAGAGCATTTACGACTTCAGGACAACAAGCATATGCAAACCAAGGTTTTCAATCTAGGTAACTTTTAGAGATTCTCATCTAAAACAAGGGACCCATTAGATTTAAGGGCAAATCTTCAACAGGCCTGAGGAGATGATGGGAATCAAACCAATGCAACAACAAGACCCATTACCCGTGCCAGAGCTAAAGGACTATAGAGCATAACAACAGAGAGTCCTCTTTGATCACATAGATCCCAAAGACATTCACCTAGTGTCTTCATTTACTTTATATAATTGTTTTGCATTTAATCAGGTACACTTGTCAGTATTATAGGAAGACAATCAAACATGCTAGCACTTAGTTTGGAGATGAGTCACAGTCCATGGTGAACTAAAATGAACTAATGGAACTAGCTTTGTGTTTTGTATTTGTTGACTGTGATGGGCATGAAAGGACTAGCCATGTGTCACTATTTTCTTTGTGTTATTTTTCCATATTTAGGGATTAGTATAAATACTTGTAAAGGAGAACAAAAAGGACACTTTTTGGAGATATATTTTGCTGCTTGTTCGTGTGGAAAGAAGGCTTTCTTCTATTCCATAAACACTCTCATCAATTCTAAAATTAGAGACTGTGGCGAGTGAAACTTGAATTATTGTGTGTTACATCAACAATTGCAAGTTGTTTATAATTCTACTAATGCATCATAACTGGTAATAATTTAAGTTATCATTTTTTTTTCTTGTTACATGAAATTAAGGTTCACGTGCCAAATAGGGATCACGCCATTTTGTTGAACAATTGTTCAATTGTATCCTTAATTAACATTATGTAATTGAATTTGGGTTTAGCATATCATTCCTACTCTATTCTACATATTTTACCTTATCTGTCACCTCAACATATGTGAGCAATTGGAAGGATCCCACCTCATGTTGGAGGTTAGGCTCCAAGCCCCCTTCCAAACCTCCTAGCTCAAGATGCTTCATTAGCACATATTGTCTTAAGAAAGAACTTTGTCAAGTGTTTTAACTCTACCTCGTATTTAAGATCTCTCATTTGGCCTTCATTAATCTTCATATTAATAGTAATATTCCACTCCATCATCATTTTAACTATAATCCACACTTAGTTTATCATAAAAGGATCATTCATCTATACTTGCAACTAAAGAAGAGGTTCCCAGATGGGGTATAATGCTCGGTACATGTTACCTAGAAACACATGCACATGATAAACACATACAAAGTTCACATACACTTAAACGCAGATAGAAAAGCAACCATAACTTTATTATCTTTCTTTTAAGCCAATCAATCAACATAGGAGTACTCGTGACTCTACACACTTTAATTATTAGGACTTTTATTAATATATATATATATATATATAATATGATATATTTGAGATACTACAACCACCAGCCTTGACACTACAATGTTGGGAACTACCACTTTTAACCCCAACACCCCTGAGTTATGCTATAATCTACTCAAATATTTCAATGTGCAACTCTACTAAGGATAGTGTCACATAAAATCATTGGGGTGCCCTTAGGGATCTACCATTATTGGCACTTAAGCCAAGCCACGCACAAGCAGCAAGCAAATTATTGGCTAAGTATTATTTAAGTTTGCTTAGATGGTACACTACTAAGCATAACCATTAAACAGGGTAAATATGTATCTAGAGGAACAATTTCAATTTCACCCAAACTACAACTATGAACCCTATCAAAACTTGTCATGTAACAAATAACTAATCTTAATACTAGCCTACAACAATGACTAAGTTCACTAGGTTTATTAAACTAAGAATTAATTGATTATTACCCCCTTTATATTACCTTATTTTAGATAAAACTAGTTTTAAATAAATGAAAAACTAAGTGATAAGGGTTATAAAGTATTAATTATTTATATAAATTAGAATAACCTTTTATTAATTTTCTTATATTTTGTATAAATAGTGTACTTAATTAATCTTTATTTTAATTTAAGAGTCTTTAAATTATAATTTGTGAATTAATAGAAAAATTACTTGAAAGTTGAAGAGAAAATATAATTTCTACAAGATAGAAGTCCAACACATGAATCAACGTCAACGTATTCGACAATGGAAAACAAATCATATCCAAAGTGTGAGTTAAGCTGAGGAAATCCAAGTAGCAACACGACAGCAGACATGCTCGTGCTGGTGGGTGTGTTGGAGATGAATGCTGCACAGAATTGTACACGTGAGGCAACACGCCATTACCGTGAAAAATTCCAGAATTAGCCGAGACAAAGCTAGATTTGCACGCCAGAAAGAATGCCAAAACAAGCAGAAAAACAGTTGGGAAACATGCAAGAAAGCACGAAAAATGCATCCAAGAATGCAAATATATATATATTGGTGAGAACCAGCCGAAACAAAATTCGAGAATCAGCTGGGAAGAGACGCTGGAAGACTCACCAGAAGACGCGTCAAAGCAGACGCTGGAAAATACGCGAGGAAGATTCCATCCAACGTCCAAAGCTCCAAATCTGATATTATATATATATATATATAACGGTAAGAAAGGTAGCAGATAACGATCAAATCAGATGCAAGATTTCATCCAAGATATCGTCCAAGCATTCTACATACATACATATATATATATATATATATAAAGTCGATGCAGAAATGAAGACATTAGATTAGACATTAGAATAGCTATAGTTTTAGTTTTTTTTATTTATTTATTTACCGTAGGAAAAATTAGAATAAGAAAATTAAGATTAGATTTTAATGTTTTTATTTATGCTTTCTTTTATTATTATTACTTTTAGATTTAATATGTTTATATCTTAATTTTTTTTATATTCGAGTATGATGAACTCTAGAATGAACATGCAATTTTTATGATTATTATTCAATGATTTATTTAGTATTCTTATGATTCAATTATGTGTTTTTATTATTTTCAATTTAATATTACTAGCATATTAGTTGAAATTTGATTTCTTATATAAAAGTTGAGAGATTTTATATAAGAATAGATTTAGTATAATTGAAAAGAGTTGCATGTAAACCTAGAGATAGGATGACATAAATCTTCCGAATTATAGTCAAACTTAATAGCAAAATTCATAGATCAAATGTAATGCAATTTTAGGGATTTTAAATTGGAAGATATTCCAATTAATCAACCTAAAATTAGGAATTAGGGAGCTTATGTCATTTTGAAAAAAATACACTTTGTTGCCATGAGAGAGAGAGTTCCTCTTGCTGAAACATCCACTCTTATCAATTTCTAGTAAATTGTAGCAACTTTGGCTTGAATTTCTTGTGAGTAATATCAAGATCTTCTAAGTTGCTTCCTTTTATTACTAATGTGTAATATCTAGTGATAATAGGTTGATTTATCTACTTGTTGTTCACGCCAATTTAAGGTTCATATTGCCAGGCTTACAAACCAATTTTAGAGTTTAGAATTACATTTTATATGTAATTTGATTGGTATTGGAATTCCCTTGTGATTCGTCTAATTTGGTTCACCCCATTGAGATTTGTTCATCCTTGATTCATGCCAATTTTAAGTATAATTGAGCATTTATAGATTGATTAATCATTTAGATTGAGTTCATGTGCTTAGATTCATTTTGAAGCACATCATAATTTGGTATCAAAGCATAGGAATTGAGGAAGGGATTTGCATGATCATCATTTAACAATTAGGGTTCTTGGAGTTAATTTCTTGATTCAAAATTGTTGAAGTGAATTGTTGTAGTGCTTGTTGAGTTTATTTCATTCTTGTTGTTGTTGATTGAAGTAGACGTGGAAAACTTGTGGTAGCTTGCTTTCCTTGAGTTTACCGTGAGTAAGAAGGAGTGATCCTTGGTGATCATTTGGAAAAGTGGAAATTTGAAACAAGAAGAGTGAATTGTGTGTTGGTAATTTTTGGAAATTGATTTGTCACTTGTAAATTCCAAATTTTCTTTGTGGAGATAGGAAAATATTTAAAATTCAAACACCTTCTTTAAGTTTGAAGCAATTCATTGAGTAGCATTGATTGAGTATTATTTGAATTTGAATTTGCCTCTTACCATTTGTAGAGAAGGTTACATTAAGAGTGTTTTTTAATTGTTGTCGTGATTGTATTGTGTGTGTGGCGAATTGGAGTTGTGTTATGAAGGGGTGTTACAACGTGAAGTGTTGTGTGTGTTAAGATGAATTTGTTGCACGTGAAGTGGTGTTGGGGTTTAAAGGAGTTGCATCGTGTTTGTATTGTATGTGTGGCAGTGTGAGAGTGTAGTGAAGAAAGTTGTGAAGTGTTGTGGAGTTATGTTGAGAAGAAGGTGTTGCATGTGGAGCATAAGATTATGTATGTGCCATGATTAGAAAAGGAAATTTAGTGGTAAATTTTGAATTTCAAAACAAGCATTAAAGTGTGGAAGTTATTAAGTATTGGTACTTAAACACTTGCTTAGTTGGATTCAATAACTTACCACTTGGAAGTGTTTAATTATTGCTTCAACTTATTGTTGCCATAATTGAAGTGTAGGGAAGTGTGTGTTGTATTGGTTGCTTGTTACACCATGGGTGTATAAGTGTGTGTGTGTGTTGCCGTGGTGTGTGAAGTTAAATAGAGTTTGTGTTTATTTTGTAGGTGATTTGATTGTTGTGGCAAGTGAAGTGTTATTGTAGTGAAAGGAGTATGCTGCAATTTTTTTTTACTATATTTGTACTTCAACAAATCAAATCCACAACTATGTTGAATGATAGTGTGAATGGGGGCATTAGCAATGAGGCCAATAACCAAGTTAGTGGAGGACAGGGTCATCATATTATAGGTAGGAGAACTTTAGAGGAACAACTTCAGGACCTTACCACTATTGATGCTACACTAGAAACAAGGATTAATAGGATGACGATGCCATAACCACCAGTGGTGAATCCTCAGGCACCACCACCAAGAGTAGCTCCTCAAAATGTTCAAAGGGAAGGAGCAAGAGGGGAGGAAACATGGGAAGGAGAGTGGAAGGAGATCATCATGCCTTTAAGGAGGAGAAGGATGATAACTTTGGGGTCAATCCTTACTCGAATAGGGATTTCAAGCCACCTAAGGGTCTAGAATATGTGAAGCTGCAAGTGCCTTCATTTGATGGTAGGTGTTTAGTAGATGACTATCTGGATTAGAAGGATAAGGTTGAGGGCCTTTTTGAGTGTTATGAGATAGATGATAACACCAGAGTTCGTCTTGCTACTGTTGAGTCCATAGGGTATGCTACCTTGTGGTGGAAGAATTTAGTGATCAGCAGGCAAAGGATAGGGAGGCTAAAATTCACACATGGAGAGACATGAAAAGGGTCCTGAGGAAGAGGTTCATTCCCGAGCACTATAGGCAGGAACTGTTTATTCATCTACAGACATTAAGATAGGGAGGCAAAATAGTGGATGACTATGTCTAGGAGTTTAAAACTTTAATGATCAGATGTAGGTCCATAGAGCCTCCTAAGCAAACCCTAGCACGTTTTGTGTATGGGTTAAAGTATAAGATAGCTTGTGTCATTGAGCTATAGAGGTATAGTACACTTGATGAGGCTATACAATTAGCCTTGAAAGTGGAAAGGCAGAGGCGATTCAACCCATTCCGGGTTACTAGTAACAGGCCTAGTACTACTATTAAGTCCATGGGGGCTGATGGTCAGTTGGGTGGACCAAAGGGAGCAGGCAAGCATGCCAAGGCAGTAGACAGAGTTATCCCTAGCACAGATAAAGAGAAAATTATTTCTAGGAAGGGCAAAGAGGTAGTTAGATCTAGTGTTAGGCAAATAGTACTAGGGTCGACTAGTGGGAAGATGCGCCAGATTAAATGCTTTAAATGCATGGGCTTTTGACATATGGCTACACAGTGTCCCAATAAGAGAGTAATGACAGTTTTGGAGGGCATCTAAGAAGATGATGAAGAAGAAGCTATC
Source organism: Laguncularia racemosa (assembly GCA_037954665.1). Classification (NCBI taxonomy): domain Eukaryota; kingdom Viridiplantae; phylum Streptophyta; class Magnoliopsida; order Myrtales; family Combretaceae; genus Laguncularia; species Laguncularia racemosa. The sequence continues at coordinate 466,664 of JBBMOL010000110.1, read as the reverse complement.
AGGCCTACAAATCTATCCATGGCTTTGTAGGAGTACAATGATGACTAGAACACTAAGACACATGAGGATAAAAAGGGTAAACATTACTTACCTATTAATGTGTTACACAGGGTTTTGACTTTATCTCCAGATGCCGGGGACATACAGAAGGAGAACCTATTCCACACACCTTGCCGGATTCGAGGTAACCTTTTATGATATTCATTGATAGTGGTAGTTACACTAATGTCATATCTGCTACATTAGTAGATAATTTACAACTAGCCACTAGCCCGCATCCTAGCCCTTACAAATTGCATTGGTTGGATGACCGAGGTTGTCTGCATGTTACATAGAGGGCAAAAGGTGCCAATCAGTGTAAGAGAAAAATACAGTGATGAGATTATCTGTAATGTGCTTCCTATGTATGCCTTTCACTTATCGTTGGATAGACCATGGTTGTTTGATAAAAGGGAGTTACATGACAGGTTGAAAAATACTTACATATTTTGAAAGGCTGGTACACGGATAGTCTTGACGCCTATGTCTCCATCTGAGGTGTGCTCTTTCCAAGAACAAATTAGAAATACTACTGGTTTTTCCAAAAGTTTGGCAAACAAGCAAACCAAAACTTTAGGTTTCAGTCCAAGAGATGACCTCTTAGATTTGAGGGCAAATCTTTCAGAGGCCCGAGGAGATGATGGGAATCTACCCTATGGTTCCAGCTGTGGGGGAACTTACTTGGATATATGAGCCCAAACATCCACATATAACCATTTTTATCTAATAATGTTTGATTTTTTGCACTTAGCAAGTACATTGATCGATTTTACAGGATAGCCAAATAACATGTACTAAGGATCAACTTGTGAGACATTCTTATAATTATGTCCAACGGTCTAGAATGTGTCCACTTGACTTGAAGAACTGGCTACTTGGAGACTATCTTTTACACTTGTAATTGTCATTATTGAATTGGCCGATTTTTGTTTATTTTAGTACTTGTACTTTGATTTTAGAACCGACCACTTGATGGCATAAGTTTAATTTTTTGAACATTTTTACCCTAATTGGAACAAGTATAAATACTTGCTAATTAGGGTTTTTAGGGAGCTTATGTCATTTTGAAAAAAAATACACTTTGTTGCCATGAGAGAGAGAGTTCCTCCTACTAAAACATCCACTCTTATCAATTTCTAGTAAATTGTGGTGACTTTGGCTTGGAATTTCTTGTAAGTAATATCAAGATCTTCTAAGTTGCTTCCTTTTATTATTAGTGTGTAATATCTAGTGATAATTGGTTGATTTATCTACTTATTGTTCACGCCAATTTAGGGTTCATATTACTAGGATTACAAACTAATTTTAGAGATTGAAATTGCATTTTATATGTAATTTAATTAGTATTGGAATTTCCTTATGATTCATCTAATTTGGTTCATGCCATTGAGATTTGTTCATCCTTGATTCATGCCAATTTTAAGTATAATTGAGCATTTGTAGATTAATTAATCATTTGGATTGAGTTCATGTGCTTAAATTCATTTTTAAGCACATTAGGTAAGAATTTGGAATTTGTTTATTATTTTGTTCTTGGTGAATTAGGGTTCCACATGAAAGGGATCCATGTTATTTGGGGATTGTCCAATTATTTCATAATTATATTTATGTTTATTGCAATTAAATTGGCATATCATAATTTGGTATCAGAGCATTGGTTGAGAGAAGGGAATTGCAACATGGAAGTGTTGATTTTGAATTGAGGAATTAAGGTTTATGCCGCTTCTTCAATTGTGTGATTATGAATTGAAGCTAGGTTTATTGTATGATTTGTGTGGTAATTCATTGGTCATTGTGAATTGAAATTGAAGAAAAGGCTAATTCAGGGTTATGCCATGGATGATTAGGTATGCTATAATTAATGCTATAATTGTGTGATTGAGGAGTGAATGTGAATTAAGGGCTGTGAATGTCCCATTGAATTGAAATTGAGTAAGGTTAAATTTAGGGTGTATGTGATGTGATGGTTATAGCACATGTGAATTCGATTTGAGAATTCAGTAAAGAGTGATTATTAGGTTATGTTGTAGTGCACGTAAATGTGAATTGAAATTTGAATAAGGAGTCATTGTTTGGTTGTGTTGTAGTCCATGTGGTTATAATTAGAAATTGAACAAGTTTGATAGTAGGTGTGCCATAGAGGCGTCATTGTGAGTTGGAGTAATTTGTTAAAGATTTTAATTCAACAACCATGTCAAATGATAGTGTAAATGGAGGAGTTGGGAATGAAGCTAACAGTAAGGTTGGAAGAGTGGGTCAAAGAAAGCCATGCTACAGGTGGAAGAAGGGACTTAGAAGAACAGTTACAAGAGTTAACCACTATTGGTGCGAATCTGGCTATAAGGGTTGACCAAATAACACTTCCCCAACAACCAATGTCAAATCCACCAGTACCCCCACCTTAGGTAGCTATTAATAATACTCGTAGGGAAGGAGCATTGGGAGGTAATAGGGGAAGGCAAATTGGAGGAAATTACCCCACCCAACCAGAAGGAAGAGATGATAATTTTGAGGATGAATTCTATCCCAATTGTAAGTTTAGACCACCTAAGGGTTTAGAATATGTGAAATTACAAATGCCTTCATTTGCTGGAAGGGGATCTTGATCGGGAGGATTAGGTGGAAGGACTTTTTGAGTTCTATGAGATCAATGACCATACTTAAGTACGATTGGCAACAATTAAGTTTGTAGGGTATGCCTCCTTATAGTAGAAGAACATTATGGCTAATAGGAGGAGAGATGGGGATGCTAAAATACATATTTGGTAGGAGATGAAATGGATTATGAGGAAGAGGTTTATACAAGAGCATTATAGATAGGAGCTATTTATACATCTCCAAACATTGAGATAGGGAGGCAAAACCGTAGATGAATATGTCTAAGATTTTAAAACACTAATGATTCGATGTGGAACAATTGAACCTCCTGAACAGACTATGGTACGATTTGTGTCCAGTCTGAAATATGAGATCGCCTGTGTAGTAGAGCTGCAGTGATATGACACCCTTGATAAGGCCATCTAGTTAGCTTTGAAAGTGGAGAGACAGAAGGGTTCTAACCTTTATAGAGTAGTGAGCAATAGGTATAGATCCTCTATTAAACAATATGGATCAGATAGTAAACATGCTGATAAGGGGGGACATAGTAGGAATATGGAAAAGAATACAATTATTCTAAACATTAGAGGGGAGAAGGAGTTTTCTAGAAAAGGAAAAGCAATTGCTGGGAATGAGAACAAACAAGTAGTAGCCGATTCATCAAGAGGAAAGAATTGCCAGGTCAAATGCTTTAAATGTTTAGGTTTTGGACATATGGCTGCTCAATGTCCAAACTGAAGGGTGATGACTACCATAGAGGTAGAGAGTGAGGATGAAGAAGAAGGGATGCACGAGCCCATAAATTTGTCAACTATATTAAATGAGTATTATGGAGATGCAGATGCTGAGGTACATGAGGAAAAGGGGAATGATCAGTATTTGGCCATCAACGTCTTATACAGGGTGATGACTACCTTTCCTGCTAATGAGGAAGAATAGAGGGAGAACCTATTTCATATTTCCTGTAGGGTCAAAGGTAACATTTGTGCTCTTATCATTAATGGTGGTAGTTGTATTAATGTAGTGGCTGCTTCATTAGTGAATAAATTAAAACTAGTCACTACTCCACATTCTAAACCCTATAAATTGCACTAGTTAAGTGAATAAGGTAGTCTGCATGTCACTCAAAGGGCTAAGGTTTCATTCAGCATAGGGGAGAAGTACCATGATGAGATTATTTATGATATTCTTCCTATGTATGCATCATACATACAGCTTAGCAAGCCTTGGTTATATGATTGGAGAGTGTTATATGATGGGTTTAAGAACACCTATGTGTTCTAGAAGCAGGGTAAGCGCACTATATTGAATCCCATGTCACCTACTGAAGTACAAGAGGCATAGAGAGAAATTAATAAGATTATTAAAAAGAAGACCTTGTTAGTGGGATAACATAAACTAAAGGAAGCAATACGAGAAGAGAAACTAGAGTATCTATTACAAATGAGATATGTGTTAGAAGTGGATGGACAAGAACAGTTATCCCTAGTTGTAAACCATGTAGTAGATGAGTACATAGATATATTCCCTAATGAGTTACTTGAGGGATTACCATCCATGAGAGGCATTGAATATGCCATTGATTTTCAGCCTAGGTTAGTCTTGCCAAATCGACCTACATATCGCATAAATCCTAAAGAAGCTAAAGAATTGAAGCGACAGGTGGATGAGCTAGTATAAAGGGGTTTTGTCATGGAGAGGACTAGTCTTTGTGCTATTCCTGCACTTCTTGTTCCTAAGAAGGATGGTACGTGGAGGATGTGCATTGATAGTAGAGACATCAACAAAATTACCATCAAATACAAGTATCTCATTCCTAGACTGATGATATGTTGAATGAATTGAATGGTGCACAAGTCTTTTCTAAAGTAGATCTTAAAAGCGGATATCACCAAATTAGTATAAGGGGTAGAGATGAGTGGAAGATCGCTTTTAAAATACAATATAGTTTGTATGAGTGGATGGTCATGCCATTTAGGTTAACCAACGCCCCTAGTACTTTTATGAGGCTGATGAATCATGTCATAAAAGAATTTCTAGGAAAATTTATTGTAGTCTATTTTGATGAAATTCTAATTTTCAACAGAAACATGGAAAGCCATGTTTAGCATTTGTAAGCAGTCTTCTCAATCTTGAGGAAATAGCAATTGTACAAAAATCTCAAGAAGTGTTCATTCTACCAATCTGAGGTAACATTTCTTGGCTTTGTTGTGACTGATTCTAGTGTAAGGGTAGATGAAGAAAAAGTGAGAGCTATCATAGAGTAGCCAACACCACAATCTACAGTTGAGGTAAAGAGTTTCCATGATTTAACTTCTTTCTATAAGAGATTTGTTAGGAACTTTAGTAGCATTGTCAGTCCATTAATTGAATTGACTAAAAAGAATGTTCCTTTTGTCTGGGGAAACCAGGCTCAGAAGAATTTTGAGGAAGTGAAAATGAAGCTAACTAGTGCTCCAGTATTAGCATTACCAGATTTTGACAAAACTTTTGAACTAGAGTGTGATGCCTCTAGGGTAAGAATTGGTGCTGCGTTGATGAAGGAAAGGAGGCCCATTGCATATTTTAGTGAGAAACTAAGTGGTGTACCTCTAAACTACTTAATATATGATAAGGAGCTCTATTCCTTAGTGAGGGCATTGATGACATGGAAGCACAACCTTCTTCCTAAGGAGTTTGTTATTTATACAGATCATGAGTCATTGAAACACTTCAAAGGCCAATAACATTTGTCAAAACACTAAGCCAAATGGGTGGAATTCCTAGAAAGCTTCGCTTAAGTGATTAAGTACAAGAAAGGGAGCATAAATATTGTAGCTGATGCCTTATCACACAGTTATGTACTTATCAGTTCTCTATAATCAAAGTTACTTGGATTTGAATTAATGAAGAAACAGTATGTTCATGATGAGCACTTGAAATTGATTGTTGAGTGATGTTCTGGAGGAAACATGGTAGATGAGTATTATATGATAGATGGTTTTTTGCATAGAGCAACAATGGTTGGCAAGAATCTTACTAATTAGGACTTGTATCTTCCTATTGTTGAGTTTGCTTCAACTCATAGTTCAACAAGTAAGTTTCCCTTTAAAGTCGTGTATGGCTATAATCTTACCCTTCCATTGGATTTAATAGCTAATTTAGCAACAAAGTAGGAAAGTTTGATTGGAGTAAAGCGTGCAAAGGAGATTCAAAAGCTTCATCAAAAGGCTTCTGAGCATCTTAAGAAAACTCAAGAGTAGTAGAAACTTCAGGGCAACAAAAACAAAAAAACTAAGGTTTACAATCTAGGTGATTTAGTTTGGATTCATCTCAGTGAGGAAAGGTTTCCTCACAAGAAATCATAAAAACTTTCACTTATAGTAGATAGACCATTCAAAATTCTGAAGCGCATCAACAACAATGCTTACAGGGTAGAGTTACCAGGAGAATACAGCATCTCTACTACATTCAATGTTGTAGATCTATCACCTTACCTATCAAAAGATGTTCATGAAGACCCATTAGATTTGAGGGCAAATCTTCCATAGGCCCAAGGAGATGATGGGAATCAAGCCATTTCTACAAAAAGACCTATTACCTGAGCAAGAGCCAAAGGACTGCAGAGCCTTACATTAAGAGTCCTTTATGACTAAATGGAACCCAAAGACACTCACATAGTGTCTTCATTCATTTTATATGATTGTTTTATATTTAATCAAGTACAATTATCAGTACTACAGGATGGCAACCAAACTAATTAGCATATGGATTAGAGAAGGGTTCACTGTCCATTTTTTGAATTGAAATGAACTATAGGGAGCCACCATGTATTGTGTTATTTCCTTTATTTTCTTATGTTTGCTTTTCCATAATTAAAGACTACTATAAATACTTGTAAAATGGATGAAAAAAGGTACTTCATTTTCGATCAAGACATATACACGTGAATTGAGGGTTTCCTCTCTTTTCCATACACTCTTATCAATCTTGTGAGATTGTGGAGAGTCAAGAACTTGGATTGTTTTATGTAAAATCAACAATTACAAGTTGGTTCCTCATTCTACTAATGTGTAATATCTAGTAAGAATTTGGAATTTGTTTGTTATTTTGTTCTTGGTGAATTAGGATTCCACGTGAAAGGGATCCATCCTATTTAGGGATTGTCCAATTATTTCATAATTATATTTGTGTTGATTGCAATTGAATTGGCATATCAGTTCATCATACCTGAGCACTAGGAAAAGTTTAAGCTAGCAACATGTTAAATCTAAAAGCAGAAATATAAAAAGAATGTATAAGAAAAACTATTAAAACTAAAAACTAAAAATCTATTAATCTATTCTAATACCCTATTCTAATCTCTATTCAAATCTATTTTCTAATCTATCTCCCCTATCTAATCTCTCTTTCTCGTCTTTATATAGACGTCAAACTCAGCACAATCGCACCTTGGGCATAATATGGGTGTGTTATCTCCCATGTTCAATTCCATCTGCATTTTACTCTCGACATGCCCACTAGCATGGGCATGTTTGTTCCCGTGTCGCCCTTACATGCTTGGTTAACATAGTTCCTTTTGCATGCTACTTTCTTCTATTTTGCATAGTTGGACACAACTGCTTTATAGCTTAGACATGGTTATGCTCCTCCATTATGTTAGGCTTCCAATCTTGTAAACTTGATTTTTTTTTTCTTCAACTTCATTTAATTCTTCTATTAAATCATAGTGTGTATTTTATGACTCTAAAATCAAAATAACATGTAATTAAGTACAATATGCATACAAATGTAAAAGAATTAAATAAAAGGTTATTATCATTATTATAGATAATAAGTACTTTATAACCTTTATCAAATTCCCCTACACTTGAGTTTTTGCTTATTCTCAAGCAAAAATAAACCTTTAAAGATCAAGGACAAATTTCTTAAATAGTACTTAAACAGATTACAATCATGATAAAGTTATTTATACTTAATATCCTTTTTACTTAATCATATTTAGTATACTGTAAATACTAATATTAGAGTTCAATAGTTAATCTACGCAATATCAAAACTTATCATACCATTTAAATAAAAATTCACAAACCCAAAACTATAATAAATATTATTAAATCAAGAATAAAGTTTTCAAAATTTTGTCCACTTAATTAAGGTATATACTTCTCCTTTTTCATCCCCTTAAATACTATGATGTCCAACAAAAGCCTTTCTCTATCTATCCCTTCAAAGTCCTTCCTTAAATTTATTTTATAATTACTAGAAGAGTTTTTTTTTTTATTTTTGTTTACAAAAGTATAGAGTAATTTCATTGGTTAATAAGTCCCGAACCAAACAATCTTAGGCTACTAGGTTTTAAGATACCCTTTTAGGCCTCCATTAACTCCATTACTTATTTCAATTAGTTTAGTTTCATGAAACTTTTGTCTTGACCCATATAGAGAGCTTTAGGCTGATGATTCCGAGTTCGTTACTCAATTCAATAAGTGTTATCCCCTTAAAAAACACCCCATAGGTTTAATTACTCAAGTCAATAAGGCCCATTACAAACCTTATTTATTTTATTTCCCTAGTTTTACATTATAGGAAAATTTCTCAAAAGATAAATTTTGTTAGTTCAATAATTCAAGATCATAGTACTCATAAGGACTTCTAATAGATGGGTATATATCAAAATAAGTTTAAAAATTAGAATTCCTAATCCTTGATTAGTACTATCCTTCCAATCTATAGTTTCTAAATTTTAAGTCTAAATAACATATAACTTTGATTTACAATGATTTCACAATTTAACTCTAATCAAGTATTCTAAGTTCACTAATGAAAAGGTAAAAATCATATCAAAGGACAAAAATTTTCAATAATCCACCAAATTATGAATTTAATTTATTTAATACTAGTGATGTTGAAAAAATTTAAGCTTGTTATATTATGTTACTCCCTCCCCTCCCCTCCCCTCCCCCCCCCAAACACACACACACTTAAAATGGTACATTGTCCTCAATGTGCAAGATAGAATAGTAAAATAACTAACGGGGAAAAATAACAGAATACTTCCCTAGTAAGGTTAGATGAAACTTGAAGTGTAATTCTTAGCATTCTTGAAAGAGAAAGTTCCTAGCATAGTTGATGAGCACAGGCATATAGACTACCGTGTATTTTTCTTCTTTATTTCTCTTATTATACAATTAGACTTCATGGTACAAAGATTAAGTGAATTTTTTTTTTTTAAATAACTAGGTATAACTAACTAAAAAAAATTATATTTTATTAAACTAAATTAGTACTTAGGTTACCTCTCAAAAAGCACTATTATTTAACATCATTGGATCGACAAGTGTTACCTTCTTTGCTTAGTCAAGGGGGATGGCAATTAAATTTCCAATGTTCAAGTTTCTTGAATTTTCTTAGACCTTATTGATTGTTGCGAATGGGATATTGTTGTATTATGTCTTCATGAATGTCATCCTACACATAAGTATAATCAATCAAGTTAGATGTATCCACGAAATAGCACGTATTGTCACTCTTTGGAGGGTGTAAGATTATGCCAGGCATTTTGAAAGTTTTTTCTTCATCTCCAATTTTCAAAATTAAAGTGTGATTACCTACATCTATAATTGCCTTAGCAGTAGCTAGGAAAGGGCATCCTAAAATTAGTGGTGCCTTGTTATCCTCATATGTATACAAAATCCACTGGAAAGATGAATGTTCCTACTTTAACCAACATATCTTCAATGATACCTATAGGGTACTTAATGGACTTATCAACTAATTGAATGCCTATATGTGTTAGTTTAGGTTTCCAATCCTAACTTTTTAAATATATGATATGGCATCTAATTTATACTTGCACCTAAGTTAGCTAGAGCTTTGTTTATGGATAAATTACCAATCAAACAAGATAGTGTAAACTCCTTAGATCTTTTAATTTCTTTAGTAACATATTTTGAAAGATGGTAGAGCATTCCTCATTTTGGGTGGCTATTAAGACTCCTTCTAAGTTCTTCTTGTTGGAGAGTAGGTCCTTCAAAAACCTTGCATACTTAGGCATCTACGATAAAGCCTCAACCGAAGGTAAATTTATATGAAGTTGCTTGAAAAGTTCAAAAAACTTAATATGTTGTTCTTCTGAGTGTTCTTTGTTAAGTCGAGCTAGGTACGAAATTTTTGGAACATATTATCTGACCTTTGAGGGCTACTCCTTCCCCTTTGGCTTTTTACCTTCCCCTTTAGTTTGCACTTCACTTTCATTCAATAGGAAGATTGCCTTAATTTTTTCCCTAGGATTGGATTCTATGTTTCTCGACAAAGTTCCCTAGGGTCTTTCTAAAATCATCTTTGCAATCTGTATAACTTGATTTTCAAGATTCCAGATTGAAGCTTCATGATTCCCTAACAATGCTTTTGTAACTTAGAAGTGTGTTTCCATGGTTTAGATAAACTTTGTTATCAAGTCTTTCAACTTTGGCTTATATTTCGATTAGTGATGTGTTTGTTGGAATCTAGATAGACCGTTCTTTTGTTAATTTCCCTAAGAAAAATAGGGATGATTTCTCCAACTTGAATTATAAGTGTTATTGTAAGAATGTTTTTTTTGCCTATTCAAGAGTCCTACAAAATTAGCATGTTCATTAAAATTAGAAACAAACTCCAACTAACTTGGTTGTTATGCCTTAGATATTCTACCCATCTTCTTGTTTAATGCTTTCGACCTATACTGCAAAAGTAGTAATAGCATCTACATTATATTCTCCTACTACTCTTAGTTATCTAGTTTTTGTTGCATTCCACTAGTAGTTGTTCATGGCCATATTTTCTATTAAGTTATGGGCCTCTTTAAGAGTTTTGTTATTTAAAGTCCCTCTAGTAGCTACATCTACCATCTGCCAATAGTCTAATCCAGTCCTCCATGGAAAGTCTAACTTTGCATCCACAATGGAAGACCGTGATGTGGGCATCTCTTCAACAGATCTTTATATCTCTCCTATGTATCATATAACGTCTCAGACTCTATTTGAGCATAAGAAGAGATAACGTTCTATAATTTTTCCATCTTTGCTAGTGGAAAGTAGTTAGCTTGGAATTTTTCTACCATCTATTCTCATATAGTAGTCAAACCCCTAAGAAGAGAATTTAACCATTATTTAGATCTATTTCGTAAGGAAAAAGGGAAAAGTCATAACCTGATGGCAACATCTGTGGCCCCATTAGTTTTAAAGGTGTTACAAATTTCTAGAAAGTTGGCAATGTGTGCATTTGGATCTTCATCCTACAACTAACCCATCAAATTGAATAAATTGTTGAACCATCTGAATAATGTTTGGTTTAATTTCAAAGTTGTTAGCTACAATTGCAAGCCTAACAACACTTAAATTAACTCCAATAAGTGATGGTTTTGCATAGTCAAACATTATTCTCTCATCTTGCTCGTTAACTATGTTGATTGATTGGTTATTGTTCGAGTCCTGAACCAAAACCTAATATCTTTGACTTACTCTATGGCATCCCCTAGGCATAAACAATAGAAGAAAAATAGAAACTATGGAAAATAAATACTAATGAAAAGTAAGCAATAAAAGAAATAATGATTAAATTAACAAGATATAGGTGTTTCTAATATCCTAATCCCTAGTAACAGTGTAAAAAACTTGTTATCGATTTATTGTACTACCTTAGACCTATAAGTATGTGCACCTATCAATTCTATAGTATAGTGGATATAGATATCGAGTATTGATCCCACAAGGATTATGATTACTAGTAATTACCCTTTTTCTTATTATCTAATTTGCAAAATTAAGTGAGTAAACAAAATCAACAACTAATAAACTGAAGAAAACAATAATCATTAAAAGTATACCCAAATATTGAATCCCCTTAGAATTACTAATCTAATTAACTAATTTTTATTCAATTTCCTTATTGCATTCTTTGACCAAGGGAATTCCTAAATTGAACTAATAACTCTCTCAAGTATAATAATTCGTAATTCTAGGTTGATTAATCGGAATCCCTTCCTAATTAAAACCCCAAAAATTGCATTACATTCAATCTATAAAATATGTTATTAGGTTTGACCATAATCTAGAAGATTTACATCGTTCTATCTCAAGATTACATGCAACTCATTTCAATTATGCTAGATCTGTTCTAATATAGAATCTCTTGATCTATATATAAGAAATCAAATTTCAACTAACATGCCAGTAATATTAAATTGAAAGTAATGAAGAACACATAATTAGATCACAAGAATGATAAATAAATTAGAAAATTCTCAAATTCATTCTAAGGTTTATCATACTCGAGTACTAAGAAAAGTTTAAACTAGCAACATGTTAAATCTAAAAGCAAAAATATAGAAAGACTGTATAAGAAAAAGCATTAAGATTAAAAACTAAAAATCTATTAATCTATTCTAATACCCTATTCTAATCTCTATTTGAATCTATATTCTAATCTATCTCCCTCATCTAATCTCTATTTCTCATCTTTATATAGACATCAGACTCAACACGGCTGCACCTTAGGTGCAACATGAGTGTGCCATCTCCCATGTTCATTTTTGTCTAAATTTTACTCTTAATACACCCACCAGCATGGGTGTGTTCTCGTGTCACCTTAGCACACCTGGTTACCATGGTTCCTTTCATATGCTACTTTGTTCTATTTTGCATGGTTGGGCACAACTACATTGTGGCTTAGACATGGTTGTGCCCCTCTACTGTGTCAGGTTTCCAATCTTGTAAATTTGATTTTTTTTTCTTCAACTTTCATATAATTATTCCATTAAATCATAAAGTGTATTTTAAGGCTCTAAAATCAAAATAAAGAGTGATTAAGTGCAATATTCGTACAAAATGTAAAAGAATTAAATAAAATGTTATTATAATTGTTATAGATAATAAGTACTTTATAACCCTTATCAACAACTCTCATTTTCTCTCTCTTTCATTCAATCTCTCTCATAACCCTCTCATCTCTTCATATCTCTCTCTTATCTCAACCTTATTCCCTCTCCCTTTTCATCTTGCTCAATTTCTCTTATTTTCCTTTCAATTAAACTCACACGTTACACTTACATCTTCAAGAAGAGGAAAACAAGCTCAAATCATGACTATTAGATTAAATTCAAGTAAGAAATGAATTTAGATTAAGTTGAATTTTGATTTATGAGCTGAAAAGGTCTATTATCAAGTTAATTGTGGATTTATGTAAGGAATTGAATCAAGAATATGTAGAATCAAGTTGTGGAGCTTCATTAGTCAAATTGTGATATACATAGTTGGTAAGAGTTTGAATTTGAGTTTAAAATTTAGATGTGTTATTTGAATTCTTTCAATATGTAGTTTAATGTATTGATTTAGGCATTTAATTGTTATTTTTGTAAGGTAGAAGTTCCATTAGAGTATTGAGGTTTAAGTAAGAAAGGTAATGGTATTTGAGACTAAGATATGTTGTAGAGTATCAATTGATCTATAAGTTTTATAGAGATGTTAATAGGTAATTTTGGGTTTATGAAGATGAATTTAGTGTTGAGAGTTAAATCTAGAAGTTCAAGAAGTATTAGAAAGTTTTAAGAGCTAAGGAGTATGGTATGCAAGCACTAAATCTCTTGTTTAATTTGAAGTTTAGAGTGTTATTAATGGATAATTGAAGTGGAAATGGGTATAGGCATGCATATGTATAGCATGTGATATATATGAATATGAGGAATATTTAATTTGATGAATTATGATGATTTGGTGTTAAATGAACAATTAGTTGATGTTGTAATGAATGTAGATAAGTGTTTGGAGTTTTAAGTTAAATATAGGAATGCCATACTTGCTATAGAGTTTAATGTGGATTTAGGTGTGTTCTTAATTAATTTTGGTGAATTGATTATACAAATAGTTAATGGATATTTTGTTAAGATGTTTAGTTAATTAGAATGTATTACTAAAGAAAAATTTGTGAAACGAATCTAATCTTGATGTGACCGAATTAAATGATGTTAAATGGGTATTTAAAACTTTAAAAGATGGTGTTTGATGCTTTGGGATGAGTGATAATTGATAGGAATTGAATTGGAAATGATAATTAAAAGTATGGTATTGGAATAGTGATGATTAAAGAAAAACTGAGCGTAAGTGGGTACGTTGGAGAGTTTAATTCGTTTGTTATAGTAATCTAGAATATTGATTTGTTAATATGATGTTAAAATGAAGCTAAAGTATTAATTAGACAATGGGATGAAGTTTATGAAATTTTGGTTTTAGTTTGAAATGATTTAGAGTTGAAAGAAGTGAGTTATAATATTTTGAAGTTGAAATTCGCAACTAGAAAGTTACAGTATTTTTAGAATGTTTAAGCCACTTGAAATTTGGAAAGCTTTGAAGAAATTAATAGAGGAATGAGTTAGGAATCAAATGACTTTGGTTTGACTTGATTTGGAGTTATAATGAGAAAGATACACATGATTTTGTGGGTTTATCTAGAATTTCTACATAAACCTACTAGTGTAAATAGGTTTATACTTAGTTGAGTACTAAGTCAATATCCATGGGTCCAAATTGTAATTAAGTATAATTAAATTGATAAATTCTATTAATCACATTAAGTAAATTTTAATACTAACCAATAACTATATTCTTAATCGAATATTATCTTATAATCGAGTTGGAGGATTAACTAATAAAAAATCTTCTAGCTTTATCCTTCTAGGCATAGGATCATTGAGTGTTGCATGCTAGATTTAGAATACCTAAAATGAATTTGGCCTAAATATCTATAATGCTATCTATACATAGTCATCCAATTTAGAGTGTAACATCCTTGGATTGGGTCATGAGTTGTGGTTCAAAATGCCGAGATGATATAATAGTTAGATACCTTGGCCATAAAGGTAGTGCGGCGAATAATTAATAAGGTTAGTACTCACACAAAGCAGCTATATAAATGGAGGGATGTTAACCAAATGCTAAGGTTGTCAAACTTGTGATTCTACCTAAAATCACTACAATTAGAATATAGAATCAAAACATAAAAACGTAAATTTTTACTACCTATACAAAATAACTTAAAAAAATTGTAGATATATTTACTATAGCCATAAAAACCATGAAATATAAGATGGAAATAGATAAATTCAATGTAAATTTTAGTCACAACTCATAATAAAAATTATATACTCGTAATAAAAATAAATTAGTATAATTTATTATACTGATGCATAAAACCATAATATGAATAATAGTGCTAATATAAAAATGCATTATGATATAAACTATAATAATAAAATAAAAAAACTAAAAAAGAAAAAACTGTCAACTCCTTTTTCATCATTAAAAGTAAAAGCTTTCATCTCTCTTTAATATAACCACCTTCACTACCATCTTTATCATCAATGCCAACACCATCTTCATTGCTACTATCACTGATATACTTGTATTTTAATTTCAAGTCTTTGAAAGAACAAAAAATATTCATATTTTGTAAAAGCTAAGTTGTATCTTCCTATTTTCAACTCATTTGACTTTAATAAGTAGAATTATTAGACTTGGCTAGAAACATAAGATTCTACCAATTTTACACATAAACACATAATTCTATTATAAGTTTATATAAAAATAAATTTATACTCAAGTGAACTCAAAAGGCAACATAAAATCATATAAATAGAACCATGGTTTTGACAACTATGTTGGATGCTATATATATGATGGATATATATAAGGTGGTTGGACAAATTATGATACACCTAGAAGCTTAGTATCAATAGAGTATCATGGGACAATAACATAAATGGAGAACACAAATGGGAGTTTAGCTAAATTCATGAATTATTAGCAAGATATGATGCAACCACAAGCACAACATGACCTAAGATCCTTACTTAATATAGTGCCCAAGTAACAACATTTAGGTGCACTCACCACAATCTATGCCAAAGGGATTGATAAGAGTAAAGAAAAACTCAAGAGCTTAAGAACTTAAGAGAAGGTTGGAGAAAGGTTAATTCTATATTATATAATGTTGTGATAATAATTGAGCATGCATCTTCAAGGGACTATTTATAGTAAGTCCTAGAGTTACACACCAAAACAGGAAAATTCCTTTAATTACATAAGAAAAACACACTCCTAGTATAAAAAAAAAATGAGTAAAAGGGTAAAGAGAAAAAAAGGAATATTTCTAAGGGTACTTACAACTGTTAGGTGTTAGTGATGGATGTCATTACAATACTAAATGCAACCTTAGCAAAAAAAACAAACAATTCTGAGTGTTCATCTGAGTTGATATGAGTGGCTCTTTCATTAAATAGGTTGGGTAGTCACTTAGTTGGCATCAGAAGAGTTAGTGAGTGGTTATACAGGTTGATCTAAGCTGTTTGAGCTCCAAGGTTTTATTGACTAGGATCTTCAAAAGTGGCTTAGTGGTGCTTCGTCGGCTTAGAAGGAGATGAACATCTAGCAACAACTTGGTAGATGATGGAAGTGAAAACCTTAAAAGTAGGTAGCCTTATCCTCAGCGAGCCAGCTAGAGAGTATCCAACACATTAAGTTCTAAAGTGCACACACTTTAGCACGAGTGATAGGACTAGTGGTCAAATTCCTATTAGATTGTGACTGTAGTAGCGAGTATAGTGCTTAAAGAGAACACCCAGATGAGACTACTTTATATCAATTCACAGTTTCAATATTACATATGGTTTCAATCATAATAGTTGAGTATACCATAATAGTCCCCTAACACATATCAAGTAGGCTTAAACCCCTTTCAACCCCTTAGAGTATTTAGAGTCATGATGACGTGAACCTAGCCAACCCGTGACGAAACTTGGCACTCAATTCACTAACCTTACAACCTAGGATATCTTAAGAACAATGGACACCGCGATCCTTTATCTATAAACGAGACAAGAACCTTGGTATACATGATAACACCATAATCAATTATGGAATGATCAATTGATACATTAAGGGATGAATGCCACGAATTCAAGAATCTGATAAGTTCGACAATTCTTCAAAGAATCAAAGAGAAATCTCTCTAAATTGATGAGTAAAATATTGTTCAAAAGATCTCTACAAATGAAGGTGTGGCGACTATTTATAGTCTCACAACAAATGTACACAAAACGTCATAAAAACCTTACTTGTGAATAAGGAAAACAATATATGCCAACGACCTAAATTGGACACAAGCCAGCCTATAATTTCTATCTAAGTCGGCACTCAAAGTCGGGGGCTTAAATTACACTTTGAACCGGTGTATATGAAGTAAGCTGACCACTTAGGTCGGCAACTTTCAAGTCGGCTTTCCCTTACATTTCTACACTAGCCATTTTAGGCCGATAACCTTCTTTCAAAGCCGGCCACTTAAGCTAGCAATCTTTAGCACTTTTGAAGCTGTTGGCCTTTGGTTCTATCCCCAACTTCCGTCCTCGTAATCCACACTTCGAATATGCCCATACTCTATGTTCCCAACTCCTTATCTTATCCTTAATCATCCTTAGACCAATCCTCCTAATGTGAACTTTATCATTTCCCTCCTCTTGAAAAGGGTTTGTCCTCAAATCATCACCTGCATTAAACCAACTCAAATGAGTAATATTAAAATTAGCACTAGTTGGATACGTAGTTGGCATTTCCAATCTATATATGCAATCATTGTGATGTGCTTCAATTGATGGATTGCAATTATATAATGTCAATTAAAAAATCAATCAAACAAGTCTACAAATAGCATAAACCCCTAATCCTTATGAACCCAAAGTTGTCATGAAACCAAGCAAATTATAATGCTCTGATACCAAAAAGATGATGTGCCTACAATTTGATTGCAAGGACACCAAAATAATTCCACAAGATGCGTGACACCAATGATGGGTGTCGAATCCAACAAAAATAAAACCTACTCCTAGACAATTATATGATTTGCATATAGTGGTGAGTAGGGTCGAATCCACAGGGATTGGTAAAGATATTTCTATTCAAAGAGAACAATAAGAAAAAGGAAAATGGGGGGTTTTGTTTGTGAATCAAATAAAGTAAAACAAGGTAAGAAAATCAGATATTGGTCAAAGCCTAACCAAAGGAATCAAGATGGTTTAATTCTAGGAATTGATCATCGATGCAAATGTTCTCTATTCTTGTTCCTAGATAAATTGGTTATGGTTATTAACAAGCTCTAACAACCTATCTCTCCTTACTTCCTCGATAACCTCCGACAAACGCTTTGAATTATTTCTCTTATTGATTAAACAACCCTTAGACAAGCGCTTAGGATTTAATCTATCAATAGCATTAAGATCTAGAGAGACTACCAATTCATGCCAGTAGATTATAAGATAACCTATTTAAACATGATCACACACCTCCATAACATGAATTCGATTATCTCTTTTATAACCAAACATGTTATTGCGTCACTAAGACTAGAACAATCAAACAATTACGGATTTGACGTGCTAGTTGACAATATATTAACTTGCTAATTGAGTAGAAGAGCTCTATTCATACCAATCAACAAAGATAATAATGACAAAACGATTAGAAGATATATGAATACCCGAAAGCAAAGAATAGAATAAATACAAGTCAATTAGACCTCACAATTCGTGGAGAATTAAACATCTATGACCCTTTGGCTAGAAAAGTAGCTTAGGTACACATGTTCATCAATAAAACGAAAATAAAAGATAGAAACATAATGAACCCGGTTGCTTGCTCTGCCTCCAAGATGATCCAAGGTTCTTCAAGATCCAAAGATTCAAAAGTTGTCCTAACCCTCTAGGGTTGGCTCTATTTATACTATTAGATGGATAGCATGTGATCTTTTGCTAGCAAGATACGAAAATATCTTTCCCTTTTCAAGTAGATTTCGAGAAGTGAAGATACGTCTGCCTGGCATGCCCCACCACACGGCCGTGGGTTAAGCCGTGCCATCCTCTGTGCATATTCTTCAAGTCTTCAACCGCGCCCAGTGTGAACCACGGTTAAACACACGGCTAGATTTCAAGCCGTGTCTTCCTCTGGTTGATGTTCCACACTTTCTTCTCCTTGGCACATCTATCTTCCACCACGGCTTCAAGCACGGTTTATCCCACGGGTTCCACCACGGCCGTGCCTTAAGCCGTGTCTCTCTCTGTTCAAAGTCCTCATTTTTGCCTTCTTGTCTAGTGTGTAACACGGTTTGAAAATTGGCCGTGCCTCAAACCGTGCTTCCTCCGGTGGTGTAATTTCTTGTCTTGATCCAAGTTGTAGATGACTTCTCTAAAATACTTGAATTAGCATCCTTGACTCCATTTAACCTGATTTATCACGATGATAGAATTAAAGTACCATTCCCTTATGATTTCTATAAAATCAATAATAATTTAACACAATTTATACTATAAAGATTGAGTATAAAATGGCTCTATCAAATTCCCCCACACTTAAACTCTTGCTTGTCCTCAAGCAATTGCATCAAATCAATTGAGAAATCTATCATAGATTATATAAACTTTCTTTTCATCATTCCAAGCATCTTATTCATTTGTAATTCATGACTTATAGTTTTAATGTCTACTACTTCAACCAAACTGGTTTCCTGTGATCAAATTACTATGGACAAAATTCAATAGCTAATCTAAACAAAACAAAATTTAATCCTCATGTTTAGCAAAAGAATTTTTATTCCAAAATTAAATACTTAATCCACTAAGGAAAAACACCCAATTAAACTTCATTGACATTAGCAAACATATAATCCTTGCAACATAAAGTAAAAGCATATAGTATAAGCTCTTTGCTAGATATTCTCCCTTTTATACATCTTTGTTTTATTCAATGAATGTTCACATTCATGTTCTTTTGATTTATTCAAGCATCTATTTTGACGGGTTTTTGCCCGCTTCTTTTCATGAACTTTTGCCTTTTCGCCCTTATCGTTATAGTGAGTTCATTGAGTCGGCAACATCCCGAGCTCATCACTCAAGTGACCGGGTTTTAAGATACCCCTACGGACTCTTCCTCACTCTAACATTCAAGTTTGAATACTCTTAACTCAATTAGTTGAATCATTGGAGTAATGGCTATGCTTGATTTTTTTTTTTTTCACTAAGTGTTATGATTGCTTTACAAACAACTTCAAAGAGTATACAGTAGCTAATATAACCTTGAAGTAAACTTGTTTATTTTTCACTTAGGGACTCGACTTACTCTTAGACTTCCAATTCTAAAGCTAAATACAAAGTAAATTTGTTTCTTAAAGATTTCACTACTTAATTTTAACCATGTATTCTAATCACAGCAGTGGTTGAGTAAAGCATTTGAACAAGTCAATTTCACATTTTGTAGATGCTTATTACAACATTTAGTACAATCTCTAGATTTCATGATAATTTTGAAAAAATGTTGCTTAAAATTGCTTAAGGACAAACATTCAGAGTGTAAGTTAGTTCTCTATTCTCTATATTTTATTATCCTCTCCCCCACACTTAGCTTGAGCAGTGTCCTCACTGTTCCTAATTTAGCACAATTGAAGAGGAATTAACAACATAAAGGATATTAGAGAATAAGAGAAAGGAAATATTGGTACTTCCCTGGTATTGGAGTGCTCCCTTTAAGCTCTGGAAAGTGTCATCTAATGATATGTATCCTTGCTGCAGCCGATCCAAAGAGTTCAAAACTACACTAAAATCAAAACAAACTAAACTAAAACAAAACAAAACTAAAACAAACCAAAACTAATGCAAAACAAAACTTTTTTTTTTTTTTTTACATGGGTTGCCTCCCATGAAGCGCCTTTCTTTAACGTCTTTGGCTAGACGTTCCTGGCTAAATATTCGGATAAGGATTTGGATTCCAGCCTTGGTGCCTGTGGTAATGGGTTAATAACATCCGCAACAAAAACAGGAGATGGGTTAATAGCATCCGTAATAAAAACAGGAGAGATATCGTTAGGATGTTTCATGGCATCATAAATGTTAAATTTAATCACTTCACCATCAAATTCCATAGTGAGGGTGCCATCATTTACATCGATTTTCGTTTTAGAAGTCTTAAGGAATGGTCGCCCTAATAATATCAGTGATGAAGTATGAGAATCACTATCGTCTATGTCAAGCACATAAAAATCAGCAGGAAAAACCAACCCATTGACTTGAACTAAAACATCCTCTAGAACTCCCTCAGGATAAACATTGGACCTATCAGCAAGTTGAACAATAATACCCGTTTCCTTGAAAGGACCAACATTTAAACGTTGATAAACAAACAATGGCATGACATTGATAGAAGCTCCTAGATCACACATGGCTTTAGCGATTCCAAGATTACCTATTTTGCAAGGGATAGTAAACATACCTGGATCCTCGCATTTAGGAGGGAGCTTCTTCTGAATAATGGCGGAAACATTTTCACTCACACTTAACTTTTCATTGCCTTTCAGCTTCCTTTTGTTAGTGCACAAGTCCTTGAGGAATCTAGCATAGCGCGGTATTTGCTTAATTGCATCAAGTAAAGGAATATTTACCTCGACTTTACAAAACGTTTCCAGAATCTCTTTTTCTTCCGCTTCCTTCTTGGATTTCGCTAATCTGGAGGGGAAAGGAGGTGGTATCAATGTGACCTTCGATGGCTCATCTAGAGACTTGCTAATCTGGTCGCCCTGCTGGCTCGGAGTCGAAGTCTCTTTCTTGGTCTCTTCCTCAAGATTAGACGGATGTCCTTTCTTATTTGATCCCTGCAATTCTGTTCCACTTCTCAAGGTAATTGCATTAACGCTTTGCTTCGGGTTTGTAATAGTTTGAGAAGGTAACTTACCTTGAGTTTCTAACCTGTTTACGACTGAAGCAAGTTGGCTTACCTGATTCTCCAAGTTTTGAATGCTTTGCTTTGTTTCCTCCTGAAATTGTTTGGTATTCACAGCTAGAGACTTAACAATATCCTCAAGGGGCATACCTGAAGTGGAAGGAGCTTGGGGTACGTGGTGTGATGGCTTTGGCTGGAATTGTTGGACATGTTGAGGGTTATTGCCATATCGGAAGTTAGGATGATCCCTCCATCCAGGATTGTAAGTATTCGAATAGGGGTCATACTTCCTTTGTGGTTATCCTGGAAATCCGCCTACAGCATTGGCGTGTTCATGATTGTCATCTTGCAATGTGGGGCACATGTCGGTCGGATGATTAGGAGCAGCGCAAATTCCACAAGCCTTCACCTGCTGCGTTTTTCCAAGAGCTAGCTGCTGCACAAGGGAGGTAAGATTAGAAATTTGATGTTCAAGGTTAGACACACTTACCTCATTTACCTTCCTTGAAGACGTATCGTGCCTATACCCAAATTGTTGTGAATTAGCAGCCATAATGGAGATCAATTCCCTAGCTTGACCAGGAGTTTTGTTTACTATGGCGCCTTCACTTGCAGCATCCATCATCTTTCTTTCCATCGGAAGTAGGCCTTCATAGAGATATTGGATGAGGAGTTGTTCGGATATCCCATGTTGTGGGCAGCTTGCACACAATTGCTTGAACCTCTCCCAATACTCATGAAGAGTCTCGGTGTCCCTTTGTTTTATACCACAAATTTCTCTTCTTATACCAGCGGCTCTGGATGCGGGGAAGAATTTGTCCAAGAAGAGTCTCACCATATCAGTCCATGTGGTTATAGAACCTGGAGGCAAATAAAACAACCAATCCTTAGCTTTAGTACTTAAAGAAAATGGAAAAGCGCGTAGCTTGATTTGATCGTCGGTTATTCCTTGCGGCCTCATACTAGAACACACTATATGAAACTCTTTCAAATGTTTATGAGGATCTTCATTCTCAAGACCATGAAATGTAGGTAGCAGATGTATCAACCCAGATTTCAATTCGAATTCCACGGCTAGTTCGGGGTAGTGAATACAAAGTGGTTGTTGATTCACATCCGGTGCAGCCAACTCCCTTAAGGTTCTCTCGAGATTTGCCATGTCGTCCTCTTTTCCAGAATCAGACAAGTCCGGTACTAAGTGCGGTCTAGTGGATGATCTAGCTTCTTGTCGTAGTCTCTTTAGAGTCTTCTCAATCTCCGGATTATAAATCAGTTCACCTGTCTAAGAAGAACGAGTCATACAAGAATAGAAATAAATTTGACACCAATCCCCGGCAACGGCGCCAAAATTTGATGGGTGTCGAATCCAACAAAAATAAAACCTACTCCTAGACAATTATATGATTTGCATATAGTGGTGAGTAGGGTCGAATCCACAGAGATTGGTAAAGATATTTCTATTCAAAGAGAACAATAAGAAAAAGGAAAATGGGGGGTTTTGTTTGTGAATCAAATAAAGTAAAACAAGGTAAGAAAATCAGATATTGGTCAAAGCCTAGCCAAAGAAATCAAGATGGTTTAATTCTAGGAATTGATCATCGATGCAAATGTTCTCTATTCTTGTTCCTAGATAAATTGGTTATGGTTATTAACAAGCTCTAACAACCTATCTCTCCTTACTTCCTCGATAACCTCCGACAAACGCTTTGAATTATTTCTCTTATTGATTAAACAACCCTTAGACAAGCGCTTAGGATTTAATCTATCAATAGCATTAAGATCTAGAGAGACTACCAATTCATGCCAGTAGATTATAAGATAACCTATTTAAACATGATCACACACCTCCATAACATGAATTCGATTATCTCTTTTATAACCAAACATGTTATTGCGTCACTAAGACTAGAACAATCAAACAATTACGGATTTGACGTGCTAGTTGACAATATATTAACTTGCTAATTGAGTAGAAGAGCTCTATTCATACCAATCAACAAAGATAATAATGACAAAACGATTAGAAGATATATGAATACCCGAAAGCAAAGAATAGAATAAATACAAGTCAATTAGACCTCACAATTCGTGGAGAATTAAACATCTATGACCCTTTGGCTAGAAAAGTAGCTTAGGTACACATGTTCATCAATAAAACGAAAATAAAAGATAGAAACATAATGAACCCGGTTGCTTGCTCTGCCTCCAAGATGATCCAAGGTTCTTCAAGATCCAAAGATTCAAAAGTTGTCCTAACCCTCTAGGGTTGGCTCTATTTATACTATTAGATGGATAGCATGTGATCTTTTGCTAGCAAGATACGAAAATATCTTTCCTTTTTCAAGTAGATTTTGAGAAGTGAAGATACGTCTGCCTGGCACGCCCCACCACACGGCCGTGGGTTAAGCCGTGCCATCCTCTGTGCATATTCTTCAAGTCTTCAACCGCGCCCAGTGTGAACCACGGTTAAACACACGGCTAGATTTCAAGCCGCGTCTTCCTCTGGTTGATGTTCCACACTTTCTTCTCCTTGGCACATCTATCTTCCACCACGGCTTCAAGCACGGTTTATCCCACGGGTTCCACCACGGCCGTGCCTTAAGCCGTGTCTCTCTCTGTTCAAAGTCCTCATTTTTGCCTTCTTATCCAGTGTGTAACACGATTTGAAAATTGGTCGTGCCTCAAACCGTGCTTCCTCCGGTGGTGTAATTTCTTGTCTTGATCCAAGTTGTAGATGACTTTTCTAAAATACTTGAATTAGCATCCTTGACTCCATTTAACCTGATTTATCACGATGATAGAATTAAAGTACCATTCCCTTATGATTTCTATAAAATCAATAATAATTTAACACAATTTATACTATAAAGATTGAGTATAAAATGGCTCTATCAAACAACAAGCACCTAAACCCTAAGTTTAAATGATATCCACATAATTTTTACAATGACAATCACTTGTAATTCTGAAATAACACAAATGAACAACACAATAGAGTCTAATTTCCAACTAAAATGGCATGAACCTTAGATTAGATATGGAACCCTAAATTGCGTGTAATATGAACACAACAAGAACAAATCCAATCCTCACTAAATATGACATACTAGTATAAAATTGGAATCAATTTAAGAAATTTGATATTACTCACAAATTCCCAATCCAATCTCGCCACAATTCCACACATGAAATTGATAAGAGATCAAATTTGCTAGCAAGGACTCTCCTCATGGCAAAGTGTATGATTTTTCTCAAAATGTCAAAAGTCCCCAACAAACCTTAGTTAACAAGTATTTATACTTGCTCTTATTAGGGTAAAATCACATGAAAAATTACAACTAAGCCACTTAGGTGGCCGGTTCTAAACACACATTACAAGTAAATCAAAAAGTCCCAAAAATGAGTAAAAAGTGACTAGTTCAATAATAAAATACAAGTACAAAAGTTGATCTTCAAATGGCCAGTTCTTTAATTCAAGCAAATAATTGTTAGTCCAATTCATCTTCGGTTTATGTCGATCCATGAATAACCCACAAGTTAAGTTTTAGTGAGTTTGCCCATCACCCTGTAAAACCCAATAAGTATGCCTATTAGAATACACAACAAATAAGTAATAGAAAAGAAGTTAGTATACAAATATTTCCGAGGTCGGTTTGTTCAAAGAGGACCTTCATCGCCATATTTTATAATTCTTTGGCTTTTGCCCTAGTGATAGGTCTTATAGGATTTTGATTCCTATCATCTCCTCGAGCCTCAAGAAGATTTGTCCTCAAATCTAATAGGTCAAATGCAATAGCGACTCTGTATCCTCCTATCAAGTTATCTATAAAATTATCACTACATTATCCCAGTATCCCAAATACCACAAGAGGTGGTTGCTTTCGCCCTATCCTGTTTCACCTATATGTCTTTGAACCTCTTGGCCTTCTGATGGTTTACTCAACTGATTATAAACCTCAGGAACCTCTGATGGAAGACACATCTGCTTCTAAACAGTTTGGTCCTCTAAAGGTTGGCTCATCTAACTATGAACCTCAAGAACCTCTAAAGGTTAGCACATCTTTTCTGAACAGTTTAGTCTTATGAAGGTTGGCTCATGTGACTATAAACCTCAAGAACCTCTTAAGGTTAGCACATCTCTTTCTAAATAGTTTGGTCCTTTGAAGGTTAGCTCATGTGACTATGAACCTCAAGAATCTCTAATAGTTGATGATGTGCCTAAAACCAAGATTAAGCATATGCAAAACCAATTTGAAAGACAAAGAAACAATGTCAATCAAACTAGTCTCAATCACATGAACAATGGTGTTAAATCTCATTGTTTATAACCAATTCTTCCAATGAGGATGTGATCAATCTTAAGTATCCAAATTAGATTGCTCTGATACCAAAAAGATGAAGTGCTCAAAATCAAGTTAAAGCACAATCAAATGACTCAAGAAACAATTCACAAATCAATCACAAAAACCGATCCAACGTGGATGATAAATTGCGTGAAACCCTTTGAGATTTGATGGAAAACCAAAGATCAAATAATGTAATTGCAATCCCTATTTGTAATTTTCACCAAGTGAAAACAAATGGAATGAGATCCACATGAAAATCAGATCAAAAAGGAAGCAACAAAACCGTGATTTCCACTCTTCCTCCAATTCCAATTCATGCCAACACTAAATTGAGATATAGTTCAAGTACTAAAGGAACAATCAATCTTAACAAGAAAATTGTTCATGAATTACACTCACAAATAATTCCAAGAAAGCTTCAAATCCACCCTAAATATGACTCAATGGAGAAGAAATGAAAAACAACAAAGATGAAATCGATATGACTCACAATTCCCCTTTGTTGCACTCACCACAATTCCAATTCTTTGGTTGAAATTGATAAGAGATTTTTGAACTAGGATGAACCCTAATTCCACACGTGAAGTGCTATGTTTAATCTACAAAAATGGCCTCCTCAAACCCTACTATAAGCATGTATTTATACTTGCTACTCTTAGGGATAGAAAATAGTCAAAATTACAAGTTTGCCACTTTTAAGGTGGCTAGTCCTAAATGAAAATTACAATCAAAATAAAAGTGTTCCACAATGATTACAACATAAATAGTCTATTCAAATGAAAAATATATAAAAGAAATTGGTCTTCAAGATGTCGGTCTTCTATAGGATTCATCGGCCTAGCTCATCGCCGGTTCAAGTCGGTCCATGGATAACCCACAAGTTGAGTCTGAGTGAGTTTGTCCATCGCCCTATAAAATATGATAAGCATGCTTGTTGGAAAACACAATACAAGAATAATAGAAAAGAGGTTAATTTATAAATAATTCCAGGGTCGATTTGCTCAAAATGGGCCCTCATCGCCAAAATTTGAATTCCTTTAGTTCTTGCCCTAATGATAGGTCTTGTCGGATTTTGATTCCTATCAGTTGACTTATCTATCTTTGCATCTCTTAGACCTCTAATGGTGACATAGGGTTCAATACTATACATTTACTATCCCGTTGGAACATATAAGTATTTCTATACCATCATGTAAGACCATCTTATCATACAACCACGGCCTGCCAAGCAATATATATGATGCACACATAGGTAGAATATCACATTCAATCTCATCACAGTATTTATCCCCTATACTAAAAGGTACCCTTGCTCTTTAGGTCAAATGAAGACTCCCTTACTCATTCAACCAATGAAATGTGTAGGGTTCTGGATGTGGGGTAGTTATAAGTTGTAATTTTGATACTAATGAGGCAGCTACAACATTAGTACAACTATCACCATCAATAATAATGACACACAAGTTACCTTGTACCCTACAAGAAGTATGAAACAAATTTTCTCTCTATCCATCATCAATGGTTGGAGAAGAAGTCAAGACTCGACGTAGTAAATTAGTAGAAGGATACAAATTATTTGACATGGTTGCTTACTAATTTCAATAAGCTAACAACACACTTCATACCACATCACAACTAACACACCTCAACCTTACACCACACCTATACTCATGGTGTAATACACACCTCTACAAAGACTTCACTCTAATGCTACACAACAACTACTACAAAGAAAACACCAAATGGTAAAAATCAAATACTCCATGGTTCACTTATGCAATAACACTACACCAATACCTCCTATACATCCACAGTGCAATTAAGTAACCAATGCTACAAATACTTCTCTGCACTTTAATTATAATAAAATAAATGAAGCAACACTTAAACACTTCCAAGTAGTTAAGTTATTGAATTTAACTAAGCAAGTGTTTAAGTAATAAAACTCAATAACTTTCACACTTAAATTCTTGTTTTTTTCTTTAATTCAAACTTCACTACTTAATTTCCTTTCTTAGCCACGACACACACACACACACTTTAGTCTCCATGTGCAACACCTTACACACATACAACTCCACAAATTCACACTGCCACACACACCACACTCATACACGGTACAATGACTTCAACTACCACTACACACACATAACACCTCACTCTACTGTGCAATTACCCTTCACTCAATATACACAATATAACTCCAACAACTCAATATACTCCCTTACATCGCAACTCATACACATACAACACGGCAACAAATTCAAATGACACCCCTTAATCCAACTTTCCTACAATGGTAAGAATCAATTTCAAATTCAAATGAAATATAATCAATACCACTCAATAACTACTTCAAGTTAATGGATGTGTTTGAATTCAAATGATTTCCTTTTTTTTTTTCCACATTAACTCAAATCTGAAAATTGTACACTTTCACTTCCAAAATACATAAGGAAACACATAGTACACTCCACAAGTTATTTCAAATTATGGAATTCTAATGATGGAATTCAAATTCAAACAACTTTCTGATGGGAATCAAAATCCGACAAGACCTATCATTAGGACAAAAATTGAAGGATTTCAAATCTTGGCAATGAGGGCCCATTTCAAGCAGATCAACCTCGGAATAAATTATTATCTAACCTCTTTTATCTTATTCATGAATTGTATATTCCAACAGGTATGCTTATTTGGTTTCACAAGGCGATGGATAAACTCACTAAGACTCAGCTTGTGGGTTATCTATGGACCGACCTGAACCGGCGATGAGTTGAACCGACGATGAGTTACCATCCATCGAAGCTAGCCTGCCGAAGATTATTTTCTTTACTTGTAATTTATGTTTGAACCATTTATTTTGTAAGCTTTATGGGACATTTTATTTGGTTGTATTTTACCTTTAGGACCGGCCACCCTATAGTGGCATAGTTGTGATTTTTTAGTCATTCTAACCCTAAAGGGTGCAAGTATAAATACTTGCAAATTAGGGTTTTTGAGAGCTTTTTGAACATTTGAGAAAATACACCCCCTTTGCCGTGAGAGAGAGTGACTCTTTCAAGCATTTGCTCTTATCAATTTCCTTAGTGAAATTGTGGCGAGTTGACTTGGATTTGTTGTGTGTTATATCAACAAATTACAAGTTGATCCTAATTCCAAACTAGTGAGTCATATCTGGTGAGGATTTAGTTATTTTATGTACTTTTGTTCTTATGAAATTAGGGTTCTAATTTCGAAATTCGAAAGCACCTTTGAATTGAATTTGAATACCATTTCGTTTTCCCTTCTAGCAATCGTCATTTGATATATTGTAATTCATCACAATTTCGGAATTTCATTTGGAATATTGAGGTATTTCCCTTCTTGTGGCGTGATACTTCATAGCCATTTCTCCCTTCAATTTGATTGTGCTTGAATTCCCCTTTTAGGCACATCACTTTCCTTCTTCCACACACAAGGAGCTCACGGCTAAGATATTGATCATTAAAGATCAAATATGAATTTCTACTCCCAAGTTCACAATAAGAAGTAATCCACGGAATAATTCACACAAAACTACTTCAACTCCTCTTCACTTCCAAAATACACAAGGAAACACATGACACACTCCACAAGTTATTTCAAATTATGGAATTCCATTGATGGAATTTCAAATTCAAACAACTTTCCTTCTTCCACACACAAGGAGCTCAAGGCCAAGATATTGATCACTAAAGATCAAATATGAATTTCTACTCCCAATTTCACAACAAGAAGTAATCCACGACACAATTCACACACAACTACTTCAACTCCTCTTCAATCAACAAGTATGAAATGGAAGAATAAGAACCCTAATTTCCAAATCCAGCAATCACAAAAATCCCTTCTCAAAACTATGCTCTGATACCAAAAAGATGATGTGCTTTAATTGATGGATTGTAATTATACGAGGTCAATTGAAGAGTCAATCAAACAAGTCCACAAATGGCATAAACCTCTAATCCTTATGAACCCAAATTTTTCATGAAACCAAGCAAATTATAATGCTCTAATACCAAAAAGATTATGTGCCTACAACTTGATTACAAGGACACCAAAATAATTCCACAAGATGCGTGACACCAACAAGCACCTAAACCTTAAGTTTAAATGATATCCACACAATTTTTACAATGACAATCACTTGTAATTCCGAAATAACACAAATGAACAACACAATAGAGTCTAATTTCCAACTAAAATGGCATGAACCTTAGATTAAATATGGAACCCTAAATTGCATGTAATATGAACACAACAAGAACAAATCCAATCCTCACTAGATATGACACACTAGTATAAAATTAGAATCAACTTAAGAAATTTGATATTACTCACAAATTCTCAAGCCAATCTCGCCACAATTCCACACATAAAATTGATAAGAGATCAAATTTGCTAGCAAGGACTCTCCTCACAGCAAAGTGTATGATTTTTCTTAAAATGTCAAAAGTCCCCAACAAACCCTAGTTAGCAAGTATTTATACTTGCTCCTATTAGGGTAAAATCACACGAAAAATTACAACTAAGCCACTTAGGTGGCCAATTCTAAACACACATTACAAGTAAATCAAAAAGTCTAAAAAATGAGTAAAAAGTGACCAGTTCAATAATAAAATACAAGTACAAAAGATGATCTTCAAATGGTCGGTTCTTCGATTCAAAGGAATAATTTGTTGGTCTAGTTCATTAGCAGTTTATATCGGTCTATGAATAACTAACAAGTTGAGTTTTATTAAGTTTATCCATCGCCTTATAAAACGTAACAAGTTTGCCTGCTGGAATACACAACAAATAAGTAATAGAAAAGAAGTTAGTATACAAATATTTCTAGGGTCGATTTATTCAAAAGGGACCCTCATCGCCAAATTTTGTAATCCTTTAGCTCTTACCTTAGTGATAGTTCTTGTAAGATTTTGATTCTTATCACATTGATGCACTCAAGGACTCGGAATGGACCCTTACCTCTTAAAAGCCGCTTTGATCACCCTTATGCTGGGAATCTTTTTGCACACTACTTCTTCTGCCACTCAATATTGATCTAAGCCTTTTCATGCACCTCAGTAGATTTCTTTGTTCCTGCAAATAGAGCATTCTTAACCTCACTGAGTCTCTCATCAAAATTTTCTTTCCACTCTATTCTTCTCTCATCACTCAATGTTTTTCCTCTCTTTTCGCTTTCCTTTAACTCAAACTCTCTCTCCTTTTCTTCTACAATAGAGCTTAGTTTATTTTTTTTACTAACTCCCTTTTGTTCACTCTCTCTTTGTAGCCTCACTTGATCTTCATAAAAAATTTCTTTTCTTTCGGCTTTTATTTTTATATTCTCACAAACCTCATCTTCCTTCTCTTTTTCTTTTGGACTCCCATTCACTATCACTTTTTCACTCTCTTTCTTTTGATCACTCTCTTTTTGCAATTTTAGCTGATCCTCATAAACTTGTTCAGGGGTTAAAGGCACAAGAGTAATTGGCCTTTGATTTTACTTAAAGGAATATTTATTGGTAAAGCCATCATGCATAACCTTCCTATCAAACTGCCACGGTCTTCCAAGCAACAAGTGAGTAGCCTACATCAGAACTACGTCACACAAAACATCATCTACATACCTTCCAATGCGAAAAGTAACTAACACCTGCTTATCCATCCTCACTTCACCACTATCATTCAACCACTACAATTTGTAAGGTCGAGGATGCTCACTAGTGGAAAGTCCTAATTTCTCAACCATAGTTGCACTTGCCACATTAATACAACTCCCACCATCTATAATCACACCATATACCTTGTGTCTAATAAGACACCTAGTATAAAATACATTCTCCCTTTACACCTCTTTCTCTTCTCTATCCTATACATTCTAGGCTCTCCTAGCTACCAACAACTTCTCCTAAACAACAAACTCCTCCTCATCAACATTTTCAAAAGACTTTCTATTAGACATATTGCTGCATAAAATAATGTTAGGAGTAATAAAATATAATCTCTCAAAATCACTCGCTCATGTATTTCACTCAAATCGCTCTATTGTTCTCACCAACCCTTACCCACTCAACAATTCCTCTTTTCGGTTCTTCTGGAACTAACAATCTAATTAGATTTTTGTTCTTATAGAAATCCAGCCAATTTTCCCAACAGTAGTTTTGTATCACGATTTAACAAGATTCATAGAACGTTAAGAATTCAATTAAGGATCACCAAAAATAAACTCTAAATCACAACGGTAACAATAATTCTCTAGTCAATTTCCAATTTTAACTCAACACAACCCAATTGATAGCAATTTCCTTTTTCTTTTTTCTTATTCTCTTTTTTTTTTTATAAGAATTTTCTTTTTTTTTTTATTCTTGAGAAAGGAAATGTGTATGATTCCTTTCAAACACTAACAACAATCAACTGAAATCTAATTGCAGATCAAATTCAAAAAGGAACAATTTTTTTTTATCCAAACCCTAGATCTAAAAATAGGTAATTGAAATAACAAATGGATAGGCGATCCTAACAAACCTGATTGCTCTTATACCAAATGATGCAAACCTCGCCAACCCATGACAAAACCCGACACTCAATTTGCTAACCTCACAACCTAGGATCTCTCATGAACAATGGACACTGCGATCCTTTATCTATAAATGAGACAAGAACCTTGATATATGCGATAACACTACAATCGATTATGGAAGGATCGATTGATGAGTTAAGGGATGAATACTACAGATTCAAGAATCCGATAAGTTCAATAGTTCTTCAAAGAACTAAAGAAAAATCTCTCTCAATTGATGAGTAAAATATTGTTCAAAAGATCTCTACAAATGAAGGTGTGGTGACTATTTATAATCTCACAACAAATATACACAAAACGTCTCAAAAACCCTACTTGTGAATAAGGAAAACAATATATGTCGGCGGCTTAAATTGGACACAACTCGGCCTATAATTTCTATTTAAGTTGGCACTCAAAGGCAATGGCCTAAATTGCACTTTGAACTAGCGTATATGGAGTAAGCTGACCACTTAGGCCGATGACTTTCAAGCTGGCTTTCCCTTGCATTTCTACGCCGACCATTTTAGCCTGGTGGCCTTCTTTCAAAGCCGACCACTTAGGCCGATGGCTTAAGCCACCAAGGCTAGTGATCTTCAACACTCTTAAAGCTATCGGCCTTTGGTTCCATCCCCGACTTCCATCCTTATGATCCACACTTCAAATATGCCCGTACTCTTTATTCTCAACTCCATATCTTGTCTTTAATCATCTTTGGACCAATCTTCCTAATGTGATCTTCATCGCATGGGAATTATCATATTGTTTGTCTTTCTTTAATTTAAATAACTTAAATGAATTAATGCTGATGCACTAGAGTTAGGTATATATAACATCCAAATATGTACTTAAAGTTATTATATGCTAAATCCTTGTAACCTATTCTTTGCTTTTCCTTTTCTTAGGTATTAATAAGTTTGTTGAATATGTGTAAACTAAATATGGGTCAATTGCTATTTCAAGGACTAGGATATTACAAGTTGACGAGCTTTGATGATAATTGTCACTTTGTTCTAATGTAAAACAACTTTATAAATTTTGTAAACACTAGATTCGATGAACTTTATAAAGGGATTACTTTTCTAATTAATATCAATAACCATTTTCAAAACTTTATGGATTTTCTAAAACATTTTCAAATGGCAAAAGTGTTTTCCTAAACTAATGAATGATTTTAGGAAAAAAAATTGGTTAAAAAACTCACTCTTTGTATAGTAAGCCTTAGCATATTCTATGGAGTACATGGCAAAGTGTCATTGTTCTTAAGGTTCAAAACATGATAGTATTTACAAGGGATAAAATGCAACATGTAATATTTAAAATTTTTTATTCATCATATCAAATAAAAATTGCAAATGATTTTATAAATATTTCTACATAACAATATACTATTACTTATCAAATGGTAATTCTAACAAGGTATTATTCTAATAAAGCTTTTAATAACGGTGATTGGCAAGCTAACCAACTAAGCAAGTGACAATTTCCAAGCAAATAAAAATGCAGAGTACAAGTGCATAGACTAATGGTTGCAAGTAGCAAGTTAAAGTGAGATTTTATTCACACAAGTTGTGTTTTGGTGAATTTTTTTAAGTCATATACATAGATCGTTAAATCTAGGTGGAATCATCACCAACCATCAAATTAAATTAGAGACAGCTAGTTTAGTTGATACAATTTTTCAAATTCTAGTATAATTTCTTAAACTGTGTTACCATGGTACATATACATATTTGCCAATGTTACTAACTCTTCTTATCTATTCCAATAAAATTTATTAAATTCCAGTACTCTTTGGAAGATTTTGGTAACTTTTCATCATATTGTGATACATTTTATCAAATTGTTGCATTACTTTTACCCTTATTATCAATTTTTCTCTACATTTTTGGATAATTTGTCAAATTATTGTACCATTCAAAAATTTTTGGTATGTATACACATTTGCCTGTATTACCTATTATTTTCCTTATTCTAGTATAATTTATTAAATTGTAATACTTAGGAAATTTTAGTATATCTAGTTTATCAACTTTTTTTCATATTTTAGTACAATTTGTCAAATTATAGAACTGCTAAAAAAATTCTAGTATATATAGGTATTTACTTATATTATCAACTTTTTCCCCCTATTTTGATATAATTTGTCAAGTTGTGATAATTATTAGGACATTCTTGTATACCTTTTTGCTATATTTTGGTACGTTATGTCATATTATGCCACTACTCTAGTCCATATTACCAATGTTTTTTTTCCATATTATGGTTTAATTTGTTAAATTGTAATACCGCTTAAGATTTGAGCATTTTACCAACTTTCCTTCCTAATCTAATACAATTTGTCAAATTGTGATACTCTTTAGGAGATTTTGGTACACTTAATTTATCAACTTTTTTTCATATTATGGCAAAATTTATTGAATTGTAGTATCGCTTAAGAAATTCTAATACACATAAATTTACCCATATTGTCAATTTTTCTCTCTATTTTGTATAATTTATCAAATTGTGCTACTATTTAAGACATTTTAGTAAACCTATTTTACCAACTTTTTTTCTTCACATTTTAGTATATTTTGTCAAATTATGATAGCACTTTCTCTATATTTTAGCATAATTTATTAAATTGTAATACTTTTTAGGAGATTCTAATGCACTTAAATATTTGAGCACATTATCAAGTTTTACTAAATTATAATATCGCTTAAAAAATTCTTATATATGTATGTATATGTCTATATCACCAAGCTTCCTATTTTGATATAATTTATTAAATTATGGTAACCATTAATTGATTTTGATATACATATATATTTAATTATATTATCAGTTTTTTCTTTTCTAATATGATATATTTAAATAAATTGTGATATTCCTTAGTACACTCGCCTACCTAATCGGCAATATCTTAATAATTCCCCAAGTTGATTCCCCAAAGAGAAAAGGGCTAGAAAGACCGAAGGATGTAGCATGATAAATAGGCTGAAAGATGCTCGTAAAACGACAAGGAAGACAAAAGAAAAAGCGTTGATAGTAACTTGTTTAACAGGTCCCATGAGTTTTCGAATTCTGATTGGTCGTCCAATGTACGCTATTGTACGGACGACAATGACATGTTTCCATTACTGTACGACTCAAACAATTTTAAACTTACCCCATTAGCCATCCTTCTCCGCTTCTCACGTCAGACATTGTAAAAGTTGACCTCTTCATGACTATTGTCACCGCAGCACCACATCAGTCTCCACTTTACCCGAGATAGAGAGAGAGAGAGACAGGTAGAACGGGAGAGGGACCACTTTTTCAGTTCTTCCTTTTCTTTTCCATGTACCCCTGCAATTGGGTAGCTTTTTTGTTTTTGTTTTTTTTTTAAAAAAAAAATAAACCATCCGACATAATATAAATATACCACAGAATTCAACTTCATCCAATCTATTAAAAAATCTATGTTCATATTACTGGTTTGTAAAGGTTTTAGCCAATTGGATAATTGTGGAGGTTTAATTTGAGAGTTAGATTTGTGTTTTATTTTATGTTAAATTTATCTTGATATTTTTTTTTTCGATAATCAGAATGAAGAAAAAATGATTTAAAACTATACAATCCTTTTAAGAGGATAACTTTTGTACTAATCAAATTATAAGCTCAGCAATTTGTCTGAATACTAAAAGCATATAAAATTGAATAAAAATTATAAATAATTAATTCATGTTACCACAATATTTTCTTGATAAATTATTATAGATATTACAACTTTGGAGATGAGAATCCATTTATAGAGTATTTTGAACATGAGCCCCACCCCAAGACTCGTTTTAGCCCACTAGGACTCTTTTCCAAAATGAATCATTTGATTCCAATACAGAGCTATGCAAATTCAAGTATGAAGTTCCCAATCTTCTTCAACACGGATCCTCATGCACACCCCCACAAACGAATAAGTATAAGAGATTAATATAGATAAGGAAAGGAATTAGTCAAAGATATATTCCTCGAAATATGAGGATCATCTATAATATTTATAAATAGAGATTGAAAATTACCGTATAAGGGACTTTTGAACCTTTTGACTCTCGGCATTCTAATATCTCAATTATATTCCACCCATGTTATCTTAGACATCAAAATAGTTATACCGAAACAAATTCTAGTATCCTTATAACTTTACTTGTATTTTTTTTTTTTTCACAAATAATTCAACTACCTTTGAGAAACCTAGCTTAACTGGTCAAACTTAATCTATTCCTTTAAAAAAATAATATTTACACTGTTAAGCTATCATAGTCTTGGTTATTACAACTGTATGGCTATAATTATATCTTCCATACAATTAGCTGCACTAGTATTGTGTTTATTAATTGTATTTCTAATTATATTTATTACATGGTCTCAGAACGACGTTCAAAACAATGCGAATAAATTTTGTTGGTTTTGGGTTAGTGAGACTATCAGAACATGCAAAGATGGAAGTCATAATAATATACACACATCAGGGCTTCTTTATTTAGGTGGGGTTGAGAGAGAGAGAGAGAGAGAGAGAGAGAGTAATAAAGATGGAAAAAGGGGCAAGTGGGCTGTATTTATGCTTTCCATATGTGGTGACCATGGCCTGATAATCCATCAATCACAAAATAAAAACTCTATTATTGTTTTACTTTATTTGTTTTCTTTACCAGTTCCGGCTCTTCAATATGTTCCTCAAATGTAGGGCTTTTGATCTTACTTTCGTCCTTTTTTTGGTCTCCTCTTGTTATTTTCTTTTTGAGGAAATAAAATCCGGAGTTTAGTCTATTTATGGAAACGTAACTTTCTCCTTCATCATCTCAACGCTTCATTTTTTTTTTATTCACTTACTTCTTTAGTAAGTCCACTGTTCTCCTTAAAAAAGAAAAAAAAAAGAGTATATTGCATCAAATCTAGCAGATAGATCAAGGATCTTCTTGTTTTTATATTGTTTTATCTTTTTCACCTCCACAAATTCCCTGAAATCCAGCACAATCTTCCATTTGGTTGCTGGCGATTTGGTAAGAATCCCTATTTATTGTTGTTGCTCATCTTTTATGGTACATATAATTGCAAAAAGTGGATTCTTAATCTAGTGAATCATCTAAAATTAAAGATTACTTGTTCTTTTCAGTGCCCTTAATAATTTTCTACCTCGATCCGCTATGTCTGTCATTTTGGTTGTAGAGAGAAACGGGACGGGACGGGGTAATTGACGCAACTTCTTGTTCATTACTTTAGGTTGTACGGGAAGAGAGAAGATGGTGAGAGGAAAAACTCAGATGAGGCGCATAGAAAATGCGACAAGCAGGCAAGTGACTTTCTCGAAGAGGCGAAATGGACTCCTGAAGAAGGCCTTTGAGCTCTCAGTTCTTTGTGATGCTGAAGTTGCACTCATCATTTTCTCTCCTAGGGGAAAACTTTACGAATTCGCAAGCTCCAGGCACGCCTTTCTTTTTCCCTTAATTATTGCTCATTTCATGCTTTACTCAATTTTAATTTTCTTTTTCATTGCTCCTGACATTGGTTTGTGCATGTACTAATTTATTTGATTTTCTCAAACTTTTGTCCAATTATTCCTTTAATTTCTTTAATGCAAACTCAACCAAATCCATTATAAACAATAGCAGGTGTACACACGTGATGCTTGTGTATATGTTAAATAGGACAGTACGATAAAATTTACGGTACAAAAATAATTAATGAATCAAATTATATACATAATTGATGATTTAAAGAAAAAAATTTGTACAAAAGCAGTTTTGAAAATACAAAAAGAAAAAAAAATATACCATAATGATTATCAATACTGATTAGACTTTTCCTAGCCTAATCTACTTACCTTTTCTTACCCATAACTATTGACTTGTGGTGAAATAATTATTAGCAGGGGTATTCAAGGGAATTTTATGGGAAAAATATGGAGTCCAAACGGACAAGCATTTGCTAAATAATAATAATAGGTAAATTACTAATGAAGTAGAACTCAGAAATTTAACATTTCCTGCTTGGTCAAAATTAGGGATCTTTCTTAGAATTCGACTCAACGTGTGTAATAAAAATAGTTTGATCCCATAATGCATGTTTCGGTTCAGACTACGTCATTGTGAACAAAAACATAAAGCCTGAGCAAAAGATTTCTAAGGAGCTGCTGTAATGTCCTGAAAAATAATAAGTCTCTTTTGAGTTCTTGTAAAGTCGTCATATGATAACTATGATTCGCATTTGTTCGAAGAAGAAAATCACTATGTTTGGCAAATTTCAACAGGGCGGAAATGAGCAGATATAAGCGGAAAAGAAAAAAAAAAAAAAAAACGAAAAAGAACGATGGTTTTTGTTTCATGATCAGATTATTAAGATGGAAATTTAATGAAATCAGATAAAATGGTTTTTTTTTTTTTAATATGGTAAAAGGACTAAAATATCCTACTTTATATTTTTAGTTGTATGTATATAATTTAAGAGTAACTATTATTTCGGAGAAAATATTTTTCGAAGTGTTGTTAATATCCGGTGTATTTTAAAACCTGTTTGGGAACTCATACTTTTCTGTTTTTATTTTTTTAATATATATATATATATATGTTCACATAAAACAAAAAATGGTATACAAATTAAAATAAGACAACTAACAATATAAGCATACGCATTATAGAGAAACAATAAGAGGCATATAAAATAAAGGTAAAAATGATGCAACTCAAGCACATTTACAGTGTTTGGTAATTTTAAGAATGGTGGAAACCATTGACAAAGGAAATGGAAAGAATTATAGTTTTTTTTTTTTGTTTGGATTTATAGGAAGGAAATGTGTTATTAATAAATAAAAATACCTTCAATTTTACTTATTTATTTTTATAATTTTACTTCATTTCTATATACTTTTGGAGAGAAACTTATTGACTTCAAAAGTGGAAATGTTTCCATTGATTTTCACCATCTTTCACTTTCATTTTTATTACCCAAATGCTATATTTTTCTTGAGTTTCATCCATTTTCATAGTTTTCTACTGATTTCTTCCATACCAAACACAACATTGGAACAAATACATCCAAATATGCACATTATAAGAATAATGTTAGTATACAACCACTACTATCAAAATTAGTAATGTTGATTGTGGTAACATGTAGTTATTTTCTTGGTAGCTTAGTGGTGACACATAATGGTAGTGATCATCATTGTGGTGTAACAAAACAAGAAAACGTTTATTGAAAATAAAAGAAAATATCTATATCCTCTAAAAACTTGCAATCTTTTAACCATTGTTTTTTTTGCATAGCTTTTTATGTTAGTTAAACACTTCCATCCAATTATAAGCTTTTGCTTCCATTACCTACTCTTAATGTTATGTTTGACTCACTGCATATATAAGACTATAATGTAACAAATAATCCAATGGAATTGAATATTAGTAAAGAATAGCCTATTATTTTGTTTTGCATTTGACTAAAAAAAAGACGCAAGCAATAATCTGCAGACGAACCTTAAGGGATCAAAATTTTACCCAAATTCTTTTGAGGCCGTAGCTCCAACCCCTAGCAAATGCTGGACTCTGACCACTAATTCAAGATCAATAGATTTTCAATGGATAATTGC
Source organism: Laguncularia racemosa (assembly GCA_037954665.1). Classification (NCBI taxonomy): domain Eukaryota; kingdom Viridiplantae; phylum Streptophyta; class Magnoliopsida; order Myrtales; family Combretaceae; genus Laguncularia; species Laguncularia racemosa. Next base: position 426,746 of record JBBMOL010000110.1, on the reverse strand, counting down.
AACTGTGCCTCTTAAACTATTGGTTACTTGTGCATATCGTTATTTTTTCAAAGTATGCTTCCATTCCCCCTAACATTGAAATTGTGCAGATAATTTCAAACACTGCTAAAGCCTTGAAAGCTATGGGGTTTTAGCAATAGATTAGGAGTTATTACATATCTTCAAAAGTCGTTACGAAGTGAAATCATACTTTAAAAATTTATAAAGTTCATCTCAATTTAATCATTAGTTTAGGAGGTGTATTTGTAAACTTTCAAAGTCAACTGCATAGATTTGAATATACGGTTTTTCTAAAGATTATTTCACTTATAAGGTTATCTTATAATAAGGTTTAAAATTTTGCTATATTTGGTTAGGCAAGTGCTATTTTTTTTCCGTTTAAAATGATTCATCTTAGGTGCATATCAATAATGGCTAGTACTAAGGAGTGAAAAATTGAAAAAGACAAATGGTTGTACTACAAGCACGAGATAGACCCTCTAATATTCATTTCTGCAAAAAAGTATAATTGAAGCAAATGCATGTGACATCCCATGTATTTAAGAGGTGAAGATTGTTATACCTTATTTGAATGAAATCCCACATGGATCATGAAAGATATTGAATAATGGTATATAAGGTCAAATAGTGAATGCTATGCCTATACTAGGTAGAAACATTTGAATTAAGAAGTAGAAAAAGGCTCTTCAATGTTTGTAGTTTGATTTTTAGTTACTTTCAGTTTGGCGTGCTCGAAATGATATTAGAGTCGATCTTTTATCAATAGCTGTTTGATTCAAGGATGGCCGAAAAAGGGGAAGATCTAGATTCAATTGTAAAGTTTTGCAACAAAGATATCGCGTGTTTAAAAAGAAGAGATTGTAATACCTCAAGTGTTTAAGGTGAAAAAATTGTGACACTACATGTGAGTGAAGCCCTATATAGATTGTGGAAAATATTGAGTAGTAATATATGAGGTTAAATAGTAAATAATACGTTAATACTACTTAAAAACTTTTTGGTCAAATAGTTAAAAAAGCTTTTTCAATATTTATTGATTTAATTATTGGCCTTTTTTGGCCTTGGAGTATTAGAATGCATGTTTGAAAAATATAAGATCTATAATGTGGAAAACCTACAACTCTCGGCCTTTCTTTTGGGAATTTCATTTTCGCTGTTTGTGACACATCCAATTATGGTAACAATAAGATGATAAAGGCTTTCAAATATTTGTTTTCTAAAAGATAGGTCCTTAAATGCACAATTGTAAAATGTAGCTCGTATAATGCATGTATCCAGATTTATTGGGAGCATTTTTCCAATTTAATTAAAAACTAACATCCCATGAGTACATTTTTCTTCTGCCAACTCTTACTGTTATTGTTATATTTGGCACATTGCATGTAATAGGATCGTAACATTGAATTGAATTTGTGTAAGAAATAACTTGTTATTTTGTTTGGCTTTGGGTTGAAAATGATGCAAGGAGTAGAATAGAAACAAACTAAAGGAAGACCAAAATTTTATCCATGTCCTTTTGAAGCCCTACATCCACACCCCTACCAAAACCTAGACCACAAGTACCACCACCAACATATCCCATCCCTGAACCACCACCTTTTTCTAGCCCATAAAATCACGTCACTCGAGTCGAGGTTCGCAATGATAGGAAACTTAAGGGTTCAACCTCTTGGTTTCATGGCATTGAACCACCATATGTTTTTTTGTTTGTAGCTCAGTTGATTCGAGGCCCGTGGATCATGGTTCATGGCCTAGCGTTTTTGTCAATTACGTGTGGCTCAATGGTTTATTGGTTCTTCCTAGTTCATTGGTAGTCAAATCGATGAGCTAGTGTGAGAATACAATTGTTGCGGCCCAGCAATTTCAAGGTGTTGGGGTAAGATGCAAGGAGTAGAATATCCGGTAACTTAGGTCTTAATTAAAAATTGGGCAGTATTTTCCTTTCCATTACGGGATAAAGCCATTACGAAACTATAATCAGTATTATAAATATTGTATCTTATTATAATTCGAAAGTACGATTCAAAAAGTAGTTAAACGTCTATTGCTTTCCAGTTTCCATGTATACAAACAGAAAATCTTTCCTTAGCTAAATAGAAAATGGTACGTTTTCCTTGCCAGTGAAGGGCTGACATATATGTACGTTATTCGGCTGCTTATCCTGAGTCTGTGGGTTTCATCCATGAGCTTCGGGGAAGTTTTGAGGAATAAGTGTACGGGCATTTTGCACAAAACTGTTTTAATGGAGAGAGAATGTGTACTTATTTTTGCCAGAATGTATGTGAGGGTTTTATTTGTGTGTACAAACTGTCAACATTAGAATTCCTTCTGGAAATTGACCCCCACACCAACTCCTCCATGCAATTGAGTTTCTGTACTATAATATTTTGTGGAGAGATATGGAAGCAAGTAATCAGTAGGTAACTTGTGAGCTTAACGATTCTCTCGTGATGATGAAAGCAACTAGACTGATGTTATACGCACAGATCATTTTGTATGTACGTAAAACATGGAAAATTTATGTTAATACCTTCATTGTTAATCATATAATTACACCCCTTTGGCATGTATGCCGGTCTACTTTATGGGAACTTATCGAGGAATATATATATATATATATAATGTATTTACAAAACTTATCTGGAACAAATTGTCATAATCTTATTGCATATTTACAAAAATAGTACACAAAAAGGTGAAAGCAATTTTTTTTTTTTTGTTTGTCTGAACACGTTCCTATGAAGTACACCAGTCAATGTTTTCCGTCATAGAAACTAGAATAATGTAATGTACAATAAAACATTTGGGCTATTAGTGTTAATTCAAAAGTTGTCAATGGTCTATGAATGTATATAGATAATAGCATCTATCTGCCTTGGTTTCTCATCCTGAATTTTTAACCACTTTAAATGTATCTAAAACCTATCTTTGCTTATCCCTTGTTTCCTCTTCCGTGGCCTTCATCCATATATCTCTCGGTTCGGTGGGGCTTCAAAGTCCCGTGGCTCTATGCCTACGAAGTTGCAACACTAGTACAGGTACCTCAGAATTGCCACCACATGTGCCAATAGTGATACCTCCTATGATGCGTTACTTGTTTTATGTCTCCAATGTAGATGCCCAACCACAGAAAAAATACAATCATTTACAAACGCCTCATTGCACGGCCTAGAGTTGTGCCCCGACCATATCTACAATATTCCCATCTCAATCCAACGATAAACTCGCGGATTAGATAAATCGTGTGATCGACAATAATCTAGTGCCTCACCTCACCGCACAGGCTTACTGTGCCTGGTTCCAACTAACACGCCTTACCATAAGCTCAATATCGGGTTGCATCAAACTATACATGCCTCACTCTAAGACTAATGTCTGGTTGCACCAAGTGAGCTCACTGCAATCTTAATACACCTTGTAGCAAACATGATGCTAGAAAACAATCACAATTCAAAGAACTTTTCCTGATAAACCATAATCGTTAAATCACCATCCCTGAAGAATTATGGTTGTGAAGACTAAATAAATCCCTATACATCTTTAAGTGATTCACCAAATGATATAAGGTTAGACTTAAAGAACTTTTTCCTTAACTTATTGCCAAACTGTAATTGAGGCTTTATCGCAGTCTAGCCAGCCACGGCCTTCCTTTCTTATCACCAGTGTTGATCGAATTAGTGGTGGATTGGTCATATCCATGTACTAAATAAACCTAGACAACAGTTCCTATGTACTATTGACTGCTCAGTACTTATTCCCGGGTCTTGAACTTGATCATAATTTAGGGGGGGCTTCCTTCTTGTAAAACATCACTGATGAATTGGACACCTCGTGGGGTCTCAATAGCAACTAGTTCCTTACCTTCTGCTGTGGCGAATTTATTACCACTGTCAAGTCTTGAGACTTGATAGATGTGTATATTTTCTAGAAAGCATTTCTACTAGTTATGTCGTTCCTTTCCTATAACCCTCATCTTAATATCATAAATATCTCCTTAACTTTAGAAGTAGTACGATCAAGGCTCCGAGGTATTTTAACTACGCTTTTTACCCAAAAACAGTAGAACTACCTTACTTAGAACAATGTAGGATGAACCTGAATGAAAAAAGTTGGATCGTACATAATAATTAGCACATTAAGGAGCTGATGGAAGAGCATAAGATAATGGCATCGGATTGAACTGAAATAAAACAGCTAAAATTCTGGGTCTTCTCAAAATTCAATATATTGATTTAGTGTATGCTTGGCGTTGTTGAGATAAAAACGGCTGTATGCCCTAAAGATTTAATATATTGATTTCCGAAAGGCATGCAAATCTTCTTCATGGTAAGATAAGGTAGTCTATCATATTTTCCATAAAACAAAATTTCAAATGATAGTTTCATTTAAATATTATTGTTGCCATGAATGTTAGCACATTTAATGGAATACAATTTTCTTCCTTGTTTTTACATGAATTATGTTTGATTTTTATAATGTACTATTTTAATATATATGAACATAAAAAGAAAAAACTTTATTTAATGTATGTTTTGTTTTGGAATCAATAATGATCCGATGTGAAGTGATAACATAATGTATGAGGAAGAAAATAATTTGTAATCATCAATAAACATCTTGGTTACACTGTCCATAAGGTAAGGCTAATATCCTAGAATAATTAGAAAAACTTGATATACTTTCTCAATCTAGATGAAAATTCGTTAATGTTATGACATGTAAAGAAAATGCATGAATTTGATCTCAAAAGTGGCCTCAAACAATAGAGCAGTTTGCATTAGTTCAAAGTAGATTTAAATTAGTCTTTATTTGTATATTATTGGTTCCATTACTCCTTATAAATAAAAGGTTGTGATCCCTCAAAATTGACTTATTTGCAAGCTTTTGAAATCAAGCCTTTTCTACACAATCAGTAGCTTCTGACTTATTCTAATATCCCTCGATAGCTTCTGACTTTTTCATATTCTGACTAGTGTTACTCTTGATCGATTTCTAGCTTCTAGCTTATAATTCTATCTGCTTCTTCTGCAGTTTTGATTCTTTTGATTCCTTTACTTCTTATACTTCTGATGATTAAAATGTTTCATAATTTGTAAATCTAACTTGTTCACGTCAAATAGATAACCACGATAGCTAAAATTAACAATGTCGATCATATAAATAAAGGAAACTATATAGACATAGGTATCATATTGATTTCGCAGAATCCGACATTTCTTAGACCAAAAAGTTGTAGAAATCAAACAACCATGGCTGTCCATAAATGGGAAATTCTTGAACAAGATATGACGGATTGGTAGACATTTAAGTCGTAGAAAAGGAAGAGTAGCACTGCACATGCAATCCTATGAGCTAACAAAACTAAATTGGAATTATCACTATAACTATATTAATATTTTTCTTTTTTAAAAAAAGGAATTTTGAATTAATATATATATATATATATATATATATATATATAAATAGAAACACTCTGCATGGACAACATTCACCGTTTGCAGGATGCGCATCCTTGTGATACGTGACTGACATGAATATTAGTTATATATGGTAGGGATAAGCTCTCTGCGATATGGTGAGTTTTCGTAAGGACGTCCGCTCTACGCACTATTTATCACGGGAAACCCCTCCTTAATGACTTGAAGACCGACCCTTTAGCAGCCACCAATTGAAGGGAATTTACTTCCTAAGAAAGTCGCAGTGAAATTCCAGCGATAGCTCAATTTTTTTGTAGTGATGGCTCTCTTTTTGTCTCCCATGGTAGAATGCATGCCCTATTTTTGCCATGTCGTGTACGTGGATGACGATTATTGTCCTTTCCAGAAGACAAGTAAAAAGGAGTTCCATAGTCGACACTAGCACTCGAATTATTGGAGTTGGAACTAAAACCAAACTTGCATCAACACAAAAATGCATACTAAAATTGGTTGAATTCCAAAAGAAAACAGAAACACTTTGCCTCTATGCATATAACCGCAGTTGTCACCCCCAAAGTCTTCCATTTCCTAGTTTGTCATTCCTTTCTCTTTCCACTGGATCTTGTTCCTGTCTGCTTACCCTTTTCTTCCATGTTTTCTTGAAGTTAAAGCTTCTTTACTTTCCTTTGCAGTTATAACGATGACTTGGATTTTTAAATGCCCCTAAATGCTACATGTCTACCTCATAATGTCCAACTTTGACAGCTTCTAATGAACGTTCTCATAATGGAAAAGATTGACCAACATCCAGGTGGTCCCATTTGTCCAGGGAAACCAGATTACATTGTTTATCATAACAGTGTGAACGGTTTATTAGACGGAGTATTTCGATATTATATCACCAAATGATGCTACTGTGTCTTTTGTAGATATCAAACCTAATGTTTTGTGATTGAGGATCCGCTAAACTTACTCTCTTTTACCAACTACATCTCCTTGGCTTTGGCAAAGTTTAGAATCAGGTTGTCTCATTTTGTTTAAACAAGTAGAATAACATGCGCTGTAGAGAATTCTCATTCAATATATTGTAAATGAAATACAATTCATGTGAAGCAACAAAGAAGAGAATTCTATTCAAATAAAAGTGTTAACCTTTTCTTGCAATAACAATAAACAAATGAAATTATTATTTACAAGTTTGTTCCTAGAAAGCATTATTGAATTGTCCCATGTTCTCAAAAACAGATACTGCCACCCCTCATAGCCCACAGGTAAGGTAAAGATGTTTGAACAATCGTGAACTTGGTAGCTTTCAAAGGTGAGCCGCTGAAAAGCGGCTTCACTGTTAACTGTTGTCTTACGAAATTTTAAGCATTTTTACTAAATGCTCACTTAAATTACGAAATCATACTCTTTTGCGGACTCTTTTGAGTAATTATGAACTGACAAAGAAAATTTACTTATTGTGAAGTAAAGGTACGAAAATTCATAATGTTTTGAGTGCTTTAAGAAGTACACGGTTAAATCGTAAAATTTAAATCAAATTACAAACGTATATTAGTTTTACTCAAATTTGAGAACGTCACAAAGCAATTTCTCTTGAACAATCTTGAGTGATTTTATGTTGTGAACTTTACAAAAAAAATTACAAATTGATTTTGTATCCATCATGCAATGAGTGAAAGCAGCAAAAGTTGATTCAACTAAAAACCCAGTTAAGTGTGCCAAGTTCATCTCTCTTTATCTCATAAATTCTAGGACTCTTAGATTGTAGAGGCACAAACCCTAAAATAATGGAAGAGATAAGAGATGGGCTCATTAAGTTTTCCATTAGATTAATGGTTTTTTCTAGCCTACACTCTTCTGATCAGTGTCTTTATTAATTGGAATAATAAAGCTCACGTATTTATACCAAATTTTAGGGTCACTTTACGTCTTCCATTTGATAATATGTCACAGTTAATGTCAGCCAACAGACTGTATGGTAATATAATCCTTGAAAAAACTTCATGAGCTCAATAAATCTGACTAGTCAAAAGTCTATTCTAAAAACTATTTTGTTAAACAAGATCCTCAATGTCGAATCATAGCAAAAACTACATCACTAACGAATCCTGCCCACATGAATTGGACATGTTAGCGCCCTAAACAACAATAGCACAACCTGATGATCTATGATATACTATTTTACTTTTCAGTAACCGATTTCACTTTAAGCATTACGAGCATGCAAAGAGAAATTCCCCATGGTTTGAGGCTGTATGGCTTAAAACAACTTTAAATCTAGAATATCTGTCTTTCGTAACACGTAAACATGAGACTATTAGTGAGTGCCCAGGCTTTTGCTCAAGAATGATGCTTCACTTAAAACTTTATATAACAATGACCATATAGAACTTTACGATTAAACTACAAGAGCTAATCATTTTGGCAATCAGTAATAATCATAAGTACATAAAGATCATATCTCGACTAAAACAGATGAAGAGCAAATGATGTGAATCAAATTGAGGCTCAATCTAGAACATGATCAATGAATAGTTTTGATGTGGACTTAGGGTTTGATACGATCAAAGATTGCATTTTTATAAAGTTTTCTATATTTTAACAATTGAAACTAACAAAGAGTATTAGCGAATTTAGATTAGATATGACATACTAACCTCTAGACAAATTGGGATTAGATTAAACTAAGGATTTACATTACACAATTAATGAAACAATTAAGGATTGCCAAATAGATATCAATATTATGTGTGGCTAAGTAATGTGGTTGACCACAATCTAATATTGATAAGAATCCAATGGAATAAATAAAACACTTAATATTCAACTATTAAGATTGTTGACTGGAAGGAAAGAATGTTTGTAGCAAAAGATCATAAACTCAATAATTCATGAATATAGCTCATAAGTCTCATATAAATAATCCTAACTAGACCTAATGAGGATAAAATAGACACTAAAATAAATAACAAGAAAAATCTCATTAGATTCATCACTACTACTTGCTTTCCACTACTCTATTCCTACATCTTTACTCTTAATCTCCACCTTAGATACTTGACCCTTTAGAGTCGTAACTTTGGGATTAGGGCATAGTGTTGCTAAATGTCCAAACCCTATATATTTAAATGACCTTACATCTTGACTCTTGTATTATCCATGTTATATAATTCTCATGAATGAAATATTTCCTTTACTTTGGTTCCCAATTGCCAACTTAATGACACCCTCCAAAGTCTTGTATCATTTCAACTCAACTATACTAGATATCCCAATTCTAAGCCCATTGATAAATCACATTGAGTCATTAGAAATTCAAATTTGTTAGTATAACCTTCTACACTCACCCTACTACCCTTACCAAGAGTCTATAACTGTAATAACATTTCATATATAAAGTAATTTGGTAAAAATCACTTGTTTATTACCCTCTTCATTAGTTGCTAAGTTCTCATTTTCTATTCACCATCTCTAAGCCTTTAGGCCATAAATTTATGTTACTAGAAACTGTTGTTGAACAAAAGCTTGGGAAGCCATTATTACTTTAGTGTGTTCATCCTGTCATAGCATTCAAATACCTTTTCTACTATCAACTCCTAGTGTTAAAATCTTGGAACTAGCTACTTTACCTAGCAGTGCAAGTTTTCAACTTTACATTGTCTTAGCCCTTACTAATTTTTCCACTACACTCTCCAACTTATGTAAAAATTATCTTCACTAGATTCTTCACTCACAATATTCCTCCTTCTTAAGCCACTTAAGACTCCTTTGGCTATTCTCCATAAGCACACATTGCTTGCCTCTCCTAGCATTCAATTATGCCAACACTTCTCTTATTGAAGCCAACAATTCTTGCTGTTGATTTCCTACATTAGTCAATCTCCTCCTTACACCACTAACTCTAGAATTATTAACACTTTCACTCAACATGTTTCTTCTTTAAAAAATTCAAAACTAACAATAACATACAAATCAATTCATCACAATCAAGATACTCCAAAATTTATGTTGAATATTCCCAAACGGCAAACTCACAATGTACATCCTCACACCTCGTGACTTATTCTCACCCAGTACCATCATAGGTCAATCTAAAATATGACTAGTGAATAGTTTAGATTTAGGGTTAGGGTTCAATCTGATAGGAGATTGTATTTTTATAGGATTATCAATACTTCAATGATTGAAAATGATAAAGGATATAGATGAACCAAGATTACATATCGAGATTAGATATAGTACACTAATCTCAAAGTAAATCAAGGTTAGATCAAATTAAGGATTGATATAAATTACAATCAATAAAGGATTGTTAAATAGATATTACATGTGGTATCTAAATAACATGCTTTGTCATAATCTAAGATTGATAAGAACTCAAAGGAGCAAAGTAAAACTTAGTATTCAATAATTAAGACGTATACTCTCAAAGACAACAATGTCTATAGAAAAAGCTCATAAACTCAATGATTCATGGATACAACTCATAAATCTCATATAAATATCCTTAACTAGACCTAATAAGTGTAAATTTGTCACTTAAATAAATACCAAGAAAAATATGAAAGAAAATAAACAAAATAGGCAAAACTCGAGTAAATATAGTTCACCTAATCAAATATCAATCGACCTAGTCTTCAATTAGTTGACCTAATGATAATATGATCAAACTACTTTGATCCAAATATGGTTATCTTAATGTCAATCCAATTTACCACATTGGGTCTCCTAGCCTATTGGTTGACTTTGCAACTCTTTGACAAGTCTTAGCCTGTTTTAGTCTTGTTTCATGTCCACAAAATGATATCTTGGGCTACAATGATCATCAACAAATATGTCAACTCTTACTAACTAAGGTTATCAAATGAATTTATGAAGCCAATTCTAGTAATATGCCTTTAAAATCACCAAGATGGAACCCTTTAGTCAAAAGGTCTAAAGCTATACATTTAGCACCTATATGCTTTACATCTATATCACCTTTCTTTATTAACTCTTGCATGGTCAAGTGCTTAGTCTCTAAATGCCTAGGTCTTATGATACTTTTCTAATTCTTAGAGGCCAAAACGATAACCATATTATCAAAATATATCTTGATGGATCTAGTTACAAAATCAATAGCAATCATATTAGTATTGAAATTATATAGCTAAACATGATATGTGGCTTCTCCATAGCATACCTTAAATTCAATATAGATAGTGGATGAAGCCAATAGTGTCTATTTAACACTTTCTAGGGAAATTGCACCATTGCCAATTTAAAGATGTAATCAAATGTGGATTTTCTATCATCTCTATAACCAGTAAAATCAAAATGATCTATGCTAACAATTTAATGTAGCTATCTCAAGTTTGACAAATACCTTCCAAAGTAATTATCGAAAAAAAAATACCTTCCAAAGAGACTCATAGTAAAGGCAATCACCCATCCAATGCAAACCTAAGCATACATCAAACTCTTAAATGCACTAAAGTAAAGTGCACTCTTCATCAATTCTCACTCAACATTATATTTAGGACAATGTGCCAAACTCAATTTATCACCCTTATGGATAGGTAGGTTTTTAGGATTACTATTATGCATATTAAATCTTTTTAGTATGTGATCATTGTCTTCTAAAAGGGATCTAACTAGTCACGAGACTTATTGTGATACCTTATGTGAATAGAGTCCCATATAAATTGTAAGAAATGATAAGTTTTGATATGTAAAACTATGGTAGATAATATCAAGTCAATACTAGTTATGAAATTTTAGGTTAAGTAGTTGAAATAGCTCATTAGTCACATATTGACTTAGTTATTACCTACTTTTAACTTGAGATGTTACAAACAGTATCAAAATTAACTTCCTATTAGTAGATGGGCACTTTAAGGACAAATTAAGGTGGCTAGTGGGCCTATTGTGATTTGATTTTAGGAAGTTTGAGGAAGGCAAGGAGTATTGCCATGTTCTGACTCTTGGCATGCTTCCAAAATGACTTATTGGTTGAGGGTGACAAAAATGAATTGAATTACACATTGAAAAAGGAAAGAGTCGCACCCAATTATAAGGTCTCATAACAAAGATGTCATGTGTTTAAGGGGAAGAGACTATGATATTCCATGTGAATGAAGTTCGATATGGTTATGGGAGGGGATAAGTATCGATGCTAAGATAAATAATATGAACACTAGTGAGAAACTTTTGATTAAGTGATTGAAAAGGCCCATTAGTCACCTATTAACTTAGTTATTAAATACTTTTGGTGTAGGACATTATATCTAACTCTTTAGATTTCGATGCATAAAAATAAAAGGTGCATCTCCTAAGTCTTTCATATCAAATCATCTAGACAAAAATTACATAATTCATGTAACATCCGATAACTTACAAGCAAAATATCATCCACATAATGGATGAAAAACATGTATATACTCCTACTCACCTAAGGATATATGCACATGTCCACTTTATTTTTTATAAATCCTAAGTGATTGTTTCATCAAACTTGAGGCCGTTAATAGACCCTTTTAGTTTACATACAAGATGATCTTTACTTTTTTTTTTTCTTTGAATCCTTAAAGTCATACTATATACATATCCTCGATAAGGTCCCCTAGTTTAGTTAAAGGTGAAAGGTGCATTTAAGGTGTAGTGTCTTAAGATTACTCAAGTTAAGAATTGCAAAAAAGGTGTATACATGACTCTTCAGTGAAGTAAAGCACAAATTTGAGTAATTCTACCATAAATATTTTGATGCACAAAAACATTAATATTCACTTAAAACCTTGTTCTCACAAGTCATTATAACAACCATGTTTACATGAGACTAAAACTTAAATAAATTAAATTACTATAACAGTATAAGTAAAACATTCTAGTAGTCTTCACTTTTTACAAGGTGGAAAATAAAAAATAAAATAGTGATGGCTTTTGATCACTCCTCATCATTAGGACCATCTAAATCATTGCCATTTTCATAATCATTGATCTCATATTCATTAGAAACTTCCATCATCACTCATAGCTTCTTCCTCCTTATCTCTAATATATTCGCTAACTTGATAGCCCTCTAAACACTGTTCTATATCATGCTTGAGATCTAATGTTTCTTAATGGTTCATTAACTCTAATAACTCATGAAAAATCACCATCTCAAGTCATTATCCTCAAATATTAATTCATTGTCTACCTCAAAAAATGAGTCAACACTCATTTTTCCAATCAACCACTCATCGCACTCATCAACATCATGCAACAACATTGGATCAATAGCATTAAGTTGATAACATCAAGCTTTGAGAACTTGATTGTACTTAATAAAGATGAGATTGTTTAGACTTTTTGGTTAGTTTCTTTCTCCTTTTAATATATATCTACAAATATTGACGAAACACATATGAAAATTACTCTCAAATTAAAATTGTAGGATACTTACTTGCTCAAACATATATGAAATTCCTTCGCATAATGATGAAATTCATATTAAGCTCAAAACCTTAATTCAAATTGCTGTAAATTTAGAGTAGAGCTTCCATACAACCTCCAACATTCAACTATGTACATTAACAAAATGCTTTAGAAACTAAACAAAATAGTATCATCTTAATATAACACTTTTCTTAACTATCTTGTGTTGTCTTCCTTTAGCTTGGGGAGAAGTCGATGCTAGAAAGATCTTTAGCATGCTTATATAAAGATATTTTGTCAGTTATTTAATCTTTCATTTGTAGTTGTAGAACTAATCTCTTAATGTTGGTATTTAATCTTGAAACAACTTCCTTATCAAACTCCATGTTTAGATTATCATAAAAAAAATACTAGTATTTAATCTTGAAATAACTTCCTTATCAAACTCCATGTTTAGATTATCATAAAAAAATACTAACATTTAAGAAATGGTTGTCTATTTGCGAGGGACACAATATAGTTAATAGTCCCACCTATCATTAATAATCTTGTTCACTTTCGCTCACTTCTCTTCATGGCTATTGAACAATTTTGCAATGCGCTCCTTTACTTTATCCATGGCTTCATAGATATAACCAATAGTTTTTTTTTTTTTTTCTTACTATCCATAAGTCTAGGTAACTATATAAAATACTCCATCACTTTAAGAATGTAAACAACGTTATTCGCCAAGGCAACTAATAAGATTATGTCACATAACCTTTTACCATTCAATTAGTTTTACCCACTTGCTACAAGTCCACTCATCTGAAGTGATCATAGCTCCCTTACAATGCTTTTGCTTACGAACAATTGCAAGGTAAGAAATAATGTACAAATCTAGTTTTCCCCAACTAGATGAGTTCTCTCTCTCTTTTTTTTTTTCTTTTTTTTTTGTGAAGGATCTTATGGTACTTAAGGGATTTGTGTGGCTCTATATAAATCTATTCATGCCACTTACCTTCTTAATAGTCCTAGTTACTTAAGGTTTAGTTTCAATATCCTCTAGTATAAGATTTAAACAATGAGTAACGAATGGTGTCTAAAAGATGCCATCACAACATAGATAACCACTAACATGGTTGTAGTACATATCAACAAACTTCTTGTAACGTCTCAAAGGCACAATAGAAGTGCAACACCTATCAATACCATGCAATCTCAATAATGAGTTATGAAAAATAAGTTAGCATGGTGAAAGATGAAAATGTAAATACTTGTAATTATCATCAACTCTAGGAGCCAACAATAGTGGTACTATGTTAGGTATCTAAATATCCTATTGCACTACTCTATCTTGCCGATTGTTCTTGTGACTTTTACCCTCTACTTCAATTTCTAGTTTCTTTAAGTCTCCTCTTTTGTTAACAATTTCTTTCATAACTTCTACCTTAGCCAATTCCTTTTTAAAAGGATTCATCTGCATCTTGGCAATTCTAATATCACTCAAACTTTTTAAAAGGTATTAATTTTGCCCTTTCATAATCCTTTATAAAAGAATAAACTTCACAATTATCGTCATATACTACTCTCTTATCTCTTTCTTAGGGATTTCTAAGCACTGTGAAATACAATAGTAGGTGTATTATATTGCATACAATTTCATCTGAATTTTTCATTGAAGTGAAATGGACCCCCTATCTATTGAGTAATATAAGCTAATTTCCCACTATTCTTCCATCGAATATAGTATGGATGTGGATGTACTATAGTTAGTAACTTTAGCTTGTTTACCATACCCTTAGCAGCATTATTGGCACAATTTTCATTATTAATTATGATAACACATCGTGTCATTATTATAGCACTTAATATGAAATAACCTTTGCTTGTTCATCTCCAATAAAAGGATTAGTCGTTACCTCAAATTGTATGACTTAAGGCCCTAACAATTTGTTACTTCTCATCCACTTATTAAATTTAGACTTCATATTTTTCATTGACTCATTAATCTCATTATTTACTATGCATATTGATTTAAAAAAAATTTAAACAACGTTGAAGAGAGGAATAGCTTACCAAGCACATTAGAGCCACCAAGTCACCAATACACACTTGCATTTGTTCTCAAAATGCACCTATTTAGAGGCCTAATGGTTTGAAACCACTAAACACTTACCATAGAGATTAGAAGTAACAGCTAGTAACCTATCTCCTTAGTTATGACTTGCACCTCACTATTAACAATTCCTTTGCACTCCATAGTTCAAGCACTAAATTCCCCAACTTTCATGACACTGTGCTACAACACAATGGACTTCAAACCACTATCATACCTTTTGCACTTCCATAATGCCACTTGCACTTCATGTGTTCACCTAGCAACCCTCAAATCACAACATCCTTTATCACAAGCACCTACAATTAACACACACACCTAAGTGAACTCATTAGACTACAAACAATTCCCTTGCATAGCATCCACACACTCCATAGCAAAAATTTATCCTTTAACCATGATGCACTCCAAACTGACATTGAGCACTTACCCTCACATACACAAAGCCATTCACTCATTGAGTGAGCTTAATATCGCAAAAAAAAATTCTTCCCTAAGTTGATACATTAGAATGTCTTGCAATGTATAACTCCTTGAGAAAAATGATATCATAGATGGGTTTGCATAAACTAAAAGCACAATTGATTAGAAATCCACTCCTATAAGCTAAACCTAAAGCATGTATTAGATCAAACACTTCTTGAATTTTCCCACAATGAATCTCTACTTTGATACCAATATGATACAAATAAAATCCATAATTGAGTTAATACACAATAGAGTCTTCAATTCTTGAATAGAAATTAATTTTTAGGTTTTGTAATTTTTATGAGTTTTAGGGTTAATAAATGGAATGAGAAATATAAAAAGGATATGAACAAATTAATTTTGGATAGAATGCACCTAGATTAATTTAGACTGGATTTCCATTTAATTTCAATTGATATGATGTACAATCAAAATTAAACTGAGTTTTAGTTTAATCGATTGATACAATGAATAAATGCACAATCAATTGAATTAAAGGGGTTTATTTGCAAAGATTCAATGAATCGATAAGAACTAAGGTTTGGAGAAATTCTTTAAGATTTCATTAAATCGATAAAACTGGATATTGTTTGTATTACAATTGAGTTCATATGCCCCAAACCATAGACTAATTAAGGGCATAACTATAAATCAACTAATTAAAATAAGGACATAGAAGTAAACTCGAGATATAGAACAACATAACAATAACTATACTAGAATTGAAATAACAACCAATTAACTAACTAAAATAAATCTAACCTTTCATCAAAAAAAAAACTGAAATAACATAAAATTTAGTTTTCAATGTATAAAATCACTGCAATGCAAGTCCTCCTAAGCTACTAAATTAAATTAATTCTTCTAAAACCTAGCTTAGATTACTAGATATTACTAGATAATTTTACCCCTTTCACACAACATCCTAAAGATTTGAAGCACCTTTCATTACGAGCTAGAGTACTCTATCAAACCAGGTTCACTTTTGAAGCTTCATTGATAGCATGCTCATTCAAGTGCCTAGAGCGCTTATGCCACAAAACCATATTATTCATAATAGACATTTGTAGCAACTCTACCTACAATTATAATTTCTTGTAGCATATAAATATTACTGAATAGTTCTACTCCTTTCATCACCATTATCACACCACTATTAACCTTCATAACGTCCTAAGATTTGAAACACATGCCCTTACTATTGAAAATATACCCAATAAAACCAGATTCTTCTTAAGATAAGAAACAAACCTTATACATCTTAAGTCTACCGTTTTCCATTCCAACAACTTTGTAAGAATCATCATCAACCATTATAATAGGGCTAGAATTAACAAACCTGCAGGTGTCTAACCACTTTTTTTATTGAATATCTTGTGATACGAATATCCAAATTATAATCCACAAATCTTTGAGATGTGAATTTGATGGAAATAAAAGCATATCTTTATCATTGCTATTCGGGTGATCATCCTCTACTATTTTTTAATCTTAGGTTGCTTGTATTCTTTTTATTCCCCCTCTCTTAAGGATATCTCACTTAAAAGTATAAGTGTTTATGATGCTAAAAGCCTTGCACCTTTTTCTTTGTGGCTTAGACCATAATTTATGGATATTATATCCATCTTGACTTGAAATCCTACCTCTATTTTGGTTACTTCATGCCATAAGTCCCTCACCATTAAACATCTCACTCGCATCTTTCTTCTTTTGGTGAAATCCTAATAGAGTGAAATAACATTGTACCCCAAGGAATATTTCCTTAGCATTAAATTCGTAACCAAGTCTCATAATGCTTTCATACCTAGTAGGGAATTTAGTAGCATCGACGCTTTGGTCTTCATCATTACATTTTATGTCAAGCCGCTTGATACTAGTAATCACTTAATTGAATAAATCAATATGTTAGCTGAGATTTTTGCTATCCTCCATCTTCAACATATACAGTTTTTATCTTTGATAAAGCATAACTAATAATTGATTTGACATGTATCATAATTCCGATATTGAGATTACTGCCTTCGACACCTCATTCATCACATGGTACATCACTGTTGGGTACAAAAGAAAGTTAAATTATAAGGGATTAAGCACATATGTTAACAATATAAAGAAGGAAGTGGAATTGCAAGAGAATTTCTCATTACCTCATCTGTTGAGTTTGAAGACAAAATTGAAGGACTTGAAGTCCTTCTGTAGAGCCACAAAAGTTGGTAGATTTATTGACACAAAGACAAAAATTTACTTCCAAGAAAAAAATGACAGCTGATGCCATACTTAGACATTGGAGAACTAAAAGCTGTCTTTACGCTACAACCTAGTTATCCTTTCTCAATTCTTATAATACAAGTAGCTGTCTATTGTTTCTCTATGAAGCTAATTTCTAACACCGGCAATATGTAATTTCCACCGCTAGCAACTATGGTAAATTTTTCACGGCCAATATTATATTGCAAATTATATTTTAACACTCCCTCTTAATTTACAATTTTAAAACTTATTTTGAATTGTTCAAAATTTTCCATTGACATGACTTTAGTAAATTTATCTTCTAGTTGCTCTTGGTATTAACCAACTCATCTTGAATTTCACCTTCTTGTACCAAGTTCCTTATATAGTGATGTTGTAACTTGATATGTTTTATTCTTCCATGAAATATTGAATTTTGCAATTGCTATCATGTTACCACAATGGATAATTGTGGGGGTTTCTTGGCTTTGATTTAGATCCAACATGATTCTTCTTAGCCATATTGCTTCACATGCTGCATTTGTGGCTGCAATAAACTCTACTTTAGATGAAGATAATGATATTGTTTTTTGCTTCTTTGATGACCAAGATATGATATTTGATCCCATGCAAAATACATATCCAAATGTCCTATTTCAATCAACAATAGATCTAGCCAAATTGCTATCTGTACATCTAATATGCTTGAAATCCTTATCTTTTGTATAATGAATACCATAATTTTTAGTGCCTTACAAATATCGTAATATCCTTTTAGCTTGGATTTTGCATAAATTTGGAAATCAAACTGACTAGATAGACAATATCTAGCCTTGTGTTTGTCAAGTAAATTAGTGACCTGACCAAACTTCTATACATCTTTGCATCAACTTTTGGTGCTCCATTTTTACTTTAAAAAAAAAAAAAAACCTTTTGGTGGTCCATCTTCTAACTACAATTTCTCGATTGTTGTAAGCGAAGTAGCAATCAATTGTAGTTGCTCATTTGGATTCTTTTCAACAAATCTTCCATATATTTTTCTTGAGAAATAAATATTTCTCCTTTCGATTGATGAATTTGAATTCCAAGAAAATATTTCATGCTATCCAAATATGTCATCTCATATTCTTTCACCATTATAAATTTAAATTCATCCAACACAGACTAATTTGTACTCATATAGATCAACTCATCCACTTATAAACATACTAGAAGAAAATCTTTTGTACCTTCTCTTTTAATGTGAAGTGAAAGCTCATTTTGACTCCTTTGAAATCCATTTTTCTGGAAATAGCTATCAATCCATGCTCATGGTGCCTACTTCAATTCATATAATGCCTTATGTAAGTGATAAACTTTATCTTCTTTACCTCTAAATAATATATCCTTTGGTTTGCTCCACATATACCTCTTCTTGTAATTCTCCACTTAAGAATGTCAATTTAACATCCAAGTGATAAATCCAATTGAGCCTGTAAGGCAAGAAAAAATTTGATAGTTGCCATTTGTTTAACAAGAGCAAATGTTTCATTCAAATCTATACCCAGTTGTTGTGAATATCCCATGGCTACAAAACAAGCTTTATGCTTTTGAATTGAGCCATCTTCTTTATATTTGGTATCATAGACCCATTTCAATTCAAAAACTTCTTTATTTTTTAGAAGATCAACAAGCTCCCATATATGATTCTTCTCAATGGTTCCCATTTCTTCATCCATGGCTTTTTGTCATATTTCTTCCTTTGCAGTGTTTTCATAATTTTGTGGTTCACACATAAAAAAATGCAAACTCACATGATTCATAAATATAATGCAAGGAGCGTACCTTCTAAATTAGACTTTCTAACTTTCAATAGAATTCTTGCGAACTCATTGGTATAGATGTGCTTTCATCAATTGCTTTACTAGTAGCATTAGAAGCACTTAGATTTGAACTTAACTAAGGACCTAGTTGTATAACATTAAATCTTTGAGGCAAAATTAATTGTATAACTAGTGTCTTCCCTTTCCAATCTCATGCTACATCTTTATAAAAGATAACATCTCTTGAGATAATCAACTCATTTGTCTTTAGATTAACAAGATGTTATCCATTTGATTCATCACTATAACCAATGAAAATATATTTTTCTACTTTCTCGTCATATTTTTCTCTCTTATGTGATGGAACGGGAGAATATGCAATACATCTAAAAATCTTCAAAGGAATATCCTAGCGCTTTCTCTTATGCTAGGCTTGATAAGGAGTTTTGTTAACAACTATTTTTGTTGGAGATCTATTCAATATATAAAGTGTAGTGTTAATTGCTTTAGCCTAATAGCTGCTTGGAAGACCTTTCCCTTGTAATGTGCTTTTAGCCATTTCCACAATAGTACAATTTTTATGTTTTATAACACCATTTTGTTGTGAAGTGTCGTACCATCAATTGCCTCTCGATTTCAACCTCGTTGCAATAATATTGGAGCTCATTAGATGTATATTCATCTTTATGATCAATTAGTAGAATTTTCAAGTTGTATCCACTTTCTCTTTCTACCATAGCTTTAAACTTAAGAAAAGTGGAAAATGCTTCCAACTTCTGCTTTAAAAAATATATTGACATCATCATAGTATAATCATCCACAAACAAGATGAAGTACCTATTGCCATTTAAGGTTGGTGCTCTTGTTGGTCTAAACTCATTAGAATGATCAACTCAAGTGGAGCTTTAGTTCTATAAGATCTCTTTGGGAACGGCAAACAATGCATCTTCCCATACACTCATTATTCACATAATTTTTAAGAAATGGAATATTTTGTAGACCAATCACTATATTCTTCTTATTCAACAATTGAAGTCCCTTAAAACTTAGATGGCCATATCTCAAATACCATAAATGTGACTCATCATTTTTCACACTTTGCAAAGCAAGTTCTTCATTTAGAGGCTTGGATAAAGGAAAGACTTTATTCTCACTCATTTTTACTTTACAATGCGATTTTTCTTCTTATCAGTAATAATGCACTCATCACTATCAAAATTGACCTTATAACCACTTTGTAGTAATTGGCTAACACTCAATAGATTTTGAGATAATTTAAGGACATAATGAACATCATAAATCAATTTTGAGTTGTCTTTCTTTGTATTGATAGCAATAGCTCCCTTTCCTGCAATCTCATGAGTCTTACCATCTCCAAGCTTTACTTCAGATATCATCAAACTCAACAAATAGCTTTTTGTTTCCAATCATCTGATTACTACAACCATTATCAACATACCAAATATTCTCAAATAATTGTTCAACATTCATGCAAGAATAAAGCACTTGTTTATCTTGACTCATAATGGCGGTTTCATAACCTTCTTAAACAATACCCCACAAATCTTCTAAGATAAATAATATTTTCATCATTATGCTCCATATATCATATTTTTCACCAATAAACCTAGGAATACCTTGTTGGCAAAATTAAATGTAGCATTATTGCTTGTTGATGCCATGGCTAAGGTTTATGTATGTGTGTTTAAGTGTTTAAGGTTTCAGAAATTGAAGGGGCTTGACTCTAATATCAAAAACATGTCGAGTGCAAAGGAGAATTAAATTCTTAAGAATTAATCACATATACTAACAAAATAAAAAAGGAAGTAGAACTGCAAGAGGATTTCTCATTATCTTATCCGTTGAGTTCAACAACAAAAATGAAGGACTTGAAGTCCTTTCATAGAGCCACAAAAGTCGGTAGATTTACCAACACAAAGACAAAAATATACTTCTAAGAAAAAAACCCTACAACAGGGGAATGGCAGCTCATGCATGCTTAGACATTTGGAGGACTAAAAGCAGTCTTTGTACTATAACTTAGCTGTCCTTTCTCAATTCTTGTAATATAAGTAGCTGTCTATTGCTTCGAAGCTGATTTCTAACACCAGAAATGTGTAATTTCCACCGCCGGCACCTATGGTAAATTTTTCACCGCCAATATTATTTTACAAATTATATTTTAACAATCACATCATCCGAGAGAAAAAGTCTGGTTGTCATCATACACTTTGCTTCTATATCCTTCCAATCATCATCATCCATGTCTTTAAGTTACTTCATAACAATGCATTACCCTATTTATTGCACTAAACAGATTCATCACCCTTCTTTGCCACAACTCAGAGTTCCCAGTTCCATCTAACTTCACCATATCGAATCTTGTATAGTTAGAAGACACCATAACCTTCGCTTTACTACCCATAATTGTGCGGCTATGTGGAAGCTTAAATCCTTAAGTTGTTATAATACAATTAATTAATAGTAAAAGCAAAAGAGATTAGGAAAACGAAAAAAGGAAATAACATAGAATACTTTTAGATGGAAAATCACCGATGAGCTTGAGGTGAAAACTCAGGGAAGGGTACGATAAGTTCACTATGTCCAAAACATTATTATAGTACAATAACAGATTATCTTATTCATAAACTCTACTACAAGACTATATTATATGAGGCCTTGAATAAAACTAGAGCGTATATACATCCATAGTAAATATACTGAGGCCAAGTCGAAGGCCCTAGTCAACCACTTCAAGGCTGGCAGTTGACAGGTGCACATCTCCTTTTGTCCAAAACTCTGAATTTTAACCGGACTTTGTACTAAACATCCCCAAACAAAATTGGGAACCCTTGCCATAAGATTGGACATCACATGGACTAATCTGTTACCTCATCAACCGTTTGAGAACCCTTGCCATAAAATTGGTCTTTAGCCAAGGCTTGAATCTTTTAGGAAAGCTAGTTAATGCAAAATCCAATTGTGTCACCTTGCCAATTTTCGCAATAATATCAGTCGTCCTCACAATGTTCTCACAGGTTTAAGTTATAGCATGTATGTCTTAGTTCAAGAATAGAAAGATTGCAAGTTGAAGAATTAATGAACATAACAAATGTTTTGGGCTAATTGGTTTTCTTCCTTCAGTGTATGAATCTTGTTGGACAGCCATAGCTCTTCAATCTTACTATTTGTATACCTATTAATTGCAAAACACTTAGCATTGTTTCGGCTGGTTGTAGGGCGCCTCTATTTTCTAAAGCTTCGTGTTTATAGTTGCTGATGGAAGCTACTTATCTATCGACGTTGATATACGTATATGACAAGAGAAGTGTCTTGTCTAGTTAAGTTGAATCTTTCGTAATGTGTCCGTTGATAATTCTCCATTTGTGTAACCATAGATTCTTGCACCTGCATAAGATCAAAGGTACTTCCAAATGTGTTAGTCCGACTGCAGATCATTTGTTGTCATCAACAAAAGCCAGTATT
Source organism: Laguncularia racemosa (assembly GCA_037954665.1). Classification (NCBI taxonomy): domain Eukaryota; kingdom Viridiplantae; phylum Streptophyta; class Magnoliopsida; order Myrtales; family Combretaceae; genus Laguncularia; species Laguncularia racemosa. The sequence continues at coordinate 403,845 of JBBMOL010000110.1, read as the reverse complement.
GGAGACGACTTCCAGCATACCTATTAAGTATGGCAACACTTCTCGATAGAGTATAATTGTGAGATAGGATTTATATAGCCAACCCTATCTAGCGGGATATGACTTGAATTATTAGTCTATTGTTTTAAGAGCAAACGTACGATCATGCTCATTGAAATTCGGTATTAACTTGACATTTTATTGTCTGTTTTTGTGGTTTTCCTTTATCAATCTTGATTATGTCGATTTGACATGTTCGTGAGTAGCAAAATATTCAGAAGACGGCTGAATTTATTTGTGATGGTTTTTGGAATCATTCAGCATGCAGGAGACAATAGAAAGGTTTCAGAAGCACACAAAGGACACACGAACCGGGAATAAATCGGTGGAAGAAAACATGCAGGTACAACATTTTATTTATTGTTTCATGCTTATTCTAGATTATTAGGTTCTCTCACCAGTTTATTTAGCCTTCCATGGATTTATATACGTACCATGTGCTTCAATTTGAAGGCTATACGGGAGAGAATAAGATTTTATATACTCATTGTGGGTAGGTATTGGCCTGTTTTGCTAAGATGTCTCAAGTTTGATCCTTACATAGAGTGGGATAAAATAAGTCTCCTCCTATAAATCCCCTAGATGAGCTTCGACTCATTACTTTTTGACTCACTGGGCACCTATCCAGACGTTGGAAAAAACAAAAAAAAAAAAGGAAAAAGAGATGAGATTTTATATGCTAGAGTCATAAATTGTTGGTTCATTAAGAGCTTAATCACACAAATGTGAACGTTTAAGGAGCCTATTCCTGTTTGGCAACAATAGACATCATCTCATGAAACTTGTGGAGTACTGGTTGGAATATGCAAAAATTAAGGGAAGAAAATGCCAAGCCCTATACATACAGGAGAAGAGATTAGCTTTTTAGTAAGAAACAAATTGTCATTCATTTCACTGAGTAGAAGAAAATTTTAATGTAATAGATATTATTAAAAAATAGAATAGAACTATAATAAAATTTGTCCTTTGTTCATTTTGATTTTAATAAGGATTTTTAGCCAAAAACAAAAAGCTTCAGCACATTAAATTGCTATTCAAATATTTGAATAATCAATAATTACTCAATGATTTTTTGTAATATGGATTCCTTAAGGAATGGTTAGATAGAAACAAAGTCGTATCATATGATTCATTTTTTTTTTCTCAATTTTTCTTAATGTATTCAGTGATAAATGATAATAGGTTTTTTTTTTTTTTTTTCATGTAAAATGTTAATTGGTATCAGGTTTTGTCGTAAATTATGGAATCAATATGCCTCCACGATCTGCCTAATTTGAACAATATAAGATTGCTAATTATTTGTTCTGATGAATTGCACTCAACACAAGTGTAATACTATAGATACACAAGATTGAAACCAAAGAGTTAAAGACAGAAAAAAAAAAAAAAAAAAGGGAAGAAAGAATGAATTGGAAATTCAGTTTGGTTTATACGAAAGTAGTCTAATGACTACTTTTCTATTTCATTTCAGTGACGAATATTTGGATTATGATATTTTGTCAGTAGGATGGGCTTATGGCATTTAGCTGATACGATTTACCATTTGCTTACTTGATGTGTATTCATGATTAGACGTCTTTTATCTCAATATAAAATGTCACGTAATGCGGCGTTTTGTTTATATAGAATAGAAAAACTGGCTTCTGTTAAGATTTAAACAGTCCCTTCTCTTGCTACCAAGCATTTCTTGAAACCCAATTATATTGCTAAAATCTAATTCATTGAAATTTAATTAACAATTCATTAATTGGTAATTTATTAATAAAACAAAGTGAGTATAAAACTACTATTTAATTTGATATGAGCATAAAATTATAAATAAGAAAGAGAACTAGACATGCACAAAGAAAAAGATGGAGAGAGTGAAACGATAATTTTGTTAGAAGAAATAATATGTATTTTGGAAATTAAAACTCAAATAAAAGAATGGATTTTAAGGAATATTGTTAGTTGTGAAATTGGATACTTACCTTATTTTCATTACTAAGTAGTGGAATAATCAGATTTGTAAAATAAATATTGGAATCATACTCTTAAGAGCTGTAGTTTCAGGTCCCGTTTCCACAAACCAGTTCCCAACTCATTTCACGGAACTTCCTAGAAGTGTTCGGCTAAAACCCGTTCGAACGAAGTCCTTCAGAATACAGATTTTTCGAGCTCGTGTCGGACAAGACACCGGACCATACTTTGATCCAACGAAATTCACGTTGTTCAAATTAAGCGTTTGGTTTTTCCAATAATTATAAATATCGCAGTCTAATTGGAACCTGCTTTGATGACAGCAGTGCTGATTTCTTCTTGGAGGACATGATAAGCCTATAGATGAATTTCACCTAACATAAAGGACTTCTTGTATGATTGACAGTTTTTAAAGGACGAAGCTACAAACATGATGACAAAGATAGAAATTCTCGAAGAATCGAAAAGGTCAGCAAAGTATATATATGCATGCATCATTCATTTCATTGCTTCGCTTTGATATGTGCTCCATTGACGACTTTGATTATCAAAGTCGGCAATATCCATCTGCGACCAATGATGTAAAATGGTGCACAGGAAGCTCTTAGGAGAAGGATTAGGGACGTGCACCATTGATGATCTGCAACAAATTGAGCAGCAGCTAGAACGGAGTGTTAGCAACGTTCGAGCTCGAAAGGTTTGCCCATTAGCTATCTTCTCTTTCTTTTATGATTGGTCTTCTTCTTTATTATTATTTTTTTTAATCAAATGCGGTGGTCTTTTATAAAGTTATTCTTTTCTTCTTATTTTCAAAATACCCGTCGTATAGGTACAACGTGGTCAACTATTCCTCAAAACCTCAAACTGAAGTAGTCGTCGTTGTCGTTTGTTTTATTTCCTCCAAAATCTCAAACTAACCTCTTCTAATTTCCAATTTTTCGCATTATTGCAGACTCTGGTGTACAAGGAACAGATTGAGAAACTTAAAGAAAAGGTAAACCTTCCTTTTTTTTTTTTGGTTAAGAAATTAAGATGGGACTCGTATTATGCACTTCCATTATTCATAAATGAATTGAAGTTTGATAATTTTGAGGCTTCTTTTGTATATTTTATGCAAAGTTCAATAGTAATGTGTGGACCACTGACCATGTCTTCTTCTTCGTTAAATTCAGGAGAAGGTCTTACTGACCGAGAATTCAACCCTATGCCACAAGGTAATCTGAATCCCATCCCTCTTTTATAGTTTGCTTGTATACAGTGTTACCATTTATGTGTACTAACTTTCAGGAGGAATATTATAATGTACGTAAAGTCTATTGAAATTAAAAATAATAATAATACATATGATTGATAATTGAAAAAGAAAAATAACGAGGTAGGCTTTAAATTAAAAAGACAGCTGTCATAATTATTCATAGTATAATGTTCTATTCTACATTAATAAAGTCATTTTTTTGTATATTTGCTTTAGACAAATACAGTTTCTCAAGTACATACATCTTAGGGAAATATTCTTGTAAGGGAAGAGAGAGAGAGAGAGATAAAGAGAGGTGGGTCCAAGACAAATATTAAGTTTGACCTTGTTAAGTACATTAATCTTTGTTATTGTAATATATAATTAATATTGGAATAAAGAAATTGGTTCTAAAATTGGAAAGCTCTATTATGTTCTTGTCTGTTATTTTTTTTTCTTTTAGATTTTGAAGGATAAATAGAGAAAGAAAACCGAAAAGCTTACATAAAATTAGGAAAACCTCATTCCTTATATCAAAAGAAGCTATTAACACACGTATTCCTAACATACACACCACATATGCGGTTTCTGTTAATTAGAAACTTTATGATGCACTGTGAATGTTTCCGTTTAAGTAGAAGTTAATAAAATTAAACGATGTTAAAATTCAAGGTAGAGAAATTTTAGATGAAGAGGATAAATACTTATTAATGATGATAGATATGTTTTAAGACATTGTAATTTATGTTTTCATGTTTTAGAATTTTATCAGTAGTTGTTTGCCACTAATCCATGTAACATATTAGCATTTAGCATCATCCAAGCTTTTCTTAAGAAAGGGACAAGAATAATGATGGACCGATATTAATGAAGAAGTTTTCTGTCACATGTAAATAAAACACTTTTTATAAAAGTACATGCATCGGTGAACCTAATTTAAGGGAATTGTTTGGATGATGTATATAGACTTATAAATGAGTTGAGTTGAAACTATATAGTAATAAATTTGAGCTCAAGATTAATCTAACTTAACTTAGTGATTAAAACTAAAGTTCAACTTGAAATATTACTCAACAAGCTCCATTTAATTAAGATCATATTCTTTTAATTAAAACAATATTAATATGAGTGTTTGCTATCAACTTGTGTTAAATTAACATTTATGCTTAATAAGCTTTCGAGTTAACCGAGTTGGATATTATGAAGTTTAAACTCGACTTGATAAACTACTTGAAAGGATTGAACTTGATTTGATTGTTGCTAAATTGAAATAAAGTAATTTGCAAATATGTTTGATTTTATTTACCCTCCCCTAGTGATGAATCTATGATAGTGAATTACGAGGGTCCTTTCATAGTGTGCCTGAATGCGTTGTGTGTGTTTATTTTTTAACAGTGTGGAATAAATCCTCCGCAAGCAACAGCTGAGAAGCAAAATGAAGATCAAACTCAAGCAAAGGCAAGGGAAAGTAGTCCAATCTCAGATGTAGAGACCGAGCTGTTCATCGGTCTACCAAGACGTCCTCTTTTGCCTAACTGTTTCAATAATGGCGTGGAACAAATGCCAGCCTCCACTGGAGCTTAGCTTGCCATCATTTTAAGAGCTCGACCACTAATTTCTCGAATCCCACTCGTTTTCTCCTAAAGCACTGAAGAAATTAATAATATTAATGTTCTGTATATGTATGGCAGGGATTGGTTTGCTTTTGGACCCTGGCTGCCTAGTAATTCAAGAGCTCGACCACTAATTTCTCGAATCCCACTCGTGTTCTCCTAAAGCACTCAAGAAATTAATAATATTAATGTTCTGTATATGTATGGCAGGGATTGGTTTGCTTTTGGGCCCTAGCTGCCTAGTAATTCAAGGTATGTGAAAACAAAATGGGGTGATCTCCTATGCATTATGATTATAGTTAAGTTCACCCATTTTACATAAAAAGCTTTTCTTAGCTTTGGTCTATCCAATATTTTTTATCATGTTTAAAAATACTGCAGTAAAGATACATTTCACTCCTTTTCCCTCCGTGCATAAGCGTATGATAGCTATCCTCTTAAATAGCCATTGACCCGGATAAGTTAAGGGATCAGGGGTCAAGTGTGTTCAGCTGGTGTCGACCCCAATTACATGGTTATTAAAATCGCCCGGCTTATAATGGGTTCCATCCAGATTGGTGGGTTGGCTGTAAAGTCCTGCAACGTGTAACGTAACCACTTTTGCTTATATGTGGTTATAATCTTTAATAACTAAATGATAAGGATGTATCTTGACTCCTCGTTTTGTGCAAATTTATCCCATGTGCGATCATTTTATGCATGTGAATTATGATAGTTTCAAGTTCCATGAAGTTAGTTGGGCTTATTTAGATGGGCTAGGAAATGGACTTAGATTTAGATAAAATAAGTGCCCCTTAATTAGTATTATATCAATCACGTTGATTATACACATTCGATTGTGTGTGATCTTCCATTAAGATCTCTTCATCGTTGCATCTTGTTATACGATGGAAACCTCATCTCTTGCCCACTGCACCCATTTTACCAAGCTAGATACAATCTCATTTTAGACAAGCCTTTAGGATATCATTTTCCGATCCTATGGTGACTGATGAATTCATTATTGAGGCTACAATTTGTCTTCAAGCACTCGCTACGATACCAGGGTCCTTTCAGCAGAGATTAAGGAGATGGAAGCCAAAGCATCAATTTTGCGCACTAGACAAATGGGGATCTTGCATGCACTTCCGATTCCAAGTTCTACTTCCACCGATTTGGAGATTCGTGTTGACCGACACATACTAAAAGATTCCGAGTGGCATCTGGTCGGATCGATTCATTGAACCCACTCTCTAACAAGCATCCGTGCAGCTAACGAGACCTTTACCGTAATCACCAAACATAACACACGCAGGTCTCCATGAATCTATACAAACTTGGAGTACTTGCACTATGATTGAAAAGAAAGGGAGAAATTAGGAGGGAAGGAAAGGGGAGGAAAAAAATTTGGAAGAAAAAAAAAAGAAAGTGAAAGTAAAAATAATAATTTATTACCTTATTTCAATAAAAAAGAGAAAGAAAATAAAAAAAAATGATAATATAATTTTTTATTATATTATAATACCGTAACAGACTATATTTTAAAAATATGCTTTTCTTTTGAGGATTAATTTGTTATTTCATTATAATTCCATTCTAATTCTCTTCAAATTGGAACATATTCTTCTTAATGAGTACAAGGGAATAGTTTCTTCCCTAAATTGACCTTTCGCCCTTTCCTTCCTTAATCAAATAAAGAAAAAGTAAAATTTTCCCTTCAAATTTCTCTCCTCCTCTTTTCTCCCTTCAATCCAATCGTAGTAGGAATTGGGTATTATGTAATCTTATAATTATCGAAGAAATTTATCATAATTAAGAAATCATATGAATGACAAGGAAGATCTCAAAATAAATATCTGAAAACTGAAATGAAATTATAAACTGCCGATACAACCTATCTCATGATTGATTCTAGGACATCCAAACTAATAAACTCATCACATCAGACCATGCACACATGCATTGCCGTAATCCTGCTTTGCTCTTCAGTCTTCACCCATTCATGCTCTAACCCAAATCTCATATACTTTCAATATACAAGCGCAACCAAAATAAAAGTAAAAAATACTCCGACTTTCGAGTACCTAACGAGTTTAGCATATTTATAAAGTACTTCCAGATGGTGTACAGTGTACAGAAAATTCAAACAAGCAATTAAGGTCAAAATTTCCTTTGATGAAGCCCAAAATATGAAATTGCATTGAAAAGAGTTTAGCATTTTGGTGCACATCAATCAAACCTATGTATCGAGGGCATTAGGTGTATCCATCAAATAATTCTCAGTCTCCCTCTTGAATATCTTCCTGTTGAAACTTAACATCACATTCATCATCATTTTCATTCTCCCAGTGACAAACAAGACCTCACATGGCAGAACATAAGAGAGTAAGACTGATGAGAGCCATGATGGGAGCCAAGCTAGAAGGTGGAATGTAGATCATCTTGAAGTGCCACCTGGACCGATCACAAGAACTTGAGCGAAACGATTCAAGAAAGCACTGAACGGGTTGATAAAGGATATTCAAGAAGCCGAAAAAGAGTGGAGCAACCATGAGAATGACATTGCATTTGTTCAAATCATTCAAGGAGAGCAAAGCATAGGAGATCAAAGCTGCCGACCTTAACAACGCTGGCTTAAACGCTGCCAGCCTTGAACCGGCGTTGCAATTAGCACGTGACAGAGGGACTACGCCGCCGGCCTATATACCCGACGTACATCCTACGTTGGCTACTACGCTGCCTACTACGTCGCCGGCGTTCATTGCCTGTTTGTTATTTTTACGCGACTTTATTATGTTATGTCGTTTTGGGCTTTTGTTATTACAAGTTGTAAACCCTAATATAAGCTGCTAAGGTTGGAAAACAGAAGATAGAACATTGATACAACATTGAATAACACATTTTGAGAGAATTCCTCTCTTAGTTCTCTAAAGAACTTCTCTTGAACTTATCGAATTTCTTCCGTGGCGTTCAACCAGACTTATCAATCGGTCTTTCATCCCGATCGTAGCGTTAACAGAACATACCAAGGTTCTTGCCTTGTCTATAGGCAACGGGTCGCGGTTCCACTTTGATTGTTTGGCATCTTGGGTTGCAATTCTGAACGTATTGGTATTGGGTTTCGTCACACGTGGGTGTGGTTCGTATCAGTTTGGTATCAGAGCCTAAGTTTGTTAAATATTAGTTCGGTTTGAGAAAGGTAACATTAAAACCCTAACCCCAATCGTTCATATCAATTGTTCATATCAAGTTTTCGTATTGTCATAGCTTCATACTCAAGTCCATAGTGTTAATTGTTTCTTGTGTAGTGTAGTGCATCCTATTAAGCTTGTTACAAAAAAAAAAAAAAAAAACGAGAACAAAGGACGAAACAAAGGCAACAAAAAGGAAAGAAAAAAGAGGAAAATTCAAGCCCCTAGAGTTGTTCTTGAATTCTGTGGAAGGGATTGGTGTAGTTTGGATTAGTTCCAAGAGAATTGAGAAGAGGGATTGGTGAGTTGATATCATCCTTGCTTGTGAGAATACACGAGTGATTGTGGGATATCATCCTTTGAGTGAAACACGTAAGGGAGTGAATCGTGAGGCTTAATTCTATATATTTGTGTTAGTACTAACCTTTTATTGCAAGAACTATGTCACGGTACAATTCTCTTGAAGGTGAGAGGGGAAGGTTTGATGCTAGGTTAGTGATTGAGGTGTTGAGGAGTGAAATGAAGAGGATGTTTCAGGAAGGAATGGAACAAATTCATGAGACGGTGGAGCAAAAACTAGAGCAATCAAAAAACGTCTTTCAAGGGCGTAAGAGGGAGAGTTGTTCTAAGAGAGGACAAAGGGGTGGATATGAAATTTCTGATGATTAATTTGATGAACCTTCTATCGGGAGTTATAGAGGTTATGGTGGTAGGAATAGAGGAACTAGGGATTGGGAAGATAAAGGAGATAGGAATAGAGAGGATAATCAATTGAGTAGTATAAAGATGAAGATTCCTCCTTTCCAAGGGAAGAATGATCCCAAGGCATACTTAGAATGGGAGAAGAAGGTAGAGATGGTGTTTGATTGTCACAATTATAGTGGGAGAAAGAAAGTGAAGCTTGCTGCCATTGAATTTTCAGATTATGCCATAGTGTGGTGAGATCAACTGATGTTGAATAGAAGAAGGAATGGCGAACCACCTATTGAGTCTTGGGAAGAGATGAAGAGGGTGATGAAGAAGCGGTTTGTTCCTACTTATTACTATCGTGAGTTGCACAACAAATTGAAAACTCTTAAGTAGGGAAGCCGAAGTGTGGATGAGTATTTCAAGGAGATGGAGGTTACTATGATTAGAGCAAATGTTGAGGAGGATAGAGAGGTTACTATGGCTAGATTTCTTGCGGGGTTGAATAGAGAGATACAAAATGTAGTAGAATTGCAGCATTATGTGGAATTGGAAGATATGGATCACATGGCTATAAAGGTTGAGAACCAACACAGGAGGAAAGGTAGTAGTACTGCACGGTTTCAATAGGGTGCTGGTTTATCTACTTAGAAGACTAACTAATGGGAGAAGGAAGAAAAGTCTTTACCCACCAAGCCAAAAGGAGAGCAAAAGCAAGCGGGTTCTACTCTTGGTAATCAAGGTAAACTTGATTCTTCTACTTCTAGAACTCGTGACATTAAATGTTTTAAATGCCAAGGTAGAGGCCATATTGCTAGTCAATGTCCGAATAGATGTGTTATGATTCTGCGTGATGATGGTGAGTATGAGACTGAGGGGGATAGTGAAGATGATGATATGCCTCCATTGGAGGATGCTAGTGATGACTAAGAGCCTGCAGCAGGGAAGTTAGTGGCAGTAGTGAAGCGAGCTTTGAATGTGCAGGTGAAGGAAGAAGAGGAGGTGCAACGAGAGAATATCTTTCATACTAGATGTTATTTAGGTGATCATATTTGCAGTTTGATCATTGATGGGGGGAGTTACACTAATGTGGTGAGTACTTTCATTGTTGAGAGGTTGGGGCTTAAGACTACTAAACACCCTAGCCCATATAAATTGTGGTGGCTGAATGATAGTGGTGAGACTAAGGTGAGTAAGCAAGCCTTGATTGCTCTTCGCATCGGTAAGTATGAGGACGAGGTGTTATGCGATGTAGTGCCGATGCAGGCGTATCATGTGTTATTGGGGAGGCCATGGCAGTTTGACAGGAAGGTAGTTCATGATGGCTTTTCTAACAAGCATACACTTGTTCACCATGGCAAAAGCTATAATCTTAAACCCTTAACACCTAAATAGGTGTATGAGGATCAGTTGCAGCTACAACAATCTTTTGCAAAATATAAGGTGAGTAAAAAACAGAGGGAGAGTGAGAGAGCAAAAGACATAGAAAAAGAAAAGGAACACAAAAGTCAATATCAAAAGGAAAAAGAGAGGAAGGCTGGAAAGAGTGTGAGAGGCCAAGTTGAGGGGGGATCAACTTTGGTGATGAGTGAAAAGGAGAGTGCAGCCTTGCAAAAGGAGAGTTGTGTGGCAAGAGCGAGTGTCGTAAGGAGAGCGTTAGTGATGAAGCAACCTATGTTGTTGCTAGTTTTTAAGGAAACTTGTTTGAATACTAACGAATTTTTTAACTCTTTGCCTAGTGTGATTGTGTCTATTGTGCAGGACTTTGAAGATGTCTTCCCTGAGGAGATTCTAAAGGGGTTACCACCTATTCGTGGTATTGAGCATCAGATTGACCTTGTACCCGGAGCATCTATTCCAAATAAACCAGCTTATAAGAGCAATCCAGAGGAAACAAAGGAACTCTAAAGGCAGGTCAATGAATTAATCGAGAAGGGGTACGTGAGAGAAAGCATGAGCCCATGTGCAGTGCCTGTGATTTTGGTGCCTAAGAAGGATGAGTCATGGAGAATGTGTGTTGAATGCCGCGCCATCAACAACATCACGGTAAAGTATCGTCATCCCATTCCTCGCTTAGATGACATGTTAGATGAGTTACATGGGTCTAATGTCTTTTCCAAAATTGATTTGAAAAGTGGATATCATCAAATTAGAATGAAAGAAGGTGATGAATGGAAAACCGCATTTAAGACAAAATATGGATTATATGAGTGGTTAATAATGCCTTTCGGTTTAACTAACACACCTAATACTTTTATGAGACTTATGAACCATGTTTTGAGGACTTTTATTGGCAATTTTGTGGTTGTCTATTTTGATGATATCCTCATTTACAGCAAGAGTTTGGAAGACCATATATCTCACTTGAGGGATGTTTTAGAAGTGCTTCGAAAGGAGCAATTATATGCTAACCTCAGAAAGTACACTTTTTGCACAGAAAAACTTGTGTTTCTTGGTTTTATTGTTAGTGTATAAGGAATACAGGTTGATGAAGAGAAGATTCGTGCGATCCAAGAATGGCCTAGTCCAACTAATGTAAGTAATGTGCAGAGTTTCCATGGACTAGCGAGCTTTTACAGGAGGTTTGTGAAGGATTTCAGCACCATTGCAGCACCACTTACTGAAGTAATCAAGAAGAACGTGGGGTTCAGATGGGGAGAGCAACAAGAGAAGGCCTTTTATACGCTTAAAAATAAGCTGACTCATGCGCCATTACTTGTTTTACCTGATTTCTCTAAAACCTTTGAAATTGAGTGTGATGCTTCAGGAATAGGTATTGGAGCAGTTCTCATGCAGGAGAGGAGACCAATTGCATTCTTTAGTGAGAAGCTAAGTGGGGCAACCTTGAATTACCCTACTTATGACAAGGAGTTATATGCATTGGTTCGAGCGTTGGAGACTTGGCAATACTATCTTTGGCCAAAAGAGTTCGTGATCCACACTGATCATGAATCCTTGAAGTACTTGAAGGGACTTTATACCCCACTTCCCATTCCTCATAAGCCGTGGGTAGACATTTCCATGGATTTTGTATTAGGATTACTCAGGTCTAGGGAAGTTATGCCTAGAACAATTGTATCAGATCGAGATGCTAAGTTCTTGAGCTACTTCTGGAAGACCCTATGGGCTAAGTTAGGAACTAAGCTATTGTTTTCTATTACTTGTCATCCACAGACTGATGGTCAAACTGAGGTAGTAAATCGAACTTTATCTACTTTGTTAAGGGTTGTTATTAAAAAGAATATTAAAAGTTGGGAGGATTGTTTGCCGCATGTTGAATTTGCCTATAATCGCACAATGTATTCTGCTACTAAGTTAACTCCTTCTGAAATTGTGTATGGTTTTAATCCACTAACTCCTTTGGATTTATCACCTCTGCTTATTTCTGAGTTAATCTAGATGGTGAGAAGAAAGCAGAATTTATTAAACAGATCCATGAGAAGGCAAGGCTAAACATTGAGCGAAGAACAGAGCAGTATGTGAAACAAGCCAACAAGGGTCGTTGACAAGCTATCTTTAAACTTGGAGAATGGGTTTGGGTTCACATGCGCAAAGAGCGGTTTCCTATGCAACGTCGATCTAAATTACTTCTTAAAGGCGATGGGCCATTCCAAATTCTTAAGCACTTCAATGATAATGCCTATAAGTTAGATTTGCTAGGTGAGTATCAAGTAAGTGCTACTTTTAATGTTACTGATCTGAGTCCTTTTGATGTAGGTGACGATTTGAGGACAAATCCTTTTCAAGAGGAGGGGAATGATGAGAGCCAAGTTAGAAGGTGGAATGTGGATCCTCTTGAAGTGTCACCTGGACCGATCACAAGAACTCGAGCGAAACGATTTAAGGAAGCACTGAACGGGCTGATAAATGATATCCAAGAAGCCAGAAAAGAGTGGAGCAAACATGAGAATGACCTTGCATTAGTTCAAATCATTCAAGGAGAGCAAAGCTACCGGCCTTGACAATGCTGGCTTAAATGCTGCCGGCCTTGAACCGGCGTTGCAATTAGCACGCGACAGAGGGACTACGCCGGCATACTACGCCGCCAGCCTATATATCCGACGTATATCCTACGTCGGCTACTACGCCGCCTACTACGCCGCCGGCGTTCATTGCATGTTTGTTATTTTTATGCGACTTTATTATGTTATGTCGTTTTGGGCTTTTGTTATTACGAGTTGTAAACCCTAATATAAGCTGCTAGGGTTGGAAAACAGAAGATAGAACATTGATACAACATTGAATAACACATTTTGAGAGAATTCCTCTCTTGGTTCTCTAAAGAACTTCTCTTGAACTTATCGGATTTCTTTCGTGGTGTTCAACCAGACTTATCAATCGGTCTTTCATCCCGATTGTAGCATCAATAGAACATACCAAGGTTCTTGCCTCATCTATAGGCAACGGGTCGTGGTTCCACTTTGATTGTTTGGCATCTTGGGTTACAATTCCGAACATATTGGTATTGGGTTTCGTCATACGTAAGCGTGGTTCGTATCAAAGTCCCTTTCCATATTAAACAAATTAACATCAGATTTTAATTGGTTGTTATCTAGTCCTTATCTATTTGATAGTTGGTTTGTTCTTTTAGAATCTTTAGTAGTCTACAAAGGAGATAATGATGAATTAAATTTGTTGCTTAAAAAGTGGAAAACATATAATCTTTGATTTCGTTTGTTTAAGCCTATAAATAGGCTGACTTTTGATCAAATAAAATGGGGGATCTTCTGATATTCTGCTGCATCTTTTGCTATATCTTTTCAACAATCTGGTATCAAAGTAGGTTTAGTCTTTGGGAGTTCATAATTGTATTTGTGTCTGATTTGTTCTGTCGACACCATGACGGATCTACAAGCTATTGGCGGAATGAAAAGGCTCAACAACAATAACTACAACGCATGGTCAACCTGCATGATGTCGTATATGCAAGGGCAAGATTTATGGGAGGTTGTCAATGGCAGTGAGGTGACACCACCGGAAGCCGAAGATGCAAATGGCATGCTGCGAAAGTGGAAGATCAAAGCAGGCAAGGCAATGTTTGTCTTGAAGACGATAGTTGAAGAAGATGTGCTAGAATACATTCAAGATGCCAAAACCCCAAAGCAAGCGTGGGATACGTTTGCTAACTTGTTCTCAAAGAAAACTGACACAAGGCTTCAACTATTAGAGAGTGAATTACTCTCGATAGCACAACGCGACATGACGGTTGCATAATATTTCCATAAAGTGAAGATGCTATGTTGAGAAATCTCGGAGTTAGATCCACAAGCCCCAATTGGAGAGATAAGGATGAAGCGAATTATCATCCATGGTCTGAGGCCTGAATATAGGCTTTGTTGCTACTGTACAAAGATGGCAATCTCAGCCATCGCTTGTAGAATTCGAAAATTTGCTAGCTGGTTAAGAAGCCTTAGCCAAGCAAATGGGAGGAGTTTCACTAAAGAGTCAAGAGGAAGCACTCTATGCTAACAAAGGCAGACGGAATTCGAAGCAGCATGGGTTTGGTAGATATAAAAGGAATGATGATGAGACAACAGGTCATCAAAGCAAAGGAAGTGCTCGTGGAAGGGAAGGCTCAAAGAGTCGAATTCGTGGCAAAAAGTTTGAAGGACAATGCTTTAATTGTAAGAAGAAGGGACATGTGGCAAGAGACTGCAGGTTGAGGAAAAAGTATGTGGAAAGTAATGTTGTTACTTCTAACGTCGAGGACGAGTGGGATGCTGAAGCACTCTTTGCTGCAGAAGAAGAGGACTTTGCCTTTACAGTAACAACATCCAATCAAATCAATTACGAAAACAATTGAATTATTGACTCAGGTTGCTCCAATCACATGACAGGTGATGTTAGAAAGCTGCAGGATTTATTAGATTATAAAGGAAGTCGTGTTGTGGTGACAGCGAACAACTCAAAGCTACGAATAGCTCATATTGGGAGTACAACTGTCACTCCTCAGACTAGTGACAATGGGGTGTCACTTCAAAAGGTCTATCATGTCCCAGGTATGAAGAAAAATCTCCTCTCGATAGCACACTTAACGGCTTCTGGTCACTTTGTCCTATTTGGACCGCGAGATGTGAAGGTATATCGTGACCTTGAGATCATAGAAGAGCCAGTGATGAAGGGACAAAGGTTAGAGTCGGTCTATGTGCTGTCAGCTGAGACTGCCTATGTAGACAAGGCAAAAAGGAATGAGACTGCTGATTTATGGCATATGCGATTAGGCCATGTTAACTACTCCAGGTTAGAAGTGATAGTAAAGAAGCTAATGCTAAAGGGACTTCCGCATATTGAGGTTAGAACAGACATTGTGTGTGCAGGTTGTAAGTATGGAAAAGCACACCAATTGCCATTTGAAGACTCCAAATTTAAAGCAAAGGAACCTTTAGAGTTAGTACACTCTGATGTGTTTGGGCCAGTTAAGCAAGCTTCGATTAGTGGAATGAAGTACATGGTGACTTTCATTGATGGCTTCTCAAGGTATGTGTGGGTTTACTTTATGAAAGAAAAATTTGAGACTATTTCAAAGTTTAAGGAGTTCAAGAAGGAAATAGAAGCGGAGGTTGATAGAAAGGTTTATTGTCTACGCATAGACAACAGAGGAGAATTCACCTCAGATGAGTTCTCAAATTTTCTTCAGGAGTGTAGAATACGTCATCAATTCACATGTCCTAACACACCGCAGCAAAATGGCACAACAAAAAGGAAGAACCGGCACCTGGCTGAAATATGTCGAAGTATGCTTCACGCTAAAAATGTTCCTGGACACTTTTGGGTAGAAGTAATGAGGACAACTGCATATGTGATAAATAGGCTTCCTCAACAAAGGTTAGGTTTCCATTCACCCTTTGAAATGTTATGGAGTACAAAGCCTGCTGTAAGTCATTTCAAAGTTTTTGGTTGTGTATGCTATGTGTTTGTACCTGATCATTTACGTAGCAAGATGGACAAGAAGGCTGTTAGGTGTATCTTTGTAGGATATGATAATTACAAGAAAGGATGGCGGTGCTGTAATCCAATAAATGGAAAGTGCTATACATCCCGAAATGTGGTTTTTGATGAAGCTTCATCATAGTGGTCTTTGGATAAGGAAGTATTATCAGATTCAAATGCTTTTAAGGAGGCATTGGAACATCCTCAAATCCACCTAAGTCTGGATGAAGCTGAAGGCATTAACGATGAAGGTAATGCTAAGGAAAACAGTGCTCACAATCCTTGGCAAACTGGTGTATCAACATCCAAGCAAAGAAGGTGAGTCTAGTGCAGTGTCAGCACCAATTTTGCTCGGAAGGTTAACAAGAACCAAAAAGCCAAATCCTAAGTATGCTAATGCCACCATTTTAGAAAAAGAGCTTGAGACATATGAAGAAGCATCTCAAGATCTAAAGTGGATTAAAGCAATGGAGGAGGAAATCACAGCTTTAGAGCGGAATCAAACTTGGGAGATTGTACCAAAGCCAAAAGACGTCAAACCTATTTCTTGCAAATGGGTTTACAAGGTAAAGCACTGCATAGATGGATCAGTTGAGAGGCACAAGGCTCGTCTGGTAGCTCGGGGGTTTTCTCAATAGTATGGACTAGACTATGATGAAACGTTTAGTCCAGTAGCAAAGCTCACAACCGTTCGAGTCCTTCTAGCACTCGCAGCCAACAAGGATTGGAACCTTTGGTAGATGGATGTGAAGAATGCATTCTTGCATGGAGAATTGGATTAGGAAATCTACATGTATCAACCGGTGGGCTTCTAGAGTCGAGAACATCCAGAGTATGTGTGTAAGCTTCGGAAGGCACTTTATGGACTAAAACAGGCACCAAGGGCATGGTATGGTAAGATTGCTGAATTCCTTACTCATAGTGGTTACTTAGTAACACCGGCAGACTCTAGTTTGTATGTCAAAGCTGTTGGAAGCAAACTAGCAATTGTGCTAGTGTATGTGGATGATATGATTCTTACAGGAGACAATGAGGAAGAAATCCTTCGAACAAAAGAGAATTTGTCAATTCGATTCCAAATGAAAGAGCTTGGACAACTTAGCCACTTCCTTGGTTTGGAGGCTGATCATAGAAAAGATGGGATTCTACTCCATCAGCAAAAGTATTCCACAGATCTATTGAAGAAATATGGAATGCTCAACTGCAAGCCGATATCAACACTGATGGAGCCAAATGTCAAGATGTGTGCTCACGAAGGAAAAGACTTGAAAGATGTGACTATGTATCGACAATTGGTAGGTAGTCTGATCTATTTAACTCTGACAAGACCCGACATCTCCTATGCTGTTGGTGTGATGAGTAGGTACATGCAAAATCCGAAGACATCTCACTTAGAAGCAGTTCGAACGATTTTGAGATATGTTAAGGGAACACTTGGGTACGACATTATGTACAAAAGAGGTGGAGGTTGTAAGCTGGTTGGCTATTGTGATGCAGACTATGCAGGTGATCATGATACTCGACGTTCTACTACAGGGTATGTGTTTATGCTTGGATCCGGAGCAGTTTCTTGGTGCAACAAGAGGCAGCCAACTGTCTCTTTATCGTCAACTGAAGCGAAGTATCGGGCAGCAGCTATGGCAGCTCAAGAAAGCACTTGGCTTATGCAGCTGTTGAGAGATTTACATCAGCCAGTAGAGTATGCAATTCTGCTATATTGTGACAATCAATCGGCTATATGTTTAGTAGAGAATCCAGTGTTTCATGCAAGAACCAAGCATGTGGAAGTACATTATCACTTCATCAGGGAAAAAGTCCTCGAAGAAGAAGTGTACTTAAGGAAAATCAAGACAGAGGATCAAGCTGTAGATGTGTTCACAAAAGGTTTGAGCGGCAACAAGCTTGAAAGTCTTTGTCATCAGATTGGCATGGTGAACAGAGTAGAAGCTGATGTTGAGGGGGAGTATTAAACAAATCAACATCAGATTTTAGTTGGTTTTTATCTAGTCCTTTTCTATTTGATAGTTGGTTTGTTGTTTTAAAATCTTTAGTAGTCTACAAAGGAGATAATGATGAATTAGATTTGTTGCTTAAAAAGTGGAAAACATATAATCTTTGATTTGGTTTGTTTAAGCCTATAAATAGGCTGACTTTTGATCAAATAAAATGGGGAGCTTCTGATCTTCTGCTGCATCTTTTGCTGTATCTTTTCAACATTCCAGGTGTACAGTAGTACCACGATCTAACTTACCTTAAACTTCATGCTCCAAGGAGATTCCGATGTCATACTCTCTAAAGTTGTTAACAGATGTACGAGGCAGATGTTAAGATTCTAAATTAAATAATTTTTCAACTTTTTGTTTCCGGAAATTGAATAAACAATACTATATGAAAATTTTACTTTTTCGATCATTTAACAAATATCTCCAAAGTACTCGTTAATCAAACCATTTTATATTATATTTCAATAAATTACTTGAAAAACATATCCAAGAATCCTTTATGGTATGCATATAAAAAAATTAAAATACAAAAAAGGTTTTCAAAGCAACTCATATCACTGTTGCACAATCTGGCAATGAATCTTTGCACTTCGGGGTCCTGCATCTGGAAATTTTTTTACTGCATTGCCAAAGACAAATAAATGGACTAGACTTGGAAACTATCCAAATGAAAAGGGGCCAACTTAACGAATTACTCCTGGAATTCCATACATGATAAACCCAGAGAATAGAAAATGTATGTATCGGTTCATAAGTTTTAGTTTTAGTAGTCGTCTTCAATATGACAAGAAGGCCATCATCTTTTCAATAAATTAGGAATAGAAAGTGATATGGCCAGCTAAAAAAAAAATGGTGTGTCAATCTTATTAGTTGAATGTACATCGCGCTGACATTGAATTCCACGACAATACAAGAAAAGCTTCACCATAACTTATATATGCATGCTCTATATTGATAATTAATCCAACCTCCTAAGTTTCTAGTTCGTTCATTCTTTCATTGAACGATACTGGTGTAAGCAAAGGTTTACCTGAGAAGAAAGCTTCCAAATTACTAATCATAAGCTCAGCGAGAGCCTGCAAGGATTCCACCGTAAACACCGCTCTATGAGGAGATAGCACGACATTATCCATTGAAAACAGCTCCACGGGAACATGGGGTTCATTCTCAAACACATCTAAACCAGCCCCTTTTATTTCTCCTTGCATCAGACACTGCACCATCTTTCTCTCGTCGATTATAGGCCCTCGGCCAACATTGACGATGATTCCATCTTCACCCAGTGCCAACAGGACCGATTTATCGATAAGGTGATGTGTTTCCTCAGTTAACGCACAGCAAATGATGAGAACGTCGCTATCTGCTGCAAGTTCACAGACATTTTGATAAAATGGATAGCTAACAGATGACTTCTTCTTCCTCGAGTTGTAAGAGATACTGCATCCAAAAGCTTCAAGTCTTTTTGCAACTCGTAAGCCAATGCTTCCCAGTCCAACAATACCGATTCGCCTGCCTCCCACCTGTGTAATTGCAACATATCAAGTAAAATCCATATGATTGCACTTGGAGAACCAGAACTAGACCTTACAAAATGCAGATGACGTTGCTTTAACAACACAATTAAAGAACCACACAGAAAAATCTGCGTATACTGCAAATACAATTTACTTTAATACATCTACTCCAGTAAACAAGAAAAGCCAATACAGCAATGAAGCGCCTGTCAGGAACAAATGCGAGAGTTAACTCTTGTTTGGTTACATCTTACTATTTCAATCTATTCCTAAGCTCCGGCAATTCAGGGCATAAATAGTAGATGTTAACGAGCCAATACTATTTGCAAGCTATTCAAACCCAAAGTTTACCCAATTTAATTTGAAAAAAGTTGAGTCAAACCTAAACCCGAACTACTCAGGTCATTTCTGGAGTAAAGCTCGAGCTTCACGGTACCATACTTAACTAGCTTACTAGCCTAATTGAACTCGAGTAAAGCTTAAACCTTAGTCGAATTCGGAATTAATTAGAAGAAATATTAATTTTTACATAAATAGAGTATATACTAGATTAATCAAGTCAAAGTTTGAGATTGTAAAGTGCCACTCAGGTTAAATTCTAAGGGAAATTGAGTTTTGGGTTGAACTCGAGCTCCGCTCCAAAAGTTTGGATCGATCTCCAGCTCGGTAATGGGTTCCCTGCCCTCAGTCGATAAACTATAGTTAATTCACAAAAAGTAAAACCCAAGTCTAAAACTATCGAAGGAAAAAGCAATATATGACTTAAAATTAGAAATGAGAAATGATAAAAGAGAGGACAAAACAAAACCTTGGAACCAAGAGGAAAATCTCCTACATCCTTCCAGAGCCCATGTCTAACATACCCATCCGCAGCCGAGACACCCCTCAAGACATCAATCACCAAACCAACCGTCATATCCGCAACATCATCGGAAAATACCTCGCCAGCGCTGGCAACGGAAATGCCCCGGCGGCGACACTCGGTCAGGTTAATATGGTTGAGACCTACACTGGTGGTAACGATAAGGCACAAGGAAGGAAGCAAAGACAGAACATGGGAAGTGACAGGAGTTCCAGCAGAACACAACATGGCACGTACGGAGGTTGCATGAATCACTAGGAATTGATCTAGCGGCAGAGAGGATTCCCATGCTTTGAGGATGTTGAAGGTTTGTGTGAATCGGTGCCAGAAGTGGAGTAGTACAGCTGGTGGTTGGATGACTAGGATGTCAGGACGATGTTGTGGTTGTGGTTGTGGTTTTGGTTGAGGTTCTGTTTCAGCCATGTCGGTGTTTCTAGTTATAATTGGGTTTGGAGTTGACAGAGCTGAAACATGTAAAGTTGCAAAATCATGGAGGTTTGGGTTCAATCGGGGTGATTCAGCTTTTGAAAAATATATATTATATAAAAAATTGAAGTATAAGGTAAAAAATGTAATAAGTTCAAAATACGAGGGTAATTTAGTTTTTTTTTTTTTATGGTTAGGATATTTAAAGTCCAATTGACCTATTGTCTCTCCATTTTTCATTTGTATAGATGAAAACACAGAGATCGTTCTCAAACACATGTAGAGTAACTTGACAAAACCTACAAAATCAACACGTATGTACTAGATAAGGGCTTTAACTATCACTATATGGTTTACTAATCTCAAGGTCCTAGGCCTAAGTATATTGTGGGTGATGTGTCATTAGAACTCAGAACAAGGGGTAAAACGAAATGAGCATAGAAGTGGAATCAAGTAATCTAAGGATATGATGAGGATCAACTAGCATAAAAAATTAATGAGCTGAAGTCCAATAACCCGCTACATGGTATTGGAGGTTTAATGACACGAGCTAAAGCTAAGTAGATGAGTGAAACTTTGCAAGAATTAGTCATGGATCTATAAGAGAAGAAACCAAGTTACACTAAAAGAGAATTGACCTTTATTAACTTGATTCAAGCTTCCACATAGGTGTCCAAAGATATGAGAGCTTTAGGATAAGTTAGTTTTAATAGGAAATTGAATTGAAGACCTTTATTATTTTTTTTTTTTGTAATTTTTTCGGCCCTTCTTAAGTCAAGGCCGGTTTTTTTTTCTATATTTAGAAAATTAGGTTTTTTGTGTAAGACTATAAAAGCTCCTCGTCGAGGAAGGGGACGACACCTTTTAATCATTTGTTTAGAATACACAAATTAGGAGACACTCTCTCTTGTTCTTTAAGAACAATCTCACTGATTTCTTCGATCTAAACACTTGGGGAAATCAATTGATAACTGAGGTTTCAATCAACAGGTGTAGTTGGGGTCTAGTTCCATTCATAGCCTATTCAAGACGATTCTTTGGGGATCTAATTCAAATCACGATCGTTGAGTCATAGGTTTAATATACCTAAGGTTTTGCATCATTTGGTATCAAAGCTTTAGTTTCTTGAATCAAGTAAACCTATCCTTTATCTTATTTGTTTCGTTTCAATTCTTTGTCCTTGTTTCATCTCTTTAGAAATTCAAAAAAAAAAAAAAATTGTTCCATGAATTTTTTTTCGTGGCGTCTGATAGTCCAATTTGCTATGATTGGATTGTTCTACCAATTTCAACTACATCGGGGTCACCAATTACCCAAATTAGCATAATTATAAATTACATTTGTCGAATTCCTTTTAGGATTAAAAAAATTACAATTCGTTTGTAGGATTGCTATTGGCAACGACAAGCAATTTATTTTTAGTAAGTTGAAATTGTTGCATCACGAATCTAGCTGTTGCAAAGTGTTATCATGTTCTTCAATTGCCGAGTTACCAATGCAATTCCCTTACTTTTGAATTACATAATTACGTGATACATTATCCTTCCAATTCCATATTCATATTGTATTATCTTTCCAATTACATGTTCGGTGCAATCTTGTTCATTCCAAATTTGTAATAGGTGATATTTGAGTTTCTAATTTCGTCGTGGATGTTGCATCTCCATTGATTCCGTGTTTGTATACCTTAATTGCCGTGGCTTGGAACCCATTGGTTAGTTAGTTGAGTTGCCTTAGTAGTTTATGTTGAGAAGGTTTTAAATTTGAGTTCATATCAAAGAATTGTAAGAGCGAGTTGTGGGAACATTATACTTGAGAGCAAAACATGAGTGGATTGTGAGGATTATATTATTTGTGTTATTACTAATCTTTCCTTTGTTTGTAGAGATATGTCAAGACAAAGTCCAACTGGAGGCGAGAGTGGAGGAGAGGAAAATAAATTAATGTTTGAAGCTTTAATGAGAGAGATGAAGAGAATACTAAGTGGTAAACTTAAGCAAATCCATGAGATGATGGATAAGATGGAATGGAGTGAGGAACCATCAAGTAGCACTACTGTAGGGCGAGGAGCAAATAGACCCTTGAGAGGGGGGATAAGGATAGAAGAGGGTGAAGAAATGGAGTCAGGAAAGTATAACTACATGAGGAAGAGAGGAAATACCTAAAGGCGAGATAGTAACCTAGGAAGTATCAAAATGAAGATACCATCTTTTCAAGGGAAAAATGATCCAAAGTACTTGGAATGGGAGAGAAAAGTGGATCATGTATTTGAATGCCACAATTACATTGAGGAGAAAAAAATTAAATTAGTTGCAGTTGAATTTTCTGATTATGCTAGTGTTTGGTGGGATCAGTTAGTACATAATAGGCGTAGGTATGGTGAGAGGCCTGTTAGTACCTGGGATGAGATGAAGACGATTATGTAGAAGAGGTTTATCCCTAGTCATTATCACCGGGATTTGCTTAGGAAGTTTTAAGGGTTGATACAGGGGTCCAACAGCGTTGAGGACTATTATAAAGAAATGGAGATTGCTATGATTAAAGCTAGAGTGGAGGAGGATGATGAGGCTACAATGGCTAGGTTCATCAATGGGTTAAATCTAGAGATCGCTGATGCAGTGGATTTACGTCACTATGTAGATATAGAGGAGTTATTGCATAGGGCGATTAAGGTAGAGAAGCAGTTGTAGTATAGGGGAACTTCAAAATTTGGCACGACTTCTAACTCTTCATGGAAGTTAAATTGGAAGAAAAACACTACAAACTCGAAACCAAAAGAGGTTGTGAAGACCAATAGTCCAATCATCGCTTCTAAAGGTAAATTTGACACTAAACCATCTTCTAAAACTCGTAATATCAAATATTTCAGGTGTTAGGGATATGGGCATATCGTATCTCAATGTCCAAATCAAAGGGCTATGGTCATTCACGATAATGGAGATGTAGAAAGTATTAGTTTTGAGGACGATGATACATCACCATTAGGGGATTATGATGATGTCGACTTCGAAGGACCCGTAAGTGGAGAATTGTATGTTACTAGACGAGTCCTCAGCACTCAACCTCAGGATGATGGTGAAGGGGTTCAACGTGAACACATTTTTCATACCTGGTGTCATGTGCAAAACAAGGTATGTAACTTGATCATCGATAGTGGTAGCTGCACTAACATTGCAAGCATCTTGTTAGTTGATATGATAAGGTTAAAAGCTGTGAAACATTCAAAACCACATCAATTGCAGTAGTTGAATGAGTGTGGGGAGGTGAAAGTAACCAGGCAGGTTCTTATTTCCTTTTCTATCGGGAGTTATCGTGATGAGGTGATGTGTGATGTAGTTCTCATGCAGGCTAGTTACCTATTGTTAGGTTGACCATGGTAGTTTGATAGGAAGGTGATGTATGATGGGTATAAGAACCAATATTTTTTTTTTTCTAAACAAAAGGAAGGTGATTCTAACTCCACAAAAACCATAGGAGGCTTGTGAGGATCAGGTTTGGATAGCAAAAGAGTTTAAAGAGAAACACTTGAGTGTATAAGAAAAGGGTGAGAAAAAAAAGTGAGGGACAAACACTGGTGATCCATGAGGGAAAAGATTCTAAAACACTAAGTGGAAAGAAAATTGCAAGAAAAAGTGAAGTAAAGAGTGCAATATTAGCAAGAAAACAATTACTTGTACTTATGTACAAAGATGTGTATTTTACTAACATTGACCTTAACGTTTCTTTGCCCGGTATGGTGGTGTCTCTTTTGCAAGAGTATGAAGATTTGTTTCTTGAAGAGGTACCGGAGGGTCTGC
Organism: Laguncularia racemosa; assembly: GCA_037954665.1. Classification (NCBI taxonomy): domain Eukaryota; kingdom Viridiplantae; phylum Streptophyta; class Magnoliopsida; order Myrtales; family Combretaceae; genus Laguncularia; species Laguncularia racemosa. The sequence continues at coordinate 379,611 of JBBMOL010000110.1, read as the reverse complement.
CACCACTACAGGGTATCGAACATCAAATTGATTTCTTGTCTGGTGCATCTATTCCTAATCGACTAGCTTACTAGACTAATCCTGAGGAGGCAAAGGAAATTCATAGGCAGATTGATGATTTAATGGAGAAAGGATTTGGGAGGGAAAGCCTCAGTTCATATTCAATTCCTATCATCCTGGTTCCCAAGAAGGATGGAACATGGTGAATGTGTGTTGACTGTCGAGCAATCAACAAGATCATAGTTAAGTATAGACATCCTATCCCTAGACTAGATGATATGTTTGATGAATTACATGGTGCTTGTTTGTTTTCTAAAATTGATTTAAAGAATGGCTATTATCAAATTCGCATGAAAGAGGGGGATGAATGGAAAATAGCTTTTAAAACTAAACATGGGTTATATGAGTGGATGTTAATGCCTTTTGGATTAACAAATTCACCTTGCACTTTTATGAGGTTAATTAATCATGTTCTTCATAATTTTATTGGGAAGTTTGTTGTTGTATACTTTGATGACATTCTGGTTTACAACAGGACTTTAGATGATCATGTTCAGCATTTGCAGTATGTGTTCATTGTTTTGAGAGAGAACAAGTTATATGCTAATTTAAAGAAATGCACTTTTTGTATGGAAACTGTGGTTTTTCTTGGATTTGTTGTAGGTGCAGATGGGATTGCAGTGGATGAGGAAAAGGTGAAGGCAATTCGAGAGTAGCTAACACCGAGGAATGCAAGTGAGGTTAGAAGCTTCCACGTATTAGCAAGTTTTTATAGGAGATTTGTAAGGGATTTTAGTTTCATAGCTACTCCTCTAAATGACCTTGTTAAGAAGAATGTCGAATTTAAGTGGACTAAAGTGCATGAGCAGGCTTTTCAGACCCTGAAAGGTAAGTTAACTAAAGCGCCTTTACTAGTTTTGCCTAATTTTGAGAAAGTTTTTGAGATTGAATGCTATGCTTTTTGGAAAGGTATTGGTGGTGTGTTGATGCAGGAGTCCAAGTCGATTGCTTATTTTAGTGAAAAACTCAATGGTGATGCATTAAATTATCTAGTATATGATAAGGAGTTGTATGCTTTATTGAGAACCTTGCAAACATGGCAAAATTACTTATGGCCTAAGGAGTTCATTATTCATTCTGATCATGAGAGTTTAAAGTTTCTGAAAAATCAAGGTAAGTTGAATAGGAGGCATGCCAAATGGCTGGAATTTATTGAAACTTTCCCATATGTGATTAAATACAAGCAAGGAAAAGAAAATGTGGTGGCTAATGTACTTTCTCGAAGGTATTCTCTTTTGACTTCTCTGCATACTAAATTGCTTGGATTTGAATTTATTAAGGAATTGTATGAGAATGATGCTGATTTTAGTCAAATTTGGGCCGCTTGTGCTAAGTTTGGATATTCTGATTTTTATAGGCATGATGGATATTTATTTAAGAAAGATAGGTTGTATGTACCTAAAGGCTCTATACGTGAATTGCTAGTGAGGGAAACACATGGTGGCGGTTTAATGAGGCACTTTGGTATTAAAAAGACTTTAGATATTTTGCATGAACATTTCTATTGGCCTAAGATAAAACATGATGTGCAAATTGTGTGTAATAAGTGCATTGCATGTAAATAGGCTAAGTCTAGAGTAATGTCGCATGGGGAATACATTCCATTGCTTGTGTCTAATTAACCCTGGACCGATATCTCTATAAACTTTATACTAGGGTTACCATGATCTCAAAGTGGCAAAGATAACATATTTGTTGTTGTTGATAAGTTTAGTAAGATGGCTCATTTCATTGCTTGTTCTAAAACTAATGATACACGACATATTGCTGATTTGTTCTTTAGGGAGATTGTGTGGTTACATGGATTGCCTAAATCCATTATGAGTAATAGAGATGTGAAATTCTTGAGCCATTTTTGGTGTACTTTATGGAATAGGCTAGGCACTAAATTGTTGTTCTCTACTATTGCATGCCTCAAACGGATGGTCAGATGGAAGTAGTCAATAGGACTCTTACCACATTGTTGCATGCTGTGATTCATAAGAATTTAAAACAGTGGGAGACATGTTTGCGTCATGTAGAATTTTCATATAATAGGACTGTACATTCTACTACATCATATTCTCCATTTGAGGTTATGTATGGCTTTAACCCTTTAACTGCATTGGATATTTTGCCTTTGCCTATTAATGAAGTTGTTGATCTTGATGGTAAGACAAAAATAGAATTTGTTAGGGAATTTCATGCTCAGGTTCAAACCAACATCGAGAAGAAAAACGAGCACTACGCTAGTCAGGCTAATAAGAGACATGTAAAGATGGTGTTTCATCTAGGAGACTGGGTGTGGGTACATTTGAGGAATGAGAGATTTGCCGAGCAACGGAAGTCTAAATTATACCCTAGGGGAGATGGACCTTTTCAAGTAGTGGAGCACATCAATAATAATGCTTACAAGATTGACTTACTAAGTTACTATGGTAATGTAAGAGCAACTTTTAATGTTTTTGACCTTACTCTTTATGATGTAGGTGATTCGAAGACCAATCTTTTAGAGGAAGGAGAGAATGATGAGGATCAACTAGCATAAAAAATTAATGAGTCGAAGTCCAATGACCTGCTACATGGTATTAGAGGTCTAATGACACGAGCTAGAGCTAAGTGGATGAGTGAAGCTTTGTAAGGATTAGTCATGGATCTACAAGAGAAGGAACCAAGTTACACTAAAGTAGAATCGATCTTTATTAACTTGATTCAAGCTTCCATAGAGGTGTGCAAAGATATGAGAGCCTTAAGATAAATTAGTTTTAAAAGGAAATTGAACTGGAGGAAGACCTTTGTTTTTTTATTTTTTATTTGTTTGTAATTTTTTCGGCCCTTCTTAAGTTAAGGCCGGTTTTTTTCTATGTTTGGAAAATTAGGTTTTTTGTGTAAGACTATAAAAGCTCCTCATGAGGGAAGGGGGCTGCACTATTTAATCATTTGTTTAAAATACACAAATTGAGAGACACTCTCTCTTATTCTTTGAGAATGAACTCATCAATTTCTTCAATCTAAATGCTTGGGGAAATCAATTGATAATTGAGGTTTCAATCAATTAACCATCAATAATAAAGACCAACAACAACTTGTTAAGCAAATAAACCTTTAAGCAATTGCAACTCACACAATAATGCTTAGATGTGCTCCAACGAGACAATAACTGCCTAAGGGCAGAAGTTCATAAGCTTTGCAAATACTTAGAGCAAAACCATGCTGCTTCATTAAGATTTCAAGGACGACAACTACACCCAACAAGCTCATCATTCCCAACCATTCCAAGTTCGTTCATAGATATCCTATTTTTACCTCTTTGAATTATGATCTCTTTTAATTCAATTTTAAAAGCCCTAATTTTAAGAAAAAGCACCCCTAACACACAAACCCCCAACCACACCCCTTACCCCTTACCACACCTACCCCAACCCTGCCACCCCCCCAAAAAAAATAGAAAAGGTTGGAAAAAAATTAAAAATTACAAAAAAGTGGGTAATATAAAAAGAGAATAAAATAAGAAAACAGAAATTAAAAAAAATAAAAAATCATGAAAATTGTCACACAATAGTCAATTTGGCTTAATTTAGGATGGAAACAATTATTATTATTATTATTTGAACATCAATAACAATTTTTTAAGTTAAAATATGCATATAAAATTTGGTATAATTAGAGTTTATGGAAAAAAAGGTCATTTCATTGAAAATTAATTTTTTCGACCTGGGTTTAGATTACTATTTTTCAAAGTCATGAAAAATAGATAATATAGGTTCATTGTAACTTCAAGTGGAGTCTCGACTGAGCTTGAATTGCTCGTTTTTTGAGAAAATAAAGTTTCGACTTAAATTGAGCACTAGATGAAACCAAGCTTGTAATTCTATCAATTTATGCTATTTTTGAAAATATATGCATATATATTTTTTACATATGCATACTAAACTTGTAATTCTCTACCTGCTAGTTACAAAAGCTTTAATGAAATAATACTAGAAAGTGGGATATTTAATGTCACGCTCTAATGGATACCCTAAACGTAATAGCCTATCATACTCTACATGGAAACGCAAAAATAACTCCCTTATTATTTAGAGATTTGCCATACAGTGCACAAGGTATACTCACATCTAATTACTTCGGATCAAAACTACAATTCTAGGTAGCAAGAGAACAATAATAATAATAAGTTCATATTACTTAATACCATGATGCAGGACTTGGGTTCGTCCAAATATCCAACGGTCAAAAGTAACCACTAGCATGCATAATAACAATCTAAAGGCAGTCTATAGTATCTTCTCAGATTACAAACAAAACATAAATGAGAGAGTCTTTAGGATTCAGCAAGTGATCTCTCATGCTCTCATTATCTTCACTTCATCCCAACATCCCAAGTATTGATCTTTGGCATACGTTTGTTGAGTAACCAAATAGGCCATTGCAATAAAAACATACTATATAGGTGTATGCTATATTCAGCTTAGTGAGATATTTCTCATATTACACCATCAAGCAATTTTCAAATAAGTTAATTATATAAGTATATGAATGCATGACATGCATATCAAATGCAACAACCTATATAGCCATCTAAAAGTTGTATAGAGCATGGATTTAATGCTCTTTGTTGCTTGAATTGGAAAATAACAAATAACACATCAGCTCTAGGTTCCAATCACCCTAGGTGAGGTTTACCAATATCTTTCCTTTGGAAACCCATAATGTATATTTGATAAATAATATAATAATATCAAATTTACATATATGCCTAAAGTAGTGTAAATGTGGATGGCACACTCAATCTCATCTACCCCTAAGTGATGAATTCTTATAGGGCTTACAATTCATATTAATGGGTTGTGCTAGTATCTTCAAATTGTGTCTAACTTGTGTTAATGCAAAAAATTTATAAAATTGAATAAAAATGATAAATAATTGAGTTATGATAAAATCATGTTTATCTACGTTATAATCATGTCTTCGTATTATATATTGTGTCATGTCTCATGTTTTCTCTCTATAATCATGTTCTTAATTGTGTCGTGTCATATGCCGTATTATTGTATCATGTCAACAATTGCCAATCGTAAATCCCTGAACTTAGCCTTAATCAAAAGGCAGTATTTCTCAATATTCAACAGTTCTCAAAGGTCAAAGCAAGATTATGTATGGTGAATCATCTCTATACAACCTCTCTATACCATCGTATGATGCTGATGGCCTTCTATATGCAAAATCATGGTATGCATGTGATGAGATCCATGATGAGAGCCAAGCCGGAAGAAGAAATGTGGATCCTCTTGAAGTGCCACCTGGACCGATCACAAGAAATCGAGCGAAACGATTCGAGAAAGCACTTAACGGGTTTATAAAGGTTGTCCATGAAGCCAGAAAGGATTAGAGCAATCATGAAGTTGAAACGGATTGGAACAACCATGGGAAGACCCTTGCTCTTGTACAAGTTATACCGGATACGGGGTGAAGAGGGCGTGTATTTACAAGGCACGGCCGTGTAGGAATCTCAAAGTTACACAGAATCATACACGGTCATATACACGGCCAAAGGCACAGCCGTGTATGGAGTCAAGCAATTCCACAGAAAGATACATGGCCAGAAGTACACGGTCATGTATATTGCTAGAATTTGCACAGAAAAGTACACAGCCAAAGTACGCGGCCGTGTATCTCCTCGACGCTGGCCTTTTGTGTTGTTTTGTTATTTTATGCACTTATTGAAGTGACGTCGTTTTGGACTTGTATTTTTACGAATTGTAACCCTAGTATAAAGCTCCTAGGGTTTAGAATAGATAGAATTTACATCTTTGAACATTAAACACTTTTGAGAGGCACCTCTCTTGGTTCCTCAAGAACTAAATCGAACTTATCAGATTAATTTTCGTGGCATTCACCCCGACTTATCAATCGGTCTTTCATCCCGATTGTGGCGTCTTCATTTTATACCAAGGTTCTTGTCTCGCTTATAGACAACGGGTCGCGGTTTCCACTTTAGGTGTTTGGGCATCTTAGGCAACGAATTCCGAACGTATTGGTATTGGGTTTCGTCACGAGTTGGCGTGGTTCGTATCAGTTTGGTATCAGAGCTTAGGTTTGTCAAAACATCAAGTTCGGTTGAGGAAGGTAATATCAAAAACCCTAACTCTAATCGTTCATATCAATTATCGTATTCAATTTCGTAGTATTGATTGTCTTTTGATAGTATAATATCGACTAGGTGATTGTTAAAAAAAAAAGAGTAAAAAATCACGACAAAAAAAAAAGAAGAGAAATGAAAAGAAAAGAAAAACGTGATCAAGAGCAACAACCAAGACAAAAAAAAAAAATTCGAATAGAAAAAATAGAGGAAAATTTACGAACCCTAGAGTTGTTTTGAATTCTACGGAAGGAAATTGGTGTAGTTCAGGTTAGTTCCAAGAGAATTGAGAAGAGGAATTGGCGAGTTGATATCATCATTTTTTGTGAGAATACACGAGTGACTATGTGATATCATCATTTGAGCAAAACACGTAAGGGAGTGTATCATGAGGTTTAATTTTATATATTTATTTGTGTTAGTACTAATCTTTTCTGCTGGGACAATGTCGAGACAACATTCTCCTGAAGGTGAGAGGGGAAGGTTTGATGCTAGGTTAGTAATTGAGGCGTTGAGGGGTGAAATGAAGAGGATGTTCCAAGAGGGAATGGAAAAAATTCATGAGACGGTAGAGCAAAGACTCGAGCAATCCACAAACGTATTCCAAGGGCGTAAGAGGGAGAGTCGTTCTAGGAGAGTACCGAGAGGTGGAGATGAAATGACGGATGATGACTTTGATGAGCCTTCTGTTGGGAGTTATAGAGGATATAGTGGTCGGAATAGAGGAACTAGAGATTGGAAAGATAGAGGGGATAGGAATAGAGAGGATGATCAATTAAGTAGCATAAAGATGAAGATTCCTCCTTTCCAAGGGAAGAATGATCCCGATGCGTACTTAAAATGGGAGAAAAAGGTGGAGATGGTGTTTGATTGTCACAACTATAGTGGGAGAAAGAAAGTAAAACTTGCTGCCATTGAGTTTTCGGATTATGCTATAGTGTGGTGGGATCAACTAATGTTGAATAGGAGAAGGAGTGGCGAGCCACCCATTGAGTCTTGGGAAGAGATGAAAAGAGTGATGAAGAAGCGGTTTGTGCCTGCGTATTACTATCGTGAATTGCACAACAAGTTGCAAACTTTGAGGCAGGGAAGCCGAAGTGTGGATGAGTATTTCAAGGAGATGGAAGTCACTATGATTAGGGCGAATGTAGAGGAGGATAGAGAGGCTACAATGGCTAGGTTTCTTGCGGGGTTGAATAGAGAAATCCAAAATGTGGTTGAATTGCAGCATTATGTAGAATTGGAGGATATGGTTCACATGGCTATAAAGGTTGTGAACTAGCACAAGAGGAGAGGTAGTAGTAATGCACGGTTGCAACAGGGTAATGGTTCATCCACTTGGAAGACTAATCAATGGAAGAAAGAAGAAAAGCCTTTACCCACCAAACTAAAAGGGGAGCTGAGACAAGCGGGTTCTACTCCTGGTAATCAAGGTAACCCTGAATCTTCTACTTCTAGAAATCGTGACATTAGATGTTTTAAATGTCAAGGCAGAGGCCATATTGCTAGTCAATGTCTAAATAGGCGTGTGATGATTTTGTGTGATGATGGGGAGTATGAGACTGAGGGGGATAGTGAAGAAGATGACATGCCTCCATTAGAGGATGCTAGTGATGATGAGGAGCCTACAATGGGAAGGCTAGTGGCGGTAGTGAAGCGAGCGTTGAATGTGCAGGTGAAGGAAAAAGAAGAGGTGCAAAGAGAGAATATATTTCATACTAGATGTTATCTAGGAAATTACATTTGTAGTTTGATCATTGATGGAGGGAGTTGCACCAATGTAGTGAGTAATTTTATTGTTGAAAGGTTGGGGCTCAAAACTGTTAGACACCCTAGTCCATATAAATTGCAATGGTTGAATGATAGTGGTGAGACTAAGGTGAGTAAGCAAGCCTTGATTGGTTTTCGCATTGGTAGATATGAGGATGAGGTGTTATGCGATGTAGTGCCAATGCAAGCATGTCATGTGTTGTTGGGGAGGCCATGGCAATTTGATGGGAAGGTTGCTCATGATGGCTTTTCTAACAAGTATACACTTGTTCACCAAGGGAAAAGTTTTAACCTTAAACCTTTAACCCCTAAACAAGTGTATGAGGATCAGTTGCGGCTACAACAGTCGTTTGCAAAACATAAGGTGAGTGAAAAGCAGAGGGAGAGTGAGAGAGCAAAAGACAATGAGAAAGAAAAGGAATATAAAAGTCAAGATCAAAAGGAAAAAGAGAGGAAGGCTGGAAAGAGTGTGAGAGGCCAAGTTGAAGGGGGATCAACTTTGGTGGTGAGTGAAAAGGAGAGGGCAACCTTGCAAAAGGAGAGTTGTGTGGCAAGAGCGAGTGTAGTAAAGAGAGCGTTAGTGATGAGGCAACCTATGTTGTTGCTGGTTTTTAAAGAAGCATGTTTGACTACTAACGAACTATCTAACTCTTTGCCTAGTGTGGTTGTGTCTCTTATGCAGGACTTTAAAGATGTCTTCCCTGAGGAGATTCCAAAGGGACTACCACCTATTCGTGGTATTGAGCACCAGATTGACCTTGTACCTGGAGCATCGATTCCAAACAAGCCAGCTTATAGGAGCAATCCAGAGGAGACAAAGGAACTCCAAAGGTAGGTCGATGAATTAATGGAAAAGGGGTACATGAGAGAAAGCATGAGTCCATGTGCAGTGCCTGTGATTTTGGTACCTAAGAAGGATGGGACATGGAGAATGTGTGTTGACTGCCGCGCCATCAACAACATCACGGTAAAGTATCGTCATCCCATTCCTTGCTTAGATTTCTTCTTAGATGGGTTATATGAGTCTAGTGTCATTCCTCATGAGCCTTGGATAGACATTTCCATAGATTTTGTGTTAGGATTACCAAGGTCTAGGCATGGTCGAGATTCTATTTTTGTGGTTGTGGATAGGATTCCTAAAATGGTTCAGTTCATTCCTTGTCATAAAACTGATGATGCTATATACATTGTTGATGTGTTCTTTAGAGAGGTAGTGCGTCCGCATGGTATACCTAGTAGCATTGTTAGTGATTGGGATGTAAAAATTTCGAGTCATTGTTGGAGAGTATTATGGGAAAGGTTGGGAACTAAACGAATGTTTTCAACTATCTGTCACCCACAAATTGATGGGCAAATTGAGGTGGTTAACAGGACTTTAATTCAATTGTTAGGGGCAATCATAGAGACGAACATTATGACTTGGAAGGATTGCCTACCATTTGTGGAGTTTGCATATAATAGGGCTTTACATAGCACTACTCAATGTTCACCATTTGAGATTGTGTATGGTTTTAACCCACTGAATCCTAATTATTTATTGCTATTGCCACCTAACAAGTTTGTGAGTTTTGATGCTGATTCTAAGGTAGATTTCGTGAGAAAGCTACATGCACAGGTAAAGAGTAGGATTGAAAAACAAAATGCCAGGGTCGCTTCAAGGGTGAACAAGGGCAGGAGACTCAAAAGTTTTCAGCCTGGAGATTGGGTTTGGGTGCATTTTCGCAAGGAGAGGTTTCCATTGCAGAGGAGATCCAAGTTAAACCCTCGGGGAGACGGTCCATTTCCGATGCTTGAGAGAATCAATGATAATGCATATAAGAAAGATTTCCCAGGTGAGTCTCCAGTAAGTGTCACGTTTAATGTTACTGATCTGAGTCCATTTGATGCAGGTAATGTTTTGAGGACAAATCCTTTTCAAGAGGAGGGGAATGATGAGATCCATGATGAGAGCCAAGCCGAAAAAAGAAATGTGGATCCTCTTGAAGTGCCACCTGGACCGATCACAAGAAATCAAGCGAAACTATTCGAGGAAGCACTTAACGGGTTGATAAATGTTGTCCATGAAGCTGGAAAGGATTGGAGCAATCATGAAGTTGGAACGGATTGGAACAACCATGGGAAGACCCTTGCTCTTGTACAAGTTATACCGGATACGGGGTGAAGAGGGCATGTATTTACAAGGCACGGCCGTGTAGGAATCTCAAAGTTACACAGAATCATACATGGTCATATACACGGCCAAAGGCACGGCCGTGTATGGAGTCAAGCAATTCCACAGAAAGATACACAGCCAGAAGTACACAGTCGTGTATATTGTCAAAATTTGCACAGAAAAGTACACGGCCAAAGTACACAAGCATGTACACGGCCGTATATCTCCCCGACGCCGACCTTTTGTGTTATTTTGTTATTTTACGCACTTATTGAAGTGATGTTGTTTTAGACTTGTATTTTTACGAATTGTAACCCTAGTATAAAGCTCCTAGGGTTTAGAATAGATAGAATTTACATCTTTGAACATTAAACACTTTTGAGAGGAACTTCTCTTGGTTCTTCAAGAAATAAATCGAACTTATCGGATTAATTTCCGTGGCGTTCACCCCGACTTATCAATCGGTCTTTCATCCCAATTGTGGCGTCTTCATTTTATACCAAGGTTCTTGTCTCGCTTATAGACAACAGGTCGCGGTTTCCACTTTAGGTGTTTGGGCGTCTTAGGCAACGAATTCCGAATGTATTGGTATTGGGTTTTGTCACGGGTTGGCGTGGTTCGTATCAGCACGATCCATTTTAGGTTTCAATCTAGATATGCTTAAGTTCAATTATTTAGGTGACCATTAAAATTTCATAGACTCTCTCATAGTCCTGCCCTTCTAATGTACAACCATCATATTTCAAATAGCTTTAATACATTATGATAGTTTGGCACTAATTACATTATAAATCAATCACAAGAAATTCCCTAGACCCCACACATCTAAATTCATTAGATATACAGTTAAGTGCAACTAAGACTATAATTACAAAATAAGTATAATAAGGATTAGAATACTCACTCAACTATCTCTACTACTAATCATAGTAATCTAGGGGTAGCTCAAACTCAAAGTCAGCATCACTTGATGATGGAAATAAGGTTTCATAAGTATAAATATACTAAATTATAAGAAGTACTTAACTAAATTTGCTTTAGTTATCGATTTTGGGTAGTTTTGTATTTTGATTATAACCTTTTTGTTTTAAGTCTGTTGTTGCACTCTTATAGTTGTTTCAAAGTTTTTTTAGTGCACTTTCAATTAATGAGGTAAATTTTGGTCATTTGAGGTGCTCATTTTATGCAAAAAGCCTAATCAATCTGGTTGGTTTCCATTTTAGGCCTATTTTGAGGCCTTTTGATACTAATTGGGCCTTAAACCTAATGAAACTAATTCCAATTAATTCCTAATCCCAATTAAGCCTTTATTCAGTGCTTAAGGGTCATGGTACTTGTTGGAAATATTTAATCATCAACCCAAATTAGAGTTTTAGGATCTCTTTTCTAGTTTTGCTTATCTTCCACTTAAAGGCCCTATTATTATATTATTTTACTTCTTTAGGGCATTGATTATGATGTGTAATGGGGAATCTTGCATATTTTCTCAATTTAATCACTTTTAACTACCCCCCATTGCCTCCTAATGCTAATTTATGTTACAAGATATCTAATAAGTCAAGATTGGAAACTCTTACATGGCTCAAGTGTCTCGGCCACCACGGGGGTAGAATATTCAACCTTTTTTTTTCTCTTGTTATTCTATTCTAATCATCAAGAATCTTATGTAGAACATAGTGCTTATATTATTCATAGCGATGTACATGTTTGCATCATGTTTATGTATTTACATAACCAAAACAATCCTAATGCTCTAGTTACATTTCAACAAAGTAAGGATCCTAGTCTAGGATACAACTATTTTAAAGGAAGGAATGCTAAAAAAAAAAAAAGAAGGAAAAGAAAAAGAAAACTATAACAACAAAGTGATGATGTTCCTACTCTTAGTGATGGATGGTTAGGCTTCTCTCTTGACTTCAAGCACTAGATATCCTTCCCCTTATTCTCATTTAATCCCTCTTTGATGCCCCTTACTTTTCCATTCTTCCTCAATTCCTTGTCTTACCCCTTTGATTGCTAGTGTTAGCTTAGTGGTAGTTAAGAAAAGAAGTGAAACAGATGAGAGAGTTTGTGTGTGTGTGTGTGTGTATTTGTAGGGGGGGAGGGTTGGAGTTCTTGGGGATTGGTGATTTAGCTTGGTCACTAGAGGGAGGAAATGGTGGTGAAGTTTACTTAGGTTTGTGATGATAATATGGAAGGGAGTGAGTGGTGGTGGTAGAATATGGTAGTGGCGGTGAAAGGGTGGTGGTGTTGGTGGAGTTTGACTAAGCTTAGAAGTGTGTTACGTGTTAGTGATAAAAGAAAGTGAGAGTGAGAATGATGGGAGAGGGTGGCCAGCGAGAGAGATTAGGGGTGTGTGTGTGTTTTTCCTTTTTCTTTAACTAGTTTAAGTAGATTAGTGTAGGGCATTTGTCCATTGGTTAGTATAGTTAGTAGGATTTTGTTGTTGACTCATGGTTTTAAGCTTAGTCTTAGCTTTGGTCAATTGCCATATTTTGCAACTCCCTAAAACACTTTGACAAGTGTTCCACCTAGACCCTAGCCTAAAAACTTCGACTCCCTTAAGTTAAGCTATTATGATAGATGGGAATTAGGTGTTAAATGGTGATTAAATAGGAGGGTAGTTGGCAGTTATTGGAGGGGATTAAGGGGGGGGGGGGGGGGGTGCTTGTTTAGAGGTTAATTAAGTATGACTAGGGTTGCTTTAATTAGCTTAAGGGAATGATGATGAGAAGGAAAATCATCTTTGTCATCATATGCCTTAGTTTATGCCACATTTAAGTAGTGTATTATTGTAATTTTTGTTCAATTAAGTTGATTGATCCTTAAGTGGTGATTAATCTAAGCTATCAATATTGAATTATGTAATTTATGATGTTTTAAGTAATACTTTCATCTTTAGGGTTTAGTTTGAATTCAATACTTTGATTTACAGTTTCAAGGCTTTTGGTACAAATTAAGGATTCGATTTATTACCTTAAGGTTCATTATTTGAATTAGAGCCTTAAGTTGCTAATTTAAGGTTTTCGAATTGAATTAGGGTTTCGATTGGTTACTTTAGGTTTTAGGGCTTTCTTTTAGGGTTAAAGTGTCTTTGCATTAGGGTTTTAGGGTTTAGTTATGATTTAGGGTTTTAACCTATTGTTTTAGGGCTTTATTAGGACAATTATAATAATTTAGGGTGATTTCTAAGGTTAGGGATGGATATCTTATTGACTCTTGGGAATATTTCTATATTATCTCTAGGCGACTTCCATCTTAATTTGAAAAATTTTTAGGGGTTTATATTCAAGCTCCAATTTTTTTAAGCAATTTAATGTCAAATTTAATTCAATATTTTGCAACTAATCACATAGGATTGGTAAGTGTAATATTTAACTTCAGAAATTCGAATTAAAGAGGATGGTCAAGAATATTACACTTGAATAATCTTCCATACTTGGGCAAGTATGGTTTGAGAAGCACGATAGAACCACCTAGTCCATTTAATAAATAAAGGAATCGTGATAATTTTGAGAGTGAAATCTTACTTAAACATAAATACTCATTCTCGAACAAGATTTGATTTTTATGTAATATATGATTTCCTTGAAAGCAATTGATCATCAATCGCTATAAATATAGACCTTAGAGATCATTTGCAAGAAGCAATTCTACTCAACAAGCTTGAAATTTAAAGAAATCTCTCCACTCTCTCTTTAGGCCGTGCAAAACCCATTCCCACTCTCTTTCTTTATAATTCATCACAGGAGAGAAAATTGTTGTAAAACAAGCACACAAATAACATCTCCACATCTCCAAGAGTCAAGATCACCCCTTAATTGCATTAGATAATTCATAGCTGAGAGTTTTACTTGCCTACCCCTTAAACAACTATTCTAACTAAGTCATCACCAGCAATCGTCATAGCACCATCCATCATCCATCCCCTTTACACGCAAGGTAAGTCATTATGTAACACCTTGATTCACCCTGACATAATAATTCATCATGCATTGTATGAAAACTTGAGAGTAAATCCTTTGTTATTTAGAGATTTTCCATAGGTGTATAAGATGTATTCACATCCAATTACTTTAGGTCAAAATTACAATTCTAGGTAACAAGAGAACAATAATTATAATCACATCACTTCATATCATGACAAAAGACCTAGGTCCTACCAAATATCTAATGGTCAAATGAAAATACTAACCGACAGTAATTTGAAGGCAGTCTATGGTATTTGCTTATATTACAAACATAACATAAATATATAGTCTTAATAATTAGGAAAATGATTTCTCAGGATCTCAATCTACCTTTAGTCCCTCCTAACATCCCTCATACTAACATCTAGCATCCATTAGCCAAGATTTAACCATATAGGCTCTTGCAACAAAGACAAACTATAGGGGAGTAAGCTAAATCCAACTTAGTAAGATATTTCTCATATTATACTATTAAGAAATTATTAAAGAAGTTGATTAATCAAGCATATGAATACATGACACGCATATGAGATGCAACAACTTATACAACCATCCAAAAGCTATATATAGCACGAATGTAATACCCTCTATTGCATCAGTTGGGAAATCAGAACCAAAACTATCAACTTTAAGTTCCAATCATCCTAAGCAAGGTTTCTCAATATCTTGCTTTTGGAAGTTTATAGCTTGATATAACTTTTGGTAAATAGTAAAGTAATATCAAATTTACTATGTATATACTTATACGTATGTGTCCAAAGAGGAATGGATGTGGATGGCAAACTAAGTCTCATCCACACCTAAGTAGTGAATCCTCGTACTTGGCCTCAATTAGAGGGTGGCATTTCTCAATACTTAGTAGTTCCCAAAGGTTAAGGTAGAGCTATGGAAAATCACTTTCATATGACCTCTTCGTACCTTCACATGATGTTAATAGCCTTTTACATGCATCTTTATGACATGCATGATCCAAATTATTTTCCAAGCTGGATATAATTAAGTCCAACTATTTAGGTGACCATCGAAATTACATAGACACTTGCAACCCTATTATTCTAATGCACAATCATTATAATGAAGTATTTTTTACATATTATGGTAATTTGTCACCAATGGCATAATAGCTCAATCTCATGCAATCCCTAACCCCCATACATTGATAATCACATAAATATATGATTAGGTTCTACTAATCTACAAACACAAATCATATACAATGATCATAAGAATATTTACTCAACCGTATTTGCTAATGATTGTAATAATCTATGGGTAGCTCAAAGTCAAAGTCAATATCACTTGATAATGTAAATAAGGTTTCATAAGTATAAGTATACTAATCTATATGAATAACTTAATTAAATTCGTTATATTTATCAATTTTGGGTAGCTTCATATTTTAGCCATAACATTCTCACTTTATGTTCATTTTTTGTGTTCTTGTAGTCTTTTTGAAGGTTTTAAAGCATACTTTTTGTATGTGAGGTCAATTGGATCACTTAGGAAATGCATTTTTAGGAAAAGGTCATATCCGTTTCAGCAGTTTTGCTTTTAAGCCAATTATGTGGCCTTTTGATTCCAATTGGAACTAAAACTTAATGAGACTAATTCTAATCAATTCTTAACTTATAGTGGGCTCTTATATAGTGTTTTAAGCGTGAAATTAATGAATGGGCTTGCTAGTTGGTTCAGCCCAACTTAGATTTTGTGGGCTTTTCATTAGTTTTGCACATCTTTTCTTAAAGGCCCTAATTGTTGTGTTTAATTAAAGAGTTTTGTTTCTACACTTTTCCCAAACATAATTCATTATATTTGAACTTGGAAATTTGGAAAATGGCATTATGTATCGGGTCAGGTTTCTAGGAGGGAAAAATCTTACTTTTCCAACTTAATTGCTTCTAGGCTTTCTAATCTGCTTCATAATGCTACATAATGTAGCAAATCACTTACATAACTAAAGTTAGAGTCTCCTAAGGCTCTTATATGTCTCAGCCAACAAGGAAAAAGGCATACATGACTATGTTCTTTCCATGTTTAGACATCAAAGTTTGATATAATGTATCATATCTACATTGTTCATGCTAAAGTATGTGATAACATCAAGTTCTTATATTTACATAGCTAAAGTAATTCCTATTATAAGAGTCTTAGATTACAAGAATGAAACCTTACACCATCTTACAACATTTATAGAGATAAACATAAGAGAAACTAAAACAAAATGATAAAAATTCCCTACTTTTAAGGATGTGTTCTAAGGAAATGGTTTGTTCCAACGTATCATCTCTATGAAAATTATAAGAAATTGTAGACCCTTCAGTAAGGAGAAATGAGTATGGACGAATATGTCCAAGAGTTTCAAATGTTTATGATACATAGTGAGGTTCAAGAGTTAGGATACTAAACTATAGGGAGATTTGTGTTAGGATTAAAATATGAAATTAAATGTTTAGTAGAGTTACAGATAATCGATACTGTTGATGAAGCTATTCAAGTTGCTTAGAAAGTAGAGCATCGAAGAAGGAATAACCTATACAAAACTCCATTTTCCAAGCCTGCAACTCCAGTCAAACCTATAGTTATGGAGAATAGAAGAGCTGAGAGAGGAGTAGTGATTCGAGAGACAAGTACACATGACAAAGGGCAATACCCATCAAGCTAAATTGAAGGGTGACACAAGAGGAAAGGCTATTGCTTCTATTGAGAACCATCTAAATGGAGCAAGTAGCTCTAGGCACAAATCTAGCCAAATCTAGTGCTTCAAGTGCCTTAGTTTTAGCCTTATGGCATCTCAATGCCCAAACAAATGGGTTATGATTACCATTGGAGGTATGCTTGAAATAGAAGTACAAAGCGAAGATGAAGTTGAGGAGACTAATCACCTAGAGAACATCAAGGCAACCATGAATTAATCCTATAATGATGATGAAGCCACTACATATGGTGATGAAGGGGGTTAAATGATGACCACTATGTTGAGGCAAACTTAGAGTATTACTCTTGTAGTAGAGAATGAACAACGTGAGAATCCCTTCCCCATCTAGTGTCAAACCCAAGGAAATCTATGCTCTCTCATTATAGATAGTTGAAGCTATATAAATGTAGTTGCAGCAACACTAGTTAACTAGCTAAAGTTACCTACTCTTCCTTACCCTCAGCCCTACAAGCTCTATTGGCTTAATGAACAAAGCTTATTATATGTTACTAAGAAAATGTTGCTACCTACCTCTATAGGCAATCATTATTGATAGGAATCAGACTCCTACAGGACCTATCACCAGGGCTCGAGCTAAGGGTCTCCATAATTTAGTTTTGAGAATCTTGCATGAGAAACCTAATCTTGAGGAAGCTAATCTATTTTCTTCATTTCTATATTATAATTGTAGTGCATTCTAACAGGCTCACTTATCAGTCTTACAGGATACCAAATCACCAATACTCTTGAGCGAGTCGAGACTCTCATCGTGGATTAAGTCGAAAGTACCTTGAAGACCGGCGTCATGAAGACCAATTTCTTTTACATATTTCTCATTTGTATGGACTATTTTATGTTGTATTTACTTTTTGGATACTTTCATTTTGATTGTAATTTTTATTTAGGACCAACTACCCTAAAAGTGGCATAGTTGTAATTTTGTGTATTTTTTAACCCTAAAGGGAGCAAGTATAAATACTTGCTTAAAGTAGGGTTTGAGGAGGCCATTTTTCCAGATTTAAACATACACTTTACGTAAGGGAATTAGGGTTTTTCCTAATTCAATTTCTCTTATCAATTTCAATCTCAAGAATTGGAATTGTGGCGAGTGCAACAAGGGGAAATTGTGAGTCATATCAATTTCTTAATGTTGTGTTTCTTTTCATCTCTAGTGAGTCATATCTAGGGCTAGATTGAAGTCTTCTTGGTCAAATTTTGATTGCATTTGTAATCAAACTATCATTGCATAATTGATTGGTTTTTAGCACTTGTTAATTCCATCAATTTGTAATTATACATGTAGCGTGGAACTTCTTTGTTGTAAGGAGGATCACGGTTTGAATTTGTGTATTATTGATTAGGATTCTCTTGGAATTTAAGTTGGTTAATTGATTCAATTGAGGATTATTATCTTTGTAGATTTCATCTCCTTGATTTTATCATTTGATACATCATCCCTCAATTAAGGTTCACGCAATTTTTGTCCCCTTTTGAACCGGTTTGATCTTGTGAATTGAAGTTGTTCCTTTGGTTCATTTGCATGTGCTTAGACCTTAGTTTTAGGCACATCATCATTTGGTATTAGATGTTGAGGTTTAAGAGGAGAGATTTGCAATTTGGAATTTGGAAATTTAGGGTTCATTGTTCTTACATATTCAATTCCAAAATTGCGGATAAATTGAAATTGTTGTTGTGATTGCTTGAAGTGGTGTGATTGTCTTGTTTGGGAAGTTAAATTTGCTACTTGTTGAGTGATTTTTAAGTACTTGTTGAAGCCTCTTTGTTGTGGACTTCACCGTGAATGATGGGGAAAGATAGTGCATTTTTTTAATGCAATTTCGGAAGTACAATTGTGTAGGAAGAGAATTGTGATTCTTACATTGTTTGAATTCGGAATTGAGGAGAGCATTTGCAATTTCCAGATTTGATTAGTGTGGAAGAATGGAAGTTATTTGATTTCAAAACAAGCATTAAGAGTGAAGGAGTTAATGTGTGTTTGTTTGAATTTGAAAATTACTTCTTACCAAATGTGGAAGGGTTACAATTAGTGAAGTGGTTTGATTTTTAAATTTAAATTGCTACCTTTTGTGTAAGTTACGGATTGGATTTGTATTTGAAGTGAAGAATTTGCAACGTGTTATCCTTGAATTTTCTTTGAGAAGGAGTAGTGAATTGAAGAAGTTTTGTATTGCATGTGACGTGTATATTGTTGTATGTGTTGCACTTAAGATGTTGTAAAGTGGTGTGATATTGTGTTGTATTTAGGGAGGTTGTTGCATCGTGATTTAAGAGGCATGTATGTGGAGTTGTGTTTTGCAAATTTAGTGAAGAATGTGTGTGTAATTTTGGTGTGGTTTTACATATGTTGTACTTGAGGTGTTGTAAAGTGGCGTGAAATTGGGTTGTATTTGGGGAGGTTGTTGCACCGTGACTTAAGAGGTGTGGAGATTATTATTGTGGTGTTGAATTTAAATACAACAATGTCTAGTGAAATGTTTCAATATGCTAATGTGTTGTGTCGAACATTGACTACATTTGCTAATAAGGATGAAGAACAAAGGGAAAACTTGTTCCATACTTCTTGTAAGATACAAGGAAATTTGTGTGTCCTTATAATTGATGGTAGTAGTTGTACCAATGTAGTAACCGCTTCGTTAGTATTGAAGCTAAGACTTACTACTATTCCATATCCTAAACCATATAAATTGCATTGGCTTAGTGATCAGGGAAGTTTGCATGTGACCCAAAGAGCTAAGGTACCATTCAGTGTAGGGGATAAATATCATGATGAGATTGAGTGTGATATCTTGCCCATGTGTGCATCCCATATATTGCTTGGCAAGCCTTAGTTACATGATAGGAGGGTTTTACATGATGGCTTCAGGAATACTTATGTGTTCTAGAAGGAAGGCAAACGCGTTATTCTGAATCCAATGTCACCTTCAGAGGTCCAAAAGGTTCAGCAATAGATCGGTCGGCCATCAAAGGTTAAAAGGGCTTCAATACAGTGTAATGATTCTAAGGAAAAAAAGGTATTATTGATGGGACAGGGTGAAATGGAGAGGTTAATTATAGAAGAGACTCCAATATACTTGCTTCAGTTGAGATGTGCATTAGGGTTACAGGAACCACAATCTCTACCTTCAGCAGTTTCTCAGGTATTGAATGAGTATACTGACATTTTTCCTAATCATTTGCCAGTAGGGTTACCACCTTTGAGAGGGATAGAGCATGCTATTGATCTTATACCTGGTTTAATATTACCAAACCGACCTGCATATCGCATGAATCCTGAGGAGGCTAAGGAATTGAAGCACCAAGTAGATGAGTTAGTTGAACGAGGGTTTGTTAGAGAGAGTCTCAGCCCATGTGCTATTCCCGCCCTTCTTGTTCCTAAGAAGGATGGTACTTGGAGAATGTGTATCGATAGCAGAGCCATCAAAAAAATCACCATCAAATATAGGTATCCTATTCCTAGACTTGATGATATGTTAGATGAGCTACATGGTTCACAGGTTTTCTCCAAAGTGGATCTTAAAAGCGGATATCACTAAATTCGAATGAGAGAAGGGGATGAATGGAAAACCGCTTTTAAGACACGTCATGGACTGTATGAGTGGTTGGTTATGCCCTTTGGTTTGAGTAATTCTCCTAGTACATTTATGAGGTTGATGAATCATGTACTAAAAGAATTTCTAGGAAAATTTGTTGTTGTTTATTTTGATGATATTCTGATCTACAGTAAAAATCTAGAACAACATGTAGAGCATCTTTGGGCAGTATTTTCAGTATTGAGGACACAACAGCTATTTGCAAATATCCAGAAGTGTTCCTTTTACCAAACTGAGGTAACAATTTTAGGTTTTGTTGTATCTGGTTTAGGTATTAGGGTGGATGAGGAGAAAGTGAGGGCAATCAAAGAATGGCCAACACCTACTTCAATTACTGAGGTAAGAAGTTTTCATGGACTTGCATCCTTTTATAGACGCTTTGTCCAAATTTTCAATGGTATTGTCAATGCTCTCATAGAACTGACTAAAAAGAGTGTACCTTTTATCTGGAGTGAAAGGGCTTAGAGGAGTTTTGAAGAGGTGAACGAAAAACTCACTTGTGCTTCATTATTGGCTTTACCTGATTTTGAAAAGTTTTTGAGTTGGAATGTGATGCTTCTAGGATAGATATTGGTGTTGTACTAATGTAGGAAAAGAGACCCATAGCATATTTTAGTGAGAAGTTGAGTGGTGCAACTCTAAACTATTCTATATATGATAAGGAATTTTATTCCTTAATGAGAGTTCTCATAACGTGGTAGCATTATCTCCTCCTGAAAGAGTTTATTATTTTATAGATCATGAATCTTTGAAACATTTCAGGGATAGCAGCAATTATCTAAGCGTCGAGCTAAGTGGGTGGAGTTTCTAAAGGGTTTTGCTTATGTGATAAAGTACAAAAAGGGTAATCAAAATATTGTTGCTGACGCTTTATCACGACAATATGTACTTATCACTTCTCTTCAGTCAAAACTGCTGGGTTTTGAATTATTGGAAGAACAATATATATGTGATGAGGAATTCAAGACTGTTATAGAGAGGTGTTATGGGGGCAAGATGTATGATGGCTATTGCATGATTGAGGGGTTTCTGTATAAATCAGGAAAACTACGTATTCCGTCTAGATCTGTGAGGGAGTTATTGGTGAGGGAAGCACATGCAGGTAGATTGTTTGGATATTTTGGTGAGAAGAGAACCCTAGCTATATTGAGGGAGAATTTCTATTAGAAGGGTATGATAAAGGATGTCCTTAAGGAATTATAAAGGTGTGATATTTGTAAGAGAGCTAAAGGGAAGAAAGGTGCATAGGGTGAGTACATGCCTTTGCCTATACCAGATAAACCTTGGACTGATATCAGTATGGATTTTGTGTTGGGATTACCTAGGACACAAAGGGGAAAAGACTCTATTATGGTGGTTGTTGACATATTCAAAAATGTCACATTTTGTGCCTTGTCACAAAATAGATGATGCCCTTTTTATTACTAACATTTTTGTGCAGGAAATTGTCAAATTACATGGAGTCCCACACAGCATAGTGTTAGACAGAGACACTAAATTTCTTAGTTTCTTTTGGAAGACATTATGGAAAAGACTAGGTACTGAGCTTATGTACAGTACCTCTTGCCATCCACAGACAGACAAACAAACAAAAGTTGTCAACCGCATGCTTGGGAATCTACTCAAAGCAACAGTTGACAAGAATCTTACTAATTGGGACTTATGTCTTCTTATTGTTGAGTTCGCCCACAATAGGTCTACTTATAATTCAACCAATAAGTCTCCCTTTGAAGTTGTTTATGGCTATAATCCTTCTATTCCATTGGATTTTATAGCAGGACCAGCAACAAAGGAAGAGAGTCTTAGTGGAGTTAACCAAGCTAGACAAACACAGCACATTCATGATAGAACAACTGAACAACTTTAGAAGACCCATAAATAGCAGAGAATCCAGGGAAACAAACACAAGAAAATTCATCTTTATAATCTAGGTGACTTAGTCTAAATTAATCTTAGCAGGGATAGGTTTCCACATAAGAAGTCACAAAAGCTGTCTCCTAGGTCAGACGGACCATTCAGGGTTTTAAAGCGCATCAACAACAACGCTTACCGGATAGAGTTACCAGGAGAGTATGGAGTATTAGCGACCTTTAATGTCTCAGATCTATCACCATACTTATCAGACAACATGCATGAAGACCTATCAAATTTGAGGGCAAATCTTCTAGAAGCCAAAGGAGATGATAGGAATCAGACTCCTATAGGACCTATCACCAAAGCCAGAGCTAAGGGTCTCTATAACTTAGTTTTGAGAATCTTGTAAGAGAAACCTAATCTTGAGGAAGTTAATCTATTTTCTTCATTTCTACATTATAATTGTAGTGCATTCCAGTAGGCTCACTTACCAGTCCTACAGGATACCAAATCACCTATACTCTTGAGTGAATCGGGACTCTCATCGGGGATTAAGTCAAAAGTACCTTGAAGACTAGCATCATGAAGACCAATTTCTTTTACATATTTCTCATTTGTATGGACTATTTTATGTTGTATTTACTTTTGGGACACTTTCATTTTGATCGTAATTTTCATTTAGGACCGGCCACCTTAAAAGTGGCATAGTTATAATTTTGTGCATTTTCTAACCCTAAAGGGAGCAAGTATAAATACTTGCTTAAAGGAGGGTTTGAGGAGGCCATTTTTTCAAATTTGAACATACACATTACGTGAGGGAATTAGGGTTCTTCCTAGTTCAATTTCTCTTATCAATTTCAATCCCAAGAATTGGAATTGTGGCGAGTGCAACAAGGGGAAATTGTGAGTCATATCAATTTCTTAATGTTGTATTTCTTTTCATCTCTAGTGAGTCATATCTAGGGTTGGATTGAAGTCTTCTTGGTCAAATTTTGATTGCATTTGTAATCAAACTATCATTGCATAATTGATTGGTTTTTAGCACTTGTTAATTCCATCAATTTGTAATTATACTTATGGCGTAGAACTTCTTTGTTATAAGGAGGATCACGGTTTGAATTTGTGTATTGTTGATTGGGATTCTCTTGGAATATAAGTTGGTTAATTGATTCAATTGAGGATTATTATCTTTGTGGATTTCATCTCCTTGATTTTATCATTTGATTCATCATTCCTCAATTAGGGTTTATGCAATTTTTGTCCCCTTTTGAACCGGTTTGATCTTGTGAATTGAAGTTGTTCCTTTGGTTCATTTGCATGTGCTTAGACCTTGGTTTTAGGCACATCAATTATAAAGATGTCATCCTTTGTGATGTTATTCCTATATGCGCTTCCTATGTTCTCTTGGGAAGACCATGGATGTTTGGTAAGCAAATATTCTGTAACACCGTAGAATCTAGGAATGTTAGGGCTCACCATGTGTCTCTTTTATATGAAGACATGTAAAGGCTTAGATACAACAATTCTCCAATATTAACATTCATAATGAATCATTGAAACTGTTTTCCAAGCACAAAAGATCTATCCTCAATAGTACATCATAATCAAATCTCCTCAACTCATTACAACAAAAGCTTTCAACAATTGAACTACTACAACATTTGTCAATTCATTTAAACCATTTCAGCTATTAACCATCCTTCTAACCATCTATCTACTACTTGTCATAGTAGACATATTCTATATTTTCCTCATTCTCTAGATCCTGATTAGTCTCGACTAGGGTTTTATCCTACCCTACACTCTCTCCTATAACACCTGTAACTAAAAAATATTCCCATAAGGAGTGAGTTATTGCCCAGCACTATGTACACCTACAACCACATATGCATGCCATGACAAAAGTAACAACAAATGCACGATGCAACATAATATTCATACATAATATTATTCATCTTTCACAATATTTAGCCAATATACAATCACATCATAAACACCATCACACATAACTTTCACAATATCCTTTCACAAACAATATATACATACATATATATATATATATGACAAAGGGTGCTCTCCTTTGCCCATGAGTCTATTTTCCATAATAATAATAAATGATAGTGGGTTCTCCTCATTGTCCATGAGTCTTTTTAACCTTTCAATTCTCGCATAACATCCTTCCACAGTCATTCACACAATACTCTTCCATAGTGTCCTTCCACAAACAAATATTCTTACACAAACTACTCAAATCATTTCGATACATGACTCCACTAAGGACAACATCACATACCAATCATCAGAGTGCCACCTCAAGAACACCAACCCACACTCAATTTTTCGAACCTAGCAATTCACAATCATATGCACACATAATCAAGTTCATATACAATAATATTAAATCTACATGCAATATCTAACCTATCAAACACAAGCAACAAACATAGTATACACGTTCCCAGATTGCGAAACTTGGTTTCTTTCCACTTCTACAACCTTAAAAATACTCTAAACCTATACACAATCCCAATTACATGCTTTCAGAATTGTATTTCAATGAACTAAAATGGAAAATGAAGCTTTTCAACTCAACATGGCCATGTTGGAGGTCATGTTGGTGAACACGAGGTAGTATATGGCTATACCAAATGCCATATACATTTCTTTATTTATACTTTGAAACGGGTAAGACATAGCCATGTTGAGAGGCTATATATCTTTTTGTAATTTTTTTATACTCGACATCAGCAAGACACAACCATGTTGAGAGGTTGTATATCTTTCTGTAATTTTTGAACACTCAAAACGGGCAAGACACGACCCTGTTGAGAGTCGTGTATCTCTCTGTGTGACTTAGATTTGACATGAGACTCGATACGGTCGTGTTGGGAGGTTGTGTATCTCTCGGTTCACTGTAAACTCTCCTTCTCCATTTCGAAATCCATCGCTCTTTCTAATCTTAACTTAATTTTGCAAATGAATATGTTGAAATGACTCCAGTTTATACTAATTCTATCATATCGCAATAATTATGGTACTTATTATGGAATGCGATCTAGCCTGTTGGATTGTCTATTCCTATATACTTTTCATCAAACCATCTAAATGCTATGAATTCACAAGCATATGTATGTATTTATTGACTAGAATCCTTACTCGTTTGAATAGCTCCATTCCTTGAGATTGTTTTTTCCTTGATTGTTGTAAAAGTTCTAAGAGAGTCTCTAAGTGTGAACTGTAGAAAGGAAGAAAAGTATAACCCTAGGTCAAAAAGAGCTTATTTACTTGAGCCGTGAAATGACCAAATTGACCCATTACCATCTTATCATTGGCTACATTTTTATTAATATTACTTATGTATGTATATATATATATTCGTATATCTACATATTCCATGACAACTATTATAATACCTATGCCTTTCAGAAGAATAGGAGGAAGATGACATTATATCCTCTTACCCCACAGCTAGTATAAGAAATGTAGGCCCAAATGAATCAAAACTAGGAGAAGAAGCCTAGGTTAATGAATAGACTTAAGTTGGTCTCTAATTTTACTTCAAGGGACCCTATATTGGTGTTGTAGATTAAAATGTTACTTAAGGTGAGTCAGTCATTACCATTTCCTAAAGAAGTAAAGCAATTACTTAAGGAATTTATTGATGTACTTCTTAAAGAGTTGCCTAAGAGATTGTGACTTATCTAAGGCATAAAACAAAATATTGACCTTCAACCTAGGGTAGGATTACTTTATTGCCCTATATAGGATAAGTCTCGAAGAAGTGAAAGAACTAAAGAGACGGGTTGATGAATTGATGGATAAGGGTTACGTGAGAGAAAGCATAAGACCATGCACAGTACCCACACTCCTTAAGCCAAAAAAAAGATGGCTCTTAGCAAATGTGCATTGATAGCTAGACCATAAATAAAATAACTATCAAGTATTAGTACCCTATTCTAAGACCAGATGATATGCGTAATGAGATTAATAGTGCTCACATTTTCTTTAAAGTAGATCTCAAAAGTGGGTGTCATTAGATTAGTATGTAAACAGGAGATGAGTGGAAAACGGTATTTAAGATCTACTATAGACTGTATGAATGGCTAGTACTTTTGCTTAGTTTGACGAACACTCCTAGCACCTTTATGCGATTGATGCATCATATTCTAAGAGGCTAGCTAGGTAAGTTCATCGTTGTATATTTTGATGGTATACTAGTGTATAGTAAGAGCTTACCTAAACAAGTTGCTCATCTAAGAATTGTATTTACTATGTTGTGGCAAGAGAAATTGTATGAAACCTGAAGAAATGTTCTTTTTGTTAAAAAGGAAGTCATTTATCTTGGGTTTGTAGTGTCAAGTGAAGGCACAATATTGGAGTGGCCTATGCCCAAGAATGTAGTAATGGTGAGAAGTTTCCATGGACTCGCCTCCTTCTATAGGCAACTCATGTGAAACTTTAGTCATATAATGGCTCCACTGACAAAGTTAACCAAAAAGAACATAGAATTTAAGTGGAATAAAAGGGCCCAATGTAACTTTGACAAGATCTAGGAAAAACTTACTTTAACACTTGTTCTTGTGCTACTTAATTTTGAAAGGGAGTTCAAACTTGAATGCAATGCTTCTAGAGTAGGGATTTAGGTTGTACTGATGCAAGAGAGGAGACCCATAGCATACTTTTGTGAGAAGTTGAGCAATGTCATGCTCAATTATTTGATCTATGGTAAGTTTTATTCCCTAATTCAAGCTTTGACAGTGTAGTAGCACTATCGTTTGCCATAGGAGTTTATTATTTACACTAATCATGAGTCCCTTAAGCACCTAAAGAGATAGGAGAAGCTTTTAAGGCAACAAGATAAATGGGTAGAGTTCTTCAAGGGGCTCACATATGTGATAAAATATAAGTAAAGCAACTTAAACATAATAGTAGGTGCTCTTTTTTACAGGTATGCATGGATCTCTACCTTACAAACTAAATTTTTGGGTTTTCATTTGATTGTTGAGCAATATGTGGGTGATGAATATTTTGGCCCTATAGTGACTAAGTATAAAGAAGGGAGGATGGTTGATGGATTTTATCTGGTGGATGGGTTTTTGTTTAAAGGAGGGAAATTGTGTGCTCCTTGGTGTGGTATGTTAAGCCATTTTGGTGTGCAAGGGACATCACTTCTAGCTAGATATGGCTAAAGATGTACGCCAGGTGATAGAAAGGTGTGTAATATGTAAGTAGGCTAAGGTAGGTGATAAGTGTTGAAAGAACCTTATTTATAGTATTTATTGAATATGATTTTTTATGAATTTAGTGTGAATTTATCAAGAAAAAGACACTTAAGTTCTTAATATTTGATTTCAAGGTTTAAATAGTGCAATATAAAGATTTAAAGAAAGTTAGAGTGAAAAAGAGGCAAAATCTAACAAAATATAAGAAAAGATGATTTTCACGTATACACAACCTTTAGCATGACTGTGTTAACGCTAATGTTGGAGAGCAAAAAGTGATCAAAATACATTGTGAAATTGTGCTGTGGTTGCTACACAAGTTGTGCAAAGAGTAGTGCTGAAGTAGGAAATCTGGCCAAAGAAGAAATTGTAGGAATTCTATAGTGCACAACCCAAAGATAGCCACATAAGAGGTCGTGTAGAACTCGAAATGCTAGAATTTCACCTCTTGCAGGAGTATATGACCCTAAGCATGGGCGTGCACTAGGTCGTGCATGCTACCCTGTTTCTTAGACTATGAATACTTACTTTATTATAAAAAAATTAAAGAGCTAGATTTATTTTTTACACAGTCACTTTAAAAAACCTAGGAGAGCAAAATTACGCATTTGAAGAGAAGAATTGTTGGGGCATCATCGAAAATCACCAAAACATCTATGAGGGTTTATTCTTTTCATTTGACTTCTTATTGCTTCTCTAGATTTCTCATGATTACTGTAACTTTCATTGAGGAGTAGGTTTATCTACCCTACATCTTGTGAAACTCTAAACCATGTGATTGAATTACTTATTGATTAATGAAAAGTTTATGTCTTTGTATCTATTCATGTATTTTAACTACTATGTGATTAATTTATGCATGCAAATTGATTGTATGTTTGATTCTTGTTAGGTAGAGAGAGATCTCATCTAATAGGATAGATCTTCATGAATAAAAAAATTGCATATTTTACCTAGAGGTAGGAAAACTTTAATTTTTTTCATAAAGATTTAATCTTTATTTAGGAATTATGAGCTTAATAAAATCTTGTAGGGCGATAGTGAGGGAGAGGTCTCCACTATTTCTATAAGGTTATTAATTAATTAACTCAAGAGAGTAATTAATTTAATTGAGAATTCTTGCAGTACAAAGTATAAACAAATTGTTAATCAATACATTATTATAAGAAATTTAGGGTTTAGAGTGGATCAAGATGAAGGGTATGTCTTTGTAATTGAATTCATTTATTACAAAAATTATAATTAATCTTAAGGTTATTAGATTAGTTAATTAGTGATTTAATTTTTTAATCTCACATTAAGATTTAGACTAGATAGTAGAAAAATGGTAATACTAGTACTTGTTTTTAAGATCCTTGAGAACGACATCTATTGTAATCTATACTACATTAGATAGGTACACTTGCCTAGCTAGATCATGAGATTTCTTTAGGTTAATAAATTTATAATTTAATATGATCGGATAAACGACCTATCAGTAGGCAAGAGGCTCATTGAGAATACATGCCTTTACCAATACCGTCACAGTTGTAGAGAGATGTATGAATTTTGCTTTAGGCTACCTAAAACAAAGAGAGGAAAGGACTTAATAATAGTGGTTGTTTAGCGCCTTAATAAGATGTCACATTTCATTCCTTATTCCAAAACCAATGATGTTATTTTTATTGCTCACCTTTACTTTTAGGAAATTGTTCGATTGCATGACATTCCTTACAATATAGTGTTTGACTAAAGATGCCACCAAGTAGATCATTATAGGGTATCTGACTCGCCTAGCCTACTAATTACATCATAGGGTTTAGGGTATTGTTTTAGAACTCTATAGGGTTTTTAATTGGGTTTTAGGTTTTAGGGGAAAAAAAACCGCTAAAAAACTTGACCCACTAAAGAAATGCTAAGTAATAATATTTTTTAACTCAAATTTCAAAAGTTAAGGACTGTAATTTACTAACTGGTTATATCACATTAAAAAAGATTATTTTTCTTATTTAATTTGATGGATTTCAAGAAACCCTAGTTCTATCCCTATCGTTTAATTCAATATTCCAACTTCCTAGTCACATTTGCCTCCCTTGGTTTTATATCTCTTCTAGTTTATTGTATAGAAATTTTTTTCCTCTTTGTAGATATGGAGATAATTGAGGAAGAGGCTAAGTTAAATTTCAATTGATTTTGATAAATGTCTAGGAAGAGGATGAGATGAATTTTAGTTAAATTTTGAAATTTGATGAATTATGTCATAAATTTTTAGGAATATATGATTGATGAGTTAAACTTATCTAATTTAGAATTTATTTGAATATGTGTATTAAAGTCCCTATTATAGTAGCTTTTAAATGACATTTAATGAAGTTCATTTAGTCGAATTTCAAGATTCCAAGTATGATTCAATATTATCTATATAAGGTTATTTCATGAGAATTACAATTACAGATGGTCATATTTAATAGATTTGTTCTCCTATAAACAATTTATGCCATCATATAACTTGTTATTGTTTTACTCCTAGTGTATGTTTCTACAAATGGAAAAAATAAATTATAAGAATCCTAATAATAACGTATATATCTTTATTTCACATCAAGATGTTTTACATAAATTGTAGTCACTGGTTGGCAAGTCAAGTCACAGGTTTATATTACCCTTAACAGGACAAGTTTTGGATATCGAATAAAAACCCTATAGTGTATTGGGATGGGTCATAAGTAGTCTTAAAAGGTAGTAGGTCTAGTTTTAGTTCTATAAAACCCATCCAAAACTCAACTAGGTGGCATCCTTATATCTAACAAAGATACTATAGATAAAGCTGGGCACTAAACTAATGTTCAATAATACATGTCACCTACAGATGGATGGCTAAACTAAGGTCATCAACTATACTCTTGGTGCCATACTTAAAGCTACGGTTGGCAAGGATCTTACAGATTGAGATTTGTGTCTCCCTATTATTAGGTTTGCTTACAATAGGTTGATTCATAGTTCCACCAATAAGTTTCCTTTTGAAGTCATGTATGTATATAATCCCACTATTCCCTTAGATTTATTATTTGTGCCGATAGCGAAAGAACAGAGCCTTAGTGGGGTTAAGAAGGCTAAAGAAATTTAGACACTTAATAACTGTCTAGAACCATTGAGAAACAAAAACAGTTAGGCAATAAGGGAAGAAGACCTTTAACCTTCAACTTAGAGATTTAGTTTGGATTCATTTACAGAAGGATAGGTTTTCAAAGTAGAGATCCTAGAAGCTATCCCCTAGAGTTAATGGACCTTTCAAGATTCTTTAGCAGATTAATGAGAATGCTTACAAAGTGGACTTATTAGGAGATTGTGGATTTTTTACAACTTTCAATATTGCTAACCTTTCACCATATACCTTAGAAGATGAAGATTTTCGTGAACTCCCATTTAATTTGAGGGCAAATCAACAATAGCTTGATGACGATGAGAGGAATCAAGTTACAAGACCCATCACTAGAGCATGCATAAGATGACTTCAAAGACTTGCTCTTAAGATTGTACATGATCAACCACTACTATACGGGTTTTTGTTTATTAGATTTTATTCACTACATCATTTTAATGTTTGTAAGACTTTAATTGTAATCTAGATAAAGTCCCAAAGTTGTGTCACCAGTTGTAATAGAGGAACATAAGAAAAATAATTAGAGGATACACAACCACCCAACATGACCATGTTGAGGTCGTGTTGGACTTAATGGAACACAACCATGTTGAGGTTATGTCGCTCATCACATGTGAACAAAGAGATACATAAGCTCTCAACATGAGCATGTTGTGGTCATGTCATTCATAAAAGAACATAACCGCTCAATAAAACCATGTTGCAGCCATGTCTACCAATCACATCTTTTCTTTCTTTTTAATTAATTAAGACTTTGACATTGTTATATTTAAATGTTGTATTCAAACTTTAATGAAGATTCATTAGTGAAATATCACTATTATTGAGTACATTTCACTCATCTCCAACTCTTATTGATTATGGTGAGTAATTTGAGTAAATTGTCTTATGAGTTATATCAAGGTAATTCATTCGGTGTTCATACTATTATCAATGAGTCACATTCATTGGTAGATTGAACAATTTATCATTCTTTTTTTTTTGTTTCTTACTGAGTTTTTATGATATCCTAGTAGTTTTCTTCTTAGGCATATAAACCTCTCAAACTCTCATATTAACTCTTGCTAGTCAGTTAGTAAGGATGCAACTTCAACATAATTCTTTCTTCTCAAGGCATTTGCTACTACATTCACTTTTCCAAGGTAGTAATTTACACCAAGATCATAGTACTTGATCAATTTTAGTCATTTTCTTTGCCTCATATTTAACTCTTTTTGCATAAAGAAATACTTAAGGCTCTTGTGATCAATGTATATCTAACATTTTTCACCATACAAGTAATGCCTCCACAATTTCAAGGCAAATACCACTGCTACAAGTTTCAAGTCATGTGTTGGGTAATTCTCCTCATGTGGAATTAACTACCTCGATGCATATGCAATCACCTTTCCTCCTTGAATTAAAACACACCCAAGCCTATTCTTGGATGCATTGCTATACATTGTGAAGGGTTCATCATTACATAACAATATTAGGATTGGTGTTAACACTAGCCTTAACATTAACTCCTGGAAGCTCTATTATCTTTTGTCTATCCATTCGAATTTTTCATTTTTTTTAGTTAACTAAATAAGGGGTTTGGCTATCTTTGAGCAATCCTTAACAAATTCCAATAATACCATACTAAACCAAGAAAACTCCACACTTTGGCAACTATCTTTGGCCGCTTCCAATCTATTATGGCCTTAATTTTCTCATGATCACTTGATATTCCTTCTCTAGAAATGACATGTTCGAGAAAGGAGAGTTCCTTAAACCAGAAGTCATACTTAAACAACTTTGCATATAGCTTATGTTCTCTCAAAATTTGAGTACAATCCTCAATTGCTCTTCTTGTTATTCTATCAAAGCTGAATGAACCAAAATGTCATTGACATAGACAATTACACACTTATCTAGAAGGGGGTTTAAAAACTCTTTTCATCAAATCCATGAAAGCCAATAGTGCATTAATTAATCTAGATGGCATCACTGAGAACTCGTAATGTCTATACCATGTCTTGAAAGTTGTTTTAGGGACATTATCTAGTGGTATTTGGATCACAAGTCAATGCGAGAAAACACACTAGCCCCTTGTAATTGGTCAAACAAATCATCAACTCAGGGTAATGGGTTCTTGATGTTAATGGTAACCTTGTTTAAGTCTCAATAATCAATGTCAAGATGCATGGAGCCATCCTTTTTTTCACAAATAACACTAGCACTCACTAAGACGAGACACTTTGTAACTCCCTAAACTTCTCATAAACAAAACTCTATTAAATAGGCCTTAAATAAGAATATACACATAGGATTTAATTCTAAATGAACCTGAGTAAGGTGTAGGAGTTAGAGATAACTCAATATATTATAAGTTGATCTAAGTCAACTTAATCAAATCAAAAGTCAATTTAAGTCAACCGACTTAACTAGACTTAGAAACTTAAGTCTTCCCTTCAATATCCTTAAGAAGACTTTAGTGGACTTAAAGTGTTAAAGATTAGATCCGAGATGACTTAAAACAAATTCAGAAGATAAGATACTATAGATTTATATGATATCCTTTTCCAATAGAATTGATGGATTTAACTTAAAAAAATTCAGTTGAAAACCATCAATTGCACTATCTTCCATTGAACTTCTTACTTAAAGGTTCAGTCTTAATAGTTTCACCTAATAACCTAAACCTAAATTTAGTTAAACTTTATCTATAGGACCAATACTCAACCTTAAGTATTCCTTGAGTATTAGATCTAAAAACTCGAAATCAATTGATTAAAGTCTTCTCTAAATTGACTTAAGTCAACTCTTGATAGGTAAATTAGATGACTCAAGAAAACTTACTTTGACTTGAGTCAAATCTTTTCTAATTTAATCCAATCTTACCCTAATCATAAGGGTTAATACTATAAAACTTAATTCAGTAAGAAAAAGTCTAAATCAATAATGAATCAAACTATGAATGTACTTAAAACCGATAGTTCATAAACTTTGACCTAGAAACCTTAATTGATCAAGCTTGAAACCACATCCTAATCTTAACTAATTATAACTAGTTTTTCTCATAAATCATTACTCTAACCTTAATTACCAAACCACACACAAAATCTTGAAGGAAAGCACCCAATACTCAACCAGATCACATTCCCTCAATGGCTTCACATCAAGTTGCATTTTTTC
The DNA here is from genome assembly GCA_037954665.1 of Laguncularia racemosa. NCBI lineage: Eukaryota > Viridiplantae > Streptophyta > Magnoliopsida > Myrtales > Combretaceae > Laguncularia > Laguncularia racemosa. Next base: position 345,854 of record JBBMOL010000110.1, on the reverse strand, counting down.
CACAAGAATCTTTGAATTTTCAAAGCCATATCCTATCTTATCTCTTAAAAAGTGACCCCTATCTTGAATTATCTTCTTAGACTTGATTTCCATAAGACAATTATGAGGAAAAGACACACCTAGGGTCGGTTCATATCCTTCCATCATAGCATGTAAATCAAGTTGTAAAATTCCACATGAAAAGACATGCAAAATTGGTTCTTCTTCACTTCATTTGGCATGTAAATTCTTCCAACACATGTCTAATTCTTCTAGCACAACATCATCATGCCCTAAACTTATCTAATCTTGATCAAATCTTTTGAAATTACACAACACACTTCTAGTTTGCCCTTTTTTCTTTACACTTGCATTTACCTTTCACTTTCATAAGTCCACATCTTATCCTATCCTATCTTAATCTTATCATGTCTGACCTAAGAAAAGGACTTTAAAATTACTTAAAGAAGACTAAGCTCAAATTGGTTCATCCCCCTCATGGACGTATATAATTTCCCATGTGATCTTACCCCCTTTAACCATCATTTACCCTACATTATCCTACCTTACCCTAACTCATAATTACCTAACCTATCTTAACTTATCCTAAGGCATTATTGCACCCTAATAGCCAAATAATGATGATTCATTTAAGTTTGGAAAAGAACAAAGGAAAATTACTATAAAAAGCGAAGGTCAATGAGTAACTTCCACCTTTACTTTTCACCACTAGCCACTCTGTTTTCCTTCTACTTTCTATACCTAAATTCCACTAAAATTCCACTCAATTAAGAAAATCAAATTATCCTTTAGCCCTACACTCTTCCCTAAACCCAACAAATAAGCTTGAGGACTACTTCTACTAAAACCTAAGGTAAGAAACTTCCTAGAAGTTTAGTAAGACTTCTAGTGAATTTCTAAAAGAAGTTACTAAGTCTAGTTATTTCTTATGTTATTGGATCTTTATCATAGGTTTCTAAGGAATTTCCAACAAAAAAGGTAATCTTAATTCAACTTAATCATCTTTGTAATATAGCCTTTAGATAATGCATTAATGCTTCATATTTCTTAAGTTGTAGGTTTTATCAACCCATTCTTAAGATTGCTCCACTACTCTTTTCCTTAGATATTTAGTAAAATATCTATCAAGATATCTTAATATATTCTATTATGATAAGATATCATAATCTTTAATTTAAATCTTTAATATTCACAAAAGTTCAAAGAAAGAATGTTTAAGGACCTTTCCTGAACATTTAGGACCAAAGACAATTTCTGACTTACTTCAGAATTTATTGTATCCTTGGACATATACTTTCTCTTTTATGAAATGATTTGAGAGTAGGACTTAGCTTGATAAAGACTTAAGCATAGACCTTGATGATAAGCCGAACCCTTGATAAAGGACCATTAAGATCTAATGCTAAATACCCTAAAAGATTATAATAAAATTTAGGGTTAAGAATAGGATGTTAGATTAGTATATTTAATAATATTTATTCTTATGTATATTTCCTTTATGTCCAATTATTTAGGTTTTTCAAAAGATTTCTAGCTTCTACCTAAGGATTATTATGATACTTAAGAAATGATCAAGTAAGTACCAATGATGATTGCCACTTGTTTGTGGTTGAAATGTTAGCTATAGCTAAATTGGAAGTTAATGAACCCATGCTTGTGTTTTGTATGGTTGATTTAATTGTTTGGTTGGAAATAGATTAAAAGAGAAAAAATGGTTTGTGTTTGTGATTCTTTGCTCAATTGATTGAGTGTTTATGAATTGGTCGGTCACCTATCATGATGGGAATCAACTCTATGATTCCAACAGTGGGGAAACCTAATTAGATGCATGAGCCTAGATATCCACATATTGCCATATTGATTTAATAATACTTTATCTTTGCACTTTAGTAGGTATATTTATCGGTTTTATGAGATGGCAAATAAAAAGCACTAAGGATCAAATTATGGGACATTCTTAGACTTACATCCACCAATCCATAATGTATCCTATCGAAGTGAAGAACCAAGCATTTGAAGACTTATTTATACTTGTGATTTTCTATTTTAGAATCGGCCACTTAAGTGACTTATTTGTAATTTGTTGTGTTATTTTTTACCCTAATTGGAGTAAGTATAAATACTTGCTAAGTAGGGTTTTGAGGGGGCTTTTTGAACACTTGAAAAAAATATACCATTTTGCCATGTGGAAGGGTCCTTGCATGCAAAAAAATTCTCTTATCAATTTCATAAGTGAAATTGTGGCAAGATTAGCTTGAGGAGATTATGAGTAACATCAATCTTTCTCTAGTTGTTTCAAATTGTATTCTAGTACGTCATATCTAGGTTCAATTTGTTTGTGCTACTTGTTGTTCTTCATGTGAATTAAGGTTTATCAATTTTAGATTTGAATCAAGCTAATTTGAGTGGAATTCTAATTCATTTATATTGTTATCCATTGCTTCTTATGCAATTGCATTGTTCATCAACACCATTTAGTATCATTGCCATTTGGTTCCACGTGAATTAGGAATCAAAGGAGTGTTGTTGATCACGCCATTGTGGAGTTGATTTAGTGATCACTCCTTTGTTTTGATGTGTATGCAATTGGAATTGTAAGGCACATCATGTCAAGTTATGTTACGTATATTACAACCTTGACTTAAAATGAATCTTGAATAACATTTTTTGCATATTCCTATTATATTCCATCATAGTTATATAGGTAATGGAAGGATGTCACAAAGGAGTATCCTACTCTAACAATATAAAAATGATTCGAGAATCGTCATGTTTTGGTATGAATCTATGTTCACTATTCTATTTTGGGTGCATACATCTAGTGGTGTGCTAGTAGTGAAAACATTACCTTCTTTGGTTTGTCCAAGGTCTTTACATAGAAAATCCTTCTTATGGTATAACTTTTGATATATAGAGTATAGCTTTGAGATTTGTATAGCTAAGGATGTGTGCAAGTGTTTCGAAATTGGTTACCTGAACTCTGATGGAATTATAAAAGACCCCAAACCCAAGGTTAAAGTAGGAGTAAAATCGTTAGAAATATCCTTAAACTTCATGTAATTTCCAGTTGACTACATGAGATATTTGGCATATGCTTGTTCATGCAATTATCCATTAAAGTGATAACTTACTTGTTGTTGCATGAAGGTTTTGAGTTGAGATCTCACTAAGCTAGATGTAGCTTACACCCTAATAGTTTTCCATTTTTGCAAGCATCATATTGGTTTTACCTTGGTAGGACTCAACTAGTGATGAGAATCTTCAAGATAGCTATAGGCAGGTAGGTGAAGATGAAGGCTAATAGAATAGATATTCATAACTTTAAATAGACTTATTCTATTGTGGATGAATATAATACTTAATTCTTATACTTATATTCCTACATATCTATGTCTATAAGACTATATTTTATTAGATTTATAAAGCAGTATTTATTTTCAAATATCATATTATTATCAAGGTGTTATCTATATAGAGTTTTCTAGAGTAACAACACCATATGTATCATGTTGAAATTTACATATGTTGGAATCAACTAATCATGCACTTTAGTATAGTATATGGCAGGCTATTATGACTAGATTACTTCTTGAGGTATAATACACTTGATTTGATAAAACCTTGATCCAATAACTTTTGTATTTGTTAGGTACTCCTTGACGAAGCCATTATGTAGGGTACTTTTGAAATAGGCTCAATTCTAGGTACTAGGTTAATCATAAAATCAATTTCCCTCGTAGGTGGTAGTTTCGATAATTCTTCTAGAAATACATCTAGGAACTCATTTACCACTTTGATGTCTTCTAAATTGGGCTTTTCTATTTCCACCTCTGCTATGTTCATCAAGCTTTCACTCTAAGGAAACCATTCATTGCTTTCAATGATCTCAATTCCTGTGATCTTGAAAGAGTTGATTCCTTAGTGAATTCTACTTTTGATCCCTTAAAACTTGAAATGTTAGTCTCTTTTCTCATCGTATTATAGCCTTAGTAGGTAACATCTAGTCCATGCCCAAAATGGCGTCATGCTTATTCATATCAATTATAATTAGGTCATCATCGGTCTTATGCTCTTGAATTTCTACTAGACATTTCTTGATCATTTCCTCAATGATGACCACACTTCCTATCGAAGTTTTTATGCTAAAGCTTGACTTTGTTATGGTTATAGGCATTCTAAATTGTTCAGCTACCTTAGGAATGATGAAGGAATGGGTTACTCTGGTATTGAAAAGAGCAAATACAAGTTGGTTGGATATAATAATATTCCTTGAGTTAAATATATATATATATATAAATATTGGTGGTTAAAACTTCTATAGTAACTCTTTTATGATCAAATTTTGCATCTTTTTGTGATTCAACTTTCTACTCATTATTAAGATACTCTAAAAGAAAAAAAGATTAAGTTTGAGTACTTAAATGCCATGAAGGCCATGTCGATGGCATCATTAGTGTCAAAAGCTGTAAGCTCCTCTTCCTCATAATCTTACTATACACTTGAATTGTAGCTATAGTAGCATTTGAGCAATTCCCATTATCATTTAGACCATTACCATTCTTGTTCACTATTGATCGCCATGTAGTCTACAAAGGTATTGCTATTGGAATCACTATAGTTTGCCTCTACGGGCAATTAACTGATAAATTCCTAACTTACTTGCTACGAAAACAAGTGGCAATACTCTTCCTTGGGCAATCAGTAATGTGGTGTGTAGCTTTCCTATAGAAATAACACTTATTTCTCAAATGTGGGCACTCTTTAAGGTGACGCTTGCCTTTGCATTTCTAGCACTGAGGGGATGGGGTGTTCAAAAGCTTCGCCCTTAAATGAGAGAAATTATGGGGGCACACAAACTTCTTATGCTTGCCACTAGGTCCTGATCGATTATAGCTCCTCTTCCTAAAATTGTTCACTCTGCATCTCATACATTCAACTTCTTGTTTCCTAGCTTTCTCTAATACTCTTGTTTTTCCCACCATCTATTTAAAGGTATAAACTTTAAATTCAATTAACCTTCTGATGGGAAATTTTCTGGCACCACCTATGCTTTTAGAACTAGATTAGGCTAATAATCCAAATAGCTCATATTTTACTTCATATCTTTTATCTAATAAATATTTGAGAAATAATCTTACAGGTACAATAATAATTCTCCATGGGATGCCAATATGTCCTACATTAGTTGTTGGCTTCGGGACATTGTCAGATTTGCAATCAAAGGCCCGCTGCGATTGTTTCCATTTCGAAGCATTGGTTCATGAAGCTTTTTGATATTTTGTACTTTGTAATTGTTCTATGGACTATTTTATGTTGTATTTTATTTTAGGAAACTTTCATTTTGATTGTAATTTCCATTTAGGATCGACCACCTTAAAAGTGGCATAGTTGTAATTTTGTGCATTTTCTAACCTTAAAGGGAGCAAGTATAAATACGTGCTTAAAGTAGGGTTTGAGAGGCCATTTTTCATATTTGACATACACTTTTTTGTGAGGATTAGGGTTCTCCTAATTATCGTTAGACTCTTATCAATTTCAATCCTAAGATTTGAAATTGTGGCGAGTGCAACACTTGAAATTGTGAGTAATATCAATTTCATCTTGTTGTGATTTCTTTTCTTCTCTAGTGTAATATTTAGGGTTGAATTAAGATAATTCTTGGTCAAATTTGCATCATAATCACTGCGAGATATATTGAGTTTGTTGGATTACTTTTCATAGTGTTATTCATCAACACTTACCTATCATTGTTCACGTTGAATGCTTATTTCTAAAGAGGAGAATCACGATTTTTATTTGCTGCTCAATCTTGAAATTCATGTGATGATTCAAGCTTGATTAGTATATATTGAGGATTTGATTCTTTGTAATTGAATTAGTTCATTGTTTATTGATTCCGAATCCATTTATATCTTTTGGAATTCACGCAAGTCCCCAATTGTTGAACCGGAATTAGGGATTGTATTTAGGGTTGGATTTTTACTCCATTTGATTGTGCTTAAATGCCTTTTAGGCACATCATAATTTGGTATCAGAGCTATCTAATTTGGATACTTAAGATTGATTACATCCTCGTTTGAAGAATTGGTTATAAACATTGAGAATTTATGCCATTTGGAAGCTAGTTTGATTGGCATTGTTTGATTGTTTATCAAATTGGTTTTGCATGTGCTTAGACCTTGGTTTTGGGCATATCATCTTTTGGTATCAAAGCTTGAGGTTTAAGAGGAGGGATTTGCAAAATTAAATTTAGGAAATTTAGGGTTCTTGGGTTTACATTTTGATTCCGAAATTGAAAGTGGAAAATTGAATTGTTTATGTGATTGCTTGAAGTGGCGTGATTGTCTTGTTTGGGAAGTTGAAGTTGCTGTTTGTTGAGTGATTTTTGAATATTTGTTGAAGCCTCTTTGTTATGGAATTCACCGTGAAGGAAAGGGGAAAGATAGTGCACTTGTGAATACAATTTCGGAAGTACAATTGTGTAGGAAGAGAATTGTGATTCTTACATTGTTTGAATTCAGAATTGTGGAGAGCATTTGCAATTTCCATATTTGAGTAGTGTGTAAGAATGGAAGTTATTTGATTTTCAAAACAAGCATTAAGAGTGAAGGATTTAATGTGTGTTTGTTTGAATTTGAAAATTACTTCTTACCAAATGTGGAAGAGTTGCAATTAGTGAAGTGGTTTGATTTTCAAATTTATTTTGCTACCTTTTTTATGTAAGTTGCGGATTGTATTTGTATTTGAAGTGAAGAATTTGCAACGTGATTATCCTTGAAATTGTTTTAAGAAGGAGAAGTGAATTGAAGAATTTTTGTGTTGCATGTGACGTGTATATTGTTGTAAGTGGCAGTGTGAATGTGTTGCATTGGAGGTGTTGTAAAGTGGTGTGATATTGTGTTGTATTTGGGGAGGTTGTTGCACTGTGATTTAAGAGGCATGTATGTAGAGTTGCGTTTTGCAAATTTAGGGAAGGGTGTGTGTGTATTTTTGGTGTAGTTTTGTGTTTGTTGAATTGAGAATTGTTGCAAGTGGCATGATTGGTTGTGGAACCGTAAGCAAGGGAGTTTGTGATGGTGGAGTTGTGCATTTATGCTTGTGTTAAGGTACTGCAATTTGTGATTTATTATAATGTGAAACCTTAACAAGAAAGGGAGGTTTTGAGTAGTAGAATTTGAAATTCAAACAAGTCATTAAAGTGTGAAAGTAATTGACTAGTTACTTAAGCACTTGTAGTTGAATTTAATTCTAACTACGTGAAAGTTTTGTGTGTACTTCATTTATTGAACCTTACTTGGAGTACTAAATTATTTCCTTATGCCTATAATTCTTCTTGGAATGTGAGCTATTACATTATTGTGGATATTAAATGTGTGGGTTGGTGTTGTTGAAGGAGTGTGCTGAAATTTGGGGGATTACTTTTTAAATCACAACATGTCCAACGAAAGTGTGAATTGGGGAATTGGCAATGAAGCCAATAGTCAGGTTGGTGGAGGTCAGGGTCATAATATTGCAGGTAGGAGGACTTTGGAAGAATAGCTCCAGGATCTTACTACCATAGTTGCTACTTTGGCAACTAGGATTGATAGAATGACATTACCACAACCACCAGTGGTGAACCTTCAAGCACCACCTCGGGTAGCTCCACAGAATCCTCAGAAAGATAGAGAAGTGGGAGATGGAAATCTGAATAGAAGGATGGGTGAGGATCATCATCCATACAAGGAAGAAAGGGATGATAACTTTTGGGCTAATCCATATCAGAATAGGGATTTCAGGCCACCTTAGGGATTGGAGTATGCGAAATTGCAGATGCCTTCTTATGATGGCAAGGGATCAGCTAATGATTATTTGGATTGGGAGGACAAGGTTGAGGGTCTCTTTGAATGTTATGAGATCGATGATAATACCAGAGTCTGATTGACTGTTGTCAAGTTGACAAGATACGCTACACTATGGTGGAAAATTTTGATTATTAGCAAGCGTAGGGATGGAGAGGCTAACATTCAGACATAGAGGGATATGAAAAGGGTGTTGAGAAAAAGATTCATTATTGAGCACTACAAACAAGAACTGTTTATGCGATTGCAGACTTTGAGGCGAGGAGGCAAGACAGTGGATGATTATGTGTAGGAATTTGAAACCCTCATGATTAAATGTGGGTCCATTGAACCTCTAAAACAAACTGTAGCACGCTTCGTCTCAGGCTTGAAATATGAAATAACATGTGTTGTTGAGCTGCAACGCTATAGTACACTTAATGAGGCTATCCAGTTGGCCTTGAAAGTGGAGAGGCAAAGGAGGTCTAACTTGTTTAGGGCTCCGAGTAGTAGGCCCTATACTATTACCAGACCCATAGCAGCTAATGGTCAATCAGGGGGAACAAAGGTGGTAGGTGAGGCAGTGAGAGCAATGGACAAAACTACCCCAAACACTGCTAGAGAAAATTTACCCACTGGGAAGGGTAAAGAGGTAATAGCACCAGATGTGAGGCAGACTGTTCCCGGATCCACCAGTGGAAAGGCATGCCAGAGCAAGTTCTTTAAATGCATGGGATTTAGGCATATGGCAACACAATGTCCAAATAAGAGGGTGATAACTGTTATGGAGGGCGCTAGGGAAGATGTGGAGGATGACGAGGAACAGACTGAGCCTATAGATATACCAATAGCATTGTAGGAGTTTTATGATGACCAGACTGTAGGAACACATGAGGAGCATATGGGTGAACAATATCTACCTATTAATGTGTTACGCAGGGCTCTAACCATATCTCCTGATACTAGAGACATTCAAAGGGAGAACATATTTCACACCTCTTACAAGATCAGAGGTAACCTTTGTGTACTCATCATTGATAGTGGTAGTTGGACGAATGTTATATCTACCGCACTAGTAGACAAATTACATTTTTCTACTATCCCACATCCTAGCCCTTATAACTTGCATTGGTTGGATAATCGAGACAGTATGTATGTTACACCAAGGGCGAAGGTTCCTGTGAGTATTGGGTAGAAATATCATGATGAGATCCTATGTAATGTAATTCCTATGCATGCATTCCATTTGCTGTTGGGTAGACTCTAGTTATTTGATCGACAGGTGTTACATGATGGGTTTAGAAACACCTACATATTCAGTATAGGCGAGTCTCGCATAGTATTGTCACCAATGACTCCATCTAAGGTACATTAGTTTCAAGAATAGATCAAAACTACTTCCACTACATTTGATAGCCAGGAGAGCTAGCCAATAGAGATATCAGGGTTCAGATCCAAAAATGATCCTCTAGATTTGAGAGTAGATCTTTCAGAAGCCCGAGGAGATGATGGGAAATTTTTCGGCACCGCTTATGCTTTCAAAACTAGATTTAGCTGATGATCCAAATAGCTCATATTTTACTTCATATCTTTTTATCTAATAAATATTTGAGAAATAATCTTACAAGTACAATAATAATTCTCCATGGAATGCTAATATGTCTTACACTAGTTGATAGCCATGGGACATCTTCAGATTTGCAATCAAAGGCCCGCTACGATTGTTTCCATTTCGAAGCATTGGCTCATGAATATTTTTGATAGTTTGTACTTTGTAATTGTTCTATGGACTATTTTATGTTGTATTTTATTTTAGGACACTTTCATTTTGATTGTAATTTCCATTTAGGATCGGCCACCTTAAAAGTGGCATAATTGTAATTTTGTGCATTTTTTAACCCTAAAGGGAGCAGGTATAAATACTTGCTTAAAGTAGGGTTTGAGAGGCCATTTTTCATATTTGACATACACTTTTTCGTGAGGATTAGGGTTCTCCTAATCATCATTAGACTCTTATCAATTTCAATCCCAGGAGTTGAAATTATGTTGAGTGTAACACTTGAAATTATGAGTAATATCAATTTCATTTTGTTGTAATTTCTTTTCTTCTCTAGTGTGTAATATCTAGGGTTGAATTAAGATAATTCTTAGTCAGATTTGCATCATAATCATTGTGAGATATATTGAGTTTGTTGGATTACTTTTCATAGTGTTATTCATCAACACTTACCTATCATTGTTCACGTAGAATGCTTATTCTAAAAAGGAGAATCACGGTTTTTATTTGCTGCTCAATCTAGAAATTCACGTGATGATTCAAGCTTGATTAGTATATATTGAGGATTTGATTCTTTGTAATTGAATTAGTTCATTGTTTATTGATTCCGAATCCATTTATATCTTTTAGAATTCACATAAGTCTCCAATTGTTGAACCAGAATTATGGATTGTATTTAGGGTTGGATTTTTACTCCATTTGATTGTGCTTAAATGCCTTTTAGGCACATCATAATTTGGTATCAGAGCTATCTAATTTGGATACTTAAGATTGATCACATCCTCATTTGAAGAATTGGTTATAAACATTGAGAATTTATGCCATTTGGGAGCTAGTTTGATTGGCATTGTTTGATTATTTATCAAATTGGTTTTGCATGTGCTTAGACCTTGGTTTTAGGCACATCACCTTCTTCTCATCTTAGGGTCCAAGCCTCTAGCAAACACTTGCATTTTCAATTCAACACTCTATTAGTAATCCGTAGGAGCAAACTACAATAAATAGTTAAATTTAGCCTCATATTAATCTATGTTACAGTCCCCCAATCTTATGGTGAACAAATTGTCACTATGCTTAAGCCGAAGGATATAGGAAAAGTAATGCTCTAGAAATTCCTACTTAAAGGCACCCTAAGTAGTCAATGGCTACATGGATCTCCACTTAAACTCCCATCAAGTTCATGCTATCAATCTTAGTAAGTAAGTGCCATAGTTCACTCTCAAGTCTTGAGGCACCTCAAAAGCCTTACAAGACCTATAGACTTCAAATATCAAATCTTTAACCTCATCAAGTTGCCCAGTAGTACCCTTAAATTATCTATTACACTATATAAATTCTAGTAACACACTTCTCTATGGTTTAGGCTCCAATGGTGCAACATGAATCATCTTAGCCGATGTGATTGGTGGTGATGGTGGTGGTAGTTATTTTACAACCACTAGTGGTAGTTGTGGGGTTAATGTGGGCAATGGCTGAGCTCTTTTTAGAAATACTCTAAACCATTCAATATGCCTTTCAATTGCAATTAATATTTCATTAGTTCAATCTCTAGGTGGATTCTGTTCCTATTCATTAACCTTAGGATTGGCATTTTGTAGTGGTCACTCATACCCTCTATGTCGGCTAAGTAAGCTAGCGGCTTACAATGTCAAGGCTGGCGGCCTATATATAAGCTGGCTCAAGTAAGCCGGTGTCATAAGGATAAATTCGGTGGCCTAAGTTCCACACCAGTAGCCTTTTTCCACTTTCAAGCGATCTTCAATATCAATAGTGGAGATGCTTGATAAATGGCAAATAATCTCTTCCTCTTTTGGTGTAATTATCCATAAGGTGTTCTTAAATAAGTCCATTCAAAGCATGCTCCATGCGTTTTTCTCTTGCCCTTGTCATCGATCCTCCAATTCCTTCCAATGGGTCATAGGAAAGATTTGGTGCAAGTCGATTCCCATCATTCCCTCCTTCTTCGAAAGGATTCATCCTCGAATTACTTGCATCATATAAAGATAAATCAGCAACATTAAAAGTAGCACTTACATTTCCATAGTTACTGGGCAAGTCAATCTTATAGGTATTGTCATTTATCCTTTTTATCACTTAGAATGACCCATCTCCTTTGGGTTGTAACTTAGATTTCCTTTGTTTGAGAAACCTTTCCTTGTGAAAATGTACCCAAACCTAATCTCTCGGCTAAAAAACGACCTTAGTGTGCCCTTTATTAGCTTATCTAGCATAGTGTTCATTCTCCTTGTCTATATTGGTATAAGCTTTGGCATGTAAATCCTTTACAAAATCGGCCTTCTGTTTTCCATCAAGATTGACAATTTCATTAGAAGGAAAAGGTAATAAATCTAAAGGAGTTAAAGGATTAAAACCATACATAATCTCCAATGGTGAATATGATGCAGTAAAATGAACAGTTCTATTGTATGAAAACTCAATATGAGGTAGGCAAGCTTCCCATTGTTTTAAGTTCTTTTGAATGATGGCATGCAATAATGTAGTAATTATCCTATTAATTACTTCAGTTTACCCATCCGTTTGAGGATGTGTAACAATTGAAAACAGGAGTTTAGTCCCTAATTTATTCCATAAAGTATGCCAAAAATGACTTAAGAACTTAACATCTCGATCACTTACTGTTGTTCTAAGCAATCCATGCAAACGTACTACTTCCTTAAAGAATAAATCAGCAATATGTGTTACATCATTGGTTTTAGAACAAGTAATAAAATGTGTCATCTTACTAAACCTTTCAACAACAACAAATATGATGTCCTTAGACAATGCATCAGCAATAACATTTTCCTTCCCATTCTTGTATTTATTTACATAAGGAAAAGTTTCTATGAATTCCAGCAACTTAGTATGTCTTTTATTAAGCTTACCTTAGGATTTTAAAAATCTTAAGCTCTCATGGTCAAAATGAATGACAAACTCCCTAGGCCACAAATAGTGCTACCATGTCTAAAGAGTTAATACTAAGGCATACAGCTCCTTGTCATAGGTAGGGTAATTCAATGTTGCCCCACAAAGCTTTTCACTAAAGAAGGCAATTGGTTTGGAATCATGCATCAAAACAACCCCTATTCTAATCCCTGATGCATCACATTCAACCTCAAAAGCTTTGTCAAAATTAGGTAGACATAATAAAGGTGCATTAGTCAATTTTTCTTTCAAAGTATTGAAAGCCTTATCAGGTACCTCTTCCCACCTAAACACCACATTCTTTTTAACAAGCTCATTTAAAGGTGCTACAATAGAACTAAAATCCTTTACAAACCTCCTATAGAAACTTGCTAATCCATGAAAACTTCTTACCTCGCTTGCATTCTTTAGGGTAGGCTATTCCCTAATCATCTTCACCTTGTCTTCATCCACTTTTATTCCTTGTGAGCTTACGACAAATCCAAGAAAAACAATAAATTCCATACAAAAACCACACTTCTACAAGTTAACATATAATTTATTTTTCTTTCAAAACACTCAAAACAACCTGCAATTGTTTAACATGATCATCTAAATTTTTGCTATACACTAAGATATCATCAAAGTAAACTACAACAAATTCTCTAATGAAAGAGCGCAACACATGATACATTAGACTCATAAAGGTGCTGGGTGCATTAGTTAAGATAAATGGCATGACTAACCACTCATATAACCCATATTTTGTCTTAAAAGTAGTTTTCCATTCATCGCCTTCCTTTATGCGAATTTGATGATAACCACTTTTTAAATCAATCTTTGAGAATAAACATGAACCATACAACTCATCAAGTATGTCATCCAACCTAAGAATAGGATATCTATACTTTATGGTGATCTTGTTGATGGCTCAGCAATCTATACACATGCGCCATGTTCCATCTTTCTTGGGAACCAACAGCATAGGAACTAAACATGAACTGAGACTCTTTCACACGAATACTTTTTGTACAAGTTCTTCCACTTGCCTTTATATCTCATTTGTCTCTTCCAAATTAGCTCTATATACGGGTCTAATAGGAATAAATGACCCTGGAATAAAATCGATCCGGTGCTCTATACCTCTTAGAGGGGGTAATCCATCTAGAATGTCCTTGGGAAATAACTTTTCAAACTCCTACAGCAAAGACACAACCACACTAGGCAAAGATAAGCTAAGATCATTAGTTGTAAAATAAACATTCTTGTACAGAAGTACAAGTAATTGTTACCTCACCAACTTAGCTCTTTTAATCTCTCCTTTTGTAGCAAAAGCACTCATTCTTTTATTGCTCTCTTCACTGCTTTCCCTACTCTTTCTTACATTCTCACTCTTTTTATCACTCCTTCCTTCTTCTGTTGTACTCATATTGTTTTATCTCACTTTGCACTCTTTCACTATTCTAACTTGATCCTCATATGCCTTCAAAGGCTTGAGAGGTGTTAGCATAATGAGTTTGTTATTCATTACAAGTTTGTACACATTTTTGTACCCATCATGACAAACCTTCCTATCAAACTGCCATGAACACCCCAAAAGGAGATGTTTGGCATGCATAGGTGCAACATCACAAAGTACCTCATCCTTTTAGTTACCAATGGAAAATGCAACTACAACCTATTTTGTTACTTTAAATTCTCTACACTCATTTAACCATTGCAACTTATATGGCTTAGGATGCTTCATTATAGGTCAAAGAACTTACAACATTTATGTAACTACCACTATCAATGACCATGCTATATACCTTACCATCCACATGGCACCTAGTATGGAAGATATGCTCACAATGTTCCTCATCATCATCTTCTTTAGGTTGTATGTTTAGAGCACACCTAATAACCAACATCTCTCCTTTGACAGGACCCTCTACATCAACATCGCTACATTCCTCCAATGGTGGCATCTCTCCCTCCTCTGAGCTGATACTCTCTACATCACCATTATCTAGAACCACCATAACCCTCTTATTTGGACACTAAGAGGCAATGTGCCCTAACCCCTGACACTTAAAACATTTTATATCACGTGATCTAGTAGAGGGTTTAAGTTCAATTTTACCTTTAGGATAGGCAGTTGGTTCCTTAGACTTTGCATCTTCCTTTTGTCTAGAGGCATCCTTATGATTCCTCCATTTTGTCTTCCCTGAAGAGCTAAAAGTAAAGCCATACCTAGAGGTACCCTTGGACTTTAATTGTCTCTCCACCTTAATATCTTTATGCAATAGTTCCTCCATCTCCACATAATGATATAGGTCCACAATGTCAGTTATCTCTCTATTCAAGCCATTAACAAATCTAGCCATCATAGCTTCACGATCTTCTTCTATGTTTGCCCAAATCATAGCAACCTCCATCTCTTTATAATAATCCTCAACACTCATAGGATCTTGAGTCAACCCCTGCAACTTTCTATACAAATCCTTATAGTAATGACTAGGTATAAACCTTTTTCTCATTACTACCTTCATCTCCTCCCATGACCTAATTGGTCTCTCTCCTGGCCTTCGCCTACTAACCAAAAGTTGATCCCACCAAATACTGGCATAATCAGTTAACTCAACTATTGCTAATTTAACCTTCTTTTCCTCAACATAATTGTGACAATTAAATACATGTTCTACTTTTCTCTCCCACTCTAAATACAGCTCAGGGTCATTCTTCACTTGAAAAGTAGGAATTGCCATCTTAATGCTCCCTAAATTATTATCCTACCTCTGAACAACCCTTTTACCTCTCCTAGAACTATTCATATCAATATCAAAATACTCATCTTCCCCCTCCTCATCCAAAGTCCTTCTGAAAGACCTATGCTTATAAGGAGATTCAAGGTCATCTAACCTTCTATTCAGAAGTTTAAATTGATCTTGGACTGACTTCGTAAACGTCCTCATATCAAAATCCACATATTCTTTGCACTTAGAGATATAGATTCAATTCGCTCATGTATCACTCAAGAATATGTGTATATTTTAGTATTCAATAAACGTCTCCCCATAAGTTCTTTAACAAGAACCCTATCAACGACTCTACCAGGCAGCAAATCACGACATGTAACTGCTAAGAACTAAGGAATTAATTCAACCTAATCTATCCGAGAGGAAAATTTTATGTGACAACCCCCTTTCTTCTTCTTTTATACGAATTTTCTTTTCTTCTTCTTCTTTTTCCTTCTTTTTTTTTTTAACTCTTGAACACACTATCAAAGAACAAACACCAACAATCTACCAAATCAATTGAACAATTCCTAAAACTTATAGAACGAATTCAACATAACACTAATTTTCTTTTCTATTCTTTTTTCACAAGAACAATATAGAACAACTAAATTCAAAAGACTAAATTAACACAAACACAACAATTGTAATAATGCTAAAGGATAGATAACACCTGATTTCCAAGAGCCAAAGCTTTGACACCAAATGATGCGAACCCTAGGTTAAGATTATCCTAGAACCCAATCGAATGGAAAGGTAGCCCTAAAATCATCCTTAGGACCAAGAAACAACTTGACCTTAACTCGAATAATGAATTAAAACCAAAGTTATAAAGAAATTACAATCGAAACAAGATACCTTGATTAGATCAGAATGAGTTCTCGATGAAGAATAATAGAGAGGTTTTTACCTAAAGAAAATAATACATCCAAAAAGTCCCCAAATTCGAAACCCTAAAGAACTATATATAGTCTTGACAATTAAAGGAACAAATGACAAAGAAATTGCAAGACGGACAATTAAAAGCTGGCTTCTCAAAGCCAGCCTAAAGCTAGCGGCTTACAATGTCAAAGCAGACTTAAGTAAGATAGTGGCTTACAAGGATAAAACTGGCAACCTAAGTTCCACACTGGCGACCTTCTTCCACTTCCAAGCGATCTTCAATATCAATAGTGGAGATGCTTGATAAATGGCAAATGCTATCTTCCTCTTTTGGTGTAATTATCTATAATGTTTGGTCCAAGTGTTCTTAAATAAGTCTATTCAAAGCTTGCTCCATGCGTTTTGCTCTTACTCCTATCATCGGTCTTCCAATTCCTTCTAATGGGTCATAGGAAAGATTTCGTGCAAGCTGATTCCCATCATATATGTTTGTTGTCTTAGCAATATATATGGAAAAACAATCCATAGAAACTGTTATAACTGCCATGTTGTCCTCGAATCAACTCAAGGGAATATTAAAGAATGTCTCCTATGGCTCCTTTTGAATCTCCTCAAATATCTCCTCAGATACCTCGTCCTCCTCTCCTATGCTTGTAAGAGCTGTAAACATTAGCTAATTTTACATTGAGTTCCAAAGATCATAAGTAGCTCTAGCAATCTCCCCAACCTCCAATCTCAGATGATCTCCCCTCCCATCTCTCAGAAAGATCAACCTTGGCTTGACTTGAGTCCACTTCGTAAAGTCAAGGTAACTCGACCAGTCCAACTCAACTACTACAAAAGTAACCTTTACTATCTACCCACCTATTCCATCTCTCAAGTCCGTCTCTCCATAATGTAGATCATCTCGACATCTGTGTAGAGACCTCCTCTAGTCCATTAGGTCTCTAAGTAGATAGGAGTCCAAAACTGTCATAGGCTCACTCTCTACCACATCATGATCGATAGTCAGGTTCATAGCCTATCTAATGGAGTCATATCCTCACATATTAGTCTCAGTCGGTGCCTGTACTCCATAAGTGTTTCTCCACCTCTTATTCTAAAAGAGATCCAATTATCCCAAGCCATTGCAAAACTAATCTATATCATAGAAAAGTTACTACTTTTAGCAACTTTTTGGCCCTAAGATATCATTACACACACACACACACATATATTCCTATCTCAATTCTATCTACACTCTTACTTACTTTAAGGTGGTAATCTTAGGTTTTCAAGTTCAAACTTTAATTGATTGATTCATGCCTTGATACCACTTAGAACTATTAAGCCCATTAGACATAACAGTCTACCGTATACTGCATAGAAAATCGAGAATAAATCTCTTATTATTTAGAGATTTACCATATAATGAATAAGGTGTACTCACATCTAGTTACTTTAAGTCAAACTTACAATTATAGGTAGCAAAAGAATAATAATTATGATAAGTTCATATTACTCAATATCAAGAGGTAGGACCTAAGTCCCACCACATATCCAATGGTCAAAAGTACTAGCAAACATAATAATCTAAATATTACCAACATAACATAAATATGGAGAGTCTTAATAATTAGCAAATTGATCTCTCGTGCTCTCAATATGTCATCACTCCTTTCTAACATCCCTTCGTATTGGCCTTTAGTATCCATCGTCCAGGCTCACACCATATAGACTCTTGCAACAAAGACACACTATAGGAGTGTAAGCTACATCTAACTCAGTGAAATATTCTTCATATTGTACCATCAAGCAATTATCAAACAAGTTGATTAATTAAGCATATGAATACATGGCACACAAACGCAATATCCTATATAGACATCAAGAAGTTATATATGACATAGATTTAACACCCCCCATTGCTTGGGTTGGGAAATAATAACCAATACATGAACTTTAGGTTCCAATCACTCTAGATAAGATATATCAATATCTTACTTTTGCAAGTTTATATCCTGATACAACTTTTGGCAAATAGTAATATAATATCAAATTTATTACATATATACTTATATAAATATACCTAAAGGGGTGTGGATGTGGATAGCATGCTCAATCTCATCCACCCCTAATTGATGAATCTTCAGACTCGATTTCAATTAGAGGGTGGCATTTCCTGACACTTAGTAGTTTTCAAAGGTTAAGGTAAGGTTATGTATGGAGAATCACCTCCATACGGCCTCTCTATACCACCGCGTAATGTTGGTGGCCTTTTACATGCAAGTTTATGATATACATAATCCAAATTATTTTCCAGGCTAGATATAATTTAGTCCAACTATTTAAGTGACCATTAAAATTATATTGACACTTGCAACCATATTGTTCTAATGCACAATCATTATAATTAAGTAGTTTTGATATATTATGGTAATTTGTCACCAATGGCACAATAATTTAATTACATGCAATCCCTAACCCCCATACATCAATATTCACATTTATGTATAATTAGGTGCTACTAATCTACAAATACAAATCAGATACAATAATCATAAGAATACTCATTTGGCCATATTTGCTACTGCTTATAGTAATCGGGGGGTAACTCGAACTCAAAGCTAATATCACCTAATGATGTAAATAAGGTTTCAAAAGTGTAATTATACTAAACTATATGAATTGCTCTAAAGTGAGGAGCGATTAACCCCCTTACAGTAGTTGTTAGCTACACCTACACTTGAGAGTAGCTGAAATTGAGCAAAACAATTTCGTAGGTTGTGACTCACCCATAAATGTAAGTAGTTACTAACACCCTATGGAGTGGCACAACCCCCTAGTAGCTACCCACTTAAAGATAAAAAAAGAGGAAGTAATTAAGCAAAAGACCCTTCAAGTCATTGATGGTTTTCCTTCAATATATATAAATAGATATAGGTAGTGTGTAGTTGATACGACACAAACGATTCTATAATCAAATGATTCCAATTCCTAGGCGACAAACAATGATAATCAAATCTAACAATCGAATTAATGAACAAGAACACAAAATAAACCTTAAACCCTTACCGAATATGACGCACCAGTAAGAGAGTAGTCCTAGTATGGAGTTGTTGATATGACGCACAACAATTTAATACCATCACTCGCCATAATCCAATGGATTGATAAGAGTAAAATGAAGAACAAACTTCACAATGTAATTTCTCAAATCTTTAAAAGTCCCCAAATTCTTACATTGTAAACCTATTTATAGGAAAAGGAAAACAAGACTCGAAAATCCACAAACTACCGGCTTAAGAAGATAAGCCACTAGCTTTGGGAAGGAAGGTCACCAACTTTTGGAGAAGGAAAGCTACCGGCTTAAGGAGGCAAGGTCACCAGCCTTAGAGTTTACGCTATCGACTTTGGATTTAAGCCGTTGGCCTTGATAGCTGGCCTAAGTGGAAAAGCTATCGACTTTGGTGGCAAGCCTACCTCCAACACCACCGGCCTTTATGGCCAACCTAAAGGTGTCCACCTCCGGCTCTTATGATTAAATTCTTGTGTTTAAGAAATTTTTAATGGTTGTGATTTAGTTCCCATCATCTCCTCGAACCTATGGAAGATTTGCCCTCAAATCTAATGGTTTCTCTATTTTAGATGCAAATTTCTAATAATCCCCTAGATTGAAAATTTTGGTCTGCAATTGTTTGTTGTCCTAAAATCGTGGTTTCCCTGAAAACTTCTGAATTTCCTATAACTGATTCACTCTATTTAGGTCGTCTCCCAGTTCCTTCCACCACACTAATAAGGACTTCTTTCCAGTGGTTTTATTGATCTATTCTCGGGCGTCATGCACCTCAATTGGTGACATAAGATTCAAAACAATTCACTTACCATCCTTCTGAAACATATAAGTATTCCTAAACCCATCATGATGTACCTAAAAGGGGGTTTAAGCACATGTAAATGAACCAAATTACAATCCTTAAAGGATGAGATCAAATCCGGTTCAAAAGGGTAACAAATATTACGTGACCCTAATTGTGTAGGTTTATCCGATATGCTAAACTTCAAGGAAATAAAATCACAATGATGAAATCCTCAATTAAATCACTAAATCAACTTTAAATTCCAAGAGAATTTCCAATCATCAACAATCAAAACAAAACCGTGACCCTCTTTCACAATAATGCCAATCTATGCCACAAAGTATAGCAAAATTGATGATTAAAACAAATGCTAAAACCAATCAATCTTATATCATTACAAAGAGGTTACAAATGAAATCAAATTTAGATCAAGAACAATCCTAATCACCCTAGATATGACTCACTAGTGATGAAAAGGAAAAATTACAACAAAGGGAATTGATATTACTCACAATTCTCTCTGATGCCACTCGCCACAATTTCAATTTTTTGATTGAAATTGATAAGAGCAATCGGATTTAGGATGAACCCTAACCCTCACACGTGAAGTGTATATTCTAAAAATTTCAAAAGCTCCCTCAAAACCCTACTTAAGCAAGTATTTATACTTACTCCCTTTAGGGTTAAAAAGTCTACAAAATTACAACTATGCCACTTTAGGATGGCTAGTCCTAAAAACACAATTACAATCAAATAAAAGTTTCCCAAAAGCTTACGCATAAATAGTCCAAATAAATAATTAAAAATAAATAAAAATTAGTCTTCAAGATGTCGGGTTTTCAAAGTCATTAGATATATGTCCTGATATGGTTCTCGACTCACTCTAAAGTGTAGGTAATTTGCTACTCTATAGGACTGATAAATGTATCTGTTGAAATGCACAACAATTATATGATGAGAATGAAGAAATTAAGTTAGTTTCCTCAAGATTAGGTTACTCAAGAAGGATTCTCAAAACTAAGTTTTGTAAACCCTTAGCTCAGGCTCTAGTGATAGGTCCTGTGGGAATCTGATTCCTATTATCTCCTCGGGCTTCAAGAAGATTTGCCCTCAAATCTGATAGGTCGTCATGCATGTCGTCTGGCAAATATGGTAACAAATCTACAACATTAAAGGTTGCTAATACACCATACTCTCCTGGTAACTTTATCCAGTAGGCATTGTTGTTGATGCACTTTAAAACTCTGAACGCTTCGTCTAATCTAGGAGACAACTTCTGTGACTTCCTATATGGAAACCTATCCCTACTAAGATTAATCCAGACTAAGTCACCTAGATTATAAATGTGATTTTTCATGTGTCTGTTTCCCTGAATTTTTTGCTATTCTTAAGTCTTCTGAAGGCGCTCAGCTATTTTTTCATGAATTTGCTGGATCTACCTGGCTCATTCCACTCCACTAAAACTCTCTTCCTTTGTTGCTGGTCCTACTATAAAATCTAATGGAATAAAAGAATTATAGCCATACACAACTTCAAAGGGAGACTTACTAGTTGAACTATAAGTAGACCTATTATAAGTGAACTCAACAATAGGAAGACATAAGTCCTAATCAATAAGATTCTTGCCAACCATTGCTTTAAGTAAGTTGTCAAGCATACGGTTGACAACCTCTGTCTGGTCGTTGGTCTGTGGATGGCAGGATGTACTATATATAAGCTTAGTACCCTATCTTCTCCATAGCGTCTTCCAAAAGAAACTAAGAAACTTAGTGTCTCTATCTAACACTATACTATGTGAAACTCTATGCAATTTGACAATTTTCTACAAAAAAATGTTAGCAATAAAAAGGGCATCATATGTTTTGTGATAGGGCACAAAATGAGACATTTTGCTGAATCTATCAACAACCACCATGATAGAATCCTTTCCTCTTTGAGTCCTAGGCAACCCTAACACAAAATCCATACTAATATCAGCTTAAGGTTTGACAGGTATACGTAAAGGCATGTATTTACCCTATATGCCTTTCTTTCCTTTAGCTCTCTTGCAAATGCCACATCTTTCTAACACCCTATGGACATTCTTTATCATACCCTTCCAATAGAAATTCTCTCTCAATATAGCTAAGGTTCTCTTCTCACCAAAGTGCCTAGACAATATGCCTGCATGTGCTTCCTTCACTAATAGTTCCCTCATAGATTCAGAAGGTATACATAACATCCCAGATTTATATAAAAACCCCTTAATCATGTAATAACCCTCATAAATCTTGCCCCCAAAACATTTTTCCATAACAACTTCAAATTCATCATCATGCACATATTGGTCCTTTAACAATTCAAAACCCAGTAGTTTTGACTGAAGAGAAGTGATAAGTACATACCTGCGTGATAAAGCGTCAGCAACAATATTCTGATTACCCTTCTTGTACTTTATCACATATGCAAAACCCGCCAAAAACTCCACCCATTTGGCTTGTCACTTAGATAGATTCTACTGACCCCTGAAATGCTTCAGTGACTCATGATCTATATAGATAATAAATTCTCTCGAGAGAAGATAATGCTACTATGTCATTAGAGCCCTCACTACGGAATAAAATTCCTTATCATAAATAGAATAGTTCAAAGTTGCACCACTCAACTTTTCACTAAAATATGCTATGGGTTTCTTTTCCTGCATTAATACAGCACAAATCCCTATCCTAGAAGCATCACATTCTAACTCAAAAACTTTGTCAAAGTCAGGTAAAGCCAATAATGGAGCACAGGTGAGTTTTTCTTTTACCTCTTCAAAACTTCTCTAGGCCCTTTCACTCCAAACGAAAAGAACATTTTTCTTAGTCAGTTCTATGAGAGGACTAACAATGCTATTGAAATTATGGACAAAGCGCCTATAAAAGGATGCTAGTCCATGGAAACTCCTTACCTCAGTGACTGAGGTGGGTGTTTGCCTTCTTTGATTACCTTCACTTTCTCCTCATCCACCCTAATACTTGAGCTACATATAATAAAACCCAAAAATGTTACCTTAGTTTGGTAAAAGGAACACTTTTGGAGATTTGCAAATAGCTACTATGCCCTCAACACTGAAAATACTGCCTAAAGATGCTCCCCATGATGTTCTGGGTCTTTGCTGTATATCAGAATATCATCAAAATAAACAACAAATTTACCTAGAAATTCCTTCAATACATGATTCATCAATCTCATAAATGTACTAGGAGCATTACTCAAGCCAAATGGCATAACCAACCACTCATATAGTCTATGGCGTGTTTTAAAAGTGGTTTTCCATTCATCTCCCTCTCTCATCCGGATTTGGTGATACCTGCTTTTAAGATCCACTTTGGAGAAAACTTGTGGACCATGCAACTCATCCAACATATCATCAAGTCTACGTATGGGATACCTGTATTTGATGGTGATTTTGTTGATGGCTCTACTATCAATACACATTCTCTAAGTACCATCCTTCTTAGGAACAAGAAGGGCTGGAACAGTACAAGGACTGAGACTCTCCTTGACAAATCCTTGCTCAACCAACTCATCTATCTAGCGTTTCAATTCTCTAGCCTCCTTGGGATTCATACGATATGCCGATCAATTTGGTAATACTGACCCTGGTATAAGATCAATGGCATGCTCTATCCCTTTTAAAGGTGGTAAACCTACTGGCAAATCATCAATAAAAATATCAGTATACTCATTTAATACCTGAGATACTGCTAAGGGTAAAGACTGATGTTCCTACACCCCTAGGGCATATCTCAACTGTAGTAAGTATATTGGAGTCTCTTCTATCATAATTCTCTCCAACTCACCCTTTCCCATCAACAATACCTTCTTTTCCCTAAAATTATTAAACTGCACTGGAACCCCTTTTTACCTTAGATGACCTACTAATCTGTTGCTGAACCCTTTAAACCTCTGAAGGCGACATCAGATTCAAAATAATGCGCTTTCCTTCCTTCTGGAATACATAAGTATTCTTGAAGCCATCATGTAAGACCCTCCTATCATATAACTAAGGCCTACTAAGCAATATATATGATGCACACATAGGTAGAATATCACATTCAATTTCATCACAATATTTATCTCCCATACTCAATGGTACCCTAGCTCTTTGGATCACATGTAAACTCCCCTGATCAATAAACACTACATACACTCCTTTTCAAGCCACGATACGCTTCTCACTTCCACACACTATAACAAACCGCAACTTCAATACAAGAAAGGCAACTCAACTTTCAAATTCAAAAAAGGAGTTCAATAAGTGCAAGATTCCACAAATGGTAAGTTGCTATTTCAAATTCAAATGACACATAATTAAACAATGACTTAATGTGTGTTTTGAAATTTTAAATTGCTTCTTAATTCACACTTCAATTCTGAAATTCAAATTTGAAATCACAAGTGCTACTCCTCTAATTTCCGAAAATGCACAAGACAAATCCACTTCTCAAATTGAACACCACTCTTACTCCTTCACGGTCCACTTCCCATACACTACACATTCACAGCCAAAGATCAAGGAAGCCAATAGTGTTCAAATCTTCAAGTGTACAACCACTAATCAACAAGATAACAATTCAACAACACAATTGAAAAAGATCAAGCTTCACATCAACAAATTCAGATCAATGTGCTACTCAACAATCCCTTAATTTCCAAATTCTAAATTGCAAAATCCCTTCTTTTAAACCACAAGCTCTGATACCAAAAGACGATGTGCCTAAAAGGGGGTTTAAGCACATGAAAATGAACCAAATTACAATCCTTAAAGGATGAGATCAAATCTGGTTCAAAAGGGTAACAAATATTACATGACCCTAATTATGTAAGTTGATTCGAAATGCTAAACTTCAAGGAAATAAAATCACAATGATGAAATCCTCAATTGAATCACTAAATCAACTTTAAATTCTAAGAGAATTTCCAATCATCAACAATCAAAACAAAACTGTGACCCTCCTTCACAATAATGCCAATCCACGCCACAAAGTCTAGCAAAATTGATGGTTAAAACAAATGCTAAAACCAATCAATCTTATATCATTACAAAGAAGTTACAAATGAAATCAAATTCAGATCAAGAATAATCTTAATCACCCTAGATATGACTCACTAGTGATGAAAAGAAAAAATTACAACAACGGGAATTGATATTACTCACAATTCTCTTTGATGCCACTCACCACAATTTCAATTTTTTGATTGAAATTGATAAAAGCAATTGGATTTAGGATGGACCCTAACTCTCACACGTGAAATGTATATTCTGAAAATTTCAAAAGCTCTCTCAAAACCTTACTTAACAAGCATTTATACTTGCTTCCTTTAGGGTTAAAAAGTCCACAAAATTACAACTATGCCACTTTTGGGTGGCTAGTCCTAAAAACACAATTACAATCAAATAAAAGTGTCCCAAAAGCTTACACATAAATAGTCTAAAGAAATAATTACAAATAAATAAAAATTAGTTTTCAAGATGCCAGGTCCTCAAAGTCATTAGATATGTGCCCTGGTGAGATTCCCAACTCACTATAAAGTGTAGGTAATTTGGCACTCTGTAGGACTGATAAATGTACCTGTTAGAATGCACAACATTTATATGATGATAATGAAGAAATTAAGTTAGTTTCCTTAGGATTAGGTTGCTCATGAAGGATTCTCAAAACTAAGTTTTATAAACCATTAGCTTGGGCTCTAGTAATAGGTCATGTGGGAATCTGATTCCTATCACATCATGTAGCACTCTCATGTCAAATAACTAAGGCCTACCCAGTAGGATATGTAATGCGCACATAGGAAAAATATCACAATCAACTTCATCCTAGTAATTTTCTCCTATGTTGATTGGAATCTTAGCCCTCTGAGTGACATGTAGACTGTCTCATTCACTCAACCAGTGTAATTCATAAGGCTTAGGATGTGAGGTAGTGACTAGTTGTAATTTATTTACTAATGCAGCAGTTACTACATTAGTGTAACTACCACCATCTATTAGAAGAGCACAAAGATTACCTTGAACCTTGTAGGGAATATGGAATAGGTTTTCCCTCTGTACATCCTCACTATCTGGAGATGTAGTCATTGCTCTACGTAACATGTTAATAGCCAGATATTGATCATTGCCCTTATCTTCATGTACCTCAACATTTGGATCCTCATAATATTCCTTTAGCACTATTAATAAATCCGTTGGCTCAAGTATCTCTTCCTTGCCATCCTTATTTTCTACCTCCATAGCAGTCATCACCCTTTTGTTAAGAAACTAAGCAGTCATGTATCAAAAGCCCATACATTTGAAGCATTAGATTTGACGAGTCTTCTCACCTAATGACCCTGCACTATTTGTCCTATGTCAGCCCCAGCAACTACTTTCCCCTTTCCAAATATTTCCTTCTCCCTATCAGTAACAATTGCATTCAATTCCACAACCTTATCAATTCCCCCTTTTTCAACCCGTTGACTATCTAACCCATATAACTGAGTAGTGGATCTATATCTGTTACTTGTAGCTCTATATGGATTAGAATGCCTCTACCTCTCAACTTTTAAAGCCAACTGGATGGCCTCATCTAGTGTGTCATATCGCTGCAGTTCCACTATACAAGTAATCTCACACTTTATGCCAGACATAAATCATGCCATAATTTGTTCAAGATGTTCAATGGTTCCACAACGAATCATAAGCGCTTCGAATTCTTGGATATATTCGTCCACAATTTTACATCCCTATCTCAAGTTTTGGAGGCACATGAATAGTTCATGTTTGTAATGCTCTAGAACAAACCTCTTCCTCAGAACTCTTTTCATCTCCTGCCAAGTACAAATCTTAGTATCACCATCTCTCCTCCTATTAGCTACAAGGTTCTTTCACCACAAGGTAGCATAACCTATAAACTCGACTGCTACCAGACAAACTCGAGTATGGTCATTGATCTCATAGCACTCAAAGAGTCCTTCTACCTTATCTTCTCAATCAAGGTAATCCTTTGCAGATCCCCTTTCTGCAAATGAAGGCATTTGCAATTTTACATATTCCAAACCCTTAGGTGGCTTGAACTCACAATTAGGATAAACCTCTTCTTCAAAGTTATCATCCCTTTCCTCCCTATAAGCATGATACTCTCTTCTAACTTATCTGCACCTGTTTTATCTTAAGGCTCCTTCTCTACCCACAACATTAAGGGCTACCTAAGGTAGGGGTGCTTGTGAATTTGCCACTAGCTGTTGGGGTAATGTCATCTAATCGAACCTAGTGGCTAGGTTAGCAACCACGATGGCTAGGTCCTACAATTG
This sequence comes from Laguncularia racemosa, assembly GCA_037954665.1. Taxonomy (NCBI): domain Eukaryota; kingdom Viridiplantae; phylum Streptophyta; class Magnoliopsida; order Myrtales; family Combretaceae; genus Laguncularia; species Laguncularia racemosa. The sequence continues at coordinate 318,541 of JBBMOL010000110.1, read as the reverse complement.
TTCTTCCAAATTTCTCTACCACCTACAACACAACAACCTTGAGCTCTTCCTCCAACCTGACTGTTGGCCTCATTCCCAATTCCCCCATTAACACTATCATTCAACATGCTTCATAGAAATTGCAATCTCAATACAAGAATTCACAAATCACAATCACTACAATAATCCTCAATGACACAATCCCAATTACAACCTCTACTTGATTCCCAGCACAAATAACCTCTACTAAATCTCCAATTCAAAGCCCTAACACAACAACAATATAACCTAACGGATACACAAACAACAACAACCAGCCTTAATTTAATTACTTAATCCAACAATAGAATCACATAACCCATGACAATAACCACAATATAAAACCCAATTTCAATCTGCTATCAATACCAATAACAAGCCCTAATTCAATCACTCACAGCAATAACACAACTAATTCGATAACCCGCATACAACCCCAATTCAATCTCAACAAATCACAACACCATGCACAATATCAAAAACCCTAATTTTGTTAAAGGAAGCTCAACAGTCATAATCCCTTTTCTTAATCTAAGCTTCGATACCAAAAGATGATGCGACACAATATATGATAAAATCATATAATCGCTCTAATACCAAAAAATAATACGACATAAATGATTCTATAATCAAATGATTCCAATTCCAAGGTGACAAACAATAATAATCGAATCCAACAATCGAATTAACAAACAAGAACACAAAATAAACCCTAAATTGTTACTAGATATGACACACCAACAAGAGAGTAGTCTTAGTACGGAGTTGTTGATATGACACACAACAATCCAACGGATTGATAAGAGTAAAATGAAAAACAAACTTCACGATGTAATTTCTCAAATGTTCAAATGTCCCCAAATTCTTGCATTGCAAACCTATTTATAGGAAAAGGAAAACAAGACTGGAAAATCCACAAATTAAACTAGGTTAAGAAGATAAGTCATCGGCTTTAGGAAGGAAGGCCACTGGCTTTTGGAGAAGTAAAGCTACCAGCCTTGAAGTTTACACTGCTGGCTTTGGATTTAAGTCACCCGCCTTGATGGCCGGCCTAAGTGGAAAAGCTACCAGCCTACCTCCAACACCGCCGACCTTAAGGGTCAGCCTAAAGAGTAAGTCGTCGGCCTTTATGGCTGGCTTAAAGGTGTCCACCTCTAGCTCTTGTGATTTGATTCTTGTGTTGAAGAAATTTGTAATGGTTGTGATTTGATTCCCATCAATAGTTACCCACTTAGCTACCCTCCTAAGTACCCACTACCCCAAGTGGATCAAACCACCCCCATTAGTTGGTGGGTGGCCAACCACCTCCTTAGGTAGGTCATACAACCTACCAAACTATTTAGATTGATTCTAACTGCTAAAGGCATGTACTTGGCTTCAAGGTGTTTAGCTAAGGCTCTAAGGGTATTTTTATTTTTTTTTATTTTTCTTTTGGAAATTTTTTATTTGAGTTTAATGTTTTTGTATTTTTTATTAGTTTTATTATATTATTACATTAGATGTTTTAAATAATATTATTTATCTAACTAATTATTGTGAACAATCAAAAGTTAGCATACATTCAGGATAAACGAAATTTTTAACAATCTTAACAAAAGTCTATTTTATAAAATTTGGAAAACATTGATGTCTTAAATAAAAAATATAACACATTAAGGATTTAAATTTAAAAAAGTAAGTAAATACTGAGAATTATACTTTCCCCAATTTTTAAATAAGAGCTTGGCTATGTAAAGGTTGAAAATTTGCCATTTTTACTGGGACTCTTGTAGTCTAGTGGCATGAACACTAGTCTCCATGTTGAATGGACCAAGTTTGGATCCTCCTCATCCATTTTAATTATTCAAAAAATAAAAAAAGTTACTATTTTTTAATTGACCGATGTTGAAGTACTAAATGAGATAATAAATATGATAGGCTATAAGTTTAAGTAATTAATTAGAAATTGAACTAAAATGAAGTATTAAATGCAATATTATATCTTAAAAGCACACAATATGTAGTATATCCACTTAAGAAAACTTTATCATTTGTACTTTCTCATTAATACGTTTTGACCGTATATAATTTTATGTATTTTCATTAGAATACTTTTTGGTCAATTATATTTTTTTTTTCCTTTGTCTCTCATACTCTTACATTGTCAATACCTTTTGGCCATTAAGAAATTCTTCTTTTACGTGTTTTCAAAAGTTATTGAAAACTTCCATCATTGTTCCTTTTCATTTTTTTTTTTTCAGGTAAAGCCAAAAGCAAATCCATTACTAACAAATAAAGTAACAAGACAAAATACAAGACCTTAAAATTAGTTCAGGTCTCGGCTACCTTATGCCTAGTATAGGAACAAACATCATTTGAAAAAAAAAAATCAACACTTGACTTGCAACTTCTTGGTCGCCATTGCACCATGCAATGTTTAGACTTTAGCCTTCTTAAGTTCCTCCCTCCTTAGGTAGAATATAGTTAGCATAAGAAGAGAATTACAATCATCCTTATAAAGCCATCTGACTGCCTGTAAGGAATCAAGCTCAATAATAATATGTTTCATATGTAATCTTCCTGCAAATTTAAGTTCTTCAAAAGAACTTCAAGCTTCAGCTTCTAGAGGAGTAAAATGACTAATCCTTAAGGCAAAACCTCCCACAATTGCGCCTCTCTCATCCCTCACTATTCCTTGTATGCCTGCTTTTCGACAGTTCTCACTAACTACTCCGTCACAATAAATCTAAATCCATCCTTCTGGTAGCGGCTCCCAATGGCATGCTTCCATCTCTTGATGCTTCCTTACCTTACCTCTGCGACATAACAACATGTAGCATTCCATTGCCTTGGCCTTCACTTGCCCCAACCAATCTCGCGTCTAAAAACCCTTCTGTTTCTCTCATTCCACAATCCCCAAAGCATAGACCAAAAGCTATTCTCCCATGGCATAGCTTTTCCATAGTGACACTTCCCTATATACACATACGCTTAAGCTAGGAACGGAAATCAAGATTGAAAGAGCTCTAGAAAGCTTGGGAGCGGTTCAGCTGTTTCCAAAATCCTTTAGTGACTCCACAATCCTTAAAACATGTTCCACTGTCTCCTGTACTTCCCCACAGGAACAACATAAAGTATCATAAGGCAAGCCTCTTCAACGCAGGTTGGCTTTCATAGGTAGTCCATTATGCACTATCTTCCACATCAACATCTGATTCTTTGGGATGATAGCGGACTTCCATATCTAACCCCCGTCATATTCCTCATCTCCACTTTGCTCCTTAAGCATCTCCTTATATACTGGTTTTATTGCGACTTCACCATCTGGTTCAAAAATCCACACCCATTCCATTTGATCTTCTGCACTTTCCTCAAGCCAAACATTGCACAGCAACTCAAGATGGAACTCAAAGAAAGGGAAACTAATCATTGTTTCTTCCCAGTCATTCTTGCTTTTCCATGCCCTTGCAAGAGTAAAATTATCCCCATCTTTAGGTAATGGTCCGATAAATGAACTTTGCAAAGGACCCCTTTCACTCCATCTGTCAAACCAAAAACTAACACCTCTTCCTATAAACATTATGGGTATTAGCTTGTTCTCCAGCCATTTATTTGCTTCTTTCATCCTTTTGAATAGATTCGAGCCCCTTGTTGCATTAAACGCCTTGTCTCTAAAGTGGTACTTTCCCTTCACCAATTTAGTCCATAATAGATTCTTAAGTCGAACATTCCATACTAATTTAACCATGTGGGCTCACAGATCCAACGGCCCTAATCCACCTGTTTCCTTATCTCTTTTGACTTTGTCTCAAGAAACCCAATGTATTTTCTGTTTACCTTCCTTCTCTCCCTGAAGGAATTCTCTATTTATCCTTCTAGGATAGAAGAAACCACTGTTCTCTGATATTCAACATTTTCGCCTTCCATCCTGTAAGTTTACCTTTGATCTTCTCCAAGAGGAAATCTAGGTCTCCACTAGACAAGTTGCCACCTTCCTTCATCGGTAATCCTAAATACTTCCCCAGATTTCCTTTTTTTTTTTGGTCAATATCAATCAATTTACAGATATCCAACTTCTTGTACCCTTCAATATTTTTTGAGAAGATAATACAAGAATTTCCTAGGTTAACTTTTTGTCCAGTTAAGGAGCCAAAAGCATCCATCACTCTTTTCATAAGCTTCGCATTCGCAAAAAAAAAAAAGTTAAGACAACCCTACACCCGTACATTTGACTTTAATGGGTTTCCACATACCCTCTTCCACATACATGTGAATGGCCCTACTGAGCATCTCTATAACTACAATAAGTAAATATGGAGATAAGATCTGCCTACCTTAATCCACGACTAACAGCAAAGGTAGGAAGTGCTACTCCATTCAGTAAATTTTATCAATCATTCAAGCCCTCTCTCCTTTCTTCTTCTTGAATGAATGTAAAAGCTCCTGCATGATTATCATATGGTCTACTGCATTTTGCCCGAAATGAAGCTAGATTGCTCGAAACTAACAATTGCATCTAAACAAGGTCTCAGCTTATTAACAAGAATGATCGTCACAACTTTGTATATAGTTGTATACAAGCTAATAGGTCTAAAGTCTTTCATTTTGTTTACACCCACACATTTAGGGACGAGAAGAACTAAGGTCTTGTTTAATTCTTTCGGCATTATCCCCAATGAGAAAATCTCTTGCACCTTCTCACACACTGTTCGTCCAACAATTCTCCAGCATTTCTTAAAAAAACATGCACGTAGTCCATCCACCTAGGGGACTTATTTTTCCCTATACTCCATAAGCCGCTCTATTTTCCTCATTATTTATTGGCGCTCCAAGCATCATCTTTCGTTCCTCAAAATAAAACCACTCTAGCTCCTTCCCAAGTGAAAAGGTCAAAAACATAATATTTTTTCCCAGAGGTATAAAGGCTCCTGAAATATTTCTCAATTGTACTCCAAATTCCATCTATGTTAGCTGCCCAGTGCTGCCTTTCCTCGTAAACCTAGCAACTCTTGATGTAGATCTCCTTACTACCACACAAGCATGGAAAAACTTCGTATTTCTTTCTCCTTCTAGCATCCATTTGGTTCTTGATTAAGCTACCCATAACTTCTCCCCGTTCCTAAAGACCTTTTTGCAACTCTTTAGATAGGAACTTCTCACAAGTACAAAGCTCTTGGGTAGGCCTATCGGAAATTTCCCCGCTGATCTCCTCCAGAGTTGCCATTATTAGTCTCTTCTCTCTATGCACAATCCCAAACACTTCCTTATTCCAAGTTCTAGGTCCTTAAATGAACTCCTCAAAGCTATCGGGGATTCTAAAAATGGGATATTGCCATAGATTTTTCACCACATCCTAAAATCCAAAGATGATCAAGACACATTGGTTGAAATCTAAAGGGCCTATCCTTTTTTGGGCCTTCTCAGATCGGATCTGTAGATGGGACATTAGTAACAAAGGCTTATGGTTCGACTACTAAGAGTCATTTAACACTTCCTTAGGTACCATTTGGTTACTGGTACTGGACAGTACTAAACAAGAAAGACTGAACAAAAAATATTTTTATACTATGTTTGGTTTGTTCAGTACTGGACAAGGATTTTTGTGCTGTCCAGTGTTTGGATTGCAAAGTACTGGACTGAACATAGTAAATTTGACAATTTTGCCCTTTTTAATTACTGTAGAAGGCTTTTGTGCTGTCTAGTGTTTGAAATTGCAAAGTACTGAACTTGACAGTAAAATTGACAATTTTGCCCTTTTAATTATATCATAGTTATTTTTATATATTTGATATTATTATAAGAAAAAATGATTTGAAGGTTTAATATATTATATTAAATATTTTAGGGAAAAGAATTATGTTATATTTAATGAAATAATACGTTATTTATGATTTTGAATATGTCACTAAAAACATGAAACACTTTTATACTGAAACATCCATATATCCATCAACCACTTTGAACAAATCATTGAAGGACCTGAAAATTACAAAATCCATCCACAAATTAGATCGATTAGATTGGAACATCAATCACTTTTATATTTCATAAGGACAAGACATAAATGGCATAGATAAGATAATAATCATACGAAGTAATAGTCAAAGTAGTTTCTATGATTATAACCTGCCAACTACATCTGATAGAAAACCTACCAACTCTGTTGTAGGAGATACATGAGGTTACAACTTTTACAAAATATGAAAACAAGTTTAACCATACAAGGTACTAAACCATGATAGAGAGGTTCGATAATACAAAGCTAATGAAAGAAGTCTCAATTACATAAATACCGCAAACACGTTTTACATCAACCAATAATTTGCCTAACAAATGCTAGGCGTTGTTCTCCTTGGACCCTCTAAAAAAACTTCTCATACTGTAGATTTGTCGCCATTTTCATAAGAACATCCAACTCTTCATTTTCCGACAATCCTAACGTTTTCAACTCTGCAACAATATCGTCCCTAGGATGATTAGCAATTTTTCCTACAAGTAAAGCAAAATCACTCCTAATATCACTAATGCTCTTTTGAAACGTAGATATAAATCCTACAGCATATTCTACTATCGGACGCTTGCAAGTCAGTCGCACAAATGGATCACGTGAGGCATAGCTAGAGGCTTCAGTAGACTATGGCACTTGTTCTGACTCCATGTCTTCATTAAAAGTATCCTCACCCTCATTTTGCAAGTCCTGTGTCACATCTGCTGGTGTCTCAGCCCTTCTGCCATTTGCTCTATCCTTTCCAAATATCCCTTGCAGTGTTTCAAACTCTTTAAAGTCCTTGTTGGCATGATTAGCAACCTTCGGATGTTTCTACAAAAAAATAGAAATAGTTATTATAACAACAAAGAATTAACTTTAAAAAAATGAGCTTAGTTCAAAATAAAGATAATGTTGATTTTACCTCTATGTATTCAGTAAGGACCGCATCACTATCAACAATAACACATTTTTTGTTGTGGGGGGATTTGATGCACCAAGAAATTAAATGTTAGCTCTATGGTAGTTCCACGTTAGCTCTGAGTTCAGATGTGCACTGATAATATATAGTGGCAATCAGAAGGCAGACAAGCTTTGGGTTGTTGTTTTTACTATTCTTTGCTAATAAAGAAGTCAGAAGATATGGCAGAGTTACTTTAGTTGCTAGCTACATTAAGAAGTCCTATCTAAGTAAAGGTGTACTTCCTCGGTTATTCCTATTAGGCATCAGATTTAAAGAAATTGATCAAGTCTTTGAAAACCTCGACAAAAGTAACTTCAGAACCTAGCAATGCACTATGAATGTTAGGCTTCAAGCTTTAAGAATGTTAAGCATTCCCCATCATTTCAAGCCTCAGTTACGATAGCACCATGTTATTAAAAATATTTGTGGATGCCTCAAAAATACTTGTTAAGGGCAAAAAGAGAAGAAAAGAAACCATTCAACTATGTCATGTAATCAACCTTGTAAATGTAAAAGTTTCTTTTTTAGACCTTTGAACTAATGCCCGAGGCACCCTTCAACGGAATGGAAGCCTTACTGTATAGAATAAAAGAAAGTTTCTTTATTACTCCAGCACCCATATTATCTACTATCTTCATTATATCATTAATTACAAAAAGTGTCAATGTGGTTCCTTGAATTATTTTGATTAAGAAACAAGATGAGAAATGGAGTATTTGATAAACTTATCCAGATCATCTAAATGCCAGAGAAAGGAAAGGAAAAATCAAGGATTTTCATTTGTAGTACCTAGCACACCTAACTTGTAGAGACTACCATCATGTCTTAAGAGCCTAAGGTTGGGAAGGTTTACTTTAGCTTCGTTTTAGGAACAACAATAACTCTCAGTGTGTAGAAAGCAAGCTAGATTACTTAGAGAGAGACATTCCACATCGCTGAAGAAAACAAACAATGCAGATTCCTCAGCATCATACTAAATAATCTCACCAGATGATTCCCACTTGTTGAATCTCACCAGCCATGTGTCTGAACCTATCTGGGAAGTAGAAACTTGGTCTATCCATACACAAAACTGCTTCCCCTACATATCTCCATGTGACTCTGCAATTTCATCAATGCAATGGGAGAAACTTTTCTCCTTTCCCAAAGGATAGACAAGTATACCCAATGAATTCTACTGTGAAAATGGTACAAGTAAGCTAAAAAAAATTGGCATGAAGTAGATAGATTACATAAAATAAATAGTACAAAAGCTTCTCCTTATGCCGCAGTCCTAGCTAACTATACTTGAACCCTAAGCTTGTAAACCCATCATCTGCACGTGACATAGGTTATTAGAAGAGTATGCTATTGATAATTCTTGTCTGATTAAGATCACTCATTTGGCAGATGATTAAGTTCATCATTTTCAATCACCTAAAATTAATTCCATTTGCTAGATTTTACTTCCACACAGCAGTCTAAACAACAATTAGGTTATGGTACCACATATAGAAAAATTATGGCTAGGGAAAGAGAACCATCCCATGTAAATTTAATAAACACAGACAGAAGTAGAGTTCGAAACTAGAATAGATTGGACTTACAAATATCAATCTTAAGTGACTTATGAAAGGATCAGAGTTATCCACTTCAGCACGCCTCCATCTTTCAAATAATAAATAAAACTTCAAAACCTCATAGGTAGGAGTAAATATATCCACTTTGCTCTTTTTTAAGTCTCTAATATCCCTCACAGAAACATTTGGACCCAGCCCAAAGTCACCAATGGCTTGTATGATCCCTACGGCACATCTCTCTGTTGCATGAATTATCTGAGGATTATCCTTTGCATTTTCTGAATACCACTGAAGCAGCTCTTCCTAGGCATTGTTTACCTGTAGTAGATTTCTGAGAAGTTAAACTTTACAATCTTGTACTCACTTTGTTACATGATCACAAGAGTAAATTACAAGTAAAGATACACTAACAATTACTCCAAATACTGAAGGAACGGAGAAAAGTTCAGCATCATTCCCAGAGTCACCACAAACAAGAGTGTTATTGGGCATGCTACCACCAGTACCGAACCTATTAAGCAAATAAGCTAGAGCCTCTCCCTTTCCAGCACCACGAGGTAACACATCCAAAGCTGTTCCACTACTGAAAATTATTTTTACATCAAGCAACCATTCAAATTCCTCAAGATCAAGATAGTTTCTTTACAGGCAATATTTCTAATTACATTAATCTACTAAAAGAGCCATGGGTTTGACTGGTATATCAAGCCAATGGTAACATTTCAAAACTGACACAACAAAAATATCGTACTCCTCATTTCTCTAGACATTGCGAGAGCTCTCGCATTATATCCTTTGCTATACTCTTCTCCACGTAAAAGCCAACCTTATGCGGTCGCTGGACCTTCTTAGACTGCAGCAATCCAATAATTGCTTAGTAGCTACTATAGCGACCCACCTACTAGGTCTGATTCGTAAACCTATTCCAAGATTCCTGTAACTATCCTTGGTACCCGTAGGTAGGTTGCTATGCCGTCTCTGAATTAAAGATAAGGCAAATTCTGCTAATATTAAACCTGTAACTCCAACCTGTATAAAATTTTATAAACGTCCTGTAAAATGGCGCTAATAGCGCTATCATTTCATATCCACATCATATCTAAACACATGTACTTAAAATCTCCTGTCACATCATACATCATATATATATACCATCGGGATCTGCATTCCCGGTAAGTAAGCATAGCCCATGATTAATCTTGTAGCCTTAAGTGGCTCAAAAGATTACAAATCCAACCTTATATACACAAATATTTACATTACAATCTGAAGATTAACACCTATAGATCTTATTACAAATAACAAAGGTTCCAAAATGAAACTAAGGGCTTCTTTGTCTCTATTAACGCTCTCCAAAAACCCGAGTCTCCAATAACTTATTCTTCAGTACCTGTACCTGAGGTTAGCAAAAACACTAACCCCTCAGCTTCTTAAAAAGCAAAGTGAGTATAAAATCAAGCAATACAATAAAAACAAACAACAAAATCACATAATAGTAATCAACAATATTATCAAATACCTCGAAGTGATTACTCAAGCAAGCAAGTTTTCAACTCAAGTTATAGTCGCAAGAAACCCAATTCAACTTATTACATTTTAACATCACCATGATCTTCTTAGTGATATTTTCCCTGTAATTCCATTTTTGCTAAACTCATAACCTTTTCATTGGAGACCATTTCAATCACTCCTGTTTACTCACAGGTCACAAATATTTTTCAGTTAATCCAGGCAAAGCCTGTCAACCGGTAGAAAAACTACCCTCATGTACTTTTCAAAACTTAATGTTTTCTCAACCAATTAAGACATCCTTATATACTCTTTTTAGTTAGAAACATTCAGCTCGCCTTTCACCTGCCTCAAACAAAAGGGGTGACCATATCCCCATAGGTCACTGAACCTGGCCGATCCGTCGACCGTGCCTCAAACCCATCCGGGTCGACTCAAAGGTCGTACCACAAACTTACTAGGTAGGGAACGGGACTTTTCTTACATTAAGTGTTTTGAGTTAGTAGGTACTTATAGCCTAAACCCTGTTTTATTATCCATTTAAATATTTCATCGTTACCAAGACAACAATAGTATGAACTTAACCAGTCGTATAAACTCCATCTAATAAGCTAAAAATAACCCAGCATTACATCACAATCATGAAGTATTCAATAATTTAAGTTCATTACATCACATACAATCAGGAATAGTATAATCAAATCCCGCACCCAACTCTCATTCTAGGATTTTCTAAAATGTTCCCTTCTTTTTTTTTTCTCATAATCCAATCATATCATGACACACAACCAGCCATCAGCAAACCAATGTAATTCAACAATCCTCCTGCATTGATCACAATAAGTAATCGTACAGGGTAATTTCAGCCAACAACAAGTAGTCTACATTATCAACCACTTGTACCCAAGAGAAAAGTTAAGGGGGGTACTCACCCGAAACAATATATGCCAATCCAAACAGTCGCACCAGCCAAGTTCTTTTGTCCTCCTTACTCAACAGAAATACCTGAATCATCAGTATACCAATCAATGTTACCTCGTTCGCTCTATTGAACCCTAAATTGCTAATTCAGTATTCCAAACCCTTAAATTCCATCCTAACCTCGTATAATCCACCATTTTCCTACAATTTCTAATTCATATACATACGGGTATACTACGCTCTATTATATATTAATGTAATTAAATTTCGACATGATTCTATATTGAATCGTATAGTTCTAAATTATCACGATCTTGCACCGAACACTCCCGTTTTTGTTTTATAACTAACCCAAGCTTCTCAAAATCATATTATGCTTCAATGAACCTCAACTGAACATCAAATGCAACTAATCAAATCAAATTATCTAATTTTGCTAAGGATTTAATTCGGCCAGAACAGGGTAATTAGCTTGAAAAGTTCACTAAAAATAGAAAATGACTCTAATATGAACAATTATTGATTTGGTGATCTAATAAATCATATAAGGATCTTTTATACTAAAAATTACATCAAAAATACATCATTTGGCCTATTTAGTTTCCAATTTGATTTACGACCAGGACAGAGCATTTCTTAAGGAGCACATATTTTTTAATCAACTTTAAGAAAAATAAAATCACCACATTAATATTCATACAAAATTATTCCATAATACCAAAAATCATAATTTTTCATCAACATTTGATATTTTTTATAAAAAAATAGGAAGTTTCGGGCGTTACCGGGGGCTGCTCCGTCAACCGGCCTCCGGCCACCAAAGCCGGCAACCACTATGTCGACCGGAATCCTCTCCCACCCAAAACCTTAACCCTAGCTTGGCCTAGCAGCAGATTTACCCTACCCCCTTTGAACGAACAGACAAAATTCTTCCTACTTAATTTGATTTTTTGTTCTTCAATTTCTTCAAATTCTTGTTGCATCCTACTTCAATCTTGTTCTTCTTCCTATCCTGATGATTGCATGTTGGAAATTCCAACTTCAATTTGCCCAGAAAATTCGGATGAAATGGAGAGGGTTTTGGTTTATTTTTTTTTTCTAATTTTGGATGATTTGATTTTTCTCTATCTCTATTCTAATTTCTATATATATATATATATATATATATATATATATATATATATATATAATATTACTTAATTTTGCTGACATTGAGGGTGTTGTTCTGTATTTGTTTATTTTTTTTTCCTTCCTCTTTTATTTATTTTCTTTTTAGCTATAATATAATATAATATGTACATTTTTTTACATATATATATATATATATGCCCATATAATAATAATAATAATAATAATAATAATAATAATAATAATTATTATTATTATTATTATTATTATTATTATTATTATTATTATATATACTTATTTTATTTTATTTTTAGCATATAACATATATATACATATATATATATTGATTTTACTTTACACATACACACACACACACACACACACACATATATATATATATTATTTTAATTTTAACATTATTGCTTAAGTTTAGGTCCTCACATTCCCCCCCCCCCCCCCCCCCCCCCCCCTTTAAAATAGTTTCGTCCTCGAAACTACTACGCGGGTACAACTCATTGTATTTTAATATCCTACACTTAAATTACAAAACACTTAGAATTTAAGTAAGGCCATACATATGTATATCCTAAGGGTGAAACAGAAGTTACCTGTTTAGAACAAGTCTGGATATTTAGTCCTCATATGATCTTCTCTCTCCCATGTGGCCTCTGCCTTGGTATGACTATTCCAAAGGACTTTTATAAATGTAATATCCTGGTTTCTGAGTTGCCTAGTGGACCTGTCCAAAATGGCAATGGGATACTCCTCATATGTCATGTTCTCCTAGAGTCCTTTTGGTAGATGTTCTAAGACAACTATCGGATCGCTAACACATTTCTTCAATGAAGACACATGGAATACATTATGGATATTGGCTAACTCGGCAGGTAACTCAAGTTCATATGCCATAACTCCAATCCTCCTTTGAATCTGGTATGGACCAATATAACGAGGACTCAACTTCCCTTTTACTCCAAATCTCCTGACCCCCTTCATAGGTGATACTTTCAAGAACACAAAGTCTCCAACTTGAAACTCTAATGGTTTTCTGCGTTTATCAGCATAACTTTTCTATCTACTTTGTGTTGTTTGCATTCTGGCCTTTATCACCTGAACTTTATCCTTCAGCTATTGGAGCATTTCTAGTCCCACTACTTGTTTCTCTCCAATCTCATCCCAATATAATGGGGATCTACATTTTCTTCCATATAGGGCTTCATATGGGGCCATTTGTATAGTACTATGATAGCTGTTATTATATGCAAACTCGATTAGTGGCAAATGTTCATCCCAATTACCACCAAACTCCAAAACACATGCTCTCAACATATCCTCAAGTGTCTGTATGGTTCTCTCTGTTTGACCATCTGTCTGAGGATGATAAGCTGTACTGAACTTCAATTTGGTGCCCATAGCTTCCTGTAGGGTTTGCCAAAATTTAGAAATAAACCTAGGATCTCTGTCAGAAACAATAGAAGCGGGTACTCCATGTAATCGCACTATTTCCTTAATATATAATGCTGCTAAGCGAGATAGTGGCATGCTCTGTTGAATTGGAAGGAAATGGGCTGATTTAGTCAGCCTATCAACGATTACCCAAATAGCATTATGTTGTTTCCTGGTCCCGGGTAATCCTATAACAAAATCCATGGAAATTTGCTCCTACTTCCATTCAGGAATGGAGAGGGGTTGTAATAACCCTCCAGGTTTTTTATGCTCTACTTTAACTTGTTGGCAAGTGCTACACTTTGCCACATATTCTGCAATGTCTTTCTTCATCCCTGGCCACCAATACACTGATTTCACATCCCTGTACATCTTATTGCTTCCTGGGTGGTTTGTATAAATGGTATGATGAGCCTCATCTAGAATTGCTTTTTTGATCTTCTCTATTGCTGGTACGCATAATCTACCTTTGAATCTTAATACTTTTGTCTCATCACATATAAAGTCGGGATATCTAATCATGTTATTCCTGACTTTTTGCAGTTCCTCATCAGTTAGCTGTGCTTCCCGAATCTGATCTTTCAATGTAGGTTGAATACTCAAACTATTTAATCTAGATTCCACTCCTGGACATATAATTTCTAACTGTAAATGCTCTAAATCCCTCCACATTTCCACTCTATCAGTGATTAAAGTTGCTAGATTGCTACATTGTTTCCTACTTAAAGCATCGGCAACTACATTAGCTTTACCAGGATGACAGTAAATGGTTAGATCATAGTCTTTCATCAATTCCAACCATCGCCTTTGTTACATGTTCAACTCTTTTTGAGTAAGGATGTATTTCAAACTCTTATGATCAGTATATACATCGCATTTATCACCATACAAATATTGTCTCCAAATTTTTAAAGCAAATATTATAGCAGCCAACTCCAAATCATGAGTAGGATAATTCTGCTCATATGGTTTCAACTGACGGGAAGCATATGCTATAACTTTGTTATCCTGCATCAATACACACCCTAATCCAATCTGAGAGGCATCACAATATATAGCATACCCACCTGTTCCACTAGGAATGGCTAAAATAGGAGCTGAAACTAACCTCCTCTTTAATTCCTGAAAGCTTTGCTCACATTAGTCTGTCCATTCAAATTTGACTCCTTTCCTCATCAATCGAGTCAGGGTACAGCTATCTTTGAAAAGTCTTTCACAAATTTCCTGTAATATCCTGCCATACCAAGAAAACTTCTTACCTCCCTGACTGTGGTAGGAGGATTCCACTCTGTGATGGCCTGAATCTTTGCAGGATCTACAGATATTCCAGAACCTGACACAATATGGCCTAAGAATGCAATTTGGTCTAGCCAAAAATCACATTTCTTCAACTTAGCATACAACTGTTTTTCCTGTAGAGTTTGCAACACCTTTCTTAAATGCTTAGCATGCTCCTCGTTATCTTTAGAATAGATCAAGATATCATCAATGAATATAACCACAAAGTCATCCAAATATTCTTTAAATACCCTATTCATCATATCCATAAAGGCAGCTGGGGCATTAGTTAAACCAAAAGGCATCACCAGAAATTCATAGTGATCATACCTAGTTCAAAATGCAGTCTTTGGTATGTCAACCTCCTTCACCTTCAATTGATGATATCCAGATTGCAGATCAATCTTCGAGAATACAGCTGCTCCCTTCAACTGATCAAATAAGTCATCAATTCGGGGTAAAGGATATTTATTCTGGATGGTTACCTTATTCAACTCACGGTAATCTATACACAAACGTAGACTATTCTTCTTTTTCACAAATAACACCGGTGCACCCCAAGGTGACATACTAGGCCTTATGAAACCCTTATCCAATAATTCCTGCAACTGCTTTTTCAACTACATCAATTCTACAGGAGCCATACGATAAGGAGCTTTGGATACAGGTTTCGTACCTGACATTACCTCAATGCCAAATTCAACTTCTCTATCTGGGGGTAAGCCTGGTAATTCCTCAGTAAATATTTTTGGGAATTCACATACAACTGGGATATCCTCCACTCTCTTCTCTTTCAATTGTGCATCTACCACTGAAGCCAAATATCCCATACATCCTTTCTTCAATAATTTCTTGGCTTTGTTAGCTGCTATGATCTTAGGTATTGATCACCTTATACTCCCTCTAAAACTGAATGCTTCCTCATCTTGTAGACAAAACTCTGCCACTTTATCCTGACAATTTAGATGCACCTTATACCTGGCCAGCCAATCCATGCCAAGGATAACATCATACCCTTTCATATTAAGAATAACTAAATCAGCTGGCAATTGCCGCCCTTCAATCACCACAATACCATTCTCCAATTGATAACTTGCTATCCTCTCCCCTCTAGAAGGAGTACTTACCACATATTCACATTTCAGACTCTTCACTGGAGCCATGTTCCGTCTCACCCAGTCTTCAGCGACATAAGAATGGGTTGCTCCAGTGTCAAACAAGGCATAAGCGGGATTATCATCTAATCGAATCACACCTGAAATCATCAAACACATCACATTCCACTTCCAGCAATTATTGTTAACATCCTACTCAATGACAAGTTAAGCATAGTCACATCTACAGCTTAATTACTTCATGTCTACACCCATAAACACATCTATATATTCACATTTGCATATACACACTTACACGTACTTATAGGCATATATTCACTAATATAATTTGTTTAACCCCTAAGCAAATACAACTATTTTACATATGTACACATGTAAATTCATGTCTACACACACATTTATGCATATTTACACATATAGATTCATTCATTAATTCAATTACTCAATTCATAACAAGCATCAGCATCCTATACACATCAAAATTCACACACATATACATATTTACACTTATACATTTACATATTTATATAGATATATAGGTTCATTTACATTACAACTATTTAACCATCAAACTATCAGATAAGTTTAGTAGTCTTACCTGCTACTACATCATCCACATTAGCTGGCTCTGTCTGTTGTATAGCAAAGACTCATGCCTGAGTCTGAGGTCACGGTCTACCCCTCCTAGGATTTAGATCATGCCTAGGTGCTGGGGCCTGAGTCTACTGACCTCCCTCACTCCTACCCCGGCAATTATGGGAAGTATGACCAAACTATCCACAGGTGTAACATTGGAGGTCCTTAGGATTCTGACATTGCCTAGCAATGTGTCCATCTACCCCACATCTATAACATTTTCCTCTCAGTTGAGGACATTCATTAGCCTTGTGATTGCCCTTACACTTCCAGCACACTATAGTATAAGTCTGATTTCTCTGAGGTCGGACTGGTGGCTGATACTACTTCTTTGCTTTTCCTTTATCCTTACTCCATTTTTGCCCAAAACTACCTCCATCCTTTCTTTTATGTGAAGGACCCTCCATACCCTTCATATCCCTCACCTGTTCCAATATACGGGCTTCATTCACAATCTCCACATAAGTCGCAACTTTACTTCTTTTCAGCTCTGCCTGAAAATAGATATCTAGCCCCACACGAAATTTATCAGCTTTTACCTCTTCATCATTCTGATAGGCTAATGGAGTGAATTTCAACAATCTGCTAAACTCTCACTCATACTCCATTATGCTTCTACCCTTCTGCTTTAATTCATAAAACATTTCCCTCATTTTATCTTGTATACATGAGGGAAAATGTTGACTCAGGAAAACATCCTTAAATGCTGGCCAAGTAATTAGAGCTTCCATCAGCTCCTTCTGTGATACCCACCAATCATGTGCAGTATCTTTTAATAGTACTGCAGCATAGTCCACCTTTTTATCCTCTAGAACATCATGTACCTAGAAAGCTCTTTCTATGGAGTTTATCCAATTCACAGCTGTAATGGGGTCTAGACTCTTACCATCAAAGGGCTTTACAATCCTCTATACCCTGGCTAGTTTATCCCCACCTGATCCCGCGGCCATAACTTCAACCCAAGCTTGCATTACAGCAACCATCTGCTCCATTGGATTCTGTGGAGCTAGCGGTGGAGGTGGTGGAGGTAAATCCTCTTGCTGATCATGAGGGACCATATTCCTGGTCCTCCTTCCTATACCTCTTCCTCGACCTCTTCCACATTCCATTTACTGCAATCAAATCTAAGTAAATAAGTACACTTGAATCAGAAATCAAACACTTAAACTTCTTAAACAAGCATACGTATTCCACAATACACAAATACATCACAATTTGGTAAGTCAAATCAATTAACACAACTTAAAGTCTTCATTCATCCTAACTACCCAACACAAGCTCACACGGGTTTAATCATAATGCCTAAACCTAAGCTCTGATACCACCCTATAGCGACCCACCTACTAGGTCTGATTCTTAAACCTGTTCCAAGATTCCTGTAACTATCCTTGGTACCTGTAGGTAGGTTGTTATGCCGTCTCTAAATTAGAGATAAGGCAAATTCTGCTAATATTAAACCTGTAACTCTAACCTGTATAAAATTTTATAAACATCCTGTAAAATGGCGCTAACAGCGCTATCATTTCATATCCACATCATATCTAAACACATGTACTTAAAATCTCCTGTCACATCATACATCATATATATATACCATTGGGATCTGCATTCTCGGTAAGTAGGCATAGCCCATGATTAATCCTGTAGCCTTAAGTGGCTCAAAAGATTACAAATCCAACCTTATACACACAAATATTTACATTACAATCTGAAAATTAACACCTCTAGATCTTATTACAAATAACAAAGGTTCCAAAATGAAACTAAGGGCTTCTTTGTCTCTATTAACGCTCTCCAAAAACCCGAGTCTCCAATAACTTATTCTTCAGTACCTATACCTGAGGTAAGCAAAAACACTAACCCCTCAGCTTCTTAAAAAGCAAAGTGAGTATAAAATCAAGCAATCCAATAAAAACAAACAACAAAATCACATAATAGTAATCAACAATATTATCAAATACCTCGAAGTGATTACTCAAGCAAGCAAGTTTTCAACTCAAGTTATACTCGTAAGAAACCCAATTCAATTTATTACATTTTAACATCACCATGATCTTCTTAGTGATATTTTCCCTGTAATTCCATTTTTGCTAAACTCATAACCTTTTCATTGGAGACCATTTCAATCACTCCTGTTTACTCACAGGTCACAAATATTTTTCAGTTAATCCAGGCAAAGCCTGTCAACCGGTAGATAAACTACCCTCATGTACTTTTCAAAACTTAATGTTTTCTCAACCAATTAAGACATCCTTATATACTCTTTTTAGTTAGAAACATTCAGCTCGCCTTTCACCTGCCTCAAACAAAAGGGGTGACCAAATCCCCATAGGTCACTGAACCAGGCCAGTCCGTCGACCGTGCCTCAAACCCATCCGGGTCGACTCAAAGGTCGTACCACAAACTTACTAGGCAGGGAACGGGACTTTTCTTACATTAAGTGTTTTGGGTTAGTAGGTACTTATAGCCTAAACCCTGTTTTATTATCCATTTAAATATTTCATCGTTACCAAGACAACAATAGTATGAACTTAACCAGTCGTATAAACTCCATCTAATAAGCTAAAAATAACCCAACATTACATCACAATCATGAAGTATTCAATAATTTAAGTTCATTACATCACATACAATCAGGAATAGTATAATCAAATCCCGCACCTAACTCTAATTCTAGGATTTTCTAAAATGTTCCCTTCTTCTTCTTTTTTCATAATCCAATCATATCATGACACACAACCAGTCATCAGCAAACCAATGTAATTCAACAATCCTCCTGCATTGATCACAATAAGTGATCATACAGGGTAATTTCAGCCAACAACAAGTAGTCTACATTATCAACCACTTGTACCCAAGAGAAAAGTTAAGGGGGGTACTCACCTGAAACAATATATGCCAATCCAAACAGTCGCACCAGCCAAGTTCTTTTGTCCTCCTTACTCAACAGAAATACCTGAATCATCAGTATACCAATCAATGTTACCTCGTTCGCTCTATTGAACCCTAAATTGCTAATTCAGTATTCCAAACCCTTAAATTCCATCCTAACCTCGTATAATCCACCATTTTCCTACAATTTCTAATTCATATACATACGGGTATACTACGCTCTATTATATATTAATGTAATTAAATTTCGACATGATTTTATATTGAATCGTATAATTCTAAATTATCACGATCTTGCACCGAACACTCCCGTTTTTGTTTTGTAACTAACCCAAGCTTCTCAAAATCATATTATGCTTCAATGAACCTCAACTGAACATCAAATTCAACTAATCAAATCAAATTATCTAATTTTGCTAAGGATTTAATTCGGCCAGAACAAGGTAATTAGCTTGAAAAATTCACTAAAAATATAAAACGACTCCAATATGAACAATTATTGATTTGGTGATCTAATAAATCATATAAGGATCTTTTATACTAAAAATTACATCAAAAATACATCATTTGGCTTATTTAGTTTCCAATTTAATTTACGACCAAAACAGTGCATTTCTTAAGGAGCACATATTTTTTAATCAAATTTAAGAAAAATAAAATTATCACATTAATACTCATACAAAATTATGCCAGAATACCAAAAATCATAATTTTTCATCAACATTTGATATTTTTTAAAAAAATAGGAAGTTTCGGGCGTTACCGGGGGCTGCTCCGTCAACCGGCCTCTGGCCACCAAAGCCGGCAACCACTATGTCGGCCAGAATCCTCTCCCACCCAAAACCTTAACCCTAGCTTGGCCTAGCAGCAGATTTACCCTACTCCCTTCGAACGAACAAACAAAATTCTTCCTACTTAATTTGATTTTTTGTTCTTCAATTTCTTCAAATTCTTGTTACATCTTACTTCAATCTTGTTCTTCTTCCTATCCTGATGATTGCATGTTGGAAATTCCAACTTCAATTTGCTCAGAAAATTCGGATGAAATGGAGAGGGTTTTGGTTTCTTTTTTTTCTAATTTTTTATGATTTGATTTTTCTTTGTCTCTATTCTAATTTCTATATATATATATATATATATATATATGTATATATATATAATATTACTTAATTTTGTTGACATTGAGGGTGCTGTTCTGTATTTTTTTTTCCTTCCTCTTTTATTTATTTTTTTTTTAGCTATAATATAATATAATATGTACATTTTTTTACATATATATATATATATGCCCATATAATTCATATTATTATTATTATTATTATTATTATTATTATTATTATTATTATTATTATTATTATTATTATTATTATATATAACATATATATACATATATATATATATGGATACAACTTATTACTGGGGAGTAAGTAAATGTACCTGTGGTTTAAGTTCTGGATATTTTGCCGTTTCTTCCGTGACAATGTTCCTGTCCCACTTGTGATTCAGGTAGTGCTCCCAGTCATTATCTTGGACCATGGACTCACCATACATAATCTCAATTCCAACTGATGTTATCGTAATATCCGGGGTCAACAAAGGCATCTCACTCCTTAATTGATTATAACTAATAGGTGACCTTCCAGTAGAAAAAGCAAGCAAAGAATTATCACGGTAACAGGCTTCCCAAAGGGCATTAAACCGAAGAAGAGAAAGATTTTTTGGATCAAGGTAATCAACCTGGGAAAGAAATAGTACATTTTAAGTTAGGTTTCGCAAAAATAGGGTTGGGAATTTCCACATATCTGAGCATATGTCTGTTTTTACAAATCGAGAGGCAAATCTGAGGGGCAAATTGGGAATTTTGCAAAAATAGGGCTGTAGTCTAGTACCGAATTACACACGGTACAAATATATCTAATTTAGTCCAGTACCATATTCGTGTTTTGTCCAGTACTTGCTTCAAGGATGGCAACCAAACGGAGGACAAAAAATTTTGTCCAGTCCAATACCGGATTCTAATGACAACCAAACGCTACCTTAAAGTCTCCAATCATTAGCTAGTGACCGCTCACCTTTTCAACCATATTTTTTTAGGCTATCTCACAACTTTTTCTTTTCTTCAAACCTAGGACTACTATAAATAACAGAAAAGAACCCGGAAAGGGATGAGTTAGGTAACTCAACCGCCACATGCACCTCATCTTGACCATAGTAATGCTAGTTTAGTTGGGATTCCACAAGATAGAGATGCCACCACTAAATCCTTGCGCTTCTGTCACCAACATTCCATCAAATCTGAGTGCTCGCTGCAAGTTGATGCCCCCCTCTCTTAACAATCTGGTCTCAATGGTGACCAGGACATCAAGCTCATGGATTCTAATTGTTCCTTTTTATTAGTATTACCTTTTGACCATTGATAATTTTATATATTTTCATTTATACTACATTTTTGGTCATTTTATAATATTTCCTTTTTGTCTCTTATGCCTTCTCATTTGTAATACCATTTGACCGGTAACAAATTGTTTTCTTTTAATTATATTTTCAAGAGACATACTTTAGAAAAGCTATAATCCTTACTTGACTTAATTCATAATTATATAACTACTAATATAGCGTTGCATTTTCATAATTTAAAAGAATGCACTTCTTTCTAAATGATATAATATTTCATACAAACATGAAAACTACAATATTCAATATATAATTATATAATTAAATATTAGTATTTACACCAAATTTAAAACAATCTACAAGTTGATAGGTTAATTGTCATACTTTTTAAATGAGTTCATTCTTGGAAAAATTACATTTTAAATACTTATATTTTTACACGTTTCCATTTGGGTACCTAAGTTTTTAATCTTTTCACTTAGATACATGTGTTAAAAAAAAAAAAATCCAAACCGCAGTTCACCTCCATCAGTTTTAAAACAAATCCTGGCAATGAAGTTGGAGAAAAAGAATTCCCCTTCTTCCCTTTATGACAGAAATACACCTCTATCTTCTCAATTACGACAAGCATTTTAGATTGGTCGATATTCTTTTCACGTCTTTTGTCCTTTCCGTGCATTCTCTATCTGCTTCTCCTCCACACAACTTATTTAATAAGTAAGGAATAGATTTTTGTAGATAACATAATCAATGGTACATTCATGCTCCAATACAGTAAATTAGAGAATCTATTGCACTTACTGTTGATCTAGTGGAGAGTTGTTATGCTCCTAATCATTTGGATTATTTATTTATTTATTTTTAAATACAAGTATTTTAAGTAAAATATTAAAAACATAGATACTTAAAATGAACAAGTATGAAAACATAAATACCTAAAGTATGATTCATGCTTCATCTTTCTGTTAATATGAATATCATTAAACCAAATGTTACAGGTAGCACAAAGCTTTAACTAATTTTGTTATATTATGAAAACTATCCTTGTAATTTACCCAATACCTTTTTAAATGCTTCTATGTTTGCTTTCAACCACGAAAAATCTTTAGTTCTAGAACTCTCTTCTTCTTCTTTTTCTCCTTATTATATTATGTCAAATTTTGGTCAGTGTAAAAATTGTATAATTTTTTTCAAAATTTAACTACCTAATTAATTTTACATTTCTTCAAATCTAAAAATAATCAATTAATTCAAACAATTTTAGAATTTCATAAAGTATTCCAAAATTTAATTAATTAACTAATTAATTTTAGAGTAAATTGTATAGGAATCCCTTCATATTTGCTCATAAACACTAGCCTTTTTACTTATGGAAATGAGTGGTTCTACACTTTAAATCTTTAAAAGTGTGTTTGTAGAACCTTTTTCACCGTTTGACCCTTTAAAGTTAAAAAGAAAAAAGAAAAAAAAAAGCAAAGAAACTAAATGCAAATTCAAGAAAAAAAATAGATATTAAAACCAAAATTCTCAAAAAGAGAGAGAGAGAAATCAACATTATGATATAAAATAAAAATTCATTATTATTTTTGAATCAAGGTAAAAGATCATTACATTTTATTCAAGTTAATGGAGAGAGTACTCTTCTTTTTCTTTTTTTTTTCTTCCTTTTTATTCTTCTTTTTCATTTTTTTTTCTTTAACCTAGACAAAAAGCTTATTCAAACTCTACCCTTCACCCTTATCATAAAAGATACCTTTATCTAAAAATATGCAATTCAACCCTCCAATACTCTCAAAAGGTTATTTTACCTCAAAAGCTTCTGTAAGAAGTATTATTATCTTCAAAAATTGCTATAATTAAATTAAAAAATAATAATAAAATCATGCGTTGAAAGTATAGAATAAGAATAACTTCAGAACCAACTTATCAAAAGTTGCAATTAATCATTCTACTACATGTAACAGTTACTATTTTTATCATCTTTAAAATATCATGGAAAACATTCATTGATTGAAAAATATTAATTAGAAATAATGAGAAGTAAGGTAGGAAATTGAATAAGCAAAACTTCAATCTAATATATATTTCAAATATAATATTGAAATAGTATGAAAGCTTAGATTGTAATTTTAACAATATCCCTTTTAAAATGATGGAAATCACTATTTTGGCACTTAGAGGATAATTGCACAAACATAATGATTAGAGGTCAAATGCAACTTATATCAAAAGAGAGCTATTTGGAAGGGTAAAGGGATAGAGAGAGAGAGTAAAAAACAATTTTGTGGGTTACAACTCACTAATTGAGCAATAGACTCTTTGGATTGCCCAATTATATATATATATAAGCGTGGTGCATATCCACCTACCTACCCACTACTCTAGGCTCACCACTCCTATAGATTGATAGGTGAGGTGGGTCATACAACACACCAAATTATTTAGGTTGATTTTAGCTATCCAAAGCCATGTACTTGGCCTTAGAGTGTTTATCTAAGTCTCTAAGAGGACTTTGATTTTTTTTTTCTTTTTAAACTTTTTTTATTTAAGTACAATGTTTTCTTTTTCTTTTTCTTTTATTAGTTTTGTTACACTATTAACTTAGATATTTTTAATAATATTATTTTATCAAATTAGTTATTGTGAACAATCAAAAGCCAGCACATATCAAAGATAAATGAAATTTTATCAATCTTGACAAAAATCTATTTGTATAAAATTTGGAAAACATTGATGCCTCAAATAAAAAATATAGCAAATTAAGGATTAAAATGGAAAAGTAAGTAAATGTTAGAATTTTCTTAATAAGAGCTTGGCTATGTAAAGTTAAAAAGCTCCACTTTTTAATTGACCTAAGTTAAAGTACTAAATGTGATAGTAAATATGATAGGGAATAAGTTTAGACTGTTAATTGAAAATTAACCTAAGTTGAAGTACTAAATGCAATATTATATCTTAAAATCACGACAAAACATACCAATTTTAGTATGTAGTATATCCACCTATAAACCTTTGTCATTTGTACTTTTTTATTAGTATCTTTTCCTATATAATTTTATGTACTTTCATTAGTAATACTATTTGGTCAATTATATTTTTTCCTTTATATCTTATATCCTTGCATTATGAATACCTTTGGCCATTAACAAAATTTCTTTTTAATGTTTTCAAGAGTTATCTTTTATATGTATAATTTTGAAAACCTTAATTATTATTCCTTTTCATTAGTATTATCTTTTGACCATAGATAATTTTATATTTTCTCGTTTATACTACCTTTTGGCCATTTCATAATTTTTTTTTTGTTTTTTATATCTTTTTATTAATAATACTTTTGGCTAGTAACAAATTGATTTCTTTTTTTTTTAATTATATTTCCAAGAGACATGCTTTTAAGCAAGCAATAATTGTCAGAAGATCTACAACCTTTGCATTACTTAATTCAAAATTATACATCTCTTAGTATATATATAATGCTGCATTTATGCCAACCTTCACGGTTTTTTTTTTCTTTTCTAGCTCCCAACCTTCACGGTTTAAACGATCACATCTCTTTCTGACATAATATTTCCACGTAAAACCACAATGTTTCGTATACGTTTATATAATTAAATAATAGTATTCACACTAAATTTAAAACAATTTACCACTTAATATAGATTAATTTAAATCAAGTGTCGCGCAAAGCTTGAACTAATCTTATTATATTATGAGAACTATCTTGTAATTTACCTAATAACTTTTTTTTATTTACTTCAATGTTTTTTTCAACCACAAAAAATCTTTAGTTCTTGAACTCTTTTTATTTCTTATTACATTATGTCAAATTCTAGTAAGTGTAAAAATTGTATAAAGTTTTTCAAAATATAATTACTTAACTAATTTTAGATTTCTCTTCATATCTAAAATAATCATTTAATTCAATTAATATTAGAATTCTACAAAGTATTTCAAAATTTCTTAAATTTTCTTGTTTTCTTCAACCATGAAAAATCTCGAGAGTTTTCGAGCTCTTTTCTTTCTTATAACATTATGTCAACTTCTATAAAGCAATTCAAAATTTAACTAATTAATTAATTTTAGAGTAAGTCGCATAGGAATCCTTTCGCATTTGCTCATAAACACTAGCCCTGTCATTTATGGAAATGAGTATTTATATTCTTTATATCTCTAGAAGCATACCGGTAGACCTCCTTTCACTATTTGACCCCTTAGACTTATAATAATAATAATAATAATAATAATAATAATAAAAGAGGAAGGAGAAGAAAGAATTTGAATGCAAACTCAAGAAGAAAAAAAATATTAAAACCAGAATTTTCACCAAAAAAAAAACAAAAAATAGAAATTAACATTAAGATATAAAATAAGGAAAAGTACATATTTAGACCTTAGAATTCGGCATCTCTTATATTTGAGTCCTTAACATTTATTTATTTATTTATTTATTTTTGTTTGAGTCCTCTAAGTTTAAACTTATTGACAAAGGACTTCCATCAAGTTTGTTGGGTTTTTTTTGTCTATTTTTTTTTTTCTTTTACATGGCTTTTTTAAGTTAAATTACACACTACATGGCACCTAGTAAGCCCACGTCAACATGTAAGAGAAAAAAGACCTAACCCAATGAGATGTAGATTAATCGATGACAAAAACAAAAACATTACCCAACTGAAATCGGTGAAAGTAATATCATCCCCCTCTTAAAACCTTAACCCTAATTGCAGTCCTCTATTGCGCCAGGGAAAGAAGCCCTAATTCTCCATGTGAATTTAACTGGCTTTTAAAAGAAAACCATAACCCTAAATCAACCTATTTCTTCTCTTTACAATGAAAAAAGGTGTAGTAAAAAACATGTCAACATCTATAGGAAGGACCCACCAAAATTCATGGAGGAGGGAAGATGTAGAAGGGAGTGCAATTACTATAGACAAACTCGAAATGTCAAGCCCCATGCATGTTGTGAAATGTTATTGTGGAATAAAGGCTCATATGTTGACTTCATGGACATGGGAGAATCCAGGCAGAAGGTTCATGAATTGCTTATTGTGGAAGGATGGGGGATGCAATTTCCACAAATGGATTGATCACAAATTCTTGAAACAAGCAGAGAAAGTAATTCTTAGTTTGCTTGATGGTAATGATATTGTAGAGTTTGAAGAGCTAAAGAATGAAGTAATGAGTTTAAAGAAAAAACTTTGACCTCACATCCATCATTTCCATTCCAAATAATTTTGCAAAATTCGACCATTCTTTCATTATTTTCAATCTTCTGTACAAATTCTAGGCCCTATGTTCCTCATCCATTTTCTTGCATTGTCATGGTTTTTTTTCATGCACTTCATTACCTTCTCATGAACACCCTCCAATAAGGAGACTATAAGCAAGCTTTGCTAGGTTAGTATTATCCCATTAAATGCCTCACATAAGTTGTTGTCGATGATATCGCACTTCATGTGTAAACCAAAATAGCTTCTACACCAATGAGTGGGGTTAGCTATCATCGAGCAATCATAACCATGTGGACAGATGGCTTTCAACTCTTCCATGAATGTAATTGTGTCTAATGCATTGGTACTCTTTGCAATCTTCCAAAATTGCTATTGTAGACCTTTCCTTTAAACTTCCTAGACCAATTAGCGTAAATGTGGTGACAACACATTTGATGTTCCACCTCACCAACTACTTCACTAACAACCTTTACTAAACCCTAAAGCATGAAAACAAGATAGCATCATAAGAATTCTAAAAACAAGAAATTTAACCAACTATAACAAACAAATGTAATCTAAACCAGGAACAGTGAATGTACCTTCTGTTTGTCACTAATTATTGTCCATCCAAGACTACTTCCCATTGCTAAATCTACAACCAGCAATCTAAGAAACCATGCTCATGTGTCTTCATTCTCCACTGCTACAACAACCCATGTAACTAGGAACATTTGATTATCGGAATCCTTCCCGACAACACACAACAACTCTCCCTTATAAATGGTTTTTAAGAAACATCCATCCAAACCAACTACTCTTCGACAACTAGCGAAGGACCTTTTCTTACATGCCTCCATACATACATAAAATCTATTGGATTGAGGAGGGAGATTTAGGTTGGGCTTATATACATTTAATTTCATAGAAGTCCCTAGATTGGTGAAATGGAACTCATGATAGTAATCCCATAGCCTCTTATATTCTTTAATGTGTTTACAAGCCACTTCATTCAACACTATCTTCTTAGCTTTTCTCAATTTTGTAAGATGGACATCTACCCCAATTCCATTCTTAACCAACACCTTCAATTTAGCAAGCTTACTATTAGGCATTGTCTTAATAGTTAGACCAAAACATTTCACCAACCACTTACTTGTTACCTTCCTATTGTGAAAGGTGATGCCACACCCATGTCGATCATCGAGAGTGTGAATATGGAAGGAACTTGTGTTCTTCTTCCTAACACAAGAAATGAACCAAGGACAACCACCTTTCTCGATGCATTATGCTCTTACGATCAAAGGGCAAGTTTTAGTGAATTTTATTTCCTTCTTTTCGATGATCAAATATCACACTATAGCATCTTTGAACTCTTCCAACGACCTAAAAATCTTACCAACATAGAAAATGGGTTGACTTGTGTTCTCTATAAATGAGATACTTGCTTCTTTCCCTCCTAAACCTCTCTAGATCATCACTATCATCTCCAATTGATCACTTATAGCTACAATCCTCATTTGAATCTAAACAGTCGGTTTCATGGTCAACATCCTACCCTATGCTAAGAATACTATAGGGAACATCTTCTCCACATCCTTTCCCCTTTGTCATAAGTACTAAGTTAACTTCCCCCTTACTTCCATAATCTCTTCATCATCACTGTCACTCAAAAACTTGTAGTTAGCTACTAAATCTACATTTTCAAACTGTTCATTATTTCCCAAGTCAACATCGATATCATTAACTTCCTCAAAAAAGTTAGCTTCACTCAACTCTAACCTAACCACATACAACTCCACACTTCTACCACTTAATATGTAGAATACACAATCAACAAAAACGATATCATAATACAACTCCTAAAAATCCCCCCTTAAATTGTCACCCTATCTCTAATACAAGCAAAAGTCTATTGTGTCAAGTCTTAAATGCATGGCTACTTGTCTTTTTATGTGAGAAACAGAGATACTAGCCACACCTATACTTAAAATATTGGCATTACCTCCTTCGTATTGCTAACTAAGATATTTGAGTAACCCTCCACTATGGAACACCTTTAATTTTTTTACCATTGCATTCTTGTCCATGTTTATGAGGTATTGCAAACGGATAAATCATACATATTAAAAAAAAAAAAGTAAATAAGAACCAAAACTATCCATGTCTACGAGGCACTACAAATGGACAAAAGATACAAATTAAAAAAGTACTTTCAAACCAAAGTCGACCATACATGTAGACCCCACCTTACTTCAATAACCAAAGATTTTTCTTTTGCTATTTAAAATAGATGAGAAGGGACAAAGAATATATACCTACCAGTCAAACAATCATTGAGGCCCACATTTGACTATAAAAAGAACTGCTTTAACTTTAGGTACTACCTTGTAAAGGCTGCTCTTTATCTTGTAGGATTCAACAAACAATCAAATAAAGGTGGGTATCATCTTCAATGTTATTTTGATAGTGATCAAGGTTTACCAATGGTTTTACTTGAGATTAGGGATTAAGGTTTTTCCAAGCGCGAATAAGGTAAGGGTTTTTTATAGCTCGATTAGGATTACTATTATGGTTTATGTGATTAACATTATGTTTTTCCAAGGTTGATTGGGATTAAGGTTAGGGTAAAGTGGAGCTTTTCTATTTCATGAGGAGACATGGGTACTCGAGTATGTTATTTGGTTTTTTAGTTTAGTATGTAATGTCATTTTTATATGTCATCAGGTTTATTTTTTATCAAACAAACAGGTGCTTTGCATCTCATTGGGTTAGGTCTTTCCCTTGTTACATGCTAATGTGGCTACTTACTAGGTGCCACATTTTTTATTGGATAGACAAATGCTTTGCATCTCATTGGGTTAGGTCTTTTCCCTCTTACATGTTCACGTGGCTACTTACTAAGTGCTACATAATTCATAATTTAACTCAAAAAAAAAAAAGAATGACATAAAAAAAAAAGACGAAAAAACCAACAAACTTGACAAAAGTCCTCCTTTGTCAATAAAGTTAAAATTAGAGGGCTTAAATAAAAATAAATAAATATTAAAAATTCAAATAAAAAATATACCAAACATTAAGATCTAAATATGTATTTCTCCCTATAAAATACAAATTTACTATTACTTCTAATTCAAGGTAAAAGGCCATTACATTTAATTCAAGTAACTGCAGAGACTACTCTTCTTTTTTTTCTATTTATTTATTACTTTTTTTTTATTATTTTTTTTAACCTAGACGAAAAGCTTATTCAAACCTTACCCCACATTCTTATCATCGTTAAGAGAAGTAATTATCTCTGAAACCTCCCAAAATAGCTATAATTAGCACCACCAATATATATATATATATATTTAAAGTATAGAATATGAATAACTTCAAAACCAACTAATCAAATGTTATCATTAATTGAACCATTACTTGTACAAGTTATTCTCTTTATCATCTTTAAAATACTTTTATGGCGAGTGTTCATTAATTGAAAAATACAAATACAAATAATGAGAGGTAAGGTAGGAAATTAAATAACCAAAACTTCAATCATATAAATACCTTAAATGCAAAATTAAAAAATTATGAAAATTTAGACAGTAATATTTTGGAGCTTAGGAGGATAATTGCACAAACATAATGATTAGAGAGCAAAGATGCAACTTATACAAAAACAAAGAGCTTTTTGGAAGGGACAGGGGGGAGAGAAAGAGTTCCCTTCAGATGAACCTACGATCAATATACAGTTAGCTAGGTACGAGAAACCGCAAAACCATAATAACCTGGAGATTCCACCAATTGCTTCTAGTAAAAATACATGCTATAAACAAAGCACACCCACCAAAAAAAGCAAAAGATTGGACTTTACAAGATATTACTAGATATTCCACAATCGTCACTCTAATTAACTATGGTCCCCCATATACAAACATCAAGGGTTGCTGGAGGGCACATAAGGTTCAAAAAGCGTCACGCAAGGATTTGGATCATACTGCATTATTTCTGCAGCCCGTTCGAACTCCTCTCTGAGGACTTTGATGCTGAATTTGTCGACTACTCGACCCAAATCATGTGAGGTATCAAATGGATCCTCTATGCATATCAGATGCCGATCGTTTCCGATCCTCCTTGTCCAGTCTTTGGATTGCTTACTGCAAAAGAGATAGATGGTTCAGTAGACATACAAAGATCAGAATACAACAATTGAATTTGTGCATCCAAGAGATCCATATAAGTACCGTAACATACCCTATTGCACTTTGAAGGTAAAAAAATTCAAGCCTTGGAAATCATTCAAGAATTTGTCTGACCAAGTGAACCTAAGCATGGAGTCTTATACATATTTTAATCGCTTCTGTGTTCACTATTCTTGCACTGGTTTAGCAGTTCTAACATCAATATTACACTAATTTAGGTGTTACTACAAAGAGTACACAGAAAAAAAAAAGACGGCAGGTGCCACCACCACAGCTGATTGAAGAAAGTTGAAGTAAGCATATTTCTCCATTCTTAAAATCAAAATTCTTAAAATGAAAATATCAAATTTTAATTATCATACCCTTTCTTTTAATTTCCCTTCCAATATAGGCAACAATAATGCTTGATGAGGATCTTGTAGATCATATTCCTCCTCAGTGTCCACAAAATAAAGCAAAGAGCAAACCTTCCTATATATTATAAGCAGCACCTATCAAGCACTGGATGTGAAACTCACCTCAGCAAGCTTCCAGTACGAACTGAGATAACAGAATTAGCATAATCATGGCGGAATGCCCAATAATGGAAAAATGCCCACACCAACTGGGCAATAGTTTCCCTGTTATGTGATCCAAAACCTTGAAGCTTGTCCACTTGATCAAAATAAGAGCATTCTATATCATCAACAATCACAGAGTATGTTTTCTCCATTTCCTGAAACATGTACATGTTGAACTCAGGTAGCCTAATAAAGCAGGATCATCAGAGCAGTAAATTTCTTTGTTTTGTGTGAGTTTATTCTCTTATTCATCATTAGTATTTGGCTGCTACAGGAGGTGGTACAACTTCCATTAAAAAGCTTCTTCAGCATAAACCCTTTACTAGTTCTTAGCTTTTAATTTATTTCCAAGAGCCAATTACAAAGCACATGCTTGGTGCAATAGTTTGACAGCTGAAATATGCACTTGACATCAGATTCTTTTAAATGTCCATAATACTTTTTTGTCCTAGCATCCTCAATTAGCTAAAATGGCCCTGAAATCACCTAAGGTGAGAGGTGTAAGCCTGAATAGACTAAGGCACAATCCATAAAGTTAACCAGAATATGTATAGATTTAACTAATACTCAATAAGCTGCATCATATTCCCTTTAATGTCTTTAATTTTAATACTCCATATTATATGTAATCTATAAGAATTTGAGATCTATTATCCTTCACCGAAAATATCTTTTATCGCTGGAACATAAACAAAACTTTAATAGTAAATAATCACTGGTTTTAAAATGATGATAACACAAATTTGCATTTATTTTGGCTTTCCAATTTAACAAATAAGAAGGGTAATGTGTACAAATGAAATTTTGACAATAGATGAACATTAAAATTTTAAGAATAGAATGAAATAAGTTAGCAGGTTCAGACCACAAATAAATTTAAGAACAATTTATAGCACACATTAATGTATGAGGAATAACTTAACATGAGGGTAGCTGACATGGAAATTTGAAAATTGGAATTATTACCTGAGTCATAATACATATTAGCTTGAGGAATTGTTGACAATGTGGTAGGTGACATGGGAACTTGGTATTAAAGTTCATTAGTACATTTTATCTTATTATTTGCTATTTTATATCACATAAGATACTCAAAAAATCCAGTCAAATACACAAATTTTGTAGACAATTTGTTGGGGTGCCCACTCTTGTGCCTTGCACTTTTGCACATTGCACAAAAAAGCATACACCTTTTTCAAATAACCTCACCTAGGAGCCTGCAAGGCACACTAGTGTGCCTCACTTTGCCTCATTGCTTTAAGCAACAAGGCACTTGCCTCTGACCACACCAGCATTGAGACATCTACATGTCACAATCAAATCAATTAGACTTTAAAAATTTTCCTCAATAAATTTTCTTTATTTTAGGAATGCATCCTGACAAGAATCTAAAAAAAAATAGCTTCTTCTCTAATCTTTAACCAAATCATATCTTAATATGCCACTGCACAGATGGAAGTTAAGAAATAACTCAACATGTAACAGTGTATATCTTATTGATCAATCTTCTACACTCTCTGTTCTTTAATGCCTAACTTTGCTGGTTGCAAGACACATCTAAGCTTGATTAGATTTTTCAGACATTAGTTCAGCACCCATACAGCAATTTCTCAATCAATGCTCCATAACCCAAGTAGATACTAGCAAATAGGTTGATGTTTCTAAGCATGCACGCTTTTACCCCAAGAAATAAGTTGGATTTATAAGTAAAGAAAATCAATAATATCATATGCATGTAGCATTCTCATGAAAAGGTGGAGATCAATGTGCAATGACCAGTGACTCAATGAAATCTAAAGTAGAATATTCATACCCACAAATAAATACATTGTTCACTAGAATATACAGGGAAAGTTACAGAATATGGAGGAAATACTTAACATCTCGAGGTGATGCCTCATGAACAGATTGACAAAAGGTAATGGATTATAAAATTATATATGCATAACATGGGATTCTACCTGTAAGCATGGAAGAATAGCAGGTCTACGCTGTTGTAGGAAATGAATACACATCAGCACATACCTGAGAAAAGAAAGTGTAAGTATTCCCTCATCAAGAAAATAGACATGAATGATGAAAACATATGCTACTTCACATGATAAACATAGTCACTGTTGCCTTCATAAATGCAAATATAAGAAATTCTGACTTCAAAAAAGATAGCATCAATCATACTTTTATTTTATTTTCTGATTCAAGCACCAGGCAGTACATATGTATAATATTGCCATCAAGAAAGTATACATGAAATCAGTAAGATAAAACCAAAAGCTGCAAACTCACGCATAGCTGGATAAAGTTCCTTGATATGTTTCATTCACTCCTCTGGATTTAGCCCAATGTTTCACAATAAAAGCCAGCTGCCTCAACCTTGAATCTATTTGAGCATAATCTTGAAGAAGTTTTGTGTTTACAACAGCCAAAACATTGTTTATGCATATATCACAGGAAATTCCTGTAGCTGGATCCATTAACTTCACTATGGGGACCCTAGCACGAGTCAATGCCTGCAAACAAATAAAAATTTAAGAGCCTAAGCAAAATAAAGTTGCATACGAATAATACAATTGCATGCTAGGAAATGTGAGATCCGCCAATATTCCACTATCAAAATGCTCAAAACATGATCAATAAAATCTCCATAAAGATATTGGGGTCTTCAGATCCTCAGACTAGTAAACCATATAAAATGATATCCATACTGAACAGGGAACCAGTTCTTCAAAAGCTCTAGGAACTTTAGTCCAGGCCAATGGCATTTTAGGATCTAGGCAATCTTGGTAAACTGTTTTTACTTAATATATTTATTGGTAAGTATTTAGTTGACATTTAAATATCATCCAAACATAGCAGTATGCATTTAACTCAACAAAAGAAGTATTTATTTTGTTTCTTCTTGCAGTTAAAATAATAAAGTAACAGATAAGTTTTTAAGAACTTATTTCTCTTCTTAATTTAAAGTAATTAATTTTTATAAGATTCTCATTCACAAGAATATAACTCCTTTTCTTACTATTAGAAAGACTAATTAAATTTGAATAAGCTCCTACATCTAGATGCTGGTATTTTGGAAAAACTAGCAACAAATTTTAAGCTAGCAGTGCAAGACAATAACAGCAGATGCTTCCATTAATATCCGATAAGGATATGTTAAGACTTCAAAGTTCGTGTAATTCTCTGGCAATTTTTATTTTGGTAAGTAAATTCTCTGGTGTTACTGCTGTATAGTACCTTCCATAAAAAGTAGCATATAGAATAATGGGATAAAGTTCACCTGCACATTTTGCAGATTATCTGATTCCAAAATTTCTGCCAACTTCAGCAAAACTTCGGATTTATCAATTTCTGCATCATGAATTGCAAGGCAAACATCAATATCGCTCTTGCAAACTCCAAAAGAGTTTGCACATGATCCATAGAGAAATAATTGAGCTTTGGGCCATTCTTTGTTCACTAATCTCCCCAACAATGCTAACAGCTGCTTCTGCTTAGCCTTTTCTTCCTCTGGTGGTATAAGAGACTTGTAAATTTCAAGAAAAGGAGCATCCAGTCGATGTATGTTGCTGCGACATTCCAAGAATCTCTTTGAGTTCCTCATTCTTTGGGTAAGGAGATGTTGTCCTCTACTGTCCGACCTAAAATCCTGACAGTGATATAAGCTAGGGTAACTATGACATTCATCTTCACACTAGTCATCTTCTCCATCACTACTATGAACACATGAACAATACAATTATGATGACATTCTAATGAGCAATAACACAATACAACATGTCCTAATATTTATTCAACACTTTTTCAAGGCAAACAAAGAGCTCTCCATCACATAAAGACACTAAATCAATGAGGCAGCAGTTGATAACTAATTGCCTCAATTGCCATTTAACTGACCAAGTTATCCTGTAGCAGCATGCACACAACGGTATAAAAATAACAAAATAATACCTTATCACGACGATGCTGCTTCTTTTCATTCTTCCCACCAAGTCCATCCTCATGTAACAACGAATCAGTACGCTTTTTAACATAGTCATCAAATTCACCAGCACCTAGAGTTTCATCTTCACCAATCTCACTGGCCATCTCAAACAAAGAGTCCTCAGCATCAGATGGAGAAACTGAAAGAAGGTTACTCCTAGCTGGTGGACCAGGACGTTCAAGCTGCCCAATTAGCCCCCTTACCCGCAATGATTGTTCACTTCGCTCTCTCCCATCATCACCAGGAAATCTCCTCAATTTCACCTCTCCATTACTCGAACCAACATTCCTATGATTCAACTCCCTATAACTACTCTCCCCATCCTCATTAAGCTCAAAACCCCATCTCCTTCCTCTAAAATCCCTATCCCCTCCACCACTCAATTTACTTCCAAAACCTTGTGGCGGGGTACCTCTATGATTCCCACCAGTACCTTGCTTTCCCTTACCAATCACTTTCCTATGCTGTTCCCCAGGATCAAAATTCTCCCGCCGCAAGCCATGAGAATGCAAATTAACATTCACATTTGAACCCGAGTCACCTATTTGACTACCAAACTGCCTGCTGCTATCGATCTTATTGTTGATAAAATTCCTCACCGACCCAGTTTCTCTCTCCTCTAAAGAACCCAACTTTAAACTATCAAGTTTACTATCACCTCCATTTGGTAACATTGAAATTGAGTGAATTTCAGTAGGTGTACTAGGAGCAAGCCTTATATTATTATGATGCTCATGCCGTTGATGATCATGGTGCTGCTTTGAGTGATGAGCAAGAGTGTGAGGTGGTGCAATCCTTCCTCTCAAATCTAACCCGAATCTCCCAAAATCATCCAAAGATTGAAACTTTCCGGGAAAATTGTTCCCAGGAGAAGGAAAATTGAAGTAATTGTGGGGGTAAGGATTTGGTTGTAAGGGAGGAGACAGAGTGCGGGGCCATGGAGTGGCGAGATCGCGGCCACCGTTCGAAGGGGTGGGTAAGTGGAGGGTGGGGCCGACGGCGGCTACTGCTGGATCGAGGGTTAGGTTTTGGAGTTGGGGTTGCCGTGGTGCTGCTTGTGATTGGGGCGCGTGGTTAGGGTGGGAGCTTTTGAGGAGAGATAAGAGGAACTCTCCGCCCGTGGGGAGGCCCGCCGGAGACGGCAGGTCGTTGTTTCCACTGCCAGACATGGTGGTGGGGGGGTTTGGAGTGGAGTTAATAATTGGAGGTTGTAAGTGTGAGAAGAGAGAGTAAGTATTAAGAAGTTTTGAACTTAATGCTTAACGAGGAAGGCGTTGCATATAATTTTCTTTTTAATATCATTTTTCTTTTTTAATTAAAAGTACATTGTTATGGCTAAAAAGTTTAAAGGATCGAAGAGTTTCATAAATATTATTTAAAAAAATAATTTAAAAAATATATCAATTAAAATTACTATTTAAAATACTGATTTCAAATTAGCTTAAAATAAGCACTTTCACTTTTGATTTATCATTTGTGAAATTAATACTTTACGGATAGTAAAATCGGTAAAAATCGATACTTTAAATATTCATTTTAAATAATATATTTTGTAAATTATTTTTTTAATTGATACATTTTAAGAATTATTTAAAAAAATATCAATTTCCTTTTCCAAGAGTTCTCCTTTTATATAAATGGATTTTTGGATTTTCTTGTATATTTATTTTATTTTAAAATCTAAACTT
The DNA here is from genome assembly GCA_037954665.1 of Laguncularia racemosa. Classification (NCBI taxonomy): domain Eukaryota; kingdom Viridiplantae; phylum Streptophyta; class Magnoliopsida; order Myrtales; family Combretaceae; genus Laguncularia; species Laguncularia racemosa. The sequence goes on along the minus strand of JBBMOL010000110.1, from coordinate 281,092 downwards.
AAACCGAATGATTTGTATTTGAACAATTTCAATTTAGAATTTTCTGTTTAGATAAATTACCTTTTTTCATCTATTATCTTATCTATTATAATTATGGTAAAGATTTTATTGACCAATTAACTAGACTTTGAAAGTAAAACATCATATCATTATATATTATATACATATTTTTAAGAAAAAAAAGTTCAAAAATATACTTTTTAGAAAAGAAAACTTTATTTGGTTTATTATTTAAAAACCAAATAAAGTAAAAAGATAAATTAGCCCATCTTCATAAAGATTTTTTAGATATTGAACTCTTGTAAAACATATATATATATATATATTAATTTAATAAATATGTAAGTTTAAAATCAATACCAAAATGATATAAACAAAAGTAAAAAGAATATAAACCGAAAAAGCATATATTAAGCAAATACAACGAATTTCTCTCTATATCCACTTAAACAAATATTTAGTTCAATAATGTTACCACCATAACCCATTAAAGATTGTATATGTAATTATGTCTAGATTACATGGAAATATTTGGTAATTGAAACTAGTATAAAATTAGGATAAAATTGATACTTCAATGAATTTTTCTTTCTCTTGTCATTTTCTCTCCCATACTCAAAATTGTTTTCGATTTTTAAGTTGAATTAGTGATGTGATTGTGCTGTGAGTGTAAAGATATTACACATGAAATCTATAATTTAAAAAAAAAGAAAAAGAAAAAAAAGATGATTGTTTGCCAAAAAAAAAAAAGATGGGATGAGAAAGAAAAATACCATTCTTCATTGTTGAGGAATCATGTTGATTCTTCATTGTTTGAAAGATAAATGGGAAGATCATATATTTATATTTCTTTAGTTAGCAATGGCTTAACAACTCCTTTCCTCTTCAAAAAGTAATCCCCTAAAAATTAAGAAGATTATGCTCAAAAGTTTGCTTGTCTCCTTTTTGCACCCAATCACCAAAGTGTCATTATTATCCTACACTTGACATGTGAGGCATATGTTATGCTCAAATAACCAATAAAAAAAAAATACCTCATTGCATAATGCCTTACATAACCAATAAAAAAGAAAATGCCCCATAGCATAATGATGAAGGTAGCTTACAACCATCTCAAGAAACTTTTAAGGGAAGCTCTTCTCTTGGAATTGAAACATTTAGTAAAACAAAAAAAGCTCTCAATGCATTAAAATATCACAAATAATCTCCCTTAAAAGGACTCACACTTTTATTATATTGAAGATGAAATTTGTATATGACATAGTTTAACATTGCATCTAATAATATAGATTTTAGTACGCTGACACACAGCTAGCTCACAATCACAACCTTAAAGGTTTGTTCATGATATGAAAAGATCAAGTGAACTACAAGATGCCCATATATGTACTCTCTACTAGTACCCTAAACCTCCCATGCTCCAATAAGAATCTAAATTCAACACACTCTTGCACCTAAACACATGAACTGTGTCAACAAAACATAATTACCTATAGGGGGGTTTTATGGTGTGATTCGGTTCAATTTATGGATCGAACCAAATCAAATTGTATTTAAAATGATTCGATTTAAACTCTTAATAAACCAAACCATTTTTAACAGTTCAAACCTCTTTTAAAAATACCTTATTTTAGTTAATAATATTAATAGTCAATGAGGTTTTCAATCAAGCATTAATCTTCAAATTGAGGAAGATTATGCAAAAATGTTAGCAAAATAATATTACATCATGATGCAATTATATCTTAGGTGATAATAAAGTTATACTAAGCTGCTTAAGAGATGAGGGCTGAAAGTAAAACAAGGAATTAATTATAGAGATTGAGAGTGGAATGAAAGTCGACAAAAAAAGGACTAATAAATAGAGGTAGATAAAAATGTTATTGAAGTTTAAATCTAAAAAAGTCACCTAATTTTATTCTTTAATAAGAAGCGATTCGATTCGATTCAATTTGGTTTAGTTTGACTCTTTAAATCAAACTATGAACTATTTAGACCATCTTCAAATCAAACCGTAAACCAAGTTGAAATATAAAAGGATCGCATTTTATGGTTTGGTTCGGCTCAGTTTAATGAATAGCCCTAATTACCCACATACCTTGAATCATAATTAACCATTACATTCAAAATATTAAATAACATAGCTCCAATCCTTACACCTTGACTTTTCCACTCTCTCTCCTGTCTCTCTCTCAATCCTTCTCTCTCATCAAATTGTTCTCTTTATCATCCATCTCTTGTTAGCCCATCAATGCCCCCATTTAGTTCTTCATCAATATCTTGCTTCCTATAATGGAAAGTGAATTTGGGGAGAGGAGAGAAATCATGATAGAAAGATTTTGATGGTAGGTATGTTTGTTTAAGAAAGTAAGTTATGAAAATACAATATATTTAATAATTGGGAGTGCACATTGATGCTTATATATAAAATAGTGTGAAAGTCCCTACCACTTTTATTCTCTATGTAAAGAACTTTAGTCCCTCCTCTAACATCAACCCCATTTTACAATATATTATCATTGAAGATCATACTTTTGAAATGCATTCATCAAGTAAACCTAAATGCATCACCACCTTTAAGACCAACATAAACCCAATCACCTATTTAATAGTCAACATACATTTATCTTAGCTACATCATCAAACACCATCAATGTACACCCATTTTTCAATGATGATGCCATTTCATTAAGCTTTTAAGTCCATTGCACTCCACATTTACAAAAGCCATATATTCATAACACATCAAGATGTAAAGAAAATTTTGTATACAACACTAAATGCTGCAAAATGAAAACAAAAATTTCACAAAAAGTAAAAGACAAGGACAATAAGAATTAAAGGAAAAAAGGAAAAAAAAAAAAAGACACCAATTTCTAGCCAGTTAATGTTGGTTGCCATTGTTGAATTTAGTCATCGAAGAATTTAAAGAAAAGAGGATAGAGAGAAAGTGTGGGAGAGAAAAATGATTTAGAGTAAAACTAAGCACAATTACTTTGTGAAAAGTAGGCAAGCAAAAAAGAATATTTACATTATGTAAGATTCTATATGTGGACTCAAATAATGGTAATGGATGTATAAAAATAAAAGTAAAATTACCTAAAGCTCTAGTTTTCATCCTCTCAATGCACTTCAAATAGCAATGCCTTTAATATAAAAAAATCAAAATTGAATAAAGAAAGAAGTAGTATGACCATTGGCTAGAATTTAAAAGGAAACATAGAAGTAAAAATAGCAAAAAATGGAGAATGAAAACCTTTTCATATTAGTGGAGGAATAAAAAAAAAGACTTTTTTTTTCTTCAATAAAGTGAATAATGAAATGGAAAGAGACAAAATGGACAAACTTTGGTGTTAATCATCATAAATCCATGACATGAATTTTCATCGATGTTAGCAATTAATCATTCAACTTTGACTCCTAAATTAATACCCAAATTTACTAGTTAATGCTCCTATTCGATGCATAACTATTCTTACAAAATAAACCTTTTTTTTTTTTGTATGTGTAGATGATAGCTTATTAAAATAGAATGGAGATAAAAGAAAGTAAGAAATTGTTACACCCTAAGGGGTACCGTAATCATAATAACTTACCCTATACTATACTAAAGTTCATGATTAGCCATATTCTAATACACATAAACTTTAACATGTACATAAAGCGTCGTTACTCTAAAAACCTCCATAAAGATAATAGTTTACAAATAATAAGATAATTGAAAATAAGTGCTAATTTATAAATAAGGGAAAATATAAAGTCTTATAGATATAATGAGTAAAAAGATAAGTCTAGAGATTAAATATTACATTCATTTGTATATATAAAAGAAATCTATTCAAAATTATAAATATTTAGTCTAATAGTCTTCATTCTCACTTGCCTGCCTATAAATATCTTGAAGATTCTCACTTTTAGTTTGGTTCTATCAAGGTAAAACTAGTACGGTGTTTGCAATATGGAAAACTATAGGGATTTAAGCTACATCTAACTTAGTAAGTTTCTAGCTCAAAACCACATTTTATGCAAAAACAAATAAGTTATTATTTTAATATATGAATGCATGAACAAACATATGCAAAATATCTCATGTAGTCAATTAGAAACTACATGAAGTTTAAAGATATTTTTTTATCATTTTACCCCTTATTTGGTCTTGGGTTGAGAATCTTTAGAAATTCCATCAAAGTTTGAACAACCAATTTCAAAACACTTGCACACATCCTTAGCCACACAAGCTTCAAAGTCATGCTCTATATATATAAATAATTATACTAGAAGAAGGATCTTTTGGGTAAGGACCCATGACGAACCAAAGAAAATAACATTTTCCCTACTTGCACACCTCTATCTATCTACACCGAAAACAAAATAATGAACACAAATTAATACTAATACATGACTATCCTCAAATCATTTTTATATTGTTAGAATAAGATACTCTCTTAGGATATCCTTCCATTATCTCTGTAACTATGAAGGAATATAACAAGAATATGCAAAAGATGCTATACATTATTCAATTTAAGTCAAGGTTACAATGTACTTAGTATAATTTCAATAGGTAACCAATCAATTTGCAGACACTCAATTAAAGAAATAAGCATAAATACAAGCAATTTGCCTCTTTTACATTATTTCCCTTCAAACATTCAAGTCAACCAAATCAAGCTTACACATGGGTTTATTAATTTCCGACTTAGTGCAACTAATATCACAAGCATAAATCAAATGGCAATTATCATTGGTACTTACCTAGCCATTTTTAAGGATTGTAATAATTCTCGAGTAGAGATTGGGAATTTTCTAAAAAACCTAAATAATTAAACATAAAAAAAAATACATATAAGAATAACTACTACTAGAATAAAGTATTATAATATTCCATTCTTAACCCCAATTCTTATTAAAGTCTTTTAAGGTATTTTTATTATTAGGTCTGTTATTTAGGGTTGGGTCTATCATCAAGGTTTAAGCTTAGGCTCTCATCAGGGAAAGTCTTATTCTCAAATCATATCATATAAAGGCAAATAAATGTCTAAAAATATGTCTAATAAAGTCTAATAGGTCAAAATAGTCATAAGTCCCAAAGATTCAAGAAAATGGCTTTAACATCATTTCTTTGAATTTTTGTAATTATTAAAGGTTCGAAAACCTATCTAATTATCCCAAAGACATTCTAAAGGAAAGAGAAGTGGAATAATCTTATGAAAATAGGATTCCTTGAGGTGGAGTAATTGATAGAACTTATAAATTTTAGAAATAAGAAATGTTAGTATACTATTTAGAAATTATACTATAAAGATAGCTGAGGTGAATCAAAATTACTTTTCTTTGTTAGAAATACTTCAAAGATGGGATTTTATTTTGATTTAATGGAATTTTAGGTGAGAAAAAGATAGAAAAGGTAAGGGTGGCATGAGAAAAAGGAAAGGGAATAGAGTGAAAATTTACTTAGGTAATTTACCATTTTACCTCCCCTTTTAGTGTTTTAATTTTGTTGGTTTGTTCATCATGAAGGGATATTTTTCCAAGCCTATTTGGAGGAATTATTGGTAGATTTTAGAGTTAGTAATAGCATAAGGTAACATACGATAAGCTAGAGTAATAATGGCTTAGGATGAAATAGGGTAAGGTAGAATAAATGATGGCAAATTGGTTGGGCTTTATCTTTTTCAAGTCATTTTCCTCATTTAGACAAGATTAATTTAGGATAAATTTGGATAGATTAGGGTAAGATAAGATAAGATGAAATAAATGAAGACATGGTGAGTGAAATTAAAAGGTAGTGCATGTGAGAAATTGAAGCATGTGGAACTGGTTAGTTTCTAGTTTGTTTTCCATCCTTTTCAAGTTATTTTCCTAGGTAAATAAGATGAAATTAGGGTAGAGTAGGATAGGATATGATGAGGACCAAATAAGATGAGATGAGGTAAGATAAATCATTGCAAATGGGCATGCCTATTATTCCTTCTTTGAACTAGCCACTTCTAGTCCTTATCTAAGTTATTTTCTTAGATTAATCATGATAGATATTAAATAAGATAGTATAAGATTTGATGAAGATTGGATAGGATGAGATTTTTCAAAGATTCTTGGTAGAATTTGACATTGAAAGTGATGCCATTTAAGGGGAGTAGAACTGGTTGGATTTTGAATGAATTTCCTTGCATTTTGTGTGTTATTAAGTAATTAAGAATGTAATAAAGAATTATGAGAAGAATTAGTTAAAATTGATTAGGATTAGGAGGGTAGCTTCAAATTTAATTAATTAGGTCTTTCTAGGTCGAAGTTTAGGAACTTTCAATTTCAAGTACGCTTGTTATTGATTTATTATTAATTTAGACTTATTCTTGCCAATTAGGTTTTATAGTGTTAATCCTTATGATTAAGGTAAAATTGAATAGATTTAGAAAGGAATTGATTCAAGTCAAAGAAAGTTTTCTTGAATCTTCTAATCACCTATCAAAAGTTGACTTTAGTTAAATTAGAGTAGACTTTAATCAACCATGTTTGAATTTTTAGGTCCAATACTCATGGAATAATCAGGGTTGAGTACTAGTCCTATAGATAAAATTCGACTAAATATGAGTTTAAGCTACTAGATGGAATTTTAAGAATAAGATTGAACTCTTAGGTAAGAAGTTCAATAGAAATTAGTGCAGTTGATGATTTTCAACTAAAATTTCATTGAGTTAAATTCATCAATTTCTTTGAAAAAGAGTATCATATAAATCTACAACGCCTTATCTTCCTAGTCTATGCTAAGGCATATCGGGTCTAAGCTCTAATACCTTAAGTCTAGTCAAGTTTTCTCGAGGATGTTGCATGGAAGACTTAAGTTATTAAGTCAAGTTAAGCCAGTTGACTCAAGTTAACTTTTAATCTAGCTAACTTGACTTAGGTTAACTTATAGTATATTAAGTCATCTCTAGTCCTTGGATTGATCTTAGGTTTATTTGGAGCTATATCCTAAACATATTTTCCTATCTAAGGTCTTTTAGATAAGATTTTGTATATTGAAATTTTAGGGAGTTACAAAAATTGCTTCAAAAAAAAAAAACTACTTTTGATTAAATGCAAATAAAGGAAAAGGATGTTGAGAGATAATGTGGAAGAGAGAGAAAAAGAAAAGTGGGGGACGTAAAAAGAATATCAAAACTATATATATGGAATGTGAACAATTCTTATTCTCTTAAAAATAGTAATAATAAGAGTAAATTACAAAAACATTACTTGTGTTTTCGCCCTTTTGTAAAGAGGTGATCGGAGTTAATTGTTTTGAAAAATAGGTAATTTGAGTTTCTTAAAAAAATGTTAATATTATTTTATATATATGGAGGGATACATGTCAGCATCACTTGGTGAAAAATAATTAATATAATAAAAAATAAATTTGAAGCATAATTTTTTTTTAAAAAAGTAAAGAACTAGAAAAAATAAATTAAAGACCTTTTTCTAGCTATCCTAAGGTCGAAGAGTGGCTTGAAAATGACCAAAATACCACGTGGGCTGTGACCTACACATGGTCATTTGAAAAAAAAAAAAGAAAAGAAAAATTACTTGAAAACTTACTAGGTATCACGACTCGATTGCGACCTAATGGGTTTTTCACGCAATTTTTCTTTATATATATATATATATTTAATTTTAAGGTGGTGGGTAGGGGGATGCTCGACCTCGATAAGGTAGCAGGTGGCCCCCCACCATTGTGTGTGGGTCGCAAGACCTACCTACTATAGAGGGTCATAATCGACATGGCATTTTGGCTTAAGGAATGGTTGGAAAATGGCCTAATTTTTTTTTCTAGTTTTTTGCTTTATATTATTATTTATTTTTCTAGTCCAAATTTATTTTATATTATTATTTTATTATATTAATTATTTTCTACCAATGAGATATTGACATGTGTTCTTATATATACACATGCACATATATATATATAATAATATTAACACTTTTTTTTATAAAACTTAAGTTACCTACTTGTCAAAAAAATTAACTTAAGTCACCTCTTTACAAAAGGGCAAAAAAATAGATAATATTTTTATAATTTTTCCTAATAATAATAGATAACTTACATTACCCTACCTTTTTCTTTGAGCAATTCCTAGAACTAAAATAGAAGTTTGATCATCATTAATGTAAAAATGATATCCCCACCAAAAGAATTCCTATGGTTGTCTTAAGAAAATAGAGACATATATCCATCCTCTATCAAATGATAGACCTAACTAACCAACAGAAAGATAAAATTTTACAATTATTAATGAGGACCAGTTAGCATCACAAAGGAAGGAGCCAAAATCTCATGATCCATTACATGGTATTTGAGGCCCGATAACTCGAACTAGAGCTAAAAGGATGAACGAAGCTCTATAAGGACTAGTCATGGACTTGTAGGCCCGAGAATCAAGTTACACAGAAGGAAAACATACATATGTCAACTTGATTCACGTGACCATGAAAGGATGAAATATTTTAGGAATATTATATATTTTGCGTAGACAATACATTAGATGATACATTCGGTTTTGTTATTATTTGTTGGTTTGTTTTCCATGTTATTTAGTTGCCTACTTGGTAACACAAGAATAAGGATAGAATAGGTAACTTAGGATTTCCATATTGTGTTAGGTTTTTTCCATATTGTATTTGTGTGCTATATATACCATGCTAGGGGCCGGCTAAGAGACAATTTTGATATATGAAAACACATCTTTTTCGTGTGATATGAAATACCTTTTTTTGTTTTTTTGCAAAGGAACTTTTTCCATAGAATTCTTAACCGAATTATTAGGAATACCTATTGATAACTTAGGTTACAATCAACGGGTTTGATTGGGGTCTAGTTATGCATTGTTTATTCAAGACGATTCTCGAGGTAATTGAAACCAACTAGCATTGTCGAGGTTCTAGGTTTAATATACCTAGGGTTATATGCATCATTTGGTATAAGAGCATTGGCTTCTTAAATCAAGTAAATTCTATCATTTTCTTTAATTTGTCTATTGTTCTTTTCCATATTCGTCTGTTGTTCTTTTCCATACTTATCTGTTGTGTTTTCCATATTTGTCTGTTGTTCTTTTCCATATTCATATCTAAAAAAAAAAAAATTCATATAAAAAAAATAAATTATGTTGTTCTTTTCCATATTCGTCTATTATCTTTTCCATATTCATAGATAGAAGTCATATATATATATTTATATATATAATTTCATACTTGTTCGGTCATTACAATCCATTAAGGCTAATGATATTTAGGTTTTTCTTGAATAATCAATTGTGTTCAATTCATAGCTTATTTATAAAAAAAAAAAAATCAAATTCGGTTGCAAAAGAAAGAATCAAGAATCGAAATTCAAAAAAGAAAAAAAAAAGGAATTCAACCTTGAAAGAATTACAATTGCCGAAATCACAAGATAGCTTCTTAAATTGTCAATTACATAATTGGTTGAGTCAATTTACTTTCCATATCAATTATTTCCAATTCCAACCATGATAGATGCTTTGTGATTTCTAAATTGTGCATCCAAAAATTACATTCCATAATCATTCATTATGTTTCGGTGCAAATTATATCCTCTTGAGATTGCATGCAAAAAAATTAATTGTCTTGTTTCCGAGTTCTCTTATGTGTCGTAGCTATTGAAATTTTCTTCTAATTTCCAAATTGTCACCGTGATTAAAAATCGATAGTAATCATTAGTGTTGACTTAGTAATTTGAGTTTAAGAGTTCCAAATTGAGTTCCTAACAAAAGAATTACAAAAAGTAGGTTATGAGATCATATTTTGTGAGAAATATACACGAGTGGAATTGTGAGCATATCATTTGTGAGCAATACATGAGTGAGTGTGAGGAACATACTTATATATTTCTTGTGATTGTGATCGTAACTTTCTGCAAATTATTAGAATTATGTCGGAACAGAACACTAATGGAGGAGAAAGTCAGGTGATGTTTGAGGAATTGATGGGGGAGATGAAGAGGATCCTAATGAGTGAACTATAGCAGATCCATGATAGGATGGAAAGGAGTAGGGAATCGTCTAGTAGTACCACTGTCATGCAAGGAGTAGGTAGATAGAATAGGGGAGGAATTAGGATAGATGAAGAGGAGGAATCTGATTTTGGAGATTACCAACACGTGAGGAACAGGGGAAGTATCCAGAGGTGTGATAGTAATTTAGGGAGTATTAAGTTGAAAATCCCAACTTTTCAGGGAAAGAATGATTTGGAATTGTATTTAGAATGGGAGAGAAAGATGAATCATGTGTTTGAATATCATAACTACATTGAGGAGAAAAAGATAAAATTAGCTACAATAGAGTTTTCAGATTACTTCTAATACTAACCGAATTTGATTCTTTTCCATCCCAACCTAGACATTACTTCTTTCCATACTACTGATGAAAAGGAGCATTAGAAGAATAAATGTTGATGGTTTTCCATGCTTTGGTTGCACAAGAAACATGTTATCTAGGTTGTAACTCCCCACTAGTTTAGTTTATCAAAAGTGTATAACTTGCCATTAATTGCAAACCATAAGATAAAGCTATGTCTTGGTATGGATTTGTTGTTCCATACTAATTTGGTCCAAGGCATGGTATTACTAGAAGGCTAAAGTGTTGAATATGCCACCATTTGGAGATGATGGTCTTCATATAAGTTTGTCTTCTACTACTTGATTTAGGCATACATTTGGAGGGATATTGAAATTGTTCCAAAACTGTCCTTGAGGTAAAGCCCATTCTCCATTCTCAATTAGGTCACAAACTTTGGCATGTTAAGGTAGACTCGAGGAAGCTATTTCTCTTGCATTCACTATTTTATCCAATGGACCTTGTGGTAGCCAAAAATCAGACCAAAGAGATATTGATAGTCTATGTCCCACTCTCCATTCAAGTAATGGTCTTTCTTGGTCCCTTAATTTTAAAAGTTTCTTCCAAGTCCAAGAGCATGATGAAGGGGTTTCAACCAACAAAAAACTCCTTCCCTTTAGAAAAATAGTGTGTATCTAGTTTGCCTAGATACCTCTAACACTATTGTTGCATAATTGCCATATGTGCTTGAGTTGAGCTGCTTTATTCCATAGTTTAAGTTTTGGTAATCCCAAACCCCCTTCAACTAAAGGAGTGCAAACCTTTTCCCATCTTATTTTAGCTTTAGTTACAATGTTGGAGTCTCCTTGCATATGAGAGAAATTTTCTTGTCCATGGTTTCAATCGTGATGCTATTTTTTATACTAGCAAAGTCGTCCCTTTTCAATTTGGTTGAAATGAGAGGAACCCCTAAGTAGCATATTGGCAATTTCCCTTCTTGAAATCCAAAAGCCTCAAGTGTAGCTTCTTTTGTAGTCACATTCACATTTGAGAAGAAAAATTTACTTTTGGCTAGATTGGCTTTAAGTCCTAATATAGCTTGAAATTCCAACGGTACTTCTTTAATCTTCATAATGGATTTAATATCTCCTTTACAAAAGACCATGAGATCATCTACAAAGCACAAATAGGTAATTCTCTCATTCTTGCATCTCTAATGGTAAGGAAAATCTAAGCTTCTAGTTATCTTCTGGAATAATCCTTATAAACTCTCCATTTCAATCATAAACAAATAAGGTGACATTAGATCTCCTTATCTTAGTCCCCTCTGGCTAGGAATAAAACCAACAAGTTCCCCATTTAAATTAGTAGAGAATTTTAGGGTTGTGAAGCATTGTATTAGAAGCCTTGTAAAATGAGTACAAAATCTCATAAACATAAGCATTTTTTTCCCAAGAAATCTTAATTTAGCGTATCATAAGCTTTTTTAATGTCCACTTTGATGGTACATTTAGAAATACGATTGCTATGATACCCATGAACCAGTTCTTATGCAATAAAAATATTGTCAGTGATTTTTTAATTTGGTACAAAAGTAGATTGCTCCTTAGTAACTAAGGAGATTAGGGTTGTTTTAATCCGGGTTGCAAGCACTTTAGATATAGCTTATAAATCATTACAGCAAGATGTGGGTCTGAAATCCACCAACTTTGATGCATTTGGGATTTTTGGCACAAAAGTAATAATGGTGCTATTCACTTGTTTAAGGAGTGATCGTGATTCAAGGAAATCCATAATGGCTTTCATGATATCTTTCCCAATTATTGGCCATGCTACTTAGAAAAATTTTGCAAAGTATCCATCTAGCCCAAGTGCCTTATTGTTTGATTGGTTGAAAAAAGCTTCCTTAATTTCTATTTCCAAAAAAGGTGAATTAAGGAATTCCACTTGTTGGTCATTCAACTTCCAAGTTACTACATTTTCCACTTCTATTTCATTTTGCACCCTATTAGACTTTCTAAATAAGTTAGAAAATAAGGATATAACTTCCTCCTTTAAAGCCTCATCCTAACTGCAATAGAACCATCTTCCCTTTCCAGAGATCGAATCCCACTCCTATTATGTCTTTGAATCATGGCTTTATGGAAAAAAAGGAAGTGTTCTTATCTCCAAGAGCTAGCCATTTAATTTTAGGCTTTTTTTTAAAGAAGCATTCCTTTGCATTCCTTAGGGTGTAATATTTTTGAAAAGCTTTCCTTTCTTCTTTAATCATTATCAAGTCCCTTTACCCTATTGAGTTTTGGATAGTACTCAATCTTTGTTTGGCTTAGCTCGCTCTATTAGATATATTAGAGAACTCCTTTTTGTTCATGCTTTTCAACTCAACCTTAAGGATTTTAAGCATTTTGACCACTTGGTAGAATTTTGACCCTTCTACCATTATTGCCAAGCTTTGGACACCAAACTTAGAAATTATTCCTTTTTGTCTAAAATTCAAAGAATTTAAATGGTGATTTCCTCTTCACAATAGGAAAATTTCCCACAAGCCATACACATTAGATGGTCAGATAGTAGTGGAGCAAGGAATCTAGCTTCTACTTGCGAGAATCTATTCAATTATTTCATATTCACTAAGACACTATCAAGCTTTTTTAATATTAGATTTGCACCTTGTTTTTTGACCATGAGTAGAAATTTCCCACAAATTGTAAATCATCCACTTTTGCCATGTCAATAAATCTTTTGAATATCTATGACTAATCCACCAGTGTTGTTGCAATACTCTCCAACTAAATCAATAATTGTTTCCTTTCCATGGCCAAGTTTGAAGCATAGACACAGGTTGCCATAAAAGATATATTTTCTTTGCTATTTGTACAAGAGCAATGAATAAACTAGGCATGTTCTTTAAGAACTAATACATCCTATGTTCTTATATCCCATCCTATCCAAATTCTCTTCTTAGCTACACTATTAATGGCAAAATTCCATGAATGACTAATGGCTTATTTGATCTTATCATCAAACAAGTGGTTTAATCTAGTTTCAAGTAAGCCTATTAAAGATATACCATTGTTGTTACATAATTTTCTTACATCGGCTACCTTGATTAGGTTACCAATACCTTTAACATTCCAAGCCACAAAATCCATTATTTATTGGTGAACATTTTCAAGTAAACATGCACTTACAGTGCTTAAAAAACTTCCTCATCTATTTGCAGTTTGATGAACTCTTTCCACTACTTAGAGGAAGATCCCGAGGTGTTTTCCGTTTAGTGTAGCCTACTATCCATAATAGTAAACTCCATTATTTATCTTGGTGTGTCATCCCTATCACTTAACTCCTTTGATTTTTGGCTCTTTAGAGTAGGTGGCTTCTCTTTGTTCTCATCTTCCAATGTTTCTAGCACACATGAAGGATTAACTTCCCCTGAAGTTATGCTATTTGGGTTAGAATGTAAGGGTTTTCTTCTTCTTCATATTTACTTTTTTCCATTCCTTTCTTCTCTTCTTGTTTACTATTCTATTCCACATCATAGAATGAGCCATTTTCCTTATTTACTTCCTCATTTGGGACCCTCCACTAGCTAGTGATTTCTCTTTCTCTCTTTTTTATATTTTTTCTTTCTTTCTTTCTTTTTTTTTTCCCGGTGTTGGCTAATCATCTTTAGTTGGGTCATCAATTTTGGGCGTCTTTGCTAAGAATGAGTGTCTGAATACTTTGCAATTTAGGCTATGTAGAGGCATTCACTATACTTTTAAATCGGGAGATAAAACTGTCCTCACTAATGACTTCAACCTGATGTGTGGGTTTTTCCATTGTGTTAATTTCAATGAGGAATCTCACTTGGTTTACTCTCTCCCTAAAGGCCATCAGCACATCAGCTTGTATTGGCTTCCTTATTGTGCTAGTGACATGGCTAACTCCTTCTACATTGGAGTACTCACATGGTATCTTGGAGAACAAGACATATGGTAGAAGAACAGAAGGTTATGGGTTTTTTTAGTGACATGCCTCTTCTCTATGTTTGCAATACAAGGAATCTTTGAGCAAAATACCATAGTTTTGCTACAATTATATCCAAGTTTGTCGAAGAACTGAAATTAAAGTATTAAAATCCCTCTTTATTTCCCAAAACATTTAAGAGTCCATAATCTTTCCAAAGTCAGTACGCTATCATTCTCACTAAGGAATAAGGGATTTTCCAACCATGAAAATATCCTACAAGGGTTGATTTCTAGTGTGTAGCAACCTTTTTTGTAATTCTCTTTAGAATATAGATTGTTGTCATAGATCCCTTTGATGTCGGAGGATAGAATGAAAGTTTGAAGTCCAGTTCATTCATCCTCTTCAATGACTAGCCGATGCAAGCTTTGGCTAAGGTTCATTATTGCAGTTCAGGGGATTTCCTCATTTCCTTCATACTTGACGATGGTTCACCGGTGATGCTATCTTCTATCGATTTGGCCGTTTTTCTCTTCAAAATTCTTTCTTCAAGTTTGGAAAATGCCGACTCCTTGCATGTAAAGCTTTCATGCTTACCCACATCTACTTCATCTTTTTCTTCGTCATGTCATTTGAAACCCTAACTTTGACATTTTCTTCGTTTTTGTCTTAGGTATTTTTGAAGAAAGCTTTTTGGGAAATGATCTCTAAAAGTTGGGAAATCATTCTAGTAAGATGTTCTTGTGTTCATTTTTTTTTTTTGGGTAGGTAGGGGGGAGGGGGTGAATAGTAGATAGTTTATTGTAAATCTAAACTAATTTTGTTAATTTTGATTTGTAAGTAGGGTTTTTGTGTTTGATTTAACCTAAAAGAAGTAGTCTTTTAAGGGGGGTTAGTTTAGAAAAGTTAGAGAGAAGGGAAAGTATTTTCTCTTTCTAGAATTTGAAATTTTTTTTACTTTCTCCCCCTTATCTTCTAATTTTATCTTCTTTCTTTGATGTCCTAATTTTTGTCTTGATTTTTTGTATAAGAGTTTTATGATTTACTTTTTTCCTTCTTTTAATATAATTATTGCATTTTAGTTGTGATCGAAAACATGAAGAGAAGGAAAAACGAGTATGGCTTGCATTTGTGTAAATGATGTTCCATTTTCGATATCTCTTTTAAGGTTAGTCTTATTTTTTTACTATGCTAATTTTTCTCTCAATTTTTATTTCCTTGATAAAATACCCTATAAAAATATTTTATTTTAAGAAATATTTTAGTCATTTACTAATAATCTCTTTAATACAATTGATATTTATCTTATTTCATAAAAACTCCCTTAGTTTAAGTATGTGACTTCTAAACTTATTAACATAAATTGTACTTTTTCTCTTGCTCTCCCTCCCTCCCTCCCCCTGCTTTTAAAAAGAGAGAGAAAAAAAAAAGTCATTTCTTCCTTCAACATTCATCAATAAGAAAATTATAAGGTTTTCTTTTATCTCTCTTTATAAGTTTCATTAATTTCTTATTAGATTTTAGGATATTTCTCAATCTAGAATTTGTGGTGTTAAATACCTTGAAGAAGAACTCTTTTGGGAATTTGATCAACATTCTTTGTATGATTCCATGTTATTGGTAGCAATATTAGATTGTGCCATAGGATACCTAAAAAGCCCTTATGTAATTGTTTATCTTATTTTTTTTATCACTACTTTGGGTTATAGAAAAATAAGAATGTATTGTTGTTAGAATTTTTTGTTTTCAAGGAAGAAATTGCTAGTGGGATATGGAGGAAATTCAAGGGTTTTAGTAGGGCTGCTAATGGATGGTATTAAGATTGTTGGGAATAAAGTCGAGATTTGTCTTTCAATAAGTTTCTTGACATTTTTCTATTAAGAGTTGATTTTATTCCTTAATTATAATTTATGGTGCATGCAAGATTTTGAAGTAGGGTTTGGAGATTCATAAGTGATATGTGATATGCACACTAAACTTTCTAATTAATTTGAGATTTATGAAATTTGTTGATTCTAGGATGGAATGGATTTAAGAATTGTTGAAGGCTAAAAGGATGTTGTTGATAAAACTCTTAAGATTTCAAGAAAGTTAACATTGATGTTAATGGAAGGTGTCTAAGAATTAGGCTTGAGAATGTTTCTTCAAGAATGAACGTGAATTAGAGTCGAAATGGAAATTTGGAGTAATTTCTTCACATGAAAAGTAAAAGTAAGAGTTTTCCATGAAGTGACAACTATGGATGGCCACTTCGAGTGGCTATATTCAGTGATGTTTTAGGAGGCTAAATGATTGTTTTGAGATTAATCAACTGACTCAACGTGATGGGTTGGTGGGTGTTAATTAGATCGGTCAATTGACTCCCTTAAGACCGATCAATAGACTATCTAGTATGATGGATTGGCCTAATCTTTAATTTTGCTCCCAAGAAGAAGAAGAAGTTATTATAATAACTTATTTATTTAATTACCTTATATTACTTTAAGACTAACAATGACAATACCAACACCAACAATGGTGAAGCAATAGGACTAATTATAGTTAGTGAAAGGCTAGTATCAATTAAGTAGATAGTACATTAAGTAGAAATCTTAATAAGTGGTTAAGAGTTATGATTAAAAGGTAGATTTGACTTTCCATGTAAGCTAAACTATATGAATGAATGTTTATGTCAAGATTCGAATGTATCTGTATACACTTCATTAGTAAATGAGCTAGCCTTAATCTTCAAATAATACTCGTATATTTAAACAAGCCAAGCTCAAACTCCTATTTAGATGTAACCATTCATTTTTATCTTATGTACTTGTGTTAAAAGTAATAAATTTTTAAATTAATTTCAATTTTAAAAGGAGATGAAATGGTGAAATTTGAAATTTTAGGGTTACAATAAGCATGACTTAACTCGAGCTCAATTAGTAAATGAGCTAGCCTTGAGCTTCAAATAATACTCTTATATTTAAACAAGCCAAGCTCAAACTCCTATTTAGATGCAACCATTCATTTTTATCTTATGAATTTGTGTTAAAAGTAATAAATTTTTCAATTAATTTCAATTTTAAAAAGAGATGAAATGGTGAAATTTGAAATTTGAAATTAATTTCAAGTTTTAACTCAAACTCATGCTTTTTTTTTAAAAAAAAAATCTAAATAAGCTTGAGCTTGAGCTTAGGCTCATCTAAGCTTGTTTATCTAAATAAGCTTAAGCTCAAACTTAAGCTTGTTTAAGCTCATTTAGTTTATCTAAATGAGTTTGAGCTTGACTCATTTAAATAAATGAGCTTGAGCTCAAGATCATTTGTATAAACGAGCCAAGCTTAAGCTTTAAATTTCTTAATGAGCTCAAGTTTGAGCCTATAATTTTTGGGTTTGATAAAAAGCTTAGCTTAGCTCGTACTCAATAAATTTTCTAATGATTCAAGCTTGACTTAGTTTGACTCGTTTATAGCCTCAATTTTTGCTCTCCTTGTCTTTCTTTTGGAAATTAAAACCTTGCAAAGTAGGAAAATAAAGGAAAGGCCTAAAAAATACAAAATATTACAAAATGCAACACCCCTACCCCCCAAAAATAAAAAATAAAAAGAAAGAAAAAGAAAACTTAGCAAAAACAAAAAAAAATAATGAAAAACTAAAATATTTATTAAAAAATGATTTGCGGTGGTCAAAATAGCTTTTTCAAGGGTATAAATAATTTTTTAAGAGTCAAAATATGCATAACAATCTAATAGAATTGGGGTTTTTAGCAAAGAGCAAGGGCTAATATTTACTAAAATTGATTTTTTCCTGGACCTAGGTCAATATGTTTATTTGTAAAGTCATGGAGAGTAAGTAATTTGAGTGGATTATAGCTTTAAATGGCTTTCAATCATATTTAAATTGCTTATTTCACGAAAATTCAAAGTTTAGTATAGGTTAGATAGTGTACAAAATTAAACTCATAATTTTTTCAAATTGGGTCATTTTTTAAAATTGTTTTCTACATATGCATATTAAACCCATTAATGGCATATAGGGACAAATCTATTTTTTATGACCCATTGGGTGGGCCAATTTTTTTGGCCTAAAGGTTAATTGGGTTCTTAATTTGGTCTATGTTTCAAAAGGTTATTTATAAATTGTGTGCAACTAGTTAAAGCTACACGTTATGCATGGGTTCTAATTTAAAGTATATACATATTTGTGAAAAAATAAATAAATTCACTTAAAAGATTGTTACAATCAATACAGTAATATTGTATGCTAATGAATTGTTTTTAATATGGTATAATCATGATCATTTAATATAAATTATTGGTTTTATATGATTAAAAAGGTTTTTTATATTTATATATAAAATATTATGTGATTTGAAAGAGTTATAATTTTTTAGAAATACATAGAGTTATGATATTTCATATTAAGACATTAAAGGTTGCAACTTTTATCATTATTTATTTAAACGATATGTCTCTTGATGAATATGTAGTTGAAGCAAAGAATAACCAAAAATATCAATAATAAAAAAGAGTGTAAATTATGAAAATTAAAGGTAATAAAAGTCAAAAGGTATTATAATAGAGTACTACTAATGAAAAGATACAAATAATAAAAGTTTTCGATTTAGAATATAAGATAAATAACTTATATCCAAAGAATTACATACACGACGTGATAATAGGACTTGTTTCATGTACATGTCTATCACTAATGTAACAATTGTGCATTTGCTCAACTCTAATTCTGTTAGGGAATCCAACATGATGACATGGTTATGGACTTCAAGGGACATTCATCATGCTGTTATTCATTTTGTGTGGTGTTTTAAAAATCCCTTATCGAGTGTGAATAATAAATAAAGAGAAAATATTTGCGGCATCTTTTTACATTCTATGTGAAATAAACTTTAATGGTAGGTTTGATTTAAGTAAAGAAATCCGACAATATAAGCTAATAAAAGTAGTATTTGTCTTAAAAATAATATATATATATATATATTCATTGAAAATCTAAAAGTAAGTCGTCCTTTTTTTTCAGTTTTTCTCATTTTTTATACTATCATCTACAATTATAGATAAATCTTGAAAGTGCTCTTCTTATTTTGAAATCAACAAACTTTAAGTTTTTGGTATGAAATTTTATTTTGTCTTTTCACCTTCAATCTTTAAATCAATTTTTTATTTGACAAAGTTCCAAATATTATGAATTTCTAAAGGTTTCTTGAAAGATTTTGTCATCATATACCCAGTATTTGTTTTTATATAAAGGAAGGAAAATTTTAAATGAAATGCAATATGTAATTTTGCATATTACAACAACACAGTCTATTAATTTGATTCATACATAATCATGCATTGCATAATAAGCATATTTTATGTTAAATTTGAAACATTTATAGATTAAAAGGATTATAAAATAAATGCATCACGACTGTTAAGTTTCCATTTGAATGATATACTTCTAGTATTGTTCTTAATTAGATAAATGTTTATAATTGGAACTGCATTTTTTTTTTTGCCAACTACTATACATATTATAATGGTTGGGGGAGTGAAAAATCAAACTTGATCCATTTTATTGGAGAGATTAGTGTTCAAGCTACATGACTACAATAGCTTTAACTTTTCAATTTTAACCTAAATGTATGGAGAAGTTTGATGAGTATAATAGTTTAACAATCCAAACATTAATCAAACTTTTAATTGCCATATGATGACTAACTTAAATAAAAGTTTATGATATAATTATTCTATGAGATTAATCATAGTACATTGACTAAAATAATTTATGTATTTAATTCAATTTTTAATAACAATACCAAGTAATGAAATTGAAGTTTAAATAATGTATGCCTCACAAATGGATCTATATATAAAAGGGAAGTTTTAAATTTTTTATTATATATATATTTATATATATACTAGAGAGAGAGAGATATGAAAGTATACATAACATACATATCTAATGCTATATAACAATATAGGATATATAACATATAATTATCATATGTTATTATGATATCTCTTAAATAGGAGATAGTGGAACTCTAATCTTTGATGTATCTTTTGGTATAATAATCTAGAGTTTATTAGAACTTCAAGGTTAAGTGTAGTTAAGAGTGAAGTGATGAGTGATATTTTGGAAAGCAACTACACCCAATGATAAGGTGTATGATGTCAAAACAAATAATACATTGGAAACTAACCTACATGATGAGAGCCAAGCCAGAAGATGGAATGTGGATCCTCTTGAAGTGCCACTTGGACCGATCACAAGAACTCGAGCGAAACGATTAAAGGAAGCACTTAACGGGTTGATAAAGGATGTCCATGAAGTCGGAAAGGATTGGAGCAATCATGAAGTTGGAAAGGATTGGAATAACCATGGGAATGCCCTTACTCTTGTACAAGTCATAACGGATACGGGTTGAAGAGGGCGTGTCTTTACAAGGCACGGCCGTATAGGAGTCTGGAGGTTACATAGAATCATACACGGTCGTATACACGGTTCAAAGGCACGGCCGTGTATGGTGTCAAGAATTTCCACAAAAAGATACACGACTAGAAGTACACGGTCGTGTATGGTGTCAAGAATTTCCATAGAAAGATACATGACTAGAAGTACACGGTCGTGTATGGTGTCAAGAATTTTCATAGAAAGATACACGACTAGAAGTACACAGTCGTGTATATCTCCAACGTCGGCTCCAAGGCCGCCGACCTTTAAGTCATTGTTTTGTTATTTTTATGCAACTTATTGAAGTTATGTCATTTTGGGGCATCATTGTTACGAATTGTAAACCTTAATATAAAGCTCCTAGGGTTTAGATACAACATAGAATATAGAATATACAACATACAAGTTTGAAAACACTTTGGAGAGAATTCCTCTCTTGGTTCTTTAAAGAACTACTTCAGAACTTATCGGATTTTTTTCCGTGGCGTTTATCCCGACTTATCAATCGGTCTTTCATCCCGATTGTGGCATCTACATAATATACCAAGGTTCTTGTCTCACTTATAGGCAACGGGTCGCGGTTTCCACTTGATTGTTTGGCATCTTGGGTAGAAATTCCAAACGTATTGGTATTGGGTTTTGTCACACATTGGCGTGGTTCGTATCAGTTTGGTATCAGAGCCTAGGTTTGTTAAAACATCAGTTCGGTTTGAGGAAGGTAACATCAAAACCCTAACTCTAATCATTCATATCAATTGTTCATATTCAATTTCATAGTGTTAATTGTCTATTGAAAGTGCAGTACCTACTATTCACGTTTGTTACAAAAAAAAAAAGAAAAAGGAATCACGACACAAAAAAAGGAACGTGATCAAGAGCAACAAACAAAGGCAACAAAAAAAAAAATCGGAAAGAAAAAGAGGAAAATTTCGAGCCCTAGAGTTGTTTTGAATTCTACGGAAGGGAATTGGTGTAGTTTGGGTTAGTTCCAAGAGAATTGAGAAGAGGAATTGGTGAGTTGATATCATTATTGCTTGTGAGAATACACGAGTGACTGTGTGATATCATCCTTTGAGCGAAACACGTAAGGGAGTGTATCGTGAGGCTTAATTATATATATTTGTGTTAGTACTAATCTTTTTCTGCAGGAACGATGTTGAGGCAACATTCTCCTGAAGGTGAGAGGGGAAGGTTTGATGCTAGGTTAGTGATTGAAGCATTGAGGGGTGAGATGAAGAGGATGTTTTAGGAGGGCATGAAACAAATTCATAAGACGGTGGAACAAAGACTAGAGCAATCTAAAAACCTCTTCCAAGGGCATAAGAGGGAGAGTTGTTCTAGGAGAGTACAAAGGGGTGGAGATGGAATGTCTGATAATGAATTTGATGAACCTTCTGTCGGGAGTTATAGAGGTTATAGTGGTAGGAATAGAGGAACTAGGGATTGGGAAGATAGAGGAGAGAGGAAAAGAGAGAATATCTTTCATACTAGATGTTATCTAGGTGATCATATTTGCAGTTTGATCATTGATGGAGGAAGTTGCACTAATGTGGTGAGTAATTTTATTGTCGAGAGGCTGGGACTCAAGACTACTAAACACCCTAGTCCATATAAATTGCAGTGGCTGAATGATAGTGGCGAGACTAAGGAGAGTAAGCAAGCCTTGATTGCTTTTCGCATCGGTAGGTATGAGGATGAGGTATTATGCGATGTAGTGCCGATGCAAGCGTGTCATGTGTTGTTGGGGAGGCCATGGAAATTTGATAGGAAGGTTGTTCATGATGGCTTTTCTAACAAGTATACGCTTGTTCACCAAGGGAAAAGCTTTAATCTTAAACCTTTAACACCTAAACAGGTGTATGAGGATCAGTTGCAGCTACAACAGTCTTTTGCAAAATATAATGTGAGTGAAAAACAGAGGGAGAGTGAGAGAGCAAAAGACAGCGAGAAAGAAAAGGAACACAAAAGTCGATATCAAAAGGAAAAAGAGAGGAAGGCTGGAAAGAGTGTGAGGGACTAAGTTAAAGGGGAATCAACTTTGGTGGTGAGTGAAAAGGAGAGTGTAGCCTTGCAAAAGGAGAGTTGTGTGGCAAGAGCGAGTGTAGTGAGGAGAGCGTTAGTAATGAAGCAACATATGTTGTTGCTGGTTTTTAAGGAAACTTGTTTGAATACTAATGAATTATTTAACTCTTTGCCTAGTGTGGTTGTGTCTATTGTGCAGGACTTTGAAGATGTCTTCCCTAAGGAGATTCCAAAGGGATTACCACCTATTTGTGGTATTGAGCACCAGATTGACCTTGTACCCGGAGCATCGATTCCAAACAAACAGGCTTATAGGAGCAATCCAGAGGAGACAAAGGAACTCCAAAGGCAGGTCGATGAATTAATGGAGAAGGGGTACGTGAGAGAAAGCATGAGCCCATATGCAGTGGCTGTGATTTTGGTGCCTAAGAAGGATGGGTCATGGAGAATGTGTGTTGACTGCCGTGCCATCAACAACATCACGGTAAAGTATCGTCATCCCATTCCTCGCTTAGATGACATGTTAGATGAGTTACATGGGTCTAGTGTCTTTTCCAAAATTGATTTGAAAAGCGGATATCACCAAATTAGAATGAAAGAAGGTGATGAATGGAAAACTGCATTTAAAACAAAATATGGATTGTATGAGTGGTTAGTAATGCCTTTCGGTTTAACTAACGCACCTAGTACTTTTATGAGACTTATGAACCATGTTTTGAGGACTTTTATTGGCAAATTTGTGGTTGTCTATTTTGATGATATCCTCATTTACAACAAGAGCTTGGAGGACCATATATCTCACTTGAGGGATGTTTTAGAAGTGCTTCGAAAGGAGCAATTATATGCTAACCTCAAGAAGTGCACTTTTTACACAGACAAACTTGTGTTTCTTGGTTTTGTTGTTAGTGCACAAGGAATACAGGTTGATGAAGAAAAGATTCGTGCGATCCAAGAATGGCCTAGTCTAACTAATGCAAGTAATGTGCGGAGTTTCCATGGACTAGCGAGTTTTTACAGGAGATTTGTAAAGGATTTCAACACCATTGCAGCACCACTTACTGAGGTAATTAAGAAGAACGTGGGGTTCAGATGGGGAGAGCAACAAGAGAAGGCCTTTTAGATGCTTAAAAATAAGCTAACTCAGGCACCATTACTTGCTTTACCTAATTTCTCTAAAACATTTGAAATTGAGTGTGATGCTTCAGGATTAGGTATTGGAGTAGTGCTCATGTAAGAGAGAAGACCAATTGCATTCTTTAGCGAGAAGCTAAGTGGGGCAACCTTGAACTACCCTACTTATGACAAGGAGTTATATGCCTTGGTTCGAGCACTAGAGACTTGGCAACACTATCTTTGGTCAAAAGAGTTCGTGATCCACACTGACCATGAATCCTTGAAGTACTTAAAGGGACAACATAAGCGAAACAAAAGGCATGCTCGTTGGGTGGAGTTCATCAAAACATTTCCCTATGTCATCCACTACAAGCAAGGTAAAGAGAATGTCGTTGCTGATGCACTTTCTAGAAGGTATGCTCTTATCTCTACTCTTAGTTCTAGACTGCTTGGTTTTGAGCACATTAAGGAATTGTATGCTACTGATCGAGATTTTTGTGAGGAGTATGTGCATTGTGAGAAGAGTGGTCATGGTAAGTTTTATAAACATGAAGGATTCTTTTTAGGGAGAGTAGACTATGCATTCCAATTTGTTCTTTAAGAGAATTACTAGTGAGGGAGTCTCATGGAGGAGGTTTAATGGGACATTTTGGAGTAGCTAAAACCTTAGGGGTATTGTAGGAACACTTCTATTGGCCTCACATGAAACGAGATGTTGAGAGGATTTGTGAGCGATGTGTCACGTGTAAGCAAGCAAAATCTAGAGTCTAACCTCAAGGGCTTTATACCCCACTTCCCATTCCTCATGAGCCTTGGGTAGATATTTCCATGGATTTTGTGTTAGGATTACCCAGGTCTAGACATGGTCGAGATTCTATTTTTATAGTCGTGGATAGATTCTCTAAAATGGCACATTTCATTCCTTGTCACAAAACAGATGATGCTTGCAATATTGCTAATTTGTTCTTTAGGGAAGTTGTGAGATTACATGGTATGCCTAGAACAATCGTATCGGATAGAGATGCTAAGTTCTTGAGCTACTTCTGGAAGACATTGTGGGCTAAGTTAGGAACTAAGTTATTGTTTTCTACTACTTGTCATCCACAGACTGATGGTCAAACTGAGGTAGTAAATCGAACTTTATCTACTTTGTTGAGGGCTGTCATTAAAAAGAACATTAAAAGTTGGGAGGATTGTTTGCCGCATGTTGAATTTGCCTATAATCGCACAATGCATTCTGCTACTAAGTTTACTCCTTTTGAAATTGTGTATGGTTTTAATCCACTAACTCCTTTGGATTTATCACCTCTGCCTATTTTTGAGTATGTTAATCTAGATGGCAAGAAGAAAGCAGAATTTGTTAAACAGATCCATGAGAAGGCAAGGCTAAACATTGAGCGAAGAACAGAGCAGTATGTGAAATAAGCCAACAAGGGTCGTCGACAAGCTATCTTTAAACCTGGAGACTGGGTTTGGGTTCATATGCGCAAAGAGCGGTTTCCTGTGCAGCGTCGATCTAAACTACTTCCTAGAGGCGATGGACCATTTCAAATTCTTGAGCACATCAATGATAATGCATACAAGATAGATTTATTAGGTGAGTATCAAGTAAGTGATTTAATGTTACTGATTTGAGTCCTTTTGATGCAGGCGATGATTTGAGGACAAATCCTTTTCAAGAGGAAGGGAATGATGAGAGCCATGATGGGAGCCAAGCCAGAAGATGGAATGTGGATCCTCTTGAAGTGCCACCTGGATTGATCACAAGAACTCGAGCGAAACAATTAAAGGAAGCACTTAACGGATTGATAAAGGATGTCCATGAAGTCGAAAAGGATTGGAGCAATCATGAAGTTGGAAAGGATTGGAATAACCATAGGAATGCCCCTGCTCTTGTACAAGTCATAATGGATACGGGTTGAAGAGGGCGTGTCTTTACAAGGCACGGTCGTGTAGGAGTCTGGAGGTTACACAGAATCATACACGGTCGTATACACGGTTCAAAGGCACGCCGTGTATGGCGTCAAGAATTTCCACAAAAAGATACACGACTAGAAGTACACGGTTGTGTATGGTGTCAAGAATTTCCACAGAAAGATACACGATTAGAAGTACACGGTCGTGTATATCTCCAACGCCGGCTCCAAGGCCGCTAGCCTTTAAGTCATTGTTTTGTTATTTTTACGCAACTTATTGAAGTTATGTCATTTTAGGGCATCATTGTTACGAATTGTAAACCCTAATATAAAGCTCTAGGGTTTAGATACAACATAGAATATAGAATATAAAACATACAAGTTTGAAAACATTTTGGAGAGAATTCCTCTCTTGGTTCTTTAAAGAACTACTCTAGAACTTATCGGATTTTCTTCCGTGGCGTTCATCCCGACTTATCAATCGGTCTTTCATCCCGATTGTGGTGTCTACATAATATACCAAGGTTCTTGTCTCACTTATAGGCAACGGGTCGTGGTTTCCACTCGATTGTTTAGCATCTTGGGTAGCAATTCCGAACGTATTGGTATTAGGTTTCGTCACATGTTGGCGTGGTTCGTATCACTACACCTAAACATATTTACAAACACATTATGCTCATCATCTCAATGTATTCAAATCTTATTCCATTCAATTGAAATTAACACCTAAACTTACATGTGCCATATGATCATAAGTAACATATGAATTGAAATTCTAAGAAATTATGGAAAGTTATATCAATAGGTTTTTTAGTTAAGAAGGCCAGTGTACAAACACATTACAGTTAATGGAGACGAAAGGATGGTTTACCTTTACTTTTTTGCCCTTTCTTCTCTACTTTGTGCATGAGAAGACTATCAATAATAGAAATGATCTAGCATCTCCCCACCCTATGCGGACTTGGTGCCTGGAAGCAGATGCATTGAAGGATAAAATCATGGGATATTTCACATTAAAGCAAATAATATTTGGTGTGTAGAGTTTTGATCAAATTGTTATAATTATAATTGTATATAATATATCATATTATATATAGTAGTGATATATTTGAAGGAACAATTACATTGTTATTATTAATTATAATATATTATATTATACATATATCATCATAAGAAGATATAAACTATACTATATTATGTATTATTGACATCTGATTATGTGATTTACTATATATGTTGTCAAAAATACATACTTATATTATATTATATTATGTATTATATAATGGCAAGTTAAGGATCTTCTTTTATAGATACAATTAAATACACGCTTCATTTCATTCCAATATCCAAATAATAGAATCAGGAATCAAACCAATTTTCAATTGATAATTCTGAGTAGATTAGTTTTTTTTTTTCTCAAACATCACTTAAGAGAACATAGGATCGAGTTACGATCCCATTAACTCCATTCCACATTTCACCGTTACAATATATTTCATTTTAGGACTTTTAGTACATATCAAATTTGATATAAACGTTGTGTGCCTAGTAATAAGGTGGGAAGATAGAGAATCCACTAAAATAATATTTTTTTTTTAAGAATTCACAAAATAAGGTACTTGAAAAAATTATTCAAAAAGTAAGTTTTGAAGTTGCTAGACCTAGAACACGTTTTCAATTGAACCAATTTTGGAAAAATTGAAGGCATAGACCGTCTACGCCTTCAACAATTTGCTATTTTTTTTATAAATTTTAAATCAATGTTTAAATTTTTTAAATTATGAATTTTTTTTGCTATTTGTATATAAAATTTTAATTTATTTTAAAAATTAATTTGAGAGAACTTATCATTGGAAATTTTTTTTATGAAAAATCATGCGAAGAAAATTATAAATAAACTTCATGAAAAGAATTATAAAAAAAATCTTAGAAACAATTATTAAAAAAATGTGAAAGCATAGATATAAAAATAGGGAAACATAATTTATTAAACAATGTTAATAAGTTTATCAATTTCAAATATTAATTTACATCAATCATAAATTTTGATGAAAGATATACATATCAAATAAATAAGGAAAAAATAGTATCCTTTCCCCTATTATTCCTTCTCCTAGTGAATTGTTTTGCTAGTCGGGTAAATGCATTTGAGGGCTCTCTTAATAGCCTTGAATGTGGATTAGGAGGAGCTTGTGACTCCTATGTTGGATGGTGTTGGGAGGCATTGTTGAAATCTCGAGAAGGCACTAGACTCTAATCTATAGCAAGCTACGAAGAGTCACTCTAATACATTTAGTTGTTTATTGAGTGTCTCTTCTGCAGAGTAGTTGATATAAGGATAAGACTATTGATGGAATGAAGATGTGGTGTGACGTATATGCTAGGCATTAGAGCTGAGCTATTGTACATCACATCAGAATTTAGTGGGAATTGTTGGTCTTATATTGGATATTCCTATGCCTTAGCCCAGTTTCAGGGTCGTCAATGTCCCATGATCCTACGACCTATAGAAATCAGCTATTGTTGCCACATGTTAGTAGGTTATGCCTTCACCTCAACCTTCGTGCCATGCTGCTGGTGAGCTTGTGGGTATAACGTTACCCTCCCATGGTCATATATGAATTTAAGACTATGTTCAGCTAAAGTAATAGCCATGTCATGATTCGATGATAGGTGGATTTGTCTTAATGTAACAACTTGCATGTTACAAAGGATTGTAAATTGAATAAGTAATGAATATGAAATGAGTCACCTAGTTGGTGTTGATGTTGTACTTACCAGATGTTCAAGAATTGCTCCTATGCATCCTATATATCGAAGGCTGATAGATTTATATCACCTCTTGTATTCCGAATGTACACCATAAGGGCCCTCTATTTACCTAATCCGGTCAGACGTTCATCTCATAAGCATATATATGGTGCATGTTATACCAGCCAATCGACATCATCCCTCCCATGTAGGTCGATTTAATAAAGCACTAGCTGTGTGTTCACATGCTGTGGAATATATTAAAACCTCCCAAATTTCCTAGCAACACGGTTGAGGTAATGCCACTCAACTGTATGGAAACATATGAGTAGTACCTAAGTAGTCTAAATGTGTCTGCTTGCTTTGTAGAATGGTGGTAGGATGTAAGTCAAATTGCCAGCATGTGGCATGCACTTGACGTAAAGGGTAGTGAGTAAGATTCACTGATAACGATGAATGTGATGAAATGGAAAAATAAAAAAAAAAGGGTTAAAGAAATACCTGCTCATCATTTTACTTGTCGAAAGTATCTTGATATGTGGCAACTACATAGGTTGGGTGATGTTGAGTGTCTAAGCGTGTCTTCTAGCATGCGGCTACAGGAGCTCTAACCTTTCTAATCAATCTGTGCCAACTAAGGGACACTATGTGTGAGAATCAATCCCATGCCTAAACCTATAGAAGTATTGTAGCCCCTCCAATCTCGTAAGCCGACGAGAATGATGCGACATAAAGTTGGTGGTACAACTAGTCCAAACACGCAGACCCTTAGTTATACATTCCTTTTACATTAAAGTGCTCTAATAGCGGCAAAAACATGCTGTGGATGGAGTTAGATTTATTGGCAAAGATAAAACCTCCAAGCAATTGCAATATAAACACACGTGCATGGTGTTGAACTTGCTCTCCATTGACGTGAGTTGGAAGGACCTAATACATATCACAAAGTCACATCATGCTAATGTATCCCCCTTACTAGTATACATTGAC
Source organism: Laguncularia racemosa (assembly GCA_037954665.1). Classification (NCBI taxonomy): domain Eukaryota; kingdom Viridiplantae; phylum Streptophyta; class Magnoliopsida; order Myrtales; family Combretaceae; genus Laguncularia; species Laguncularia racemosa. The sequence goes on along the minus strand of JBBMOL010000110.1, from coordinate 251,595 downwards.
CTCACCCTCAACAATCTCTCATATGTTGTAACCCAATCTAGGGAACTACTTCTATCATTACCTAACCATCAATTGGGAGGTCTGACTGGACCTTAACATCTTATAGGGTAATAGTGAACTCCCCAATCGGCATGTGAAATGTATGTGTCTCTAGCCTCTACCACTCAACCAGGGTAGTTATCATGTACCAATTTGGCTATATGAATGGTAGGTAGCTCGCACCTTGGAATTTCACCAATTGCACAAATGGCTCCATTCAACGATCTAAGGTGATGATGTTTTTGTCGCAACATTGAATGACAAGCCATGATTGATCATAAAATTTAAGAAATGAAAATTTTTACTATTAGCAATGGAACATAAAGTAATCAACAAGTTAAATGTCATTCACCTTCCCGTCCTAGACAATCTGTGATTGATTTGCTTCTTACTGCATCAAAAGAGAATGATTGAAGGGTCTAAGCTCATCTATTATGCACAAAAAAAAATGTTAGCATTAATGTCAAAATAATTTTACAATAGTTTAAATAATAACCTAAGATATTACATTTACAATTAATACAAAATTTTTACTAATTAAAATTTTTAATGATCAATTAATAAAAAATTAATTGTTAATTAACAACAAATTATTTTTACAACAATTTCAAGAATAATCTAATATATTACATTTACAATTAAGACAAAATTTTTATGAATTAATTTTTTAATGATTAATTAATAACAAATTAATGGTTAATTAACAACAAATTAATGATTAATTATAACAATTCATTTTACAAAAATTTCAATAATAACCCAATATATTACATTTAAAATTAATACAAAATTTTATTAGTTAATTTTTAATGATTAATTGATAACAAAGTAACGATTAATTAACAACAAATTAATGATTAATTAAGAACAAATTATTTTTACAAAAATTTCAAGAATAACCCAATATATTACATTTACATTTAATACGAAATTTTTGCTAATTAATTTTTTAATGATTAATTAATAACAAATTAATGGTTAATTAACAACAAATTAACAATAAATTATAACAAAATTTTGAAACAATTTAAATAACAAACCAAAAATTTGCACTAAAAAATAATGATACAAATGCTACTCCACATGCCACTAATGTTCAAGAAAGTGACTTGGAGAATCATCTTGGAGATTTTAGCAGACTAATCACCAGGGCCGAAACTAAAAGACTAAAGGAACAACTTCAATTATTTGTGCAAAAATGGGTTGATAATGGGCTATGCAAGCTTGGAGATTTTAAAGAGCCCAAGTTCCTTAATTTAGTTGGGCTAAAAGATTAGCTTTGGATTCAGCCCATCTCATTTCTAGCCATCCAAGTAATGTCTAGATTCATTGAACCTTGGAATAACTCCTTGCAATAAATTTGAGCAGTTTTTCCAACCAGGTGGGAGTTACAAGAGTTAATTAGTGACACCACCTTGTTTGTTTAGGTTCGATGTACTTTTGATGAAAAAAACTCTATAAATAGGGCTGTTTAGTTTTGTTTTAAGGATCATGTAAGTTGTATTGAGTTTCTAGATTGGAATATAAGAGAGTTTGTTTTCTTGTGTTTTTATGCATAAGGTGTTGAGTTGAATGCAATTGAGTTCATCTTTTGTATTTCAATTTTTAATCCTTATTTCTATTGTTCTTGAGTACTTTGATCTTGGGTTCAAGGGGTAATTTTCAATTATAACTTGAGTTCTTTTCACAAACGTGTTCTGTAATTGAACAAACCGTTCTGATTACTTTAGTGAGAATCAATTTCTGATTTGATTGGTAACGAGTTCTAGGAAACAATTTGGGTCTTGAGGTTCCGCATCATTTGGTACCAGAGCAAAGGTACACCAAGTAATTATCTATCCTTTTAATTTTCTGTTTCTTTCCATTAGCTTTATTGATCTTCTTCTTGCTTGTTGATCTTGTTCTTGCTATTCACAAAAAAAGAAGAAGCCAATTGTGTGTCATCATATACAGCAGTATCAGTATTTGTCATTCTATTTCTTTACTAGTCATCATATACATCAAGTGTGTGTCTTTTCTTTATTGGATATTTTTCTTTGCTTCTAGTTTTGTTTCATATATCCTTGTTGCTTATTTTTAGGATTTCTCTAATAAAATTGAATTACCTTAAGATTTTGATTGTTATTTGATTTGGCCCTTATGTATAAAATCATAAAGATTGCTTGAGTGGTAAAAGGCAAGAGAGTGTGAGCTTAAAAGAGGGTAAAAGCCAATTTGAGTTAAACACGAGAAAAGTGCTAATTACTACGAGGGAAACACGTGAGGGAGTGTTTGTGAGGTTCTTGTTTGTTTGTTATTTTTTTTTTGATATTTCAGATTGCAAAAAAAAAAAAAAAATGGAAGGAAGTGGAGTAAGTGCACCAAAAGACCAAGAATTTCTTCACAAGGCTATGCAACAACAGTTTGAGAGGATTCAACTTGTTCTTGGCAACATGAATGACACTTTGGAGAAGCAACAAAATGAGATCAATGCCTTGCGTGAAGGGGCTGCCAAAAACAATCCAAGGGCAAGGAGGCAACTTGCACCTCAATATGTAGAAGAGTCTGAAGAGGAATTTGACGATAAAGCTAACTTGGTCAATGAAGGCAGAAATTATGGAAGATGTAGGAGGAACCAAAATGATCTTGATAGGAATATTGGGAGTATCAAAATGAAAATTCCATCCTTTCTAGGGAAGAATGATCCGGATGCATATATGGAGTAGGAGCGAAAAGTGGAATTAATCTTTGAATGTCACAATTACTCGGAGGAAAAGAAAATAAAACTTGCAGCGGTGGAGTTTGGAGAATATGCACTTGTATGGTGGGATCAACTTCTTGTAAGTAGGAGGAGAAATGGTGAAAGACCTATCTAAACTTAGGTTGAAATGAAGGCTATCATGAGACGTAGATTTGTTCCAAGCCATTATTATAGGGACTTGCACCAAAGATTGCAAAGCCTTGTTCAAGGAACAAAGAGTGTGGATGAATACTACAAGGAAATGGAGATTACGATGATCCGAGCAAATATAGAGGAAGATAGAGAGGCCACTATGGCAAGGTTTCTCAATGGACTTAATAAGGACATAGCCGACAGAGTAGAGTTGCAACACTATGTAGAGATAGAAGATATGGTGCACATGGCTATAAAGATAGAAAGGCAATTGCAGCGCAAAGGGAAGGGGAAACAAGCCGACACATTTTCGGCTCAAAACAATACTTAGAGGTCGAATTGGAGAAATGATAACAAGGCTGCCCAAACAAAGAAGGATGATAAGGCACAATCATTTCAATCATTTGATAGTAAAAATAAAGGTACTACTTCTGTCCAAAACTCTAGAAGCCGTGATATTAAGTGTTTTAGGTGTTTGGGGTATGGGCACATAGCATCTTAATGCCCAAATAAAAAGGTAATGGTGATGTGTGGAAATGGGGTACAGACGGATGAGGAAAGTGATGATGAGGATGAGATGCCTCCTTTGGATAATTGTAGTGATGTTGAGTTGCCTATTGAGGGACAATTGTTGGTTACCAGGCATGCTCTTAACGTGCAAGTGAAAGAGGATAGTGAGGGGGTTAGATTGCAAAGGGAAAATCTTTTTTATACTAGGTGCTTAGTTGAAGGGAAAGTGTGTAGTTTGATAATTAATGGGGGTAGTTATGTGAATGTAGCTAGTACTTTATTTGTGAATAAGTTGGGATTGGAAACTACTAAACATCCAAGACCTTATAAATTGCAATGGCTTAACAATAGTGGGGGAAGTGAAGGTTACTAAACAAGTGAGGGTTCCATTTGCTATTGGAAGGTACCATGATGAGGTTACCTGTGATGTTGTTCCTATGCAAGCTAGTCACTTGTTGTTAGGTAGGCCATGGCAGTGGGATAGGAGAGTGAACCATGATGGGTATCTTAATAGGTACATGGTGGAGAAAGAAGGCAAAAAGCATACTCTTCTTCCTTTAACTCCTAAACGGATCTTTGAAGATCAATTGCAACTTGAGAAGTCTCATGGAGAGTTTGTTCAAAAAGAGGTTGAGAGAAAAAATAAAAGAAAGTGGAAAAGAAAAAGAGAAAAGTGAGAAAAAAGAAGATGAGAAGAAGAGTGAAAAAGAGAGAGTGAGTGAGGAGCATTCAGCCATAGAAAGAAAAGAGGAAAACAAAATGAGTTTTTATGCAAAAATGAGGGATGTGAGGAAGGCTTTAATCACTCATAGGCCAATGATTGTACTTTTGTACAAGGAGGCTTATTTTTCTACTAACGATGTTGACCCTTCTTTGCCAAGTGCTGTTGTTGATGTTTTGCAGGAATACAATGATGTTTTTCCTGATGATTTACCTCAAGGTTTACCACCTTTGAGAGGGATAGAACATCAGATTGATCTCATTCCCAGGGCTGCCATTCCAAATAGGCCAGCATATAGAAGCAATCTTGAGGAAACAAAAGAATTACAAAAGCAAGTGGATGAGCTCTTGATGAAGGGACATATAAGAGAAAGTCTAAGCCCATGTGCAGTACCTGTATTGTTGGTACCGAAGAAGGATTGAAGTTAGCATATGTGTGTGGATTGTAGAGCCGTCAACAAAATAACGGTAAAATATCGACACCTTATACCTCGACTTGATGACATGTTAGATGAGTTGCATGGTGCATGTGCCTTTTCAAAAATTGATTTGAAAAGTGGTTATCACCAAATTAGAATGAAACCAGGTGATGAATGGAAAACCGCTTTTAAAACAAAATATGGATTGTATGAGTGGTTGGTAATGCCTTTTGGCCTAACCAATGCACCTAGTAAATTTATGTGCTTAATGAACCATGTTTTGTGTGAGCTCAATGGAAAGTTTGTGGTTATTATTTTGATGACATTCTAGTGTATAGCAAATCCGTTGATAAGCATGTTATGCATTTAAAATGTGTGTTTGATGCTTTGCGTAAGTACAAGTTGTATGCTAACATGAAGAAATGTTCATTTTACAATCGATCGCATCATTTTCTTAGGTTATGTGGTGAGTACAAATGGAATTGAAGTAGATAGTGAAAAGGTAAAGGCTATCCAAGAATGGTCGAAACCTAAGACCATGAGTGATGTGAGAAGTTTCCTTGGCTTGGCAAGTTTCTATAGGAGATTTGTCAAAGATTTTAGCACAATTGCTGCTCCATTAACTGAAATCATGAAAAAAGATAAGGGGTTTATTTGGGGTAAGGAACAAGAACATGCATTTTCTTTGCTAAAGGAAAAGTTGAGTAGTGCACCATTGTTGAGGCTGCCTAACTTTGATTTAACTTTTGAAATTGAATGTGATGCCTCTGGGATTGGTATAGGTGCTGTTTTATTGCAGGAAAAGAGGCCTATTGCTTATTTTAGTGAAAAGCTAAATGGAGCACAACTTAACTACTTAACTTATGATAAGGAGTTGTATGCTTTGGTGAGGGCATTGGAGACATGGCAGCACTATTTATTACCAAAGGAGTTCGTGATTCATACAGATCATGAGTCATTAAAACACTTGAAAGGACAAGGTAAGCTGAACAAGCATCATGCCAAATGGATGGAATTCATAGAATCCTTTCCATATGTGATCCAATATAAGCAAGGTAAAGAGAATATTGTGGCAGATGCATTATCTAGAAGGTATGCTCTAATCTTTACTCTTTCAATGAAGTTGTTAGGATTTGAGCATTTGAAGGAGTTGTATGCACATGATAGTGATTTCTCTAATGTTTATAATGCTTGTGAGCATGTTGCATTCCGTGATTTCTATAAGCATGAGGGATTTCTTTTTAAAGGAGGGAAATTGTGTATGCCTAATAGTTCAATTAGGGAATTGCTTATTCGTGAAGCTTATAGTGGAGGTCTTATGGGACATTTTGGCATTGATAAAACTTTGAGCATCTTGCATGAACACTTCTTTTGGCTAATATGCGTAAGAGTGTTGAGAAAATCTGTTCTAGTTGCATTTCATGTAGACAAGCTAAATTTAGAACTCAACCCCATGGATTATACATGCCGTTGCCAGTACCTTCACATCCTTGGGTTAACATTTCTATGGATTTTGTTTTGGGTCTACCTAGGACTAGAAAAGGCCGAGATTCAATTTTTGTAGTTGTGGACCGTTTTTCCAAAATGGCTCATTTCATACCATGTCATAAAACTGATGATGCTGTGCATATTGCTGATTTGTTCTTTCGTGATATTGTGCATTTACATGGCATTCCTAAGACCATTGTGTCCGATCGGGATGTTAAATTTTTGAGCCACTTCTGGCGAGTGCTTTGGTCTAAACTTGGTACTAAACTGTTGTTTTCTACTACTTCACACCCTCAAATTGATGGGCAAACTGAAGTTGTAAACAGGACTCTTGGAACCTTATTACGTGCTTTGATTGGAAGGAATATTAAAACTTGGAAAGATAATCTACCTTTTGTTGAATTTGCATATAAAAGGAGTGTGCATTCTAGCACTAGGTTTTCTCCCTTTGAAATTGTGAATGGTTTTAATCCGCTAACTCCTTTGGATCTTTTGCCTATTCCTTTGAGTGAAATTGTTAATACAGATGGACATAAAAAGGCAGAAATGGTTAAATCCATTCATGACAAAGCAAGCCAAAAGATAGATAGGCGAAATGAGCAAATTGCATCTCAAGTTAATAAAGGAAGGCACATGGTGTCATTTGAACCAGGAGATTGGGTTTGGGTTCATATGCACAAGGAAATATTTCCTTCCAAAAGGAAATCAAAATTGGATGCTCGTGGAGATGGGTCTTTTCAAGTTGTTGCGAAGATCAATGACAATGCATACCGCATTGATCTACCAGGTGAGTATCGTGTTTTAGCTACTTTTAATGTTTCTGATTTATCTCTCTTTGATATTGATGTAGGATCTGATTCGAGGACGAGTCCTTTCGAAGGGATGGGAAATGATATAAATGCCACTCCACATGCCACTAATGTTCAAGAAAGTGACTTGGAGAATCATCTTGGAGATTTTAGCAGACCAATCACCAAGGCCGAAACTAAAAGACTAAAGGAACAACTTCAATTATTTGTGCAAAAATGGGTTGATAATGGGCTATGCAAACTTGGAGATTTTAAAGAGCCCAAGTTCCTTAATTTAGTTGGGCTAAAAGATTAGCTTTAAATTCAGCCCATCTCATTTCTAGCCATCCAAGTAATGTTTAGATTCATTGAACTTTGGAACAACTGCTTGCAATAAATTTGAGCAGTTTTTCCAACTAGGTGGGAGTTACAAGAGTTAATTAGTGACACCACCTTGATTGTCTAGGTTCGATGTACTTTTGATGAAAAAAACTCTATAAATAGGGCTATTTAGTTTTGTTTTAAGGATCATGTAAGTTGTATTAAGTTTCCAGATTGGAATATAAGAGAGTTTGTTTTTTTGTGTTTTTATGCATAAGGTGTTGAGTTGAATGCAATTGAGTTCATCTTTTGTATTTCAATTTTTAATCCCTATTTCTATTGTTCTTGAATACTTTGATCTTGGGTTCAAGGGGTAATTTTCAATTATAACTTAAGCTCTTTTCACAAACGTGTTCTTGGGTAATTGAACAAACCGTTCTGATTACTTTAGTGAGAATCAAATTCTGATTTGATTGGTAACGAGTTCTAAGAAACAATTTGGGTCTTGGGGTTCCGCATCAAATAATATGTAATTTTTATTGCATATAATGTTGATCTTCTTCACATGTTATGTACAATAATATTTACATAAATCATATCTAACATACTACAAAGTAGCAACAAGTACTGATATTTTAATAAAAGAGTAGATATTAGAAGAAAAAAAATTAAATTTTTTATGGAAAGAAATGTGTCGAGATATAGCCAAATCAAGCTTTTTTCCTGAAGAAATTGGAAAGATCTATTGATATTTCTAAACTCATAGATATACATGCTAAACTTGTGTAAAGATAAATTAAGAAAAGAGAAAGTGCGAATTATGGAGGAAGAAAAAGAATTGAAGAAGAAATAGGGATGTATGAATCGAGAAACTGAGGAATTGCATTTATAATATAAACTATTAGTGAAATAATTTATTTTTTTTGCACATTCAAGTTCACATATTATGATACTGTGAAAATTTATAGTATTACTTTGTAATAATTTGTATAGGTTTATAGGATCAAATGAAATTGTTGAATGGTGGGAGAAATTTGATAAAATTATTGGGTGGTAGGAGATGTTGCCAAAAAAGAATTTGTCGGAGTAATTTATTGAAGATGTAGACATGATCGGTGTCTTCAATACAAATTGTACTGAAGGTGCGACATAGTTCGTGTCTTCAATTTTGCCAAAATAGGTTTAATTGAAGGTGCATTGTAGATCTGCGACTTCGAAACCTATTTTTTAAATAATTTTTGTAGGTATCTTATTTTACGAATTAAGAAAAAATAATATTATTTTAGTGGATTTTATGTGAAAAGACCTTACAAAATGAAATGTGAGATGATAATAAAAAAAATAATTAGGTTTACTTTTGCTTCTGACTTGATCGACTACTGACGATAGACAATCAATGTAGCCGACTCCAAGTTGTTGGGAGATCCACATTGTCCAATTTTAGGTTTTTAACAACTATATTAATTCGATTTTAGGCTTTTAATTGATACATCTAAAAACTTGTTGAACCCTTAAAATGTTACTTAGCATGATCTGTCTGCAATGCATAAACTAAACAAGAATTTGATAAGATTAAATATAATAATATTATGGTAATATATAACACATAATAATATTATTAAACACGTACACACACTAAAAAAATTGATTATTAATATTTATTAAAAAGGGGAAAAACATATTATATTTATATTTTACAACATACATATTATAAAGTTAAGTATGACTAAGTAATCAAGTACATACTTTTATAAACATGAGGTCATGTATTTAATTCCTATTAAAAACATTTTATTTTTTTCAAGTTACATTTATTATTTGTCTCTTATTATATAGGTTTCATTCTATTCCTATTTTCATAACAACCCATAAAATTAAATTAATTGGTTAAAAAATAATAATTAACTATATCAATTCTCATCAGGAACTTTTAATTTATGAGTAGTGATACTAATAATAATTACATTTTTTATACTTACAATGTTTTGGTTTTATCACATAAAGCGTTGGTTATTAATAACGGTCATGTTACTTAATGTATAACATTTCTCTCAATTAATATTATAAAAACGAATGAGCAATATTGTATAATTGATTGCCTAATTATAGATAAAATAATACTTTTTCAAAGTCATCATAAAAAAATTACATAATAATTATCTTTATATGATGCTATTATTTTCATTCTACATGCAATTTTTTGTTTAAATATTTTTCATAATCATTTCAAGTATTATGTATTACTTCTATTTTTTTTATGAACTAATAGTTAAATTGTAATTAATTTATATGTCATATTTAAAAGGTAAAATATTCATCTTTTTGTGCAATTCATGAATCATATATAACTAATTCGTAAAAAAGTTTGAAGTCCCCTTCCTATAGAGTATCAAAAAGTGTGGCGAACGCATTTCATTGACAAAGCTCTTTTATATGCATAAGTTGCAATATAATTAAGATAACATAGGGTTATTTTTTAATGAATAATTCTAATATTAATTTAAATAAAATAAATTTGGCCCCTTACTATATGGTTCAGTATCTGTCCCTATATGTATACAATTGTAACAAAACATAAGATTTCATTTCAAATTATTCTATATTTATAACCCCCAAAAACCTAAGATGAGTACAACCTACCACTTTTCCTCATTAGGTGAAGACATTGAAAGGTTAAGAATATGCTAAAATTCCATCATCAACATTCAATTCACTCTAACGTTTAATAAATATTTCTTCACATAATAGTTTTGTCCACAATAGTCAATCATAAATAATTTCTTAAAACCAAATCATAGTGGAAGCTTACAAAAATCTATTACCATCAAATTTTTAAACATAATGTCACTAACAAATATCTTAACACCATGATAATGCTAGTTATTTTTCTAGTTTATAGGTTAATCTTCATAGTACATATATTCTACATTCTCTTCAGAATTTTAATTCGTCTCCACTATCATCTCATCATACCCTACAACTTCTCTTGACGTACTTACAACTAAAAATTGGTCCTACAAGGGGTAAGCTAATACCTAGTATAATATATACTTACACACATATGCATGCCATGCTAGAAATACCAATACAAACATAATGCAATAGGATATCCAAACACAATTTATTATCTTTCACATCGTTTATTTCCAACACACAATCCTCACCATGCAACCTTACACACACACACACATACGCTTACATATATATGTACGACAAAAGGTACTCCCATTTGTCCATGAGTCTAAGTCATACATAATTATACATATACGATAGTAGGTACTCCTCACTGTTCATGAGTCTAAGTGTCATTCTTGACATATATATATATATATATATATATGATAATGGGTCCTCCCCATTATCTATGAGCCTTTTCCATACATAGATTATACATATATGATAGTGGGTACTCCCCACTATCCATGAGTCCAAGAGTCTTTCCATATCACAACACGAGTTCATTCATATCAAATAATCCTAAATCTACCCAAATCATTTCGATACAAGACTCCACTAAGAACAAAATCACATACCAATCATCGAGAAGTCACCCTAAGAACACCGACCCTCTCTCGATTCCTCAGACCTAACCAAACACATCACACATAACCAATCACATTCATTTTCAATATTCATTTAGATTTAATCAAATTCCTAACCTAACACATATAAGCAACAAACATAATATACATATACTTGATAAGCAACAACTGATCTCTTCACACTTCTACAATCTCTTAGTCCTTAAACCTATTCACATTCACAATTACATACACTTAGAATCACAAGTGAACGAAATATAATGGAATAGTGAGTTTCTTGGAACAACACAACTGTGTGGGTAGCTGTGTTGAGGGTGGCGAGAGTGAATACAGTCATGCCATTAGCCATATATCGTTTTGTGTATTTCTGTTAATTCGGTACACCTAAGTACACAGTTATATATTTTGCTGTATACTTTGACACAGTAGGGTACATACATGGTCATGTACAATAGCCATGTACCTTTCTATGAGTTTGTGTGATTTGACTTGCCCAAGTACATAGGCACGCTGGGTAACTATGTACCTTTTCTATATATATCCATGTTTCGACATGGAAAGGTACATGGGTGTATACTTGACCGTGTAGTGCTTTATTCAATTGCAAATTCCTTTTTCAAATTTGCCAATTCCCAGTTCATCAAATCTTAACTAAAATTCTTCACTTCTAAGCCTAATTGATAAATTTGCTAATCTTAAAACACCATAAAGAATTATGCACTTACTTGTTTTAGATTGCAATTGAGATCCTCGATTGCCTGTTTTTATGCCTGCTCCATTTCGCTCCTTGCTTCAAACTCTAAACACACATTATTAGATTGTCTTAGAGCTATTAATCCATAATCTTAATCATGTACTTTAATGATTGAAACCTTTACCTAATAGAAAAAGGTTAATTTCTACTGCTTTCTATTAAGTTGCTCAATGAGTCTTTGAGAGAGTTTCTAGGATTGCAATTGTATGAAAGTAAGAAAAGGGGAACATTAGGTCAAGTGGGAGTTTAACTATGTTGACCATGAAATGACCAAACTATCCCTATCTCTTTAGGTTATTTACATAGTTAACCTTGGTCTAATTTTAATAAATATTAAACAATTATATATATGTGTGTATGCATATATATATATATAGATATATATAAAGGTATTTATATTCTCCCCTCCTTATAAAAACTTTCGTCTTTGAAAGTTTTTTAGATTGTGGAAGAGTTCTGGATATCTCCTTTTCATTTCTTCTTTTAGCTCTCAAGTTACTTTTCTCTCTATTTGATTACTTCTCTATACCTTAACATATTTGATAATCTATCTTTTCAGAATCTTCTCTTTAGTGTCCATGATCCTAAAAAGCTTCTCTACTATTGTGAGGTTTAGCTACACTTGTAGAGATTCTAAAGTAGTGACCTAGTTTGGGTTGGGTATATATTTCCTTAACATAGAGATGTGGAATACCTCATGTACCCTAGCTAGGCTTAGTGGTAAAACCAATCTATACACTACTATTTAATTCTTTCTAGGACTTCAAAGGGTCTTACATATCTAAGGTTCAATTTTCCTCTTAACCCAAATCTTACTACCCCTTTTGTAGGTGAGAACTTTAGCAAAACATGGTCTCCCACTTTGAATTCCAATGCGCATTGTCTTTTATCTACATAAGATTTTTGATGACTTTAAGCTTACTGCATCTTTTGTCTGATCAATTTGACTTTGTTTACTACATTTTATACTGGATCAATTCCTAACATTGGTTTCTCACCCACCTCATCCTAATGTAAAGGTAACTAGCACTTTCTTCCATATAATGCTTCATAAGGTGTCATTTGGATGGTAGCTCAATAGTTGTTGTTATAAGTGAACTTTATTAAGGGAAGGTGCCCATCCCAATTCCCACTAAGATCTAGTGCATACGCCCTTAACATATCTTATAGTATCTGGATGGTTTGCTTAGGTTAATTATCCATTTGTGGGTAGAAAGCTATACTAAATTGTAGTTTGGTTCTAAGTATCCTATCTAAACTCTTCCAGAATCTCCCTAAAACTTTTGTCTCTCTATTTGAGACTATTGTGACTGATACACCATGTAACCTCACAATTTCCTTGACATATAGTTGAGCCAATTTCTCAAGTTTATACCTAATACCTATAGGTATAAAATGGGCAAATTTTGTGAGTTTGTCTACAATTACCCATATGGTGTCTAGCTTAGTCACAGTTCTTGGTAAATGGTCACGTGCTCCCATTTCCACTCTGGTATCGATAGAGGTTATAACATGCCAATGAGTCTTTGATACTCTATTTTGATCTATTGACATGTCAAACACTTGGACACATACTTAGCAATTTCTCTCTTCATGTTCTTCCACTGATAGTGGCATTTCAGATCTTTATACATTTTGGTACTCCTAAGATGGACAGAGTACCTAGAATAATGTACCTCCTTCGGTGTCTCATTCTTTACTTCATCTATATCTAGCACACATAGCCTTTGACCATACCTTAACACCTCATCTTCATCTATATTAAATTCCATCACCCTTCCTTACTCCATCCATTCCTTAATTTCTTATAGTCCCACATCATTAGCTTGTGCAACTTTTATTCTATCCACCAATGTAAGCTGTATATATAAATTGACCAATCTAACCCCAACCTCCTAAGTTATAATCACTAGATCTAATTTCTACATATCTTTCAATATATTCCTTTGAATTGTAATCAAAGTTTCCAAATTAGCATGCTTCTTTCTATTGAGTGCATTGGTAACCACATTCGCCTTCCCAAGATGATATTGAATCTTGATGTCATAATCCTTTATTAGCTCTAGCTACTGTCTTTGCCTCATGTTTCTTTTTGGGTAAAGCAATACTTGAGGCTCTTATGATCTGTGAATATCTTGCACTCTTCTCCACACAAATAGTGTCTCCATAATTTGAGTGCAAGGACAACGAATGCCAATTCCATATCATGAGTTAGATAACTCTTCTCATAGGGCTTCAACTGCCTAGATGCGTAAGCTATCACCCTCTCATTTTGCATTAATGGACATTTAAGCCCTTAGATAGATGCATCACTATACACCATAAATTCTTTACCACTAATAGGTAATGCTAGCATTGGTGTAGAAATTAGTTTCTCCTTAAACATCTTGAAGCTTGATTTACATCTATCATCCCAAATAAACTTCACTCCCTTTTGAGTTAATTTGGTCAAAGGGGTTGCTAGCTTAAAGAATCCTTCTACAAATCATTTATAATATCCACATAACCCTAAGAAGCTTCTGACCTCTATCACTATCTTCAGTGTAAGCCATTCATTCATAGCTTTTATCTTCTTAGGATCTTCAAATAATATGTCCTTACTAATCATATAGCCTAAAGAGGTTACCTGAGTAAGCCAAAATATTCAAATAATATGTCCTATACTAATCATATAGCCTAACGAGGTTACCTGAGTAAGCCAAAACTCACATTTCTTGAATTTTTCATACAACTTCTCTATTTACAACTTATTCAATACTATCCCCAAATGCTGCTTATGGTCCTTTTCACTCCTTGAGTATATTAAAGTGTCACCTATAAACAAATTGACAAATTTGTCTAAATACTCCATGAATACTTGGTTCATTAGGTCTATGAAAGTCAGAGGTGCATTTGTGAGTCCAAATGGCATTACTTAGAACTCATAATGCCCATATCAAGTCATGAATGCACTCTTTTAAATATCTTCCTCATTAATTTTCAATTGATGGTGTCCAGATCTCAAGTCGATTTTTGAAAAGGCTTAAGCCCCTTGCAACTAATCAAATAGATCACCTATCCATGGGAGAGGATACTAATTCTGGATGGTGACCCTATTCAATTCTCTATAGTCTATGCACAACTACATGCTATTTTCCTTCTTCTTCAAAAATAACACAAGTATACCCTAAGGCGGGATTCTAAGTCTAATGAACTTCTTATCCAGCAACTCTTGTATTTACTTCTTGAGTTCTGTCAGTTTAGTAGGCACTGTACGATATAGGGTTTTGGATATGGGAGTTGTACCGAGTACATCTATACCAAACTCGATCTCCCTTGTTGGGGGGGTAAACTTGACAGATCTTTAGGAAATACATTAGTAAATTCCTTCACCACTCGTACTTGATCAATTCTTACCATGTCTTTAGATTCAACTATCACTGAAGTCATCATGCTCTTGCCCTATAGTTCATACTTTAGCAGTCCTATCGGTTTATGTGCTTCTAACTTGAAATAAAATGGTTCTCCTTCTAATGTACTGAAATGAATGGTCATATTATGACAATCAATGGTTGCATGATGTCTAAACAACCAATCCATTCCTAGTATCACATCAAAGTCTATCATCTCTTAAACCAAAAGATCTGTTATTAAAATTCTACCTTACACTTCTGCACTAACTCTTCTGCATACTTTATTTAATCCTCTACCTACACCTATCGGTGTACTTAAATTTAACATATTATCCAACATATCAGTATGAATATCATGTATACTTCTAAATGCATTGGACACACATGAATGCAATGCACTAGTATCAAACAGGACATATGCATTAGTAGAATGTACTAATGGCATATTTGCTAATGTTTTATGTTTGAAGTGTCCTATTTCTATAATGTAAAAACTTGTGATGATGCTCTTTGTCTTTATCCTACTTATCGAGGTTTGCTACCATGGTTCAGAGCTTGATTCCTCCCTACCTATGCTGGCTGTACATTTTACCCTCCAATATTTGGGCAATTAACTATTCTATGACCTCTTTATTTGTAGGATAAACAAAATGTGAAGGTATCGATTTCTCTATGCATGTCTTACTGCTATGTTCTATCTTCCCACATAAAAAATAGGCACCCTCTAGCCACTTACATTCATTTAATTCATGTGGCCTATAACATCTCATGTATCTGTTGCCCTGACCCATTGAGGAGATCCTAACTTGAGAAGGGGGCGATGCAATGACCACAGGTTTAGTCTACACAATGTGAAGTTTCTTGCCCTTCTTTTATATGAAAATTCGTTGGGTAGGTCTCTTCCCTAATACAATCTTGGTCCTTAGTGTTCTCATTTCTTTAGTCCTTTTATGGCTTTGTTCTAGGTATTTAGCCCTATTTACCACCTCAGAATAGGTGTTTAATTGGAATGCTCCCACTTCATGTTATAAAATTGGTTCTAAGCCTAATATAAATCGATGAGCCCTTAACTTCTTATTGGTTCTATAACGCCTCGAAACCTTGGGCCACGCTACTGCCCGCCCCGTATCCTTATCTCACAAGAATACATTAAGGCTTTGAAACAACTCCGATACATTTTACTGTAGAACTCCTATATGAAAACATTTTGATGTGCCTAACCAATTGGATAACAAACACATCAATTAAGCGACATGAACAACTAACTCCAATAACAAATGGCATATTCAAATTACTTCACAATTGAAGTCCAATTCATTAATTTGAACACTGAATTGATGTAAGAAACAAACAAGTGTATAAACTTCAATAGAACAATATTAAAATAAACTAGAATTCAATCCCAATTTGAAATGATCAAATCTAAAAATAAAGAACCCTAATTCATGTGATAAGAACAAGTAACCAACAAATTATATGTAGATATTACTCACTGAACACAATTTGTAAAACAACAAGAGTAAGATTGATATGACTCACAATTCACTCTAGTTGATTCTTGCCACAATTTCACTAAGAAATTGATAAGAGATCTTTGTATGCAAAGGATAAACCTTCACGGCATAAAGTGTATGGTTTTCTCAATTGTCAAAAAGCTTCTCAAAAACCCTAGTTAGCAAGTATTTATACTTTCTCCAATTAGGGTAAAAATAAACCAAAAATTACAAGGATGCCACTTAAGTGGCCAGTTCCAAAATCACAAAATATAAGTACAAAATAAAATGGCCAGTTCCCATAAGCAACAATTACAAATACAAATGGTCTTCAAGTGGCCGGTTCTTCACTTCAATTGAACATATTGTTGGACCGATTCTTCTTTGGTTTATGTAGGTCCATAAATAACCCACTAACTGAGCTTTAGCGAGTTTATCCACCGTCCTGTAAAAACCGATAAGTGTACTTACTGGAATGCACAACAAATATGTAATAGAAAAGAAGTTACTAAATAAATGTTCTTTGGATAGGATTGTTCAAAGAGGACCCTTATTGCCAAATTTTGTAACCCTTTAACTCTTGCCCTAGTGATAGGTCCTGTAGAAATTTGATTCCTATCACATTTCATATATCTCCAAAGTTCAAATAATCTCAAAACCATATCGAACATCAAACGCAGTGAAAGTCTTTAAACACCAAAATAACATTTTCAGAAAATAATGTCTATCATAGTCCAATAACATAATTCTCTCAGAACCTAATCACCATAATAATAATGGTAATCTTCATCTTCCTCTCTCTATGGTTCACCTAAACTCGAGTTACCCTCTAGGTTCTCATCTCCCTCAACACCTACATTTAAAAATGATTCCCCGAAGGGTGAGCTAATGCCCAATATGTATAACATAAACACATACGCATAAACAAATTATACACATCATGTAGAACTTAAACACAAACAACCATTTCATAATATAGTTTATGTCCATAAGCAAACAATAGGGTACATATGACCCCCTTAACACACTTAACACATTGGAGCATGACTTAGTGTTGGGAACTACCACTACGGGCCCTACACCTATGTCTATTTAACCACTTAATCAACATTCAGCCCAGATTATTTCCAAGTATAACTCCACTAGGGACTACGTCACATAAGGATCATCGGGGTGCTCCTTAAGGATTTGCCACTATAAGCCCTTAGGCTAAGCCAAGCACATATAGCATACCACTTAAACACTTGAGCCAATTCATTAATTAACACAAGTTCTATACATAGACTAACTTAAACAAGCACAATGAACACGTAAGTTACATGTACCTTAAGTCCTAGCCTTAAGCACTTCCCGGTCTTGGATGTAAGCTAAGTTGAAATATGTTAAATCAAAAAGTTCTTCTTAGTACTTAATCTAAGATCAATATCATTATCTTATTTCTCTTAATCCTATTTCTTGATTTCTTTAAGGTCTTACTAGCTATCTAGTTTACATAGAAATTAGTTTAAATTGAAGTTAACTGAATACATAATTATGTTATACTTATTCAACACGGTCATGTTAGGGACCGTATTGCTTAGCACAGTGGGAGCATGATTGTGCTAAGGGTCGTGTATCTTTCAGTGTAAAACTTGGTTTCAACACGATTGGAATACAACCATGTTAGGAGGTCGTGTTCTTCTTCATTCAACATGGTCTAAACACGACCATGTTAAGAGGTCGTGTTACCCTTGACTAAACACGGTTGAAACACAACCGTGTTAAGAGGCCGTGTATCTCTCGGTGCAACATTTTGATGTGCTCAAAACCAAGTTTAAGCACACAAAAACTAAGATTGAAAGACAATTAGACAATGTCAATCAACTAGTTCAACAATTGTGCTATTCCTCAATGTTTATAAACCAATTCTTCAAATGTGACATGATTAATATTGAATACCTAAGTGTGAATAGCTCTGATACCAAAAGATGATGTGCCTAAAAGGGAGTTTAAGCACATGTAATTCAACCAATTAACAACTCTCAAGTGACTAGTTTAAAATTGATTCAAAAGGGGCACAAAAATTGCGTGAACCCTAATTGTTGTAAGATGATCCAAATGCTAAAATTCAAGGAGATAAAACCACAAAGTTATAATTCTCAATTGAATCACTAAATCAACTTAAATTCCAAGAGATTTCCAAATCATCAACATACCAAAACAAAGTCGTGATCTTCCTCATAATGAAGACCAATCCATGCTACACAATATAAGCAAAATTGATGGTAATAACAAGTGCTAAAACCAATCAATCTTATATCATTACAAAGAGGTTACAAATGAAATCAAATTTAGATCAAGAACTATCCTAATCAACCCTAGATATGACTCACTAGTGAAGAAAAGGAAAAGCACAACAAAGGGAATTGATATTACTCACAATTCTCTTTGATGCCACTTGCCATAATTTCAATTTTTAGATTGAAATTGATAAGAGCTAATGGATTTAGGATGAACCCTAACCCTCACATGAAAAGTGTATTTGTTGCAAATTTCAAAAGCTCTCTCCAAAACCGTACTTAAGTATTTATACTTGCTCATTTTAGGGTTAAAAAGTCCACAAAATTATAACTATGCCACTTTAGGTTGGCCGATCCTAAAAGCACCTATTACAACTAAATAAAAGTGTCAAAAAAACTTACAACATAAATGATTCAAATAAATAAATTACAAGTGAAAATAGTCTTCAACATGCTAGTCCTTCAATAGGATTCGTCAGCCCAGGTCATCGTCGATTCAGGTCGGTCTATGGATAACCCATAAGCTAAGTCTTAATAAGTTTGTCCATTGCCCTGTAAACTTGATAAGTATGCCTATTGGAATATACAATACATGAGTAATAGAAAAGAGGTTAGTAAACAAATAATTCTAGGGTTGATTTGCTCAAAATGGGCCCTCATCGCCAAGATTTGAAATCCTTTGGCTGTTGCCCTAATGATAGGTCTTATCGGATTTTTATTCCTATCATCTCCTCTAGCCTCAAAAATATTTTTCCTCAAATATGATAGATCAAATGCAGTAGAGACTTTGTTTTCTCTTAGCAAGCCACCTGAAGAAGTATCACTGCAGAATCCTAATATCTGAAATACCATAGGGTTGATTGCTTTCTCTCCTCCATTTCTAAGATGTATCTCATCTACAACACAAATAATGCTCCATTATCCACTAAATTTTCCCCTATCTCAACCCTTTCCACTAATATTATTTCCTCTTTTTCTGACTCATCTGTGTGTCGCTGACCCTCAAAGCCCTCTAATGGTTAGCTTAATTGCTCATGGCCCTTTGAAACCTCTAAAGGTGGACACAAATTTCTCTGAAAAATTTGGCCCTCTAGTGATTTGCTCATATCACTCTAACCTTTAGTATCCCTTGAAGGTTTACTCAACTGCTCATGAGCCTTTAGTACCTCTAAAGGTGAACACAACTGCCCCTGAACAGTTTGGTCCTCTAGGTTTGCTCATCTGACTCTAAACCTCAGGAACTTTTGAAGGTTGGCACATCTATGTCTGATAAGTGTTGTCCTCTGTATGTTAGCTCATGTAACTAGGAACCTCAAGAACCTCTAAAGGTTGGTATATCTGCTTCTGTACAATTTTTTCCTCTAAAGGCTAGTTCATGTGGCTATGATCTTCAGGAATCTCTGATGGCCTATTGATCTATTGCTAAACCTTTTGGACTTCTGAAGGTGACATTGGATTCAGAACGATGCGTTTACCCTCTTTCTAGAATACATATGTATTCTTGAAGCCATCATGTAAGACCCTCCCATCATATAACTAAGGCTTGCTAAGCAATATGTGGGATGCACACATAGGTAGAATATCACACTCAATTTCATCATAGTATTTATCCCCTATACTAAAAGGTACCCTAGCTCTTTGGGTTATATGCAAACTCCCTTTGATCACTAAGCCAATGCAATTTATAAGGTTTAGGATGTGGAGTAGTGACAAGTTTTAGTTTCGATAGTAACGATGCTGCTACCACATTGGTACAACTACCACCATCAACTATAAGGACACATAAATTTCCTTGTACCCTACAAGAAGTATGGAACAAATTTTCCCTTTGTTCATCATCCTTAGTAGTAAAAGTAGTCAATGTCCGACACAATACATTAGTAGAATGAAACATTTCACTAGACATGATTGTGTTTAAACCCAACAACACAATAATTATCCTTACACTTCTAGGGTTCAGGTACACAACCAAGCCACAAATGAAGTACACACAACTACTTACAAGTAGATAGAACTAAATTCAACTACAAGTGTTTAAGTAATTAGTTCAATTACTTTCACACTTTAATGACTTGTTTGAATTTCAAATTCTACTACTCACTTTCCTTTTTCTTATCTTAGCTTCACACTAATTAATTTCACAATGGGCAGCACTTAAACACAATCATAATTGCATAACTCACTGCCACACAACTCCCCTTTTGCTCGCAATTCCACACCATTCACACCACCAACAACAATTATCTATACAACACACATAACAACCAATGCTAAATACACACACCCTGCACTAAATTTACAAAAACACAACACCACACACACACCTCTTCAAGTCATAGTGCACTTTCCCCACTTCCACACAAATATCAAACCATAACTACAAAACAAAAGGTAGCTCAAATTTCAAATTCAAAATGACTTGAATAATTGCAAGATTCCACAAATGGTAAGAAGCTATTTCAAATTCAAATGAACACACAATTAATCAATCACTTAACGTGTGATTTGAAATTCAAATTGCCTCCATAACTCACACCTCAATTCTAAAAATTCAAATCTTAAAATCGCAAGTACTACTCTTCACTTCCGAAAATACAACATGACAATTCATACTTCTCCAATTGATCACAAAGGATCAATACTCTTTTCTCTTCACGTTTCACTTCAAAGATACTTCACATTCATGGTTAAGTCTCAAGAAATCCAAGAATGTTACAATTCTCCAAGTGTACAACAACTAAATAACAAGAAAGCACTTCAATAGCACATGGAATAAAAGTGCAACTCCACTTCATAATTCGGATCGATGTGATAATTTAACACCCCTAATTTCCCGATTCCAAATTGCAAAATCCTTTCTCTTAAACCTCAAGCTTTGATACCAAAAGATGATGTGCCTAAAAGGGAGTTTAAGCACATGTAATTGAACCAATTAACAACTCTTAAGTGACTAGTTTAAAATTGGTTCAAAAGGGGCACAAAAATTGTGTGAACCTTAGTTGTTGTAAGAAGATCTGAATGTTAAAATTCAAGGAGATAAAACCACAAAGTTGATAATACTCAATTGAATCACTAAATCAACTTAAATTCCAAGAGACTTCCAAATCATCAACATACAAAAACAAAGTAGTGATCCTCCTCACAATAAAGACCAATCCATGCTATACAATATAAGAAAAATTGATGGTAATAACAAGTGCTAAAACCAATCAATCTTATATCATTACAAAAAGGTTACAAATGAAATCAAATTCAGATTAAGAACTATCTTAATCAACCTTAGATATGACTCATTAGTGAAGAAAAGAAAAAACACAACAAAGGGAATTGATATTACTCACAATTCTCTTTGATGCCACTCGCCACAATTTCAATTTTTGGATTGAAATTGATAAGAGCTAATGGATTTAGGATAAACCCTAACCCTCATACGAAAAGTGTATTTGTTGCAAATTTCAAAAGCTCTCTCCAAAGCCCTACTTAAACAAGTATTTATATTTGCTCCCTTTAGGGTTAAAAAGTCCACAAAATTACAGCTATGGTACTTTAAGGTGGCCGGTCCTAAAAGCACCTATTACAATCAAATAAAAGTATTCCAAAAACTTACAACATAATTGATTCAAATAAATAAATTATAAGTGAAAATAGTCTTCAACATGCTAGTTCTTCAATAGGATTCGTCGGCCTAAGTTATTGTCAGTTCAGGTCGATCTATGGATAACCCATAAGCTGAGTTTTAGTGAGTTTGCCCATCGCCTTATAAAGCCTAATAAGTGTACCTATTGGAATATACAATACATGAGTAATAGAAAAGATGTTAGTAAACAAATAATTTTGGGGTCGATTTGCTTAAAATGGGCCCTTATCGCCAAGATTTGAAATCCTTTGGCTCTTACCCTAATGATAAGTCTTGTCGGATTTTTATTCCTATCACCTTTACACTTAACACAATCTAAACACGATCATGTTGGGAGGTCGTCTATCTCTCGGTGTACTTTTCCATTTCAACACGGTCGAAACATGACCGTATTGGTACATCGTGTTCCCCTCGACAATCTCTACGAACCCTAATCTTTTTACTTCAATCCTCTAAAACGCAATCCTATATATTGTTCAATTAAGTCCCTAAAATACGTAATTACAATTAAATTACATAGATTTGCATACTTACTTTGATTTTCGCAAACCACAAATCTCAAGTTGTTGATTCTCGTTCTCCTATCGTCCTTTCTCAAACTTCATTTTCTATATGAACAAGCGATATTCATAAATTCCAAATTCTAATAATCCTAATTTGAAATTCTTATCCAATCTCTTACCTTTTATCTTTGGAATTTAGTTGCTCCTTTTTTCCTTTAATCTTCTTAGGGTTACTTGTAGGGAGCGTTCGTCTTCTGCAGTTCTGTTTCACTACTTAGAGTGATAAAGGGGGCTCTTTATGTTAACTCTGTGGCTTTTATATTCTCCGTTTGAAACGACCAAATTGCCTTTTGAAATTTTATAAAATTCCATCCTAGTCCTTAGCTCTTTATGATAATACCTATATTACATAAATAAATAAATAATATTTTTAGATATTACATTCTCCCCCCGTATAAAAACTTTCGTCCACAAAAGTACCTAATTCTGGAAGTGTTCTGGATACTTCTTCCTCATTTCTACTTCTAGTTCCCACATCACTTCCCTTTCTATTTTGTTTGTCCATTGCACTTTCACATGAAGGATTGTTTTTTGTCTTAGCACCAGTTCTTTAGTGTCTAGAATCCTGATTGGCCTTTCCAAAGATGTCAGATTTAGCTGCACATTCAGTGGTTCCAAGGTTACTATTTAATCCAGGTCAGGTACATACTTCCTCAGCATAGATACATGGAGTACATCATATACCTTGGCCAAATTCAGTGGAAGAGCTAATGTGTAAGCTACTATGCTTATTCTCTCCAAGATCTCGAATGGGCCTATATAACTCTGGTTTAACTTCCCCTTAACTTGAATCTGATCACTCCCTTTATTGGAAAAATCCTCAATAATACCTTATCTCCCACTTAGAATCCCAAAGGATGCCTTCTCTTATTTGCATAGCTCTTTTGTTGAAACTGGGCCGTTTGTATTCTTTGCCTAATTAGTTTCACCTTGTCAACTACTTCTTGTACTAACTCCAGCTCCATCATCTGTCTTTCTCCCATTTCATCCTATTGTAATAGGGATCTACACCTTCTTCCATAAAGAGCTTCATATGGTGCCATCTGAATGGTTTCCTAGTAACTGTTATTATAGGCAAACTCCACCAGAGGTATATGCTCATTCCAATTTCCTCCAAAGTTTAGTGCATATGCCCTAAGAAAATCTTCCAGTATTTGTATATTTCTTTCAAACTGACCATTAGTCTATGGGTGGAATGTTGTATTGAATTGCAATTTGGTGCCCAATGCCTTATGTAAGCTATTCCAGAATCTATTCACAAACCTTGTGTCTCTATCATAAGTGATTGTCACTATCACTCCATGCAATCTAACTATCTCTTGTATGTATATTTGAGCCAGTTTCTCTAATTTATATCTTACTCTGATAGGTATGAAATGAGCAGACTTGTTTAATCTTTCCACTATGACCCAAACTACATCCTGCTTCTCTTCAGTATTCAAGAGGGCTATAATAAAATCTATTGTCACATGCTCCCATTTCCACTTCGGTATTGGAAGAGGTTGTAATTCTCTAGCTGGTCTCTGGTGTTCTATTATGATCTACTAGCATGTGAGGCATTTGGCTACATATTCTCCTGTTTCTCACTCATGTTTCTCTACCAATAACAACTCTTCACGTCCTTGTACATTTTGTACTTCCAAGATGTATTATGTAGGTAGAGTGATGCGCCTCTTTCATTATCTCTCTCTTCAATCCTGCATCTCTCAGCACACATAGTCTTGTTTTGTACCTTAATGTCCCTTCTATATCTAAGTTGAATTCTAGTGCCTTGCCTTGTTCCCTTTTTCTCTTGAGCTCTTAAATGTCCTTATCTTCCATCTGACCAGCTTTAATTCTATTCATTATGGTTGGCTGAATCCTTAAGGTAGCCATTTTCGCTCCTACCTCTTATGTTAAGACTTCTAGTTCTACTTTGCACATGTCCTCTAACAACTCCTTCTACGGAGTGATTAAAGTGACTACATTGCCATGTTTCTTTCTACTAAGGGCATCTGCTACCACATTGGCTTTTCTTGGATGGTATTATATTTCTAGGTCAAAATCCTTAATTAACTCTAACCATCTCCTTTGTCTTATGTTCAACTCTTTATGTGTAAATATGTACTTTAAGCTTTTGTGGTTAGCGAAGATTTTGCACCTTTCTCTATATAAGTAGTGCCTGTATAGTTTCAAAGCTAACACTACAGCTATCAATTCCAAGTCGTAAGTTGGGTAGTTCTTTTCATACGGTTTCAATTGTCATGATGCATATGCTATTACCTGACAACCTTGCATCAATACACACCCCAACCCTTAAATTGAGGCATCGCTATACATTATAAACTCTTCTCCACTCTTGGGTAAAGTCAAAACTGGTGCCGACACTAGTTTCTCTTTGAGTATCTAAAAGCTAACTTCATATTTGTCATCCCATTCGAACTTCGCATTCTTCTTTGTTAGTCTGGTGAGAAGAGTTGCTATTTTGGAAAACCCTTCTAAAAATCCCTTGTGGTAGCTTACTAGACCTAGGAAGCTTCTTACCTCTGTAACTGTCTTCGGTCCGTGCTAGTCTACTATTGCTCTCACCTTTTCTGGGTCCACAAATATACCATCCCTATTAATCACATGACCTAAGAAGACTACTTGTTTCAGCTAGAATTCATATTTACTAAATTTGGCATACAACTTCTCATCTTGTAGCCTACCCAATACTAGTCTCAAGTGCTCTTCATGCTCCTTAATACTTTTAGAGTAAATTAGGATATCATCTATAAAGACGATTAAAAACTTATCCAGGAAATCCGTGAATACTCTATTCATTAAATCCATGAATGCAGTTGGTGCATTCTTTAGTCTAAAGGGCATCACCAGAAATTCGTAGTACACATATTTAGTCCTGAATGCTATTTTTTAGATGTCCTCTTCTTTGATTCTGAGTTGATGATAACCTGATCTCAAGTCTACTTTGGAGAACACCTAAGCTCTTTGCAACTAGTCAAACAGGTCATCTATCTTGAGAAGAGGATATTTGTTCTTTATGGTGACCTTGTTTAATTCCCTATAGTCTATACAAAGCCTTGTGCTTCCATCTTTCTTCTTCACAAACAAGACTAGTATACCCCAAGGAGAGACACTGGGTCTTATAAAACCATCATCTTGTAACTCTTGTAATTGTTTCCTTAGTTCTTCCAATTCTAATGGTACCATTCTGTAAACTGGTTTTGATATAGGTACTTACCCTGTACTAACTTGATGTTAAATTCTATTTCCTCGGCTGGGGGTAAACTAGGAAGATGTTTTGGGAACACATCTAGAAATTTGCTCGCTATCTATACTTCTTCCATCCTAACTTCTTCACTAACTTCAATAGATATGGTTGTTAGCACACTTTTTCCCTACAACTCATAGGTAGGCAATCTAGTGGGTCTCTGCACTTCTAGCTTGTATTCAAAATACCCATCTCTGGGTATATTAAACTATACAACCATTTTGTGGTAGTCAATGGTGGCATGATATCTTGATAGCCAGTTGACACCCAAAATAATGTCAAACTCTATCATCTTTAATACTAGGAGGTCTACTAGCATCACCCTACCATGTATTTTTATTCTCTCTCCTTGCATATCCTACTTATTCTTCCTCCTACTCCTAAAGGAGTACTAATAGCCAAGCAGTCATTCATATTTTCAACATCTAAAGCACATGTACAGACAAAATTCTCAAACACACAAGACATAGATGCATTGGTATCGAATAGCACATATGCATTATAGGAGTGTATTGGAAGCATACCTAAATTGTTGTCTACATTTGGGATATCCTAGTGTTGTTGCTAATGAATGGAAAACACTTTAGTGGGAACTCTTTGTCTAAGACCTCCTTCCCATGGTCTAACTCCCTATCCTCTCATGGGAGGTCTAGTTACCTATTGAACTAGTCCTGCTTGAATTCTGATTTGTCCCTAAGGACAATTGACTGCCTTATGTCCCCTCTAGTTACATACATGATAAAAGATTGGGGGAATTGACCTTTTAGTGTAATGTCTACTAATGTGCTCTATCTTCCCATAAGAGAAACATGCCCCATTTGGCCATTTGCACTCTCTTAACTCATGGGGTTCGTAACATCTAGGGCATTTAGCATTTGTGTCTATTGCAATGAGTACCAAAGGCACTTGCTTGATCTGGAGAGGGGGGGCTACAACTTTGGGTATTCTGCTTTGTAGCAAGTAATGTCTTTTACCCCTATCTTGCCCCATTTATTACCTACTCTCTTCATGTCTTACTATCTTATAGATCCAGTGCTTAATTCTTCTACAGATCATATCTTAAATTTTATTGTTTAAAATGTATGTTTATTGATCATCGCTTAGTGTCAAGGATCATTAACTAAGCTTTCTAAGATCAACACCCTATGCTCTATAGATCAAAACTTAAATCTTATGGATCATCAATCTATTCCCTATAGATTCAAACTTAAGTCTTTAAAGATCATAAAACCTAGAGCTCTGATACCACCTAAGTTGTAATACCTTGAAACCTCGAGCAGCGATACTACCCGCCACATGTCCCTATCTCACAAGAACACGTTAAGACTCTGAAACAACTCTGATACATTTTACCTTATAACTCATATATGAAAACATTTCATATATCTCTAAAGTTCAAATAATCTCAAAACCATATCGAACATCTAACGCAACGGAAATCTTTAAACACCAAAATAACATTTTTAGAAAATAATGTCTATCACAGTCTAATAACATAATTCTCTTAAAATCTAATCACCATAATAATAATAGTACTGTTCATCTTCCTCTTTCTGTAGTTCACCCAAACCCAAATTACCTTCTAGGTTCTCATCTCCCTTAACACCTACATCTAAAAATGATTCCTCGAAGGGTGAGCTAATGCCTAGTACGTATAACACAAACACATATGCATGAACAAATATAAACAAGTATCACACACATCATGCAGAACTTAAACATAAATAACCATTTCATAATATAATTTATGTCTATAAGCAAACAATAAGGTACTCATGACCCCCTTAACACACTTAACACATTAGAGCAAGACTTGGTGTTAGGAATTGCCACTATGGGCCCCATACCCATGATCTCTTAATCCTTAAGCTTGGTGATGGGAACAACCACTATGGGCCCCACACCCTTGTACACTTAAACCTTAAACCTGCTAATGGGAACTGCCACTACGAACCCCATACCTATGTCTACTTAACTAATTAATCAATATTTAGCTTAGATCATTTCCAAGCACGGCTCCAATAGGGACAGTGTCACACAAGGATCATTAGGGTGCTCCTTAAGGATTTGCTACTATGGGCCCCTAAGCTAAGCCCCTAGGCTGAGCCAATCACATACATCATACCACTTAAACACTTAAGGCGATTAATTAATTAACACAAATTCCATATATAGACTAACTTAAACAAGCACAATCGACACGCAAGTTACACGTACCTTGAATCCTAGCCTTAAGCACTTCTTGATCTTGGACGTAAGCTATGTTGAAATCTATTAAATCAACAAGTTCTTCTTAGTGCTTAATGTAAAATCAATATCATTATCTTATTTCTCTTAATACTATTTCTTGATTTCTCTAAGGTCTTACTAGCTATTTAGGTTGCGTAGAAATTAGTTTAAATTGAAGTTAAATGAATATATAATTATGTTATACTTATTCAACATGGTCATGTTGGGGACCATGTTGCTCAACACGGCAAGAGCACGATTGTGTTAGGGGTCGTGTATCTTTCAGTGTAAAACTTGGTTTCAACACTTTTGGAACATGACCGTGTTGGGAGGTCATGTTCTTCTTTATGCAACATGGTCTAAATATGATCGTGTTAGGAGGTTGTGTTACCTTTGACTAAACACGGTCGAAATACAACCGTGTTAAGAGGCTGTGTATCTCTCGATGTAACCTTTATACTTAATACGGTCTAAACATGACCGTATTGGGAGGCCGTGTATCTTTCGGTTTACCTTTCCATTTCAACACGATTGAAACATAACTGTGTTGGTAGGCCGTGTTCCCCCTCGATAATCTCTACGAACCTTAAACCTTTTACTTCAATTCCTCTAAAACTTAATCCTATATTTTCTTAAGCTCAATTAAGTCCCTAAAATACATAATTACAATTAAATTACATAGATTTGCATACTTACTTTGATTTCTACAAACCGCAAATCTCGGGTCGTTGATTCTCATTCTCCTATCATCCTTTCTCAAACTTCATTTTTTGTATGAACAAGCAATATTCATAAATTCTGAATTCCAATAATCTTAATTTGAAATTCTTATCAAATCTCTTACCTTTTGTCTTTGGAATTCGGTCGCTCCTTTTTCCTTTCATCATCTTAGGGTTTCTTGTAGGGACCGTTTGTCCTCTACGGTTCTGTTTCACTGCTTAAAATGACAAAGGAGGCTCTTTAGGTTAACTCTGTAGCTTTATATTCTCCATATGAAATGACCAAATTACCCCTTGAAATTTTATAAAATTCCATCCTCATCCTTAGCTCTTTATGATAATACTTATATTACATAAATAAATAAATAATATTTTCAGATATTACAGGTTTTAAAGGCTAGTGACATAAACTTCACTAGGTGATTTAATTCTACCTCATACTCCTCTATACCTTTCCTTGATAGCAACTATAGTAAGCTGCTTCCATTTTGTCTTATATGTTGCTCAAGAAGTACTATTCATACAACATTTCTTTGAACCTTCCCCAAGTGATGCGTCCAACCATCAATCTTGACACACTCGACCATCATTCTAAAGTTGAGCCCCTTAGTAAATAGACAACATATTTTACCTTCTTCTCTTTAGGAATTCCTAATGCTTTAAAGGTTTTCTCCAACTCATCAACCTACTACTCAACATCTAGTGGATCATCAACCTTAGGTTTGAATTCCCTAACCATTCTAATAAATTGGTTTAAGCTTACTAGTCTAGTAGGCCTATCTCCAATCTCTCCCATCATTTGTCCTTGTCTGTTATTTAGCAATTGCAATTCTTGTATTTGTTGTTGTTGTTATGCCACCACTCTTGCTAAAGTATTAGTGGCCTCTAGTAGCTTAGCAGAATTGACCTCATTTCCCCCTGGTCCACGTTGAGGCAGTTTGAGTGGCATCCAGTGATTAGGAGCATCACCTTTAGCACCTAATGTTAATCCTGGTCTTGAGATTCTCCCGAGCATTATACAAAATAAACTAGAGTTATATCAAGGTATCACACTACTATCAATCAAATGGTAACTATAATTGGAAGGAATATATGTTTACAAGCATCAATCTCATTTAATAACCACTCTCATCATGTCTTATTGTCTTAAAGATTTTATTCCTAGGTAATCTATGGATCAATAAACCTAAGTTCTAATACCACTTAAGCTATAATACCCTAGAACCCGAGACAAGTATAGTCTGCCACGTATCCTCATAAGGTGAAGGCACATAAAGGCTCAAAATCTATTAAAATTCCATCATCAACATTTAATTCACTTTGCCATTTAATAAATATTTCTTCACATAATAATTTGTCCATAACAATCAACCATAAATAATTTCTTAAAACCAAATCACAGCAAAAGCTTATTAAAATCTATTACAATCAAATTCTTAAGCATAATATCATCAACAAAGATCCTAACACCATGATTTAATGCTAGCTAATTTTCTAGTTTACAGGTTAGTCTTCATAGTACATACATTTTACATTCTCTTCAGAATTTTGATTCATCTCTACTATGGTCTCAGTATACCCTATGACTTCTCCTGACATACCTATAACTAAAAATTGGTCTCACGAAGGGTGAACTAATGCTTAGTATAATGTATACTTACACACATACGCATGTCATGCCAGAAATACCAACACAAACATAACGCAATAGGATATCCAAACATAGTTTATTATCTTTCACATCATTTATTTCCAATACATAATCCTCACCATGCAACCTTACACACACACACACACACACACATACACACACATATATAGTAAAGGTTACTCCACTTTGTCCATGAGTCTAAACTATGCCTAATTATACGTATATGACAGTGGGTACCCTTAACTGTCGATGAGTCCAAGAGTCTATATATATATGTATATACGACAATGGGTCCTCCCCATTGTCCAGAGTCTATTCCATACATAAATTATACATATACGATAGTGGGTACTCTCCACTAGCTATGAATCTAAGAGTCCTTCCATAACACAACATAAGCCTATCAATACTAAATAATCCTAATCTATCTAGATCATTTCAGTATACGATTCTACTAGGGATAACATCATATATTGATCATTAGGGTACCACCCCGAGAACACCGACCTTCTCTCACTTCCTTGAACCCAACTAAACACAATCACACACAACTAATCACATTCATTTTCAATAGCCATTTAGATTTAATCACATTTCTAACCTAACACACATAAGCAACAAACACAGTATGCACATACCTGATAAGTAGCAGTTAATCTCTTTACACTTCTACAATCTCTCAATCCTTAAACCTATTTACATCTACAATTACATACACTTAGAATAATAAGTGAACAAAATATAATGGAATTGTGATTGTTTTAGAACAACATAGCTATGTGGGTGGCTATGTAGAGGGACATGAGAGTGAATATAGTCATGTTAGTGGTCGTATATCTTTTTGTGCATTTCTGTCAATTCAGCATGCCTAAGTACATGGTCATATATTTAGTCATATACTTCGACACGATAAGGTACACGGTTATGTACCTTTTTGTGAATTTATGTGATTTGATATGCCTA
The DNA here is from genome assembly GCA_037954665.1 of Laguncularia racemosa. Taxonomy (NCBI): domain Eukaryota; kingdom Viridiplantae; phylum Streptophyta; class Magnoliopsida; order Myrtales; family Combretaceae; genus Laguncularia; species Laguncularia racemosa. Next base: position 219,966 of record JBBMOL010000110.1, on the reverse strand, counting down.
ATGGGCATGTTTGGTGACCATTTATCTTTCTTTAGATATTCGTGTTTTAACATGGAAAGGTACATGGGCATGTACCTGACCATATAGTGCTCTATTCAATGAAAAATTCCTTTTTCCAATTCGCAATTTCCTAATTCTTCAATCCTAAGTGAAATTCTTCGCTAATCTTAAAACATCACAAGGAAATATACACTTACTTATTTTGAATTGCAATTGAGATCCCTGAATTGATTGTTCTTATGCCCATTCTGTTTCACTCCTTGTTTCAAATTCTAAATGCACATTATTAGATTGTCTTAGAGCAATTAATCCATAATCTTAATCATGTACTTTAACTATTGAAACCCTTACTTGGTAGAAAGAGGTTGATTTCTACTACTTTCTGTTAGGTTGCTCTAAGAGTCCCTAAGAGGGTTTCTAGGATTGTAGGTGTGTGAAAGTGAGAAAAGAGAAACATTAGGTCAAGTGGGGGTTTAAATATGTTGAACTTGAAATGACCAAATTACCCCTATCTCTTTAAGTTATTTACATAGTTAACCTTGGTCTAATTTTAATAAATATTAAATATATATATACGGGTATTTACAATATTATTGAGAGAGTAAAAAGAGTTTTAGACTTCACACCCTTCTTATCCTTTAAAATTACTTATATGCCCTTTGGTACCATATCTAAAATTATTAAAACAAACAAAGAATGATTTTTTATCAAAGGATGTCTTTTGAATTTAGTTAAAAGATTCAATTAGTATGGTTGTTTAAAGCAAGCACCAATCACTCCACTATCATTTATTTTATATATCTATTTTATCTATATTATTATACCAATAAGGTTTATTCATCTCTACATTTTTAAGTAATAATTACCTTTTATATTATTAAGAGAATATGAGGAGTTTTAGACTCCACACCCTCTTTATCCCTTGAAATTATTTATATGTCTCCCAATATCGTATTTAAATTTATTAAAACAAATTAATAAGGATTTTATTAGAGGATCTTATTGGAATATAACTGAAAGATAAAGTTTCTATGTATATAATTCATTCTCCTCTATAAAAGTCAACATTTTTAAGCTTCATTGCCACACCCCATCCCTTCAAGTGTCTGATTAACCTATATTGAGTCCATAGTACTTGGAGATGAGATGTGATACCATCCCTAAAGTAAGGAAGTAAGTATAAGGCTAATTTTGAACTTTTAAACCTATACCTATTCCTCATATATATATATACATACGTATGTATATAAGCATTTGATACTATATGATAGAAATATTAAAAATAACAACTTAGTCCTATCTGTAAGATATATCAAAGTTTGTTAACTTGTATCAAGGTATTACTAACATATGTCTTACATGCTACTTTTGGATAAAGCCTTACAATGTAACACAAAGATCCTTATAAATCTAAGTGAGTACCAAAAATAAAATGACAACAAATAACACAACACAGAGTAACACAACATAAAATATAATTTATTATCACATATTTCAAACCATCACATAGATAAGCATTATATAACTCTCTTTGAAGCAAGGAATGCCATGCATAAGAGGTGAAATGCAATTATTGCTTAAATAACTCACACTAAAGCCACTAAGCTCATAAATGTTAGTAGGGCTATAAACAAGTCGAGTTACAAATGAGTTGAGCTACTTACACGTGGCTTGCTTTGAACTAACTTAGCTCGAGCTTGATTAGTAAAGCAGTCAAGCTTAAGCTTGAAATAATACTCATTTATTTAAACAAGTCAAACTCAAACTCTTATTTAGAATTGTGAGTAGGTTCAGGATAGGCTTGTTTATATTATTAACAAGTTGGCTTGTGAATAGGCTCACAAATAAGCTCATGAGTAGGCTTATTTATTTAGGTGCATGATAGCTTCTTCAAAGCAAATGCTTTTTGTGATTCTAGCAATTTCATTTTGGTCAAGGGATGGTATATATATATATATATATGTATGTATGTATATATATACTTTGAAGATAATACCACTATAAGATGTGATGTAGAAAGGATATTGTAAACATGTTTGTTGAAGATAATGCTAGAGGGATTATTAACCTATGTTTTGGACTCCCATGTTTTTTTATTGCCTTCATATTAAAGAGTAGTAGCCTTTGAAATATATTATGCTAAGATAACGCATGCTTTCTTATAGATACACCTTTTTATTATGATCTTATGAATTTGTGTTTAAAATAATAAAATTTTAAATTAATTTTAATAAAAAAATGACAATGTAAAATTTGAAATTTTGAATTAATTTTGAGCTTTAATTTGTGCTCAAGGTCATTTTTTATTTGTTTATTTAAATGAGCTTAAGTTTAATCTCAACCTCATCTAAGCTCGTTTAGGCTTATATATCTAAATCAACTCAACCTCGGCTCATGTAGATAAATGAGCTTAGGCTTGATTATATAAACGTGCCGAGCTCAAGCCTATAATTTTAGGTTTAGTAATAATTTGACTTAGCTTAAGCTTAATAATTTTTCTAATAAGCTAAGTTCGACCTTTAAAAGCTTAGCTCAACTCAACTTGCTTACAGCCTTAAATGATGGAAGGGTACCTCTCATACAGTTTTAAAGCACCTTATATCATTTCTCTTTTCATAGCTAACCACTTGACAATTTCTTACCTCAACCATCTCTTTTTTCAACTGTTAGTATTTATTCATTTGTGCCTTTCACTTGCCATAAACAAATATGAGGAGTCAATCCCAATAGGTCATTATTACTAGGCTGATTTGTTAACTGTGCCTTAAATTTTACTGAGTAATCTCAAGGGTTGCCATAAATTTAACCAGGTGATGACTAAGACATAATTCAATTATATGCCTTTTGGTTAGCATTCAAAACCTATACTTTGAAATACTTGCAACAAATATTTTAAATGCATATGTTAGATGTGATATAATATGCTATATAGACAAAATACACAATTCAATTACAAATATCGATATTTAATGATGGGAATCAAACCAATGCAACAACAGGACCCATAACCAGAGCAAGAGCTAAAAGACTACAAAACTTAACATTGAGAGTCCTCTTTAAGCACATGAAACCCAAAGACATTCACATAGTGTCTTCATTTACTTTATATGATTGTTTTGTATTTAATCAGGTACACTTGTTAGTATTACAGGAAGACGATCAAGCACATTAGCACTTGGTTTAGAGATGAGTCACTGTCCATGTTAAACCGAAATGGACATAGAGGAGCCGGCCATGTATTATGTACTTTGGACCAAAATGGACATAGAAGATCGGCCTTGTGTTATGTAATTTTCATTATGTTGTTTTTTCCATATTTAAGGCTTAGTATAAATACTTGTAAAGGAGAACAACAAAGAGATTTTTTTGACATTATTTTTGCAACATATTCACGTGAAAAGGGGGCTTCCTCTCTTTCATATACACTCTTATCAATTCCAATTAGGGTTGTAGTGAGTGAGGCTTGGATTGTTGTGTGTTAAATCAACAATTACAAGTTGTTCCTAATTCTACTAGTGAGTTATATCTAGTAAGAATTTGGATTCATTGGTTTTTTGTTTTGAAAAAAATAGGGTTCAACATGGAAAGGGGATCCTTGCCATTTGGGAATTCTTGTTTAATTATTTCCTAATTAACATTTTGTTGATTACAATTGGAGTGTCATATCATCTTTCGGTATTAGAGCTACAGTTAAGAGGGGGAATTACATGTGGGAGTCTTGATTTTGATTTGGGGATTTAGGGTTTATGCCATACACTTGAGCAATTAATTGATTGTATGAATTGAATTTAAGATATTGCTTGAATTGTGCCGTGTTCCCTTAGTCATTGCAAGTTGAAGTTGAAGAAAGGATTACTTTAGGGTTCCTTGCCATGGATGAATTAAGGGCTTACTATTATTGATTCCATTTGTGTGTAATTGAATAGTAATTATGCATTAAAGTGCTATAAATGCACCATTAACTTGAGTTGAAGGGATTTGTGCCGTAGAGTGTGTTGTTCATTTGTGCCATAAGTGTGTGTTTGAGTGTTTAGAAGAATTTTGTCGTGGAGTGTGTGTTTAAGTGTGGAGACATTTATGCTGTGAAGTGTGTGTTTAAGTGTTCACAAAATTTGTGCTATGGAGTGTGTTTGTGATTTGAAGGAATTGAACCGTGAGTGTGTGATTTCAAACTGGAGGACTTGTGTCATGAAGGTGTGATTGTGAGATAAAAAAAAAAAATTCTTGTCAAAGCTTAATTCAACAACTATGTCGAATCATGTAAATGGAGGAATTGGGAATGAGGCCAATAGTCAGATTGGAGGAGGAGGAGGTTAGGGACGTCATGCTATAGGTGGAAGAAAAACTTTAGAAGAACAATTATAGGACTTGACTACTATTTTTGCTACTCTAGGAACATGGGTTAATTAGATGACATTGCCACAACCACTAGTGGCAAATCTACATGCACCACCACCTCAGGTAGCCCATAATGATACATGTAAGGAAGGAGTAGGAGGAGGAAATAGGGGCAGGAGAATGGGATGATAACTTTGGGGATGTGTTTTATCCAAATCATGAGTTCAGGCTACCTAGAGGTTTGGAATATGTGAAATTGCAGATGCCTTCATTTGCTGGAAGGGGATCTGTAGAAGAATATCTTGATTGGGAAGATAAAGTAGAGGAACTTTTTGAGTGTTATGAAATTAATGACCATACTTAGGTTCATCTAGCTGCAATTGAGTTTACAAGGTATGCCGCCTTATGGTCGAAGAACCTTGTAACCAATAGAAGGAGAGATGGTGATGCTGAGATTTGTACTTGGTAGGAAATAAAATGGGTTATGAGGAGGAGGTTTATACCAGAGCACTACAAGCAGGAGTTATTCATGCGTCTTCAGACATTGAGACAGTGAGGCAAAACTGTAGATGAATATGTCTAAGAGTTTGAGACCCTGATGATCCGATGTGGGGCATTTGAACCTCCTAAACAAACTATGGCACGATTTGTGTCTAGTTTGAAATATAAGATTGCATGTATTGTAGAGCTACAACAATATGACACCATTGATGAGGCCATTTAGTTAGCTCTGAAAGTGGAGAGTCAAAGGCAATCTAACCCTTTTAGAGCAGTGGGTAATAGGTATGGATCCTCTACAAAACTATATGGGTCAGAGGGTAAACAGGCTAATAAAGGGGATATGGCAGAAATGTGGAAAAGAATGCAATGGTGCTAAACATTAGAGGGGAGAAAGAATTAGTTGGGAAAGGAAAAATAGTTGTTGGGTATGAGAACAAACAGGCAATAGCTGGGTCATCGGGAGGAAGCAATCGCTAGATTAAATGCTTTAAATGTCTAGGTTTTGGACATATGGCTGCTTAATGTCCAAATAGAAGAGTTCTGACTATTATGGAGGTTGAGAGTAAGGAAGAAGAAGAAGACATGCACGAGGCCATAGATCTGTCAGCTGTATAAGATGAATATTGTGATGCAAATGCTGAGGTACATGAGGATAAGGGGAATGATTAGTATTTGTCCATCAATGTATTGTGTAGGGTAATGACTACCTTTCCTACTAATGAGAATGAATAGAGGAAAAATTTATTTCACATCTCCTATAGGGTCTAAGGTAATCTTTATGCTCTTATTATTGATGGAGGAAGTTATACTAACGTGGTGGCTACTTCATTAGTGACTAAATTGAAATTAGTCACTACCTCACATCCTAAGCCCTATAAACTGCACTGGTTGAGTGAACATGGTAGTTTGCATGTCACTCAGAGGGTTAAGGTTCCATTTAGCATAGGAGAGAAGTACCATGACGAAATTATTTGTGATATTCTTCTTATGTGTGCATCACACTTATTACTTAGCAAGCCCTTGTTGTATGACAAGAGAGTGTTACATGATGGTTTTAGGAACACCTATGTGTTTTAGAAGGGGGGGTAAGCGCATAGTTTTGAACCCCATGTCACCTACTGAAGTACAAAAGGCATAGAGGCAACTTAATAAGGTTGGGAAAAAGAAGACATTATTAGTGGGATAGCATGAATTGGAGGAGGTAATAGAGGATGAGAGGTCAATGTATATGTTATAGATGAGATATCACTAAAGGTAGATGGACGTGAACAGTTACCCCCTGTGGTAAACCAGGTATTAGATGAGTACAAAGATCTATTTCTAAATGAGTTACCTGAGAGATTGCCGCCTATGAGAGGCATTAAACATGCCCTTGATTTTTAGCCTAGGTCAGTTTTACCAAATCGACCTACATATATCATGAATCCTAAAGAGGCTAAAGAATTGAAGCGTCAGGTGGATAAACTAGTAGAACGGGGTTTTGTTAAGGAGAGTATCAGTCCTTATGTTGTTCCTGCACTTCTTGTTCCTAAGAAGGATGACACATGGAGGATGTGCATTGATAGTAGAGTCATCAACAAAATTACCATCAAATATAGGTATCTCATTCCTAGACTTGATAATATGTTAGATGAGCTGTATGGTGCACAGGTATTCTCTAAGGTGGATCTTAAAAGCTAATATCACAAAATTCGAATGAGGGAAGGAGATGAGTGGAAGACTGCTTTTAAAACATGTCATGGATTATTTGAGTGGATGGTCATGCCATTTGGGTTTACCAATGCCCCTAGTACTTTTATGAGACTAATGAATCATGTCATGAAAGAATTTCTAGGAAAATTTATTGTTGTTTATTTTGATCACATTTTGATTTATAGTAGAAACCTGGAAAATCATGTTGAGCATTTACAAGCAGTTTTCTTAGTATTGATGGAATAATAGCTGTATGCAAACCTCAGGAAGTATTCTTTCTATCAAACTGAGGTAACATTTCTTAGATTTATTGCAACTGGTTCTAGTGTAAAGGTAGATGAAGAAAAAGTGAAGGCTATTAGGGATTAGCTAATACCACAATTAGCTGCTAAGGTAAGAAGTTTTCATAAGCTGGCTTCATTTTATAGACGTTTTGCCTTGAATTTTGGTAACATTTTTAGTCCATTAATTGAATTGACCAAAAAGAATGTTTAATGTGCCTAATAATCCAATTACAAGAACAGCAAGACAATTGCGTGAACACCAAATCAAACCCACAAAATGGGGTGACCCAAACAATCACATGAACCCTTAAATTGCATGATTGAAATTGATCTAATGCCAAATTATGATGAGGAACAATTGCAATAGTATAATATGTAAAGAATAACACCAAAATGAACCGAATTCTACTCAAATTAGAATTGAATTAAATATGAAATTTTAGAACCCTAATTGACGTAAATATGAACAAAATAACATAACCAATTACAACTAGACATGACACATTAGAAAATAATTAGAAGAAACTTAAGAAAGATTAATATGACACAATACTCCTTAAGCCAACTCGCTACAATTTCAATTGAAATTGATAAGAGTGGGTTTGTGTGAAAAGGAACTCTCCTCACAGCAAGATGGGTAGATTTTTCTCAAGTTCAAAAAGCCCCCTCTAAAACCTACTTAGAAAGTATTTATACTTACTTTAATTAAGGTAAAAACAATTAAACCAAATTACAAATAAAACCAACAAGTGATTGGTTCTTAAGAAATAAATGACAATTACAAATAAACCCTTAAATAGCCGATTCTTCACTTTTATAGAGCAATTGTCGGACTAGTACTTCTTTAATTTATGTAGGTCCATGAATAACCCACAAATCGAGCTTTAGTGAATTTATCTACCGTCTTGTAAAAACCGACAAATGTTCTTGCTAGAATGCACAACAAATATGTAATAGAAAAGAAGATACTAAACAAATATTCTCAGGGTTTAATTGTTCAAAGAGGACCCTTATCACCAAATTTTGTAACCCTTTGGCTCTTACCCTAGTGATAGGTTTTGTAGGCATATTTTCTATTACATATTTGTTGTGCATTCCAGTAGGTACATTTGTCATTTTTTACAGGACGGTGGATAAATTCGCTAAAGCTCAATTTGTGGGTTATTCATGGACCTACATAAATCAAAGAAGTACCAGTCCAACAATTGCTCCATGGAAGTGAAGAACCTGTCATTTTGAGGGTTTATTTGTAATTGTCTTTTGTTGCTTAAAAACCAGTCACTTGTTGGTTTTATTGTTTTTACTCTAATTAGAGCAAGTATAAATACTTGCTAAGTAGGTTTTAGAGGGGACTTTTTTAACTTAAGAAAAATCTGCCCATCTTGCCGTGAGGAGAGTTCCGTTTCATGCAAACCCACTCTTCTCAATTTCAATTGAAATTGTGGTGAGTTAGCTTAAGGAGTATTATGAGTTATATCAATCCTTCTTAAGTTGCTTTCAATTATTTTCTAGTGAGTCATATCTAGTTGTAATTGGTTTTGTTACTTTGTTTATATTCACGTGAATTAGGGTTTTAAAATTTCAAATTTGATTCAATTCTAATTTGAGTGGAATTCGGTTCATTTTAGTGTTATTCTTTACATATTATACTATTGCAATTGTTCCTCATCATAATTTGGCATTAGATAAATTTCAATCACGCAATTTAAGGGTTCACGAGATTATTGGTGTCACGCCATTTTGTGGGTTTGATTTGGTGTTCACGCAATTGTCTTAGTGTTCTTGTAATTGGATTACTAGGCACATCACCAAGGCTTGCCAAGCAATATATGGGATGCACACATAGAAAGGATATCACATACAAGCTCATCATGATATTTATCCCCTATACTGAAAGGTACCCTAGACCTTTAGGTAACATGGAGACTACCTTACTCACTCAGCCAATGTAATTTATAGGGTTTTGAACATGAGATAGTTACAAGTTTCAATTTCAATACTAATGATGCAGCTAATACATTAGTACAACTACTGCCATCAATAATCATAGCACATAGTTTACCTTGCACTCTACAAGAGGTGTGGAACAAATTTTACCTCCGTTCATCATCATTAGTAGGAAACGAAGTCAAAGTTCGACACAGTACATTAATAGATAAATACAGATCACTTCCATCTTGACTATTGGCCTCATTGCCATGTCCCCCATTCATACTATCATTTGACATGGCCGATGAATTCATCTTTTAACACGCTAAACAAATCAATACAACTACAATACACTTCATGTCAAAATACAACACACAAAACACCCTTTTTCAACAACTACACAATACTTCACACACACATACTTCTACGGTTCAACACAACACTAAAATAACACATACACCATGGCTCTACCCACACTTCCACACTTCAACACACAACCACTACTACACACCCAACACACAACACTCACTCCATGGTACACACACACTCACGGTGTAACACACACTTCTAAACCTCAATGCACAACCAATACAACACCCCAACACTCAACACTTAACTTCACGATATAAGCTTCAATCACAACATCCATTTATACTCACGGTGCAACACTTCTTTAAATCACAATTCACACACTTCTACACCACCCACATACTCTTATTCATGGCAACAAACAACAATGGAAACAATTAATGAGGCTTCTCCAAATGGTAAGTAAACAATTCAAAATAGTCAAAGTGTATTAAGATTAACAATACATAATAACTCCTTCAACTTAATGTTTACTTTTGAAACTCAAATTGTTTCCAAATCCTCCACAGCAAGAAGAGCAAATATGAAACATGTACTCCCAATTCCAAAAATTTGCAAGGAAACAATAAGGCAACAATCAACACTACTTCAAATTATGGAATTCAAATTCAAAGAACTTCCCCTTCTTCCATTCACAATCTACTCACGGCAAAGGATGTAAGCTGATTTCTACATTTCACAATACTTCAATTAGAGATTACGCAAGCAATTCATTCAACACAAGACTTCAAATTTCTCTTCACACAATTCAATTTTGGAATGAAGGATCAAGAACCCTAAATCCCAATTGTGAATCACGAAAATTTCCCTTCTCTAAACCTTGCTTTGATACAAAAAAAGATGATGTACCTAGTAATCTAATTACAAGAACAATAAGAAAATTGCGTGAACACCAAATCAAACCCACAAAATGGTGTGACACAAACAATCACGTGAACCCTTAAATTGCATGATTGAAATTGATCTAATGCCAAATTATGACGAGGAACAATTACAATAGTATAATATGTAAAGAATAACACTAAAATGAATCAAATTCCACTCAAATTATAATTGAATCAAATATGAAATTTTGGAACCCTAATTCACATGAATATGAACAAAGTAACACAACCAATTACAACTAGATATGACATACTAGAAAATAATTGGAAGCAACTTAAGAAGGATTGATATGACTGACAATACTCCTTAAGCCGACTCGCCACAATTTCAATTAAAATTGATAAGAGTGGGTTTACGTGAAAAGGAACTCTCCTCATGACAAGATGGGCAGATTTTTCTCAAGTTCAAAAAGTCCTCTCTAAAACCTACTTAGCAAGTATTCATACTTACTCTAATTAGGGTAAAAACAATAAACCAAATTACAAATAAAACCAATAAGTTACCGGTTCTTAAGCAACAAAAGAAAATGATGAGGATCAGCTAGCATCACAAAGGAAGGAGCCAAAATCTCATGATCCATTACATGGTATTGGAGGCCCGATGACTCAAGCTAGAGCTAAAAGGATAAACGAAACTCTATAAGGACTAGTCATGGACTTGCAATCCCAGGAATCAAGCTACATGAAAGAAAAACATACATGTGTTAACTTGATTCACGTGACCATGGAAGGATGAAATAATTGAAGGACATTATATATTTGCATGGACACTACACTAGAGGTTACATTCGATTTTGTTATTATTTATTTTTATTTGTTGGTTTGTTTTCTATGTAATTTAGTTGCCTACTTAGTGACATGAGGATAAGGATAGAATAGGCAACTTAGGATTTCCATATTGTATTATGTTTTCCATATTATGTTTGTGTACTATATATATGCCGTGCAAGGGGCCAACTAAAGATATCTTTGATATATGAAAAACACATTTTTCGTGAGTAAAACGAAAACCACTTTTTGTTCTTTTGCAAGAACTTTTCCATAGAATTCTTAACCGAATTACCAAGAATACCTATTGATAACTTAGGTTACAGTCAATGGGTTTGATTGGGGTCTAGTTACGCATCACTTACTCAAGATGATCCTCGGGGTAATTGAAACCAACTAGCATTATCAGGGTTTTAGGTTTAATATACCTAGGGTTTTACACATCATTTGGTATCAAAGCTTCGGCTTCTTGAATCAAGTAAATTCTATCATTTTCTTTAATTTTTCTATTGTTCTTTTCCATATTCGTCTATTGTTCTTTTCCATACTCATATGTTGTCTTTTCTATATTTTTCTGTTGTTCTTTTCCATACTCGTCTGTTGTGTTTTCCATATTCGTCTGTTGTTCTTTTCGATATTCGTCTGTTGTTCTTTTCGATATTCGTCTGTTGTTCTTTTCCATACTCGTCTGTTGTCTTTTCCATTCTCGTCTATCGTCTTTTTCATATTGGTTTGTTGTTCTTTTCCATACTCGTCTATTGTCTTTTCCATATTCATAGTTAGAAATTCGTATATAAAAAAATTCATGCTTGTTCGGTCATTACAATTCATTAGGGCCGACGGTATCTAGGTTTTTTTGAACAATCAATTGTGTTCAATTTATAGCTTATCTACAAAAAAAAAAAGAATCAAATTCGATTGCAAAAGAAAGAATCAAGAACCAAATTTCAAAAAAAAAAAAAAAAAGGAATTCGACTGTAAAAGAATTACAATTGTCGAAATCACAAGATAGTTTCTTGAATTGTCAATTACATAATTAGTGGAGTCAATTTACTTTCCATATCAATTGTTTCCAATTCCTACCGTAAACATATCCTCGATTTTCTATGTTTGGAATTTGAATTGTACACATCCCTTGAACAATCGGTTCTATGGTGATCTTTTCCTTTTGTGTTTGATTGCAATTTCTATCCAGTGGTGAATCTTTCCATATTAATCAGATTGTGTAGTTAGTACTATTTCATTCACGTGACTTAGGCCAATACTAATCATTAGTGTTGACTTAGTAATTTGAGTTTAAGAGTTCTAAATTGAGTTCCTAGCAAAAGAATTACAAAAAGTAGGTTGTGAGATCATATTTTGTGAGAGATATACACGAGTGGAATTGTGAGCATATCATTTGTGAGCAATACACGAGTGGGTGTGAGGAACATACTTATATATTTCTTGAAATTGTGATCGTAATTTGCTGCAAATTTTATAATTATGTCGAGACAAAACACTAATGAAGGGGAAAGTCGAGTGATGTTTGAGGAATTGATGGGGGAGATGAAGAGGATCCTAATGGGTGAACTAGAGTAGATCTATGAGAGGATGGATAGGATGGAAAGGAGTAAGGAATCCTCTAGCAGTACTACTGTCAGGTGAGGAGTACGTAGACAAAATAGGGGAGGCGTTAGGATAGATGAAGGTGAGGAATCTGATTTTGGAGATTACTAACACGTAAGGGATAGGGGAAGTATCTAGAGGCATGATAGCAATTTAGGGAGTATTAAGATGAAAATCCCAAACCTTTTCTCCTAGATGAAACATGGTTTTGATACGCCCCTTTGGTATTGTATTTAAAGTGGGAAGAAAATCCCAACCTTTCAGGGAAAAAATGATCTAAAATTGTATTTAGAGTGGAAGAGGAAGATGGATCATGTGTTTGAATGCCACAACTACATTGAGGAGAAAAAGATAAAATTAGCTACAGTAGAGTTTTCAAATTACGCCAATGTATGGTGGGATCAGTTGGTGCATAATAGGCGTAGGTATGGAGAGCGACCTATTAGCACTTAGGAGGAGTTGAAAACTATCATGCAGAAGCGTTTTATTCCTAATTGTTATCATAGGGACTTACTTAGGAAACTCCAAGGGTTAACTCACGGGAATAATAGTGTAGAGGATTATTACAAAGAGTTGGAGATGGCCATGATTAAGGCGAGAATTGAGGAGGATGATGAGGCCACTATGGTTAAATTCATCAACGGGTTGAATAGGGAGATAGCTGATATAGTAGATCTTCACCATTATTTAGATATGGAAGAGTTGCTGCATAGAGCTATTAAAGTAGAGCGGCAATTAAAATATAACAATGAGCAAAGGACTGGCTTGACTTCTAAAGCTCCATGGAAGTCGACATGGAAGAAGAACTCCACCGATTCAAAGCCTAAGGAGGACGTAAAGGCTAAGAATCAAATTGCTGCACCTAAGGGAAAGACTGACACTAAACCCCCTTCCACGATGAGAGATATTAAGTGTGTTAGGTGTTAGGGATTTAGGCACATTGCATCCCAATGTCCAAATCTGAGGGCTATGATTATCAGTGATAGTGGGGATGTAGAGAGTGTGAGCTCTAAAGAGGAAGAGGAGTCACCATCACAGGAGTATGAGGATATTGACTTAGAGGGGCCCGTGAGTGGCGAGTTATATGTTACAAGGAGAGTGCTTAGTGTACAACCTCAGGAGGATGGTGAGGGGATCCATCATGAACATATTTTTCATACACAGTGTCATGTGCAGGGTAGAGTCTGTAGCTTGATAATCGATAGTGATAGCTGCATTAATGTTGCTAGCACCTTGCTAGTAGAAAAGATGTAGTTGAAAGCTGTGAGACATCCGGGACCATATCGATTACTCACTCTTCCTCGCAATTCCCTCTGCTCTCGGTGTTTGTGTGCATTTGCCCTCTTTGCTCACCAGTGTTTGTTTTTCACTTGTTTTATTTTTCTCACATGCACTCGAGTGTTTTTCTTTGAATTCCTTTGCAATTCTCATCTGATCTTCACTAGCTTCCCATGGCTTCTGAGGCATGAGAACCACTTTCCTTTTGTTTAAAATAAAAGAATATTGGTTCTTGTACCCATCGTACATAACCTTTTTGTTAAACTGCCAAGGTCGCCTTAACAAGATGTGGCTAGCCTGCATAGGTATCACATCACACATAACCTCGTCTTTGTAGCTCCCTATAGAGTAGGCTATAAGTACCTGCTTCATCACCTCAACCGAGAGCAAAGGGAATGGCTAGGAAGAGTGAGGTTAAGAGTGCAGTGATGGCAAAATAACAGTTACTTGTACTTATGTACAAAGATTTATATTTTTCTAATACTGACATTAACTCTTCTGTGCCTAGTGTTGTTATCTCTCTATTGTAGGAATTCAAAGACTTGTTCCCTGAAGAAGTGTTGCAATGATTACCCCCTCTATGAAGGATAGAGCACCAAATCGACTTCATGCCAGGTGCTTCCATTCTAAACCGGCCAGCATATAGAACCAATCCAGAAGAGGCTAAAGAAATTCAGAAACAAGTGGATGGGCTGATGGAAAAAGGATTCGTACGAGAGAGTCTGAGCCTATGCTCAGTTCCAGTGATCTTAGTGCCTAAGAAGGATGGGACGTGGTGTATGTGCATGGACTATAGGGCGATCAACAAAATTACAGTTAAGTACAAACATCCCATTCCTAGATTAGATGACATGTTTGATGAGTTGCATAGTAGATGCTTGTTTTCAAAAATTGACCTTAAAAATGGTTATTACCAAATTCGTATGAAAGAGAGTGATGAGTGGAAAACTGCCTTTAAAACCAAACATGGCCTGTATGAATGGATGGTAATGCCTTTTGGGTTGACTAATGCACCTAGCACCTTCATGAGGTTAATGAATCATGTTTTGCGTCCATTCCTAGGAAAATTTGCTGTAGTTTATTTTAATGATATCTTGATATACAACAGGACATTAGATGATCATGTACAACATTTGCAAAGTATTTTTACTGTTTTAAGGGAAAACCAATTATATGTCAACTTGAAAAAGTGCACATTTTGTATGGAATCTGTGGTTTTCCTTGGTTTTGTTGTAGGAGTAGATGGTATAGCTATAGATGAGGAGAAAGTGAAGGCAATCCAAGATTGGCTAACACCCCAGAACGCCAATGATGTTAAGAGCTTCCACGATTTAGCCAGTTTTTACAAGTGATTCATGAGAGACTTCAGCTCCATTGCTACTCTACTAAATGATCTGGTAAAGAAGAATGCCGAATTCCAGTGGATCGAAATACATGAGTAGGCATTTCAAACATTAAAAGGTAAGTTAACTAACGCTCCTTTGTTAGTATTACAAAATTTTGATAAGGTTTTTTAGATCGAATGTGATGCTTCCAAGAAAGTTATTAATGGTGCTTTAATGCAGGATTCTAAACCAATAGCTTACTTTAGTGAGAAACACCATGGTGCTACATTGAACTATCTAGTATATGATAAGGAGTTGTATGCCCTAGTGAGAACATTGCAGACATGGCAGAATTACCTATGGCCCAAGGAGTTCATCATCTATTCTAATCATGAGAGCTTAAAGTACCTGAAGACGCAGGGAAAGTTGAATGAGACGTACGCCAAGTGGTTGGAGTTCATTAAAACCTTTCCATGCATTATCAAATACAAGCAAGGCAAGGAAAATGTGGTGGTAGATGCCCTTTTTAGGAGGTATTCTTTACTGACCTCTTTACATACTAAATTGCTTGGTTTTGAAAGTGTGAAAGAACTATATGAACATGATGCTGATTTTAATAAGATTTAGTATGCTTGTTTTGAAAGTAGGTATGAGGACTACTATAGGCATGAGGGATATTTGTTTAAGAAAGATAAATTGTGTGTACCTAGGAGCTCCATACATGAATTGCTAATAAGGGAGACACATGGGAACGGTCTCATGGGACATTTTAGAGTAAATAAAACTTTAGATATCTTGCATGAACATTTTTACTAGCCTAAGAAGAGACATAATATACAACTTGTGTGTGACAAGTGCATTGCATGTAGGAAGGCTAAGTCTAAAGTCATGCCCCATGGGGAGTATCTGCCTTTACCTGTACCTAGTCAGCCTTGGACTAACAGTTCAATGGATTTCATATTAGGTTTACCTAGATCTCAGAATAGTATAGATAGCATATTTGTTGTTGTCGATAGGTTTAGTAAAATGGCTCACTTTATTGCCTATTCTAAAACTAATGATGCTCGACATATAACTGATTTATTCTTTAAGGAGATCGTTACATTGCATGGTTTGCCTAACTCTATCGTTAGTAATAGAGATGTGAAATTTTTGAGTCACTTTTAGCACACCTTATGGAATAGGCTAGGCACTAAACTACTGTTTTCTATTGTGGCACATCCTCAAACAGATGAACAAACAGAAGTTATCAATAGGACACTTTCCACATTTTTACGTGTTGTGATTGATAAAAATTTGAAGCAATGGGAAACATGTTTGCCTCATGTATAGTTTGCATATAATAGGACTATACATTCTACTACATCCTACTCTCCATTTGAGGTTGTGTATGGTTTTAATCCCTTAACTCCATTAGATATATTGCCTTTACCTACTAACGAGTTTGTTGATCTTGATGGAATAAAGAAGGTAGAATTTGTTAGGGATTTACATACGCAGGTACAGGCTAACATTGAAAAGAAGAATGAACACTATGCCCGACAAGCAAATAAAGGATGTGTTAAAGTTATATTTCAGCCTGGTGATTAGGTTTGGGTACATCTAAGGAAGGAATGTTTTGCTGAACAATACAAATCTAAGTTGCATCCTAGGGGCGATGGACCTTTCCAAGTGGTGGAGCGCATTAATGACAATGTTTATAAGATAGATCTGTCAAGCCACTATGGTAACGTCAGTGCTACCTTTAATGTTTCTAACCTTACTCTTTATGATGCAGGTGATTCAAGGACGAATCTTTTCGAGGAAGGAGGGAATAATGAGGATTAGCTAGCATCACAAAGGAAGGAGCCAAAATCTCATGATCTATTACATAGTATTGGAGGCCTGATGATCCGAGTTAAAGCTAAAAGGATGAATGAAGCTCTACAAGGACTAATCATGGACTTGCAAGCTCGGGAATCAAGCTACACAAAAGAAAACATACATGTGTTAACTTGATTCATGTGACCATGGAAGGATAAAATAATTGAAGGACATTATATATTTGCATGGACATTACACTAGAGGATACATTCAGTTTTGTTATTATTTATTTGTATTTGTTAGTTTGTTTTCTATGTTATTTAGTTGCCTACTTGGTGACATAAAGATAAGGATAGAATAGGCAACTTAAGATTTCCATATTGTATTAGGTTTTCCATATTATGTTTGTGTACTATATATATGCCGTGCAAGGGGCCGGCCAAAGATATCTTTGATATATGAAAAACACATTTTTCATGAGTAAAATGAAAACCACTTTTTGTTCTTTTGCAAAAGAACTTTTCCATAGAATTCTTAACCGAATTACTAGGAATACCTATTGATAACTTAGGTTATAGTTAACAGGTTTGATTGGGTTCTAGTTACGCATCACTTATTCAAAACGATCCTCGGGGTAATTAAAACCAACTAGCATCATCGGGGTTTTAGGTTTAATATACTTAAGGTTTCATGCATCAGATAATTACAGATAAACCCTCAAATTGGCCGGTTCTTCACTTCCATGGACCAATTGTTGCACTGGTACTTCTTTAATTTATGTAGGTCCATAAATAACCCACAAACTGAGCTTTAGCAAATTTATCCACCATCCTGTAAAAATAGACAAATGTACGTACTGGAATGCATAACAAATATGTAATAAAAAAGAAGATACTAAACAAATATTCTTGGGGTCTGATTGTTCAAAGTGGACCCTCATTGCCAAATTTTGTAACCCTTTGGCTCTTGCCTTGGTGAAAGGTCCTGTAAGCATATGATTCCTATCATTGTTCCTTTTGTTTAAGGAGAACGAGCACAAAAGAGTTTTGAGGAGGTGAAAGCAAAGCTAACTAGTGCTCTAGTGTTAGCCTTACCTGATTTTGACAAAAATTTTGAATTGAAGTGTGATGCCTTAAAGGTAAAGATTGGTGCTGTGTTGATGTAGGAAAAAGAAGCCCATTGCTTATTTCAGTGAGAAACTGAGTAGTGTACCCCTAAACTACTCAGTATATGATAAGGAGTTCTATTCTTTAGTGAGGGCATTGATGACATGGCAACATTACCTTCTTCCTAAGGAGTTTATTATTTATACAGATCAAGATTCACTGAAACACTTCAAAGGTCAACAACATCTATCAAAACGCCAAGCGAAATGGATGGAATTCTTAAAGAGTTTTGCTTATGTGACTAAGTACAAGAAAGGAAGCACGAACATTGTAGTCGATGCCTTGTCATGCAAGTATGTATTTATCACTTCTCTACAATCAAAGCTGCTTGGGTTTGAATTAATGAAGGAATAGTATAGTCATGATGAATTCCTAAAATTAATTATTGAGAGGCATTGGAGGAAATGTAGTAGATGGGTATTATATGATAGATGGCTTTCTATACACAGTAGGAAAATTATGTATACCCTATGGTTCTGTTAGAGAGTTATCAATTAAGGAAGCTTATGCTAGAGGGTTATCTGGGCATTTTGGTGAAAGGAGAACTTTGGAGTTATCAAAAGAGCATTTTTACTGAAGGGGTATGTTAAAGGATCTCCACAAAGTATTAGAGAGATGTGGTGTTTGTAAGAGGGCAAAGGGGAAGAAAGGAGTTTAGGGTGAATATATGCCTTTACCTTTACTTACACAACCCTGGATTGATATTAGCATGGATTTTATCTTGGGTTTACCCAGGACACGGAGGGGCAAAGTCTCCATCATGGTTGTCATGGATCGCTTTATCAAAATGTCACATTTTGTGCCCTATCACAAAACATATGATGTACTTTTTATAGCTAACCTTTTTATGCAAGAAATTGTAAGATTACATGATGTTCCCCATAGCATAGTGATTGATAGAGATACTAAGTTTCTTAGTTTTTTTCTAGAAGACACTCTAGAAATGACTTAGTACCAAACTCATGTATAGTAAATCATGTCACCCCCAAACGGAGGTTGTCAATCGTACTCTTGGTGCCTTACTAAGAGCAACGGTTGGCAAGAATCTTACTGATTGGGACTTGTGTCTTCCTATTGTTGAGTTCGCTTATAATAGGTCAACTCATATTTTAACTGGTAAGTCTCCCTTTGAAGTCTTGTATGGCTATAATCCTGCCCTTCCATTAGATTTAATAGCTAATTTGGCAATAAAGGAAGAAAGCTTGAGTGGAGTAGAATGTGCAAAGGAGATTCAGAAGCTTTATTAAAAGGCTTTTGAGCATCATAAGAAAACTCATAAATAGTAGAAACTTTAGGGAAACAAAAGTAGGAAAACCAAAATTTATAATCCAAGTGATCTAGTTTGGATTAATCCCAGCAAAGATAGGTTTCCTCACAAGAAATCACAAAAGCTTTCACCTAGAGCAGATGGACCTTTCAAAATTCTAGAGTACATCAACAGCAATGCATGCAGTATAGAGTTACCAAGGGAATATGGTGTCTCTGCTACATTTAATGTTGTAGATCTATTACCTTATGTACTAGAAGATACCCATGAAGACTCATTAGATTTAAGGGAAAATCTTCTATAGGCCTAAGGAGATGGTGAGAATCAAACCAATGCAACAACATGACCCATAACCAAAGCAAGAGCTAGAGGACTATAGAACTTAACATTGAGAGTCTTCTTTGAGCAAATGGAACCTACAAACATTCATATAGTGTCTTCATTTACTTTATATGATTATCTTGTATTTAATCAGGTACACTTATCAGTATTACAAGAAGACGATCAAAGACATTAACACTTGGTTTGGAGATGAGTCATGGTCCATGTTTAACTAAAATGGACGTAGAGGAGCTAGCCATGTGTTATGTACTTTGGATTGAAATGGACATAGAAGATCGGCCATGTGTTATGTAATTTTCATTATGTTGTTTTTTCCATATTTAGGGCTTATTATAAATACTTGTAAAGGAGAACAACAAAGGGAATTTTTGACATTATTTTTGCAGCATATTCACGTGAAAAGGGGGCTTACTCTCTTTCATATACATTTTTATCAATTCCAATTAGGGTTGTAGTGAGTGAGGCTTGGATTGTTATGTGTTAAATCAACAATTACAAGTTGTTCCTAATTTTACTAGTAAGTCATATCTAGTAAGAATTTGGATTTCATTTGTTCTTTGTTCTGAAAAAATTAGGGTTCCACGTAGAAAGGGGATCCTTACCATTTGGGAATTCTTGTTCCATTATTTCTTAATTAGCATTTTGTTGATTACAATTGGAGTGTCGTATCATTTAATTAATTTCACATACCTTACTTTACATACTAATACTAGTATGAGCAACCAAATAGATCCAAATACATCAGTCACACATAAACAAATTTAGTATTATAAATAGCAACAAATTTCAACTTTAGTTATAAATTCAACACCAAATCCTCTCATGTCAATCGTAATAGGCGATTACATAAGGTTTAACAATTAACAAGCAAGTGGCTTACATTATCAATCACAACATAACATAATGCAAGATAGGAGGTACACACCTGATATAGTAAATTCCTTGATTCACAAGCTCAAATAGAATCTAACCACACTTTAATAAGTTAGAATATACTAATTGTAGTATAATTATATTAGATGTCAAACTTCCAACAATCTACTTGCAAGCATCATAATGCACTTTTTGCATTTATACTTGACAAATGGTTGTCAAAAAAGCAAAAATCCACTATTTGTTATGGATTCATTTGATATAATGCAAATATTTACACCATGTAGGAGGGTAGAAAGAGAAAGGAAAGAATGAGGGAGAATAGAAAATTTTAGTTTTCCATTATTTAGAAGGAAAATTAGAAAGGAATGAAATGTAGGAGGATTTAAATCCATAGGTCCATAAAAAAAAAAAGTGATCCATAGAGGGAAAGTTATTGAAATTATTATTTTACCACCATTAATTCTATAGTTTTAGCAAACTACTATTTATAAAAGGTTATCCAGTAGTTATAGGTTTTTAAAATTTTCAAAATATCAATTTTCCATTCTTTTCATTCCCTTTCACTTTTCTTTGTTTTCTAAAAAAAAAAAAAAAATCCTCCCATTTTCTTCCTCATAATTTTTTGCTCACTTTTTTCTTCTTCTTTTTTCACTCCAATTCCTTCTTTCTTTTCTTTCCTAAGTATGGTTCAATTCTTTAATTTAACAAATAAGGTAATAGATTAGATCGAGCAATCCATTGTGGTTCGTCCATCCATCTAGATTACTTATTGTGTCTCATCAATAAGTTAAAGGAAAGGATGTAAAGAAGAGCCTTCTCAAAGTGCAACTCTCATTTCATATAACGTCGAAGTATTATTAATGGTACTAAAAATAACAATAAAAACATTAAGCTCACATCTTCCCTTTAAAAATTATAATGCAAAAAGATCATGTACATGTCACGAACTGTTTCAACTACCATGTCTTAAGAGGTTTTTAAGGCCTAGAAGGAAGCCCAAGCTCAAGTCTAACAAAAGATTTTAAAAGCTAGAAGATTCTAGAAGATTCCAAGATTGTCTAGATCCATTGTATAGTAGATAAGATAGTTAGATGTAGTAGGTAGAATTATATTATAACTGTTAGATCTAGTTTATGTCAATTGTCTATCTAGACATGCCTTTTATATATATAGGGGTGACTGCCCTCCTCTCCTAGTTGTAATCCATCCAAACATTTAAGTGAATTCAGTTATATACAAAGTCTCTCTCTCTAATTTCTCTCTCTAAGTGTGTTGTGTACATTTTTAGGTTAAACTTAGCCCTTCGTAGTGTGGTCAGAAGTGCTAAGTGCTACATGAGAGTACCAAGGGAAAATACACTTGTGACAATTAGTATCAAAGTAGGGTTAAGAGGAAGATGTCATTTAGAGTTGAGAAAACCCTTACTATAGAGCAAGTGGAGGACACTGGGGAGACATGCATCACCAAGGCAAGAGCTAAGCCTAAGGATTTGCTAAACTCTCTTCTCGTTAAAATGTATAAGGTGGAATCAAGTATCGCTGAAGCAAAGGAGCAACTAGATGAATCTCAAGCCCATATAGAGGAATTAGAAGAAGGACTTTGGGGTGAGTTGCAAGGGGCATTAAGTCAAGCTTTAAAGGAATTGAAGCTATGGGATGTTGCTTTGGAGGAGAAAGGGGAGACCCATCAAACTTGAGTTGATGCCTTAGAGGCTAAGGAAGAGGTCTATGAGATTAAGACTGATGCTATTGTTGTGGTTATTTGCCATGGGATTGATGAGCTCAAGAACTAGCTAGTAGCATGCAGAGTGGTTGTGGCTAACAAAGTGACTATACATCTAGTTCAAAGGGTTAATGTCCCTAAGCCATAACATTTCAAGGGGATACGATCTACTCATGAAGTAGATAACTTTCTGTTGGGGTTGGAGGAGTATTTCAATGCCATCGGGGTCTTAGATGAATTAGGCAAAGTATGTATTGTTACTATGTATTTAAATGACTCTGCAATGGTTTAGTGATGTAGGAAGGTAAATGAAATCAATACTTAGATAGCTTTGTCCAAGAACTTAAAGGCCAATTCTCTCCTCAGGATATATCAAAGGAAGCTAAGATTAAACTACATCATTTAATTCATAAAGGGGAGATAAAGGCAATATGTATAGGAATTCTTAGAATTGATGTTGGAGATCCCTAACCTCAATTTGGATGATGCACTTATGATGTTCCTAGATAGGCTAAAGCCATGGGCCAAGTTGGAACTACAGCGAAGAGGAAGACATTTTGATGGCCATCACAATTACTGAAGGCTTGGTGGATTTTAAGAGATCAAACCCTAGATCATCAAAGAATAAGGAAAAGAATAGGATAGAGAAGGAGAAAAGTGGTAGTTTCTTAGGGGAAAAGGCAAGGATAGAAGAGAAGGATGGTGAACGAGGAGGACCTCATGAATGGTGAGTGATGGAAGCCCTGTGAACTAAAATGTTACTTTTGTGGTGGGTCCTATTACATTAGAGAATGCCTAAAGAAAGAGCGATTGGCTACCCTAATAGTTTATGAAATTTTAAATGAAGATGAGGCAAAGCTAAGTTCTGTGTGAATCCTTAGGGCCATAAAATCTCATGTTGCTCAAGAACGTAAGGGAATAATGTATACAAATGTCTCAGTTGCAAGTAAGAAGCTAAATGTCCTTATGGATATAGGAGCCTCCTACCTTTTTATCTTAGAAGAAGTTGCAATCAAATTAAGGCTAAAGATCGAAATGGCAAGAACTTAACTTAAGATCGTAAACTCCAAAGAGGTCCCTAGCATTGGAGTAGCTAGAAAAGTAAATCTAGGTATTGGTGGATGGCGAAGGAGGAAATCCATTGAATTGGTGCCTTTTGATGATTTTGAGTTTGCGATTGGTATGGATTTCCTTGACAAGATCGATGCCTTAATCATTCCTTAAGCCAATTGCCTTTATGTGTTGGATGGGAAAACCTAATGTGTGGTCTTTGTGACCTGAATGATAGGTGAAGCTAAGAAGTTTTTATCAACCATACAATTGTCTTAGGGATTGAAAAGGAATGAGGTCACCTACCTAGCAACTTTAAAGATGGATAAAGGGCCGGAGAGGCAAGTACAAGTCTTACCTCCAGTGGGGGAGCTATTGAAAGAAATCCAAGATGTCATGCCCCCTAAACTACTAAAAAGACTCCCTCTAAGAAAAGAAGTAGATCACAAGATTGAACTAGATTACAGGGTAAAACCTCTAGCAACTGTGCCATAACGAATGTCTCTTAAGGAACTAGAGGAACTCGGGCACTAGTTGAAGGAGTAGTTAAAGGAAGGATTTATCCAACCCTCAAAGGCACCATTTAGGGCCCCACTATTATTCTAGAAGAAGTATGATGGTTCCTATTGAGTCTAGTTTTTGATCATCTTCCTTAATTTTAGTTTATATTAAATCCTACTCATTTGATATAGATTACTCGACTAAAATAAGGAAGATCAATTATTAAAAGGAGTCTCCACCAACATAAGTTGGAAAATTAAGTCAAAGTTAATTGGGTAAATTAACCTTAACTAGCTACTAGTCTATAAATTTTCCTAAAAATATTTTAGAAAAATATGAACCAAAGATATTTGATTTGGGAACTAATCTATTAAAACCTAAATAGTTACCATGTAGAATTTTCAAGAATATTTACTGAAAAGCCTTTACGTTTCTATCTTTTATTTATCTGCTGCTATATATTATAATATGCTATTTATTATTGTTATTTTCATATTTTGATATTTTTATAGGATTTTGAATTTATGTTAAAAGAAAACCTAAAGTCTAGATTTTATCGTACTAATTTTTCTATGGCTTTTATTGTTAATAATCTAAAGCTTTTATTTATCCAATTTTTCTAAAGTTTTTTATTATTATTATTATTTTAGTTTTTATTTTTATTATTTTATTTAATTTTTCTAAACCTAAAATTTTTAGTTTATTATGATTATTTTTCTAACCTAAATTTTCTATTTTATTATGATTATTTTTCTTAACCTAAAGTTTTTATTTTATTATGATTATTTTTCCTAACATAAAGTTTTTATTTTATTATAATTGCCTCGAAGATGCCTATGTACCTACTAGCCAAGATCAAATCATTCGTAGTTCACTTTTTCTTTTATAAAAATTTCAATTTGTTGGTTTAATTTTATTTAATAAAAAGAAATAGGTTTACGTTATTTAATCATGTCAATTTTTATTAAGAAAATACCTAAATGGCCTAGATTATTAAATGATTATTTTAAAAAAATCTAAAATAACTCGAGTTTGAGAAAACCTCATATTAAATTTTTATTTTAAAAAAAGAACTCTAAGTGATAAAACCCTAAAATGCTAAATTTTAACATAATTTTTTTTTTCATTTTATTTCTTTATTTTTATTTTTATTTTTCATTATACTAAAAATTTTATTGATTTATTTTTAACTATTATTTGAAAAAACATTATACTAAAATTCTATCTAATACTAAAAATTTTTATTTATTTATTTTGATTCTTTTGGATTTTATTTATTTTCTAGTGCTATTATTATTATTTCTTTATTTTATTATATATATTATATTATTATTATTATTTATATATATATCTTTTTTTATTAAAGACTTAATTTTTTTTTCGCCATTGGGTGATGGTATATACCATGACAACCCGATGGGTACTCTAAATTTATTATTATTATTATTATTTAATTTTTAAAATTAAAGATAAGCTAAAAAAATGAACAAAAACATCATAATTATAAAAATAATAAATAAAATAAAATAAACAAGGAAAACCAACCGGATTGTTGGATATACGCGGGTCAGGTCGTTGGTTGAATCGGGTCAAATCAAATTGGGTCGAATTAGGTCGCAGTGGCAGGGTTCCTTATCGGCGGTGATCCGACAGTCTTTAGGGGTGATTGGTGGGTGCTTTCTTAGGTTTTGGGGGGGGTAAGGAATCGATTGGTGGTGTCATTTTGACCTAAAAACTAACATAGTGTGGTGTTTTGAAGGTAACCGGCAACGATGGTAGTGGTGTTTCTCAATTTGAGCCTCTAGTAAACCCTTACTTCACGAAATCAACCCTTTCTTACCCCTCCCAACTTAAGGGAACTAGTGACACCTAAATCTAAGCTCAAGGTTGAGTTTAAGTGGTGGAATCCTAGAGAGAAGGTAGCAGTCGGCGGTGGGTATTTCTAAAGAGAGAAAGCCTACAGCCGATGCTCAAGGGTGCATTTTTTTGGTGATTTTTCTAGTCTTTTTCACTTTTAGGGATCCCATGGTATTTATAGGGGTCATTAACAAGCTTAGGAGTCTTAGATAATCATGGATTGGGTATTGGATGACAACACCCATTTGATCTCGATTCAGCTAGATCCCTTCTTCTTTTGTTAAGATTTGCATTTATCTTTTTTTTTTTTACTAAATGTTGATGAATTTGTATAAAAAAAATAGCTTGAAACGGTAGGAATTGCATTCATCTTCTCCTTGTGATCATCGATTGAAGGTTGCAGACGAACATGTGCCAAGCATGTGATTAAATCCAGCCAATTAGGAAAAAAATGAAAATGTCACAAAGTGCCTTGAATGTGATTTGACCTGAACCCCTCCCCATGCATACTAGGCCAACAAATGGACCAATTGGGCCAGCCTATTTCTCGGTTTATTATTGCATTTAACTTATATATGAGCTAATGGTCTTAGTTATTTTTTATTGTTTTTGACGTTCTTGAACTTAATTTAGAGTCTCATAATTCCTTATTTTTAATGAAAATGTTCACAATTTTTATTAATTTTTTTATTTATTGTTTTTTTATCATTTTTAAAAGTTTTTTCCATTTTTATTTATTTATTTATATTTTATTTTTTTCCTTTTTATTTTTATTATTTTCTTTATTAGTTTTTTTTTTTGTAAGCTAGGCTTTTTATTATTGCTATTATTATTATTTTTCTTTCTTTTTATTATTTATTTATAATATTATTTTTATATATTTTTTAAACAAATCTAGACAGGGGTAAAAATGGGGTGTTTACAATTCCCTCCGACTATGTATTGACTATTGAGCCCTTAACGAGATCACAGTAAAGAATAGGTATCCAATGCCTTTAAGATTTGACCTTTTTGATTGATTGGGTGAGGCACGATACTTCTCCAAACTAGATTTATGGTCAAGATACCATCAAGTCAGAATTGCTAAAGGAGATGAACTTAAAACAACATCTGTCATAAGGTATGGTGCTTTTGAATTCCTGTTTATGTGGTTTGGACTCACTAATGCGCTGCTACCCTTTGTACACTTATGATAGAGTTCTAACCCCATTTTTGGACTAATTTGTGGTAATGTACCTAGACAACATAATGGTTTACAATAACATAATAGAGGAGCATGCGCAATACCTTCAATTGTTGTTCCAAACCTTAAGGGAGAATGAATTGTATGTGAAGAAGGAAAAATGATTGTTTGTTTAAGAGGAGGTAACATTCCTTAGGCATATTGTAGGACGAGCTAACATCCGCATAGATAGTGGGAAGGTTTGTGCAATTAGTGAATGTAAAGAGCTAGGCTAAACCCACAAAGTTGAGAGCATTCTTAAGGTTAGCAAACTACTACAAGAGATTCATCTAAGGGTACCCAAAGATAGCCACCCCTCTAATAGACTTGCTAAAGAAGAATGCCTCTTAGAATTGGAGTGAAGAGAGATAGAAGACTTTTGATGCCTTAAAACTAGCAATAACAAAGGAACCGATCGTCACTCTCCCAAACTTTAGCAAACCTTTTGAGTTATGTACATATGCTAGTGATTTTGCTATTGGTGGGCTTTTAATGCGGGAGGGACACCTAGTATCCTTTAAGAGTCGAAAGTTTAATGAGACTAAACAAAAATATTCAATAAATGAGAAAGAGATAGTCGTAATAGTTCATTATCTACAAACATGGAGACATTATCTCTTTAGGGGAAATTTTGTGGTAATAATAGATAATGTGGCTACAAGTTACTTTCAAACACAAAAGAAGCTTTCCTTGAAGTAAGCTCGATGACAAATTTTCCTAGCTCAATTTGATTTTGATTTAGAACACAAGCTAGGAAAGACTAATGTAGTAGTGGATGCACTTAGTCCGAAGGTAGAACTAGCGACTATTAGCAAACTTGAGTCAAACAACTCGGCTTAAATCAAGGAAGGAATGGAGCAAGATGAGATGGTTAAGGCCTTACTCACCTAATATCAAGAAGGCAAGATGAGAAGGTTTTAGGAGGAAGGTAGATTGATCTACATGAAAGGTCACTGGATATATGTACCTAGATCTTCGAATTTGAGAAAGGAAATAATCAAAGAATGTCACAACTCGAAATGGGCAAGACATTTGAGGATGCATCATACCCAAGCTCTTATAGAAGACATGTAGAACAAAAGGCTATAGTTGGGTTGTCTGAAACCCTCTCAATCCCTAGGGGGAGTGTTACTATAGATTTCATAGTCAACTTACCAAAGTCAAAATGATATGGCACTATCATGGTAATAGTAAACCCTTTGTCCAAGTATGCCACTTTTGCTCAAGCCATTAAGGAATGTCCCACTAATGAAGTAGCTAGATTTTTTTTGAAGCATATAGTGAAATATTGGGGCTTTTTGAAGAGTATTATTAGTGATCGAGATGGACAATTCATGAGGAAATTTTGGATATAACTATTCAAGCTATTAAGATCTGAGTTAAATTTCTCGACTAGATTTCACCCTCAAACTGATAGTTAGTTAAAATAGGTGAATGTTTTAATGGAGCTCTATCTCAAACACATAGGGGCAAATCAACGAGATTAAGAAAAGCTCTTGGACATAGCCTAATTCTCCTTTGACTTACAAAAGAATGATTCTATAGGCTAGAGCCCATTTGCAATTGTCTTAAGAAAGCAACCATTAACTCCAAGTATAGTTTCTATAGGATATACTGGAGGCAACCCTTTAGCATGTAGGTTCATAGGAGAATGGCAAGAAAGCAAGGACTTAACCCAAGCATACTTATAGAAGTCTATAAAGAGGATGAAGAAGTTTGTGGATCATAAGAGAAGGCTAGTGGAATACTAAGTTAGGGATCAAGTATTGGTTAAGCTGCACTTGATTCAACACATAAAAGGTCGGTTACATAAAAGGCTCCTAAGGAGATATGAAGGACCATTCCTAGTATTGAAATGAGTGGGAAAAGTATCTTATAAGCTAGAACTACTGCCTCGAATTAAATACCATCTAGTATTCCATGTAAGTATGCTAAAGCCTTACCCTGAAGACAAGGAGGATCTAGAAAGAATGATATCACGAAGAGCACCACTTAGGGTTAAAGAGGTATACGATAGGGAGATAGAAGAAATTTTAGCAAACCAGCATTTGCGACGCCAAGGACAACCCTCGAGACACGAATGTGTGATTATTTGGAAAGGGTTATTGATGTGATCAAAACCACTTAGAAGCACAATTAAAAGACTTAAGAAAAAGCAATCTCAAGTCAACAACAAACCGGATCCACAAGGGGCAAAATTCACGTGAACCCTAGTAAGATGTAATGAATTCCAAATGCTCAAAGTTACAATTGTAATACCACAATGATAATCTCTTCTAATAACACCCTAATCACACATAATCCCACGAAAATAATCCAAAAAAATTCAAAAGAAAACCTCAATTCCAAGGACTCCTTTCCACTAGTGAAATCACGTTTCCAAGGGAATTCTCAAGGATGATTCGAATTCAATTGCAAGGGATCTTAATTACACACAAGAATTTGACAACAATTAGAAGAAAATCTGTCCAAGAACTATCTCAATTCAACCCTAGATATGACACACTAGAGAAGAAAAGAAATCACAACAAAATGAAATTGATACAACTCACAATTTCAAGGTGTTGCACTCGCCACAATTTCAACTCTTGGGATTGAAATTGATAAGAGTCTAATGAAAATTAGGAACCCTAATTCTCACGTGAAGAAGAAGTGTATAATCTGCAAAAAATGGCCTCCTCAAACCCTCTCTTAAGCAAGTATTTATACTTGCTACTCCTAGGGTTAAAAAGTGCTCAAAATTACAAGTTTGCCACTTTTAAGGTGACTAACCCTAAATGAAAGTTACAAAGAAATAAAAGTGTCCCAAAACCAAAATACAACCAAAATAGGTCAATAAACATTTACAAGATACAAAATAATATGAGTCTTCATGTTCCAATGCCTCAGAATAGAGAACAATCGCAGCGGGTCTTTAATTGTTATCTTGAAAAATGTTTTGTGTCCAACTGAGGTTGTAGGACATTTTGGCATCCCATGGAGAAATATAATTGTACCTGTAATATTATTCTCAAATTTTATTAGAAATAAGACATAAGGTAAAATATGAGCAATTTGGTTAATCATCCAAATTGGGTTCTGAAGAGGTTGATAGTGTTAGAAATTTTCCCATTATCTCCTCGGGCTTCTGAAAGATTTGCCCTCAAATCTAGAGGATCAGTTGTGGAACTGAACCCTAGTATCTCTATTGTCCTGCTCTTCCGGTTAACCATGGTAGTGGATGGATTCCTGATCTGTTTCTGAAAACCTTGGACCTCATATGGAATCATCGGTAATAGAACTATACGTGACTCGCCCATGCTGAACATGTAGGTATTTTCAAACCCATCATGTATCACCCGTCGATCATACAACCAAGGCCGACCCAACAGTAAATGAAATGCATGCATAAGAACTATATCACAAAGGATCTCATCATGATAGTTCTGCCCGACACTCATAGGAACCTTTACCCTAAGGGTAACATGCATACTACCTCTATTATCTATCCAATGCAAGTGATAAGGACTAGGATGTGGTATAGTAGACAGTTGTAATTTGTCTACCAGTGCAGCAGATATAAAATTTGTGCAACTACCACTATCGATGATGAGTACACAAAGGTTACCTCTGATTCTACAAGAGGTATGAAATATGTTCTCCCTTTGAATATCACTAGTATCAGGAGATGTGGATAAAATCCTACGTAACACATTAAGGGGTAGATATTTCCCTCCTATATGCTCCTCAGGCGCATTTGCATTCTGATTATCATAAAATTCCTGCAGTGTTGTTGGTAGATTTGTAGGCTCAATCTGATCATGATCATCCTCAGTATCCTCTCCAGTGTCTTCCATAACAGTCATTACCCTCTTATTTGGACACTATGCAGCCATATGCCCAAATCCCATGCATTTAAAGCATTTTATTTGGCACGCTTTCCCACTAGTAGATCCGGGAACAGTTTGCCTCGTTTCTGGGGCCATGACCTCTTTACCCTTCCTAGTGGGTAAGTTTTCTCTTATAATGGTTGGGGTAGTAGTGTCCAGTGCCGTGACTCCCTCACCTACCGCCTTTGTTCCCCCTGATCGACTGTCGGTTGAGATGGGTCTATTAACAGTACTAGGCCTACTGCTTGGAGCCCTAAAGAAGTTGGACCTCCTCTGTCTCTCTACTTTTAAGGCTAACTGAATAGCCTCATCAAGTGTAGTATAGCGCTGCAGCTCAAAAATACACGCTATCTCATATTTTAGACCTGAGACAAATCGTGCTATAGTTTGTTCTGGAGGCCCAACAGACCCACACCTAATCATAAGGGTCTCAAATTCCTACACATAATCATCCACTATTTTGGCCCCCCCTGCCTCAAGGTTTGCAGTCGCATAAACAGCTCCTGTTTGTAGTGCTCAGGAATGAACCTTTTCCTTAGCAACCTCTTCATGTCCCTCCAGGTCTGAACCTCAGCCTCTCCATCCCGATGCCTGTTGATGATCAGATTCTTCCACCAAAGTGTAGCATACCCTACAAATTCAACAGCAGCCAATCTGACCCTGGTACTGTCGTCGATCTCATTACATTCAAAGAGACCTTCGACCTTATCCTCCTAGTCTAAGTATTCATCTACTGATCCCTTACCATCATAGGATGGCATCTGTAGTTTCACATACTCCAAACCCCGAGGTGGCCTGAAATCCCTATTCTGATTTAGGTTTACCCCAAAATTGTCATCCCTTTCTTCCCTGTTTGGAAGATGCTCCTCACCCATCCTTCTATTTAAATTCCCATCTCCCACTACTCTGTTTCGATGAGGGTTTTATGGAGCTACTCGAGGTGGTGCCGGTTGGTTTACCACTGGTGCTTGTGGCAAAGTCATCCTATCAACTCTAGTTGCCAGTGTAGCAACTATAGTAGTAAGCTCCTGAAGTTGTTCCTCCAAAGTTCTCCTACCTGCCACATTACGACCCTGACCTCCACTAAC
Source organism: Laguncularia racemosa (assembly GCA_037954665.1). Taxonomy (NCBI): domain Eukaryota; kingdom Viridiplantae; phylum Streptophyta; class Magnoliopsida; order Myrtales; family Combretaceae; genus Laguncularia; species Laguncularia racemosa. The sequence continues at coordinate 188,227 of JBBMOL010000110.1, read as the reverse complement.
CTGGCTATTGGCTTCTTCACCCATTCCCCCATTCACACTGTCATTTGACATATTTGTAGACTCCCGTATGTTGTTCCTCAAAACAATTTGATTCAAGGGTACACACTTCCACAACTACGCTTCCCTAAACTCCACATAATAGCAACTACAAAAGACAAACAAACAAACCCACTTAATGTTACAATTATATTATTGCAACTCACGTGTAATACTCTTCTCCACAACACGCCACAACTACACGGTGCAACAAATTTAAATTCCACAAGTCACTCCACCGCAACACACAAGCAACAACAACAATGATGATGTGTTACTTCCACGGCAACAACAAGATGGATATTAAGTACAAGTAGACTTCAACTTCCACGGAAAATAATGAAAACAAAAGACTAATAAGGGACTTTCCACAAATGAATTCCGAATTCCACAATAGGTAGCAACTTTCAATTTGAAATTCAAACAACTTCACTTATTGCAAGCCTTCCTCAATTGGTAACAATGAATTCAAATTCAAATAGCAATCATTAACTCCCACAACTTAATTGCATATGTTTTGAATTCAAATAATTCCTTACTAATCAAAACCCAATACAATCTACAAATTTTACTCCACCAATTCAGAAATGCACAATGGAAATCAAAAACAACAAACTACACTTCCTCCTCCACGCCACAACAAGCCACGGTAAGGATTTTAGTAAGTTTTGCAAGTTCCAAAAATTGCTAAAGTAAACAACACTTTGTACTTCTGCTCTTCCACGTAAATTAGTGACCACAAAATGATGCAACAACCAAAAAGATGATGTGCTTAATTCCACTAAGAAGCACAATCAAAAGACTTAAGAAAAAACAATCTCAAGTCAAGGTAAAAACCGGATCCACAAGGCTAAATCACGTAAACCCTAATGAAGATATGATGAAATCCAAATGTCCAATGATATAATTATAATACCACAATGATAATATCATCTAACAACACTCTAATCTCATATAATCCACGCAAATAATCCACAAATTCAAAAGAAAACCTCAATTATAAGAATTCCTTTCCAATAGAGAAGAACATGTTTTCAAGTGGATTCTTCAATGATGATCCGTATCCAATTGCTAAGTACTTCAAATAAACACAATATTTCGTGAACAATAAGATGTATTTCTGACCAAGAACTATCTCAATTCAACCCTAGATATGACACACTAGAGAAGAAAAGAAATCACAACAAAATGTAATTGATATAACTCACAATTTCAAGATGTTGCACTCGCCACAATTTCAACTCTTGGGATTGAAATTGATAAGACTTTGGATGACAATTAGGAACCCTAATTCTCACGTGAAGAAGAAGTGTATAATCTGCAAAAAATGGCCTCCTCAAACCCTCTCTTAAGCAAGTATTTATACTTGCTACTCCTATGATTAAAAAGTGCTCAAAATTACAAGTTTGCCACTTTTAAGGTGGCTAACCCTAAATAAAAGTTACAAAGAAATAAAAGTGTCCCAAAACCAAAATAAAACCAAAATAGTTCAATAAACATTTACAAGATACAAAATAACATAAGTCTTCATGTTCCAATGCCTCAGAATAGAGAACAATCGCAGCGGGTCTTTGATTGTTATCTTGAAAAATGTTCTGTGTCCAACTGAGGTTGTAGGACATTTTGGCATCCCATGGAGAAATATAATTGTACTTGTAATATTATTCTCAAATTTTATTAGAAATAAAGACATAAGGTAAAATATGAGCAATTTGGTTATTCATCCAAATTGGGTTCTGAAGAGGTTGACAGTGTCAGAAATTTTCCCATCAATTATTGAAGAGCGAGGTGAGTTGGGAGCCAGCTGAAGCACTATGGTAGTTTCAAGACAAAATTAAGAGATTCCATGGGGAGAATGCAGTGAGGGCATTACAAGATTGAATGGGGAAGGATGTCATGGACCATTTCAACTACCATGGTGATGGAGATACAAGAGACACCGGCTGACGCATGGCTTGTCACACGGTTGTGTAGTGATTGGAAGGAACTCACAAAAGCATACACAGCTTGAAGCACGCCGTGTCTCGAGCAGGGGATCGAATAGAAAATCTTCACAGAATCCAGCACGACCTAAAGCATGGCCGTGTCTCGATGCAGGGTATCGAACAGGAAATCTTCACAAAATTCAACACGGTCTGAAGCACGGCCGTGCCTTCGACCGTATACGCGTAGATTTTCCTTTTCTTTTGATATTTTAAGGGGGAGTATATATACCCTTTGTCAACCATGTTAGGGTTACGTCTTATTTTATATTGAATTACATTTTGTGAGAGAGTCTCTCCATTTCCGGGTTGTGCGCAACCAAAGTTTGCATCAAAGAGTGTTTCTTTGTTGTGTAAAACCAATCCATAATCGGATTTGTTTCGTTTTTGCTTTCCGCACTGCGTCAATTGGTATCAGAGCAAGGTTAATTCCTGTGGAGATGTCAACTCATCAAGGCGATGATAGCGGTCGTATTCTTGACGGTGTTCAAGATGCGAGGTTACAAGGGAACCATCAATGGGTTCCAAGGGTAGAGTTTGACGCAATGCATCAGAAGGTCGGGCGTATGGAACGACGCCTTGATGAACTGATCGAGCATTTTGATGCTCTAGTGGTAGACCCCAATAGGGCTGGGGGCGTTGGCAGGAATCCACTACGTGCAGTGGAGGAATTCGAGGGATGCATAATCCGACTTGTCGTTGAGAACAGGTGGGGACATGTGGAGAGTGAGGAATCCAGCGAAGAGAGTGATGATACGTACGGGAGTAGGCCACGGCGAGGACGTGGTGGAAGAGGTGGTGGTTATCAGATGGCTCATCATGGAAACCACCCTAGAGACGGCGAGTATAGGAGGAACCGTGGAGGCTATGATCAAGGGGACGACGGAGGCTACCGTTTGAAGGTTAACATTCCATGGTTCGATGGTAGCCTCAACATTGAGGGCTTCCTCGATTGGATTGCGGAAGTAGACCGGTTCTTCGACTATATGGAAATTCCCGAAGACCGTCGTGTAAGATTGGTGGCATGCAGGTTGAAGAGTGGTGCCTCGGCATGGTGGGAGAGGATACAAAGTAGGAGGCAAAGGGAAGGAAAACACCCGGTGAGATCATGGTATCGCATGAAGTAGTTGCTGTAACATGATTTCCTCCCGCCAGACTACGAGCAGATATTGTTCCAACAATATCAGCGGTGCCACCAGGGACAACGTTCTGTGCATAAGTATACGGCGGAGTTCATGAGGTTGGCTAAGCGAAATGATTTGAGGGAAAGTGAAGGCCAGCAAGTTGCAAGATATGTGGAAGGACTGAAACTCCAAATTAAAGACAAATTTGGGGTTACGATGGTGAGGACTCTAGTAGAGGCAAAGAATTTGGCTCACCGAGCTAAACTAGTGTTGCAAGAACAAGGGAGTAGATATGGAGGAGGACGGAAGGGATATGTAGGAGAAGCTGTGGGTAGTGGTAGTAGATCGACATTTGAGAAAAATAAAACCACACCATACAAACCAACTGAGGACATGGCCAGGAGGGAAGAGAAGAGTGAAGGGAAGAAGCCGGTAGAGCAGAAGCGAGCTCAGAAGCAGCATAACCCCTATGCCAAACCTATATTGGGCAAATGTTTCCGATGCAATCAACCGGGTCATCGGTCAAACGAATGTCCAGCGAGGAAAAGCGTAAACATCCTTGATAGGGAAGATGATGAGGAGATTTGCTATGAGCCTGACGGAGAGGGAGAGTATTATGAGGAAGAAGAAAAAGTAGCAAAACCAACCTATGTAATTCGACGCATGATGCTAACCCCAAAGCAAGAAGAGATCACGCAGAGACACCAGTTGTTTCGCACACGGTGTACTATCATGGGGAGGTTGTTTGAGCTAATAGTAGACAGCGGCAATTGCAAAAACATCATAGGAAGGAAGGTTGTGAAACAACTGCAGTTGCCTATAGAGAAGCACCCGAATTCGTACACCATTGGTTGGATTAAGGCAGCTAAAAAGATTGAGGTCAAGGAGAGATGTAGGGTACCTTTCTCAATAGGGAAGTACCGCAATGAAACATTCTGCGACATTGTAGACATGGATGCTTGCCACATTTTGTTCGGGAGGCCATGGCAATTTGATGTGGACGCGCAACATGCGGGCAAGGAGAATGTCTATAGATTGGAGAAGGAAGGTGTGAGATACACCTTGTTACCGTTGAAGAGGGAAGGACGCGCAAAGGAAAAGAAGGTTGAGAGTCGTTCGTTCCTAACCATCACTCAATTTGAGAAGGAAGTGATGGAAGATTTAAAGGAGTCGCGGGTGGTACACACCCTCATCGTGAAAGGTGTGACAGAAGGAGAAGAGGAGGTTGATAGAGAAGTACCAAAGGCAGTGAAGAATCTACTTGAGGAGTTTAAGGAGGTGATTCCAGACGATCTACCCAAGGGGCTACCCCCTCTAAGAGACATTCAACACCAGATAGACCTGGTGCCCAGAGCTAGTCTCCCAAACCTCCCGCATTACAGGATGAGTCCCAAGGAAGCCAGGATTCTACAAGAGAAGGTCCAAGAGCTTTTGGACAAAGGGTTTATCCGGGACAGCTTAAGTCCTTGTGCGGTTCCAGCCTTGCTAACCCCCAAGAAAGATGGGAGCTGGAGGATGTGTGTTGATAGCCGAGCTATCAATAAGATTACCATAGGGTATAAATTCCCTATCCCACACATCGAGGATATGTTGGAACGGTTGAGTGGTGCTACTATCTTCTCCAAGATAGATTTGTGGAGTGGATACCACCAAATTCGGATCCGTCCCGGTAACGAATGGAAGACGGCATTTAAGACCAAGGAGGGGCTGTATGAGTGGCTAGTGATTCCATTTGGGTTGAGTAACACACCGAGCACCTTCATGAGGGTAATGAACCAGGTATTAAAACCTTTCAATGGTCGTTTCCTTGTTGTGTACTTCGATTATATTCTAATATTCAGTAAGTCTGAAGAAGAACATTTAGAACATCTAAAGTGTGTGTTACCTACACTAAAGGCGAACAAACTGTTCGCTAATCTTAAAAAGTGCACGTTCATGTCAAGGCGACTATTGTTCCTAGGATTTGTGGTCAGTAGTGAAGGGGTAATGGTGGATGACGAAAAGGTGAAGGCGATTAGAGAATGGCCTGTTCCGAGAATTGTTACGGAGTTGAGAAGCTTTCTTGGCCTAGCTAGTTTCTACAGAAGGTTCATTAGGCACTTTAGTATCATCGCTGCCCCCTTGACTGAATGTTTGAAGAAGGGAAAGTTCCAATGGGGTAAAGAATCTAAAATGAGCTTCATGAACTTGAAGCAAAGATTGTGTAGCGCTCCTGTACTAGCGCTACCAGACTTTGAGAAGTTATTCGAGGTAGATTGTGATGCCAGTGGGGTTGGAGTTGGTGCAATACTATCACAGGAAAGAAGACCAATAGCCTTTTACAGTAAAAAATTGTGCGAAGCAAGGAGGACTTGGTTTACATATGACAAGGAGTTCTACGCCGTGGTGAGGGCCCTTAAAGTATGGGAGCACTATTTGATTGGGAAAGAGTTCATTTTGTACTCGGACTGCGAGGCTCTTAAACACTTGAGTGGTCAGACCCAGATTAGTAAGGACATGCACGCTACATGGATTGAGTTCTTGCAGAGGTTTCCTTTCAGGCTAATGCACAAGTCGGGTGTACAAAACAAGGTCGCGGACGCCCTAAGTAGAAGAGCGAATGTCCTACTTACTTTAAGTGCGGACATTGTCGGTTTTGAGAGGTTAAAGGAACTATATGAAAATGATAGCGACTTTAAGGACACTTGGATTAAGTGTGCCAACAGAGAACCGTGTGATGACTATCATATCCATGAGGGGTACTTGATGAAAGGGAATCAGCTGTGCATTCCTGAATCTTCCTTACGGGAAAAGCTTATCCGAGATCTGCATGGTGGAGGACTGGTGGGACATATGGGTAGAGATAAGACCCTAGCCACAGTTACTGAAAGATACTTTTGGCCTCGGTTAAGGAGGGATGTGTATCGGATTGTGGAAAGGTGCTACATTTTCCAGGTGTCTAAGGGGCAATCCCAAAACACTGGCCTATATACTCCTCTTCTCGTGCCAGCAAACATTTGGGAGGACATTTCGATGGACTTTATACTTGGTTTGCCTCGTACCCAACGAGGTGCCAACTCTATGTTTGTTGTGGTTGACAGGTTTTCCAAGATGGCTCATTTTATTCCCTGCAGGAAGACCGCCGATGCACGGGCTATTGCGCGGTTGTTCTTCAAGGAAGTGGTGCGGTTGCATGGAGTCCCAAAGTCCATTACTTCCGACAAGGATAGCAAATTCCTTAGTCACTTTTAGAAGACTCTCTGGTATATGTTTGATTCGTTCCTGAATTACAGCAGTACCGCTCATCCTCAAACCGACGGTCAAACCGAGGTGACTAACAGGACCCTCGGAAACCTCATCAGAAGTATCTGCTGTGAGAAGCCGGGACAGTGGGATCAAGCATTGGCCCAGGCTGAATTCGCTTACAATAGTTCCGTCTACTGAACTATTGGGAGGTCACCGTTCTCGGTGTTATACACCAAAACACCACGACATGCGCTGAACTTGATCAAATTACCCAAGGATATGGGGGGTGATGTGGCTGCTAAACATATGACGGAACAACACCAAGCCACTACTGAGGAAATTAAACGAAAGATAGAGGAATCCAATACCCGATACAAAGGGGCTACAGATAAGCATAGACGGAAGAAACTCTTTGTCATGGGCGATCAGGTAATGGTTTACCTCCGAAGAGAGCGTTTTCCTGTAGGTAAGTATGGGAAACTCCAACCCAAGAAGTACGAACCTTATGAAGTTGTGCACAAGATAAACGACAACGCATATGTCGTACAACTTCTAGAAGATATGAATATTTCTTGTACTTTTAATGTTGCGGACTTATCACCTTTTTACTCCGATGATACGCCTTTATATCCTGATGAGAACTCGGGGCCGAGTTCTCCATTGGTGGGAGAGACTGATGGAGATACAAGAGACACGAGCTGACACACGGCTTGTCACACGGCCGTGTTGTGATTGGAAGGAACTCATAGAAGCATACACGGCTTGAAGCACGGCCGTGTCTCGAGCAGGGGATCGAATAGAAAATCTTCACAGAATCCAGCACGGCCTGAAGCACAGCCGTGTCTCGATGCAGGGTATCGAACAGGAAATCTTCACAGAATTCAACACGGTCTGAAGAACGGTCGTGCCTTCGACCGTGTACACATAGATTTTCCTTTTCTTTTGATATTTTAAGGGAGAGTATATATACCTTTTGTCAACCATGTTAGGGTTACGTCTTATTTTATATTGAATTATATTTTGTGAGAGAGTCTCTCCATTTCCGAGTTGTGCGCAACCAAAGTTTGCATCAAAGAGTGTTTCTTTGTTGCGTGAAACCAATCCATAATCGGATTTGTTTCGTTTTCGTTTTCGCTTTCAGCGCTGCGTCAGTTGGCTCGAGAGGTTTTTAAAGCCTAGAAGGAAGCCTAAGTCCAACAAAAGATTTTAGAAGTTGGAAGACTCTAGAAGATTCTAAGATTGTCCAGATTCATTGTACAATAGTAGATAGGATAGTTGGATGTAGTAGGTAAAATTAAATTGTAACCGTTATATCAAATTAATCTCAATTGTCTTTCCAGATAGGTCTTTTATATGTATAGAGGTAACTCTCCTAATTGTAATCTATCCAAATATTTGAGTAAATTCAGTTATATATAAAGTTTTTCTTTCTACTTTCTCTCTCCAAATGTGTTGTGTATATTTTCAAGATGAATTTAGCTTTTCATAGTCTGGTTAGAAGTGCTAAGTGCCACATGGGAGTACCAAGAAAAAATACATCCATGACACACACAACTCATGGTCGGGATGCTGCTCTTGAATTATGCATGGACAAATCCTGGTTTGCTCCACTAACAATTTTCACTATATTGTATAATATGTAAATCCCGGCTGAATAATAGGGTAAAATAAAGAAATTTGTATTTTAATTTACCGTTTCAATAAGTAAGGTGAAAATACTTATGAAGAATTTAATACGGGAATGAAAAAAAAAAAAGAAAGAAAAAGAGAAAAGCATGTCAAAATTTTGTGAGCAATTCCAAGTAACTCATACTTTAGCCGGCCCGCAGCACACTATCCTGGCATGACGGACCAGCGCGAGCATGAATGAAATCCGGTCCAGCATGAGCATGATGTTCTCGCAAGAAATTAGCACCGGATGGCCCGTCAGGACGTGAAGCTGCACACACCCACGTCTAAGCTTTCCGCGTTAAATGCACATCATACCTAGTCCTTGACTCGCATTGAAGACGTTTTCACCTATTACCATCCGAAATAGCAGCTATTAACTTCATTTTTATCTTCTACAACTAACACAACCAACTCTTTCGTCAACTCACGCCTCATAAGTGGTAGATAACCCCTCACTGCTTAACAACAAAACTCCATCAATCATTTCCAACCAATTTCACATATCCACCACACAAATAAGCATAAATTATCACCATCAATGGATCCCTACGAATTTCTCAAAATTACCCCCAATCCAGACGGCTCAATCACACGACACCAAACTTTTCCGACCGTTCCCCCATCGGAAACCGACACCGCTCTCTCCAAAGACATCCCTCTCGACACTAAGAAGTCCACCTTCCTCCGCATATTCCTCCCAAAATCACCGAATCCCACCAAATTCCCCGTTATCATTTACTTCCATGGAGGCGGTTTCGTCTTCTTCAGCGCTGCTTCTCAGCCGTTTCACGACTCATGCAGCCGCTTGGCCTTTCACCTCCAGGCCCTTATCATATCGGTCGACTATCGCCTCGCACCCGAGCACCGCCTCCCCGCAGCATATGACGATGCCATGGACGCCCTCATGTGGGTTCATAAGCAAGCCCTTGAGATGGAAACCGACAGATGTGATCCGTGGATGAAGGAACACGCTGACTTCACAAACACTTTCTTGATGGGAAGCAGCTCCGGGGGTAATATCGTCTACAACACGGGTTTACACGCGTTAGGGCACGACCTGTCCCCTCTCCACATCCAAGGGTTGATAATAAATCAGCCCTATTTCGGTGGCGTTGAGAGGACTGAATCAGAACTCAGATCCCTTAACGATAAGATCGCGCCCTTACCTGCTAATGATGTAATGTGGTCGCTTGCATTGCCAAAGGATGCGGATCGGGACCATGTTTACTGCAATCCGATGATTGATAAGGACAACAAGCTGATCGGACGGTTGCCGAAGTGTTTGGTGAGAGGCTACGGAGGCGATACGTTTGTGGATAAGCAGAAGCAGTTTGTGGCGATGCTGGAGTCACGTGGGGTGGACGTGGTTCCTAAGTTTGACGAAGTTGGGTTTCATGCGGTGGAGCTGTTTGATCCCATGAAGGCCAAAGAGTTGCTCGACATTGTTAAGGACTTCGTTAGTGCGACACGTTCCTGAAATTAAGTTGTGTTATTATATCGGGCCCTAGAGAGTAAGTTGAGTATGAAGGATGATCAAAATCGATGAGAGCGTCATAGTTATCTGGCACCACGTTGTCTGGAACATGAGCTAGTTCTTCCAGTGACGCATGAAGATTTCTATATTTACTGTTCGAAAATAAAAACAAGAGATGAAAATAAAGATTACTTTCTCCTTTAGGTTTTCTACAGTGTTCTGGGGTGTTTGTTGAAGTTATAAATTATTGTTATCTGTATTTGCTAGGTTACCAAAGTGGGGGTTCTCTCTCTCTCTTTTCGGGTGATGCAGTTATATCGCTGGATGATATTAATGCTTGGAAGACTGTTTATTTTCTATCACATTTTGAGCCTTCGCACGCATGGCAAGATAATCTAGATACTGGGTTGTTCTACCTCCAAGCGAGGAATTTATTAATCCTCAATAAAAGAAAAATATTATATAGTACATTGATTCTAAAAATATATCCAGCTTTACATAGTATGAGATATGATGTGGTTTACATTACATGTTATAATTTACTTTCACATGATTAAGCAAGATGGAACCAACATTGGGCTTGTTTGACATGTTATTTTGTTATCATTTTAGTAAAAGTTGGAGGTAGGGAGAATAATATATGAAAATAGTAGTGACAAATACAAATATAATATACATAGTAGATAAAATTATGATATACAAACTGCTGTGTATCTATAGTGATTTAGAGTCCAAGGCTTATGTTATTTTAGCTTAGCAATAGGATGGGAAAGTGCCTAAAACTAGTTGGAATAAAATAGAAAAGTAATCTAAACCCTTTGAAAAGCATGTTTGAAATAAGTATTTCTTATTATAACTAAGGTATCTTCAAGAATGATTTACTTGCCTAAAACAGAGTTTACTTAATAGTATAAAAGGGGTTTCCTTTATTCAAGTAAAATCATCTAATACTCCTGACACACTTTGATTGCTATACCCTTACACTGCTTCTCTGACTTGAGCATCAAAATCCAATTACCAGAGATACCTCTAGCATTCTGATAGCTCACATGTGTTCATTTTGCAAGTTGAATTACACCAAGCTCAAAAATGTGATTTTAGCCCAAGACCATATCCAAGTAGTAAGAGCAATCAATAATCCTTGCCTACCATGTCAAGACTAACTCCGACTATGGTTGACACGAGATCAAAAAGAAATTCGAGCATCCTTGATGATTGTAATCCACCAACAACTATAAACAATAATCCTCCAAGGCCCCTAGTTGCACCACTTACAACGTAAGGAGATGAAGATAGGATTGCACAACTCAAGAGATAGCTTACTAATTTGTTGGCTAAGAACCATTGCTTAAGAGACTAGGTCAATGAAATCATTAATCGCTCCTAGTGACACTCAATCTTAAAGTGAGCAGAATGTTGATAATGTTTCACAATATCGTAGGAACGCACCACTAAAGCCAAATCGAGCCCAAAACCCAAGGGGTGACCAAAACAATAACCACAATGATAATTTTGAAGCACAATCTATGAGATCTCTAACTAATCATTTTGTAGATGGTATAGAAAATACGATCAAATGCTTCAATGAATTAAAAGATGCCAAGAAACTTGACCCATGGGACATGTTTACCATTAGTCACTCCCTTTTTATCTAGGAAATTTGGACAAATAGCTTCCCACACATGTAAGAATCCCGTAGCTTGAATTCTACGATGGGACGATTAACCCATCCAAGCATCTCAACTATTACACTGCTCAGATGAACCTCCTTAGCATCTCCGATGCAATTACCTACAAAGCATTCCTAGAAAATTTAAAGGAGGCAGCAAAAACTTGGTTCCAAGGCTTGAAATCAAATTCTATTTCCCATTTTCTTAACCTCGCCATGCAATTCTACCAACACTTTTTATGAGCAAGATGCCTGAATGAGATTCCTCACTCTCAATCTTGTCTAACAAAAGCAAGACAAGGGATTGAGAGACTATGACTTAAGTTTAACAAAACAATGCTTGAAACACCCAATGTTGACATGAGTGTAGTTCTTAATGCAGTAGTTAATGGAGTAAAGGATCGAACTTAGTTCTTCTACTCTCTTACATTGTATAAGTTGAAGAACTTTAGAGAGTTTCAAGAATGAGTGGTAGATTATATTCCATAAGAAGATGTCACACTAGTAAGAAGACAAGCTGAGTAAAACTCCTTCAACAAGAAGAAAAATGGCAAAGAATGAACCTAGGTAAAAGACAGACCCGGTCTTACCTTACAAGGTAATGAGTTTGCTCAAAATGGTAATGGCAGCAAGAAGCATGCATCCCTTTCTATGAGTAGCACACCCAACTTAATAAACCCCACATTGACATTTTCATGGAAATACAAAGCTAGGGCATTATCATTTGGCTCGACAGAATGAGAAGCAACTCAGCCAAAAGAAATTCTAACAAATACTATGACTTTCATAGGGATAAAGGCCACACCATAAAGAATTGCACACAACTCAAGAATGCCCTCAAGAAACTCCTTAAACAAGGATACTTACAGGAATTTATTACATAAGGTGACAAGCCTCCTAACAAACTAAGGAGGAAAAGGAAGACATGGGGTAGCAACAATAAGATCGCCCCATTCATGGCACTATTAATGACATCGTTAGAGGACTAGCTACGAGGGAATGCTCCATCTCACAATACATAGCATACGCCCACTGTAGGAATTATTAAAGCATACTCACCACCCAGTCAAAGCACCTTAAAATAGACACCATGATCACCTTCTCTAATGATAACCTTGAGGGCATAATGTTCTTCCACAATGATGCCCTATTAATGCGGGCTTGAATTGCAAATTTTGATGTTCATAAGATACTCATTGACAATGGTAGCTTCACGGACATCATATACAAAAGAGCCTTTAACCAAATGAAAGACTAGGCCAAGGTAAAGTTAAAGCCCTATGATAATGAGCTCTATAGTTTTAACCACCAGTTGTTAAAACCTAAGGCTATTGTCACTTCCCCAATAGAACTCAAAGATGGACTACACAAGATGTAAAGCTTAGTTGATTTCCTCATCATTAATGGATAGACCCCCTACAACGTTATTCTTGAGTATCCATCACAAAATAGTGTAGGAACGATAGCCTCAACTAAACACCTAAAGGCTAAATTCATAACCCCTATATGCATCGATGTTTACAATGGTGACCAACTAACCTCCAAGAATTTATATCTCTAAGCTATCTCCTAATAAGAATTTTTGTAGTGGAATCTGTCATAGAGAAAAAACAGTGATCAAGAGAACCTACTAAAGAAACAAAAGATATCTAAATTGGTAACCTACCTAAACAGACTACAAAAATTGGTACAACGAGTTTCGGCCAAGCTATGCCAATAGATAGTTGATTTCCTTCGAGCTAATGTAGATGTCTTCACATGTTCGCCATTTAACATGCTAGGGATCCTCGCTAAGGTGATCTCTCATAAGCTGAACATCTATCTTGATGTGAAGGTAGTCATATAGAAAAAGAGGCACTTTGTCCTAATTCGACAAGCAATCATCAAAGAAGAGGTATAGAAAGCCCTAAAGGCCGAATTCATCCAAGAAGAGCCATATCTCACATAGTTGGCTAATTGTGTGCTAGTAAAGAAGTCTAAGTGGAAGTAGCACATGTGCATTGATTATACCGACCTCAATAAGGTTTTCCTAAAGGATTGCTTCCCACTACAACTTATTAACCAATTAATTGATTATACTTCGAGTTATGCCCTATTGAGCTTTATGGTTGCCTTTTTAGGCTATAACTAGATTAAGATGCATGAACTCGACCAAGTACACACATCTTTTATCATGAACTTTAGAACATACTGTTATGAGGTAATGCCTTTTGGACTAAAAAATGTTAGAGCAACATACCAAAGGTTAGTGACAAAAATATTCATGCACTAAATTAGATGAAATGTCAAGGTATATGTCGATTACATGATAGTAAAAAGCAAGAAGCCTCACCAACACCTCGTTGACCTAGACAAGGTGTTTTGGACATTACAGCAGTATAATATGAAGCTGAACCCCCAAAAGTGCATCTTTGGGGCAACGTCTGGCAAATTCCTTAGCTTTATGGTCACCTCACAAGGGATTGAAGCCAATCTCAAGACGATCAAGGCTATTTTAGACATGCAACCTCCAGAGATAGTTAAAGAGGTCTAAAGTTTAACAAGGCACATCGTCATGCTAAGGTTGCATGCTAATTTAACCAAAACCTTTTAGGGAAAGTGTATTTTTACAACTACCTACCTAATAAATAGAATGTCTATGGAAAAATAGGTTAGAAAACACCATTTGAGTTGTTATTTAGTTCACCACCAAATTACACACATTTGAGAGTAATGGGTTGTTTATGTTATATTGCTAAACAACCTCAATCGACAAATAAATTTGAACTGAAGAGAGTAAAGTACGTTTTTCTAGGTTATGTGCATGAACAAAAAGGGTACAAAGTGTTTGATCTTGATCAAAAACAAATTGTTTCTTCTTAAAATGTCATTTTTTATAAAAATGTTTTTCCATTTAAACAAACTCCATTTGTTTTACCTAGTCTTTCAAAGTCTTTTCCTAAAAACTATGTATTGTTTAGTCATCATATTCTATAGATCAATCATCTATTGATCAGATACATATAAATTATCATAATAATCTTTTCGATCATCAATCTATTTCTACATCTGATTAACATAGTGTTCCTCCATCACCGCACAATTTACATAAATCTATAAGGGACAAGAAAACACCAAAATAGCTTAATGAGTTTGTATGCACATTTTATTCTGAAGCTTCTACTATTGCTTTTGATATTTCTCCTATTACTGCTTCTTTACCAGTAAAATACCCTTTGTTTAATTCCAAAACTTTTAGCCAATTTCCTCATGATTATGTAGCTTCTTTAGCTCATGTGTTGACAACTCAAGAACTATATAATTACTTAATTACAAGTGACTAAACATAAGGAGTGGGTTAATGCTATGCAAAATGAGTTAATTACCCTTGAGAGTAATGGTACTTAGGAGTTGACATTGTTACTTAAGAATAAAAAGGCTATTGGTTCAAAATGGTTATATAAGGCAAGTTTCATCTTGATGGTAGTGTTGAAAGGTATAAAGCACATTTAGTTGCTAAAGGATATATGCAAAAGGAAGGTGTTAACTACCACAATACTTTTTCTCCAGTTGCTAAACTTAGCATAGTTTAAGTTTTAATTGCCGTAGCTACTTCTTTTGACTGGCCTTTATTTCAAATAGATGTGAATAATGCTTTTCTACATAGACAATTAGATGAAGAGATTTATATGGCTCCACCTTAGGGTTACACTAAAGCTTTGCTAAATCAAGTGTGCAAACTTAAAAGGTCCCTTTATAGCTTGAAATAGGCCTCACGGCAATGGAACTTGGAGATTTCTAATTTTCTTTTAAATGATGGTTTCATTCAATCTAAACATGATCATCCCTTGTTTACTTGTTGTGATTCTATTGGTTTTGTTGCAATTCTTTTGTATGTAGATGATATACTTATAATTAGTTCAAATATTGAGCTTATTGATCATTTAAAATAGAGGCTTCATGCAACTTTTATGTAATGCTCCAAAACCTAAGACATTGCAATCTGCCACATGTCCTTATATGGTAAAGATATATTAAGGCTCTTAAACTAGCTAACCTTACATAGCATGCAATATCTATTACAATAAAGATAAACTTAGTAACATCGATAATAAATGGCTCAATTGAGTCTCATTTGATAATCTACAAACTACTACAACAATTATCTTAACACTCTAACATTTAATAAATTAAAATAACATAAATACTAAGCCATTTACAAAGGTATCATCTCCCATAGGTACAACAATCTTCCAACATTTATTTAGGACTTTAAGTAACCCCCTTTCCTAATTATCATAGTAATAGTAATATTCTACATCATTCCCAACATCCATATAAGACTCTAAATCATCATCATATGTAGTGTGCTTGTTTATACTTATAGTTGAAAAAGAAGGTCCTCAAAGAGTGAGCTAATGCCCTGTATGTATAATACATAAACACATGTGCTTGATCAAGCATACTTAAATCATATGCACTAATGCAACAACAAAACAATCAAACAACAAGTTATTATCTTATTTAGTCCTCAAACAATAAAGGGATACTTATGATCCCACTATACCATATAATATAAAAATACATAGTATAGTATTAAAAACTAGCACTATGTGCCCCATCACCCATGAGCCCCTAAATCTACCAAATCATCTCAATATGCAATTCATCATTATTTTCTTTAATGACATCTTAGTTTATAGTGTGACCTTAGAGGATTAATACTTTTTTTTCTTTTTAAGAAAAGCAAGTGTGCATTTGACCAATTTACTATAGAGTATTTAGGTCATATTGTTTTAGTAGATGGAGTAAGTTCTAAAAACCAGTAGATTGAAGCTATAAAGAATTGGTCGATTCCTCAATTTGTGAAACAACTAAGAGCATTTTGAGGGCTTTCTAGGTATTATCAGAGATTTGTTAAAGAATATGCTCAAATTGCTACCCCATTGAGTAATCTATTAAAGAAGGATAGTTTTAAGTGGAATGATTAAGTTGCATTAACTTTTGATAAATTGAAGGAGGCGTTGATAAGTGCTCCTATTCTTGCACTACCAGATTTCTCGAAACAATTTGTAATCAAGACAGATGCATCAGGATTAAGAATTGGAGTAGTTTTACTCCAATAAGATCATTCTATTGCTTATTTTAGCAAGAAGATGTCTTTACATCTTACTAAAGCATCAACTTATGTTCAAGAATTACATGTTGCTATAGAAGCAATGCAAAAATGGAGACAACATCTATTGGGTTCTCATTTCCTAATACGTACTAATCCTAGAAGTCTTAAAGGGTTGCTAACACTAGTTATTTAGACTTTAGAACAACAATAGTATCTGACAAAGTTGTTGGGATATGACTATAGTATTGTGTATAAAGCAAAGGTTGATAATAAAGTTACAAATGCATATTTAGGCAATATGATTCAACTTTTTAGTATTTGGCATTTTCTATGCCATGTTTTGCTTTGTGGAGGAGCAAAAGCAAGAATACAATACTTTAGCTGCATTTCAACAGCTTATTTTGTATATAAATGAGGGTAAAGCTTTGAAATGGGACTTACATTGGTGAAATGATTTATTATATTTCAAGCATCATGTCTCCTTAGTACCTACTTCTACGTCGATACCTCAACTGTTACATGAGTTTCATAATGTACCAACTGCAAGACATTTTCGTATTCAAAAGACACATAAGTGTTTAGTTGCAAAATTTTATTAGGAGGTTATGAAACATGATGTGGAGCTATTTGTACATGATTGTATAGAGTGTCAGCACATTAAATATTCTACTTATAGTCTAGTTAGATTATTGGTACCATTATTAATTCCCAATCAAATTGTAACAAAGTCGCATGGATTTCCAAGATCTATTATTTCATATTGGGATCTAATTTTTGTGAGTAAATTTTAGAAGGAGCCGTTTAAACTCAATAGCACCAAACTATCTATGAGTAATGCTTACCATCCTCAAAGTGATGGTTAAATAGAGGTATTAAATAAGCTTGTTCAACAATATTTGGGAGCCTTGCATTAAAGCGACTAGAGAAGTGGGTCAAGTTGTTACCCTAGTCTGAATTTGCTTATATTGTCTCATATCATGAGGGAACACAAATGTCTCCATTTGAAGTAATTTATGGCAGAAAAACCCTTACCATTTTTACTTATGTGAAGGTTGCATAAAAAATTGAGGTAGTAGACAATGAGTTGTTGAGAAGAGGTGAAGTTTTGTGTGTGCTCAAGGAAAATTTGTTGATAACACAATAGTGTACAAAGAAGTATGCTGATAAGCATAGAGTGAATCTACAATTTAAAGAAGGAAGTATGGTGTTTGTTAGATTATAGCCATATAAGCAACTTTCTGTGACAAGATTAGTACATCATAAGCTCACAAAATGATATTATAGGCCCTTTAAAATTGTCAAAAAAAAAAGAGGTTAATGTACATATCGACTAAAGCTACTAGTTATATTCATAATGCTTTTCATGTTTTGACATTGAAGAAAGCATATGGATTATCTATTCCTTCACTAGATTTGCCACTAAAAGCTATTCATAACCATCCTTTACTTAAGCCATTAAGTATAGTTTTTACTCAAGTCATTGTACAACAAGGACAATAGGTGCCTTAAGTTTTGGTCCAATCGTACGGAGTAGTGCTAGAGAACATATCATGGGAAGATCTTTCTATGTTTCGACAACTTTATCATGATTCTCACCTTGAGGACAAGGTGCTTTTTTCAATAGGAGGAGGAAAATGCTACAACTCAAAGTAAGATTGCAAAGCCTAAATGGCATAAAGACTATTGTATGTAAATAATATTAATTACATCTAATAATAATCAAAGTAGTTTGTAAAATTAGTTAGTAGATGTAACTATCAAATAATGGTAGTAACAGTCCAAGGATGTAAATAATATAAGAATGAAAAATAAATGAGAAAAAAAGTATCAATGTTACATCTCAAATATTAAAGAATTTTCCATAAAGCATGGCTACTTAAATAAGCCAAGTTACCTGCTAAATAGAGAAACCCCTAATCAATCTCAAAAATAGTACTTAATCGAAAGAGAGGAAAAGAAAGAGACTTATCTAAGAGATCATATTTTGAGGAGAGAGAATAAAGAGAGGAAATAGCTAAACAATCAAGAGAAGTATTGGGTTAGACTCTACTTTAGGCCTTAACATTATGTGTATACATAAGAGTTTTAGTCTTTAATATATCCGTAGATACGTGAATGTAACTCGACAAATATACAACTGCATAATATTTCTATTCATTGGTGTATTCGTGATTCTTTTGCATCATTGGTTATCCTTTTTAAATTCTAATTGTTTATTTTAAAACCAAATTTAACTTAACAATTTTATAGTAAATATTGTGGTTAATTTCATGGAAGATTAAATTAATGTGTTTTTTATTCTTTTCTTTTATAGCCAATATTGTCATGCCCCAAGTGCATCCTCACTATAACAATCTAGCATGCATTATATAGAACCTTAGGAATAACTCTACTATCATCCTAAAATTTCGATACAGTACAAAAGGTGTCTTTTACTACAGGTTACACCGGTAGAGTATATAATTCTATGTGACAACAAAAAGTGGGCACAAGTAATTATGATTCATGAATACTACTGATTAAAAGATATAGTAATAATGTGAGTCTTGGCCATATCTAAAAAGATAGTAACAACATAATATAAAGACTCTCTAGGAGTTCTCAAAATACATATTCATATCACATAATATTGTGGCTCTCATATCCCCTCCTAGTTAGTAGATCACAAACACTTACCAACGACATCACTTGATTTGGTAATATCTAGTAAAGACCCTATAAAACAGGAATACTATATAAGTATAAGCTATATCCAACTTAGTTAGATATCTACTCATAATTACCTAAAAGCAAAGCAGGCAAGTTATCAAACGTATGAATACAATAATAAATACAATCAACCAGTAACCATATATAGTACGGACTTGAGCTCTCCAATACTAAGGGTTAGAAAATAAGTTTTAACATGTCAATTTTAGGTTTTAGTTACCTCAAGCCAATACACAATACTCAAGTCTTAATTGATATCTAAAAACAACATCGTGTACTCTTAAGCATCCACTATTTACTTATAAAATAGGGTGTTATACTACATATATTATGAAACCCATGAAAATTATATAATAAATTAATATTAAATTAATATAATGATTGAATCAAAATCCTAATCCTAAATTTGACTAAATTTACATTAAGGGAAACTAATTGTATTAATAGGTAATTAAATAGAATAATTACTAAAATGATGAGTAAATTTTAAATTATAGATTTAAATTAGCTAAATAGAAATTTCGAGTAAATATTTAGACTCAGGATAACTTATTTAACTTAGTTGTAAACATTTGTGTAAAAATATTTTAGTTAGAATTTCTAACTAAGATTATTTTATGCATGTTAGATGAATAAAAAAAAAATCAAAATTTTCCCTTAACCATAAAAATCATATCTACCTTTTCTCTCTTTCATTTTCTTTTCTTTCTTCTTCTTACCTTTTCTTTTCCTTGTAAACTTTTTTCCTTCATATGTAAGTTCGCAATTTCAAAGTTTAAAATCCTGTAACTTTCACATTGGAGCTCTAAATCAAAATCTATAAACACTTTCATGATCCTTGAGGCGAGCTCTATAAATCTAGACCCCACCTGCAAGGTAAAATTCCAAGTCCAAAATTTAGGTATAACTCTAATGGTGTAATAGATTGTTGCAGTTTAGGTAAAATACTACAAATTTAATAGATTATTACAATTCACCCCAGAGGTATATAGGGATTTAGATGTGTTGAAGAAGTAACTATTATGAATGGGTTAGATGCGAATACCCAAGAAAGAATTATGGAGTTCGAACTACAGACTTATGATGACGTGGTGAGGAAGGCCAAAGCTTTAAAGTATGCTAAAAAGAAAGGTAAAGAAGTAAGGGCCAAAGCTCAATAGAGTATCAAGGTAAGATTACTTACAAAAAGGCTATTATTCAATCCAAGTATGAGTGAGAAAGGAAAGATTCCAATATGGAATATTAGGCCACCAACCAATAGACCCTTAACCATTACATTGCAACTAAGGCCTCGTAAATTTGATTTATTGGAAATGCAAAGGGCGACACTACCCTCAGGAGTGCCAACAATTAAAGGGTAAGTGTTATTAGTATGGAGCTAATGATCGTAAGGTTAAGGATTGCTCAAAAAAGAAAGTTGCTACATGTTTCACTTATGGACAGAAAGAGCATTATGTGATTGTTTGTCCTCAAAGATAACAAGAAATTTGAGCAAAGACCACCGGGCCTCGAACTACAATTAGGAGACTCACTAGCCATCCATTTGGACAAGAGAGTCAAGGGGCTTGCCAACAGACTACGAATGCTAGGGTGCTTGCTATTGAGGGCACTAATGTCGAATATTAGGCCACAGGAAAGATCGAAAACTACCAAGATATTACCTTAGTGGCTAAGGGATACAAAGACGAAAGAAATGTGGTAACGGGTATGTGAACTTAAACCAGTCATTGCACAACTATTTTACTTAAGGCTTAATTAAACAAGATTAAATAGAAAACTTGGGAAATATAAAAGACTTCCTACTAAAAGATTTAGGAAAATTAAATTAAAACTCAATACTAATAACATGTGAATTCTTAGGATCTATTTTGATTGCCACCCACCCAACATTTGTCCTTTTTGATAAAGGAGTAACATATTCTTTTATGAATTTGGTTATAGTGCAATAAAGGAAGTTGAAAGTTCAACCCTCCCTAATGACTTTAAGAATTAGTACACCCACTAAAGAGAAAGTCGTTACCAAAGAAATAATAAATGAGTGCCCAATTGTCATTCAAAGGAAGAACATGCTAAGTTACCCACTTAAATATTGTTTTTCTAAAAAAAAAAATGGGAAATAGCGTATCCCGAAAAATTATTCCAAAAATAGGTTTTAAATGCGTGGACTCGAAGTGCACCTTCAATTTTGCCAAATTTTGCAAAACTAAAGGCACAAATGTTATTTGTGCCCTCATTACAAATTGTTTGTGCCGTCAATACACACTACCCTCGACTATTCCCTCTGTGGAATTTTTTACTTTCATCAATTACAACCTTAAATGGAAGATTTAGATATGAAATTAATAACAAAAAATAGATTCCTATCCCATCATATTCTTTCCCTTGGTGAATTACTTAGCCAGTTGAGCAAATATGTTAGCCTCTCTTAATGACCTTGGATGTAGAGCAGGAGGAGCTTGTGACTCCTATGTTGGATGCTGTTGGAGGTTCGTCGAAGGTTTGGGGAAGCACAAGACTCCACTCTATGGGACAATGTGATGATTCATCCTAATACATTGGTTGTTTATTGGAGCGTTTCTTGTGCGAAGCAAGCAGTGCAGGGATAGAACCACTAATGAAATGATAATGTGGTGTGACTTATATGCTAAAAATCGAGCCCAAGCTATCATACTTCACATCAAAATCCATTAGGAGCTATTGGTCCTCTATTAGATTTTCTTATACCTTACCCTAGTTTCAAGTTCATCGATGTCTCGCGATCTTATGATACGCAAGAATTAGCTGCAATTGGAACACTTTAGTTAGTTATGCCTTAGCCTTAACCTCTGCGGCATATTGCTGGTGAGCATATAGGTACAGCATTACCCTCTCGTGGTGATACATGTATTGAAGATCATGAGCAACTATAGTAACAGTCATGTCAAGGTCTAATGATAGGCAGATTTGTCTTAACATATCACCCTACACATTATAACAAAATGTAAATTAAATGAGGAACGAATAAGCAATGATTCACCTAGCTAGTGTTCATGTTGTACTTGCTAGATATCCAAGAACAGCTCCCATATGTCTGATATATTGCTAACTGATCAATCTATACCACCGCATGTATTCCTTATGCACACCATTACGGCTTTCCTTATACACCACATAATCTACACATTGTTCCCATATGGATATATATGTTGCATGTTGCATTGGCCAATTTACATTAACCCTTCTACGCAGGTTGATTTGATGGAGCTCCAACTGTGTTTTCACATCTTGTAGGATATATTGAAACTCTCCTAACTGCTTTGTAACTCAATCAGGGTAATGCCACTCAACCATGTGAAAACATATGAGTAGCACCCGAGTAGTCCAAATGTAGACGTTGCTTCTGCAAAAATGTGATTAGATGTAAATTAGATTCCCAACATACAGCTCTCATCCAACTTAAAGGGTAGAAAATAATATTCAATGTTAACGATCAATATGATGAAATGGAAAAACTATAAAAAAAAAAAAGATTATCGAAATACCTGTTCATCTTTCTACCTGTCAAGCATATCCTAATATGTACCTACAACATAGGTTGGGTGAAGTTGAGTATCTTTCCACATTTTCTAACATGCAACCAAGGGAGCTCCATCTTCTATAATTAGTCCATATCAGCTAAGGGGTGCTATATGGGGGAGTTTATCCCAGGCCCACACCTATAGGAGAATGATAGCCCCTCCAACCTCGTATTTTGACGGTATTAATGTGACATAAAGTTAGCGATATAACCGAGCTAGACACGCGGGCCCCTAAATATATGTCCCAACAACATTGAAACATTCTAGTAGAGGCAAAAACATCGCGTGGATGAGGGCACTAGATTTATCGGCAAAGATAAATCCCCCAGCAGCTACAATATATATGCACACATATGGCGATGAATTTGCTCTCCATTAGCATAGGTTAAAAGGATCCATAACATATCACAAAGCCACATCATGCTAATGTGGCCCCCCCTATCATTAGACCCCAGCCTTACCCCCAACAATCTCTCACATCTTGCACCCCAATCCAAGCAACTACTCCTTGTAACTGCTTGACCATCCACGGGGAGGCCTAGCTAAACCTCTACCTCCTGCAAGGTGATAGTGAACTCCCTTATCAACATGTAGAATGAGTGTGTCTCTAGTCTCCATCGCTTAACTAAGGCAATTATCATTTGCCAATTCAATGGAATGAATGGTAGACAGCTCGCACTTTCGAATCCCACCAAATGCAAGAATGGCTCAATTCAAGGATTGACGGGGATGATGCACTCATTACAACGGAGTGACAACTCGCAACATCGAACAATGAGCCATGATTGCTCCTAAAATGATAACAAGTGAAATGTTATACTATTGGTAATGAAACATAAAGTAATCAACAAGTTAAAGGTGGTTTACCTCTCTATCCTAGACAACCTATGATTGATGTCCCTCCTGCTACATCAAGACTAAAGGATTGAAAGGTCCAAGCTCCATCTGTTATGCTAAAAAATTAAAAAATCAAAATAAAAAATTAATGACATATTAATGACTAATTAATAACAAATTAACAATTAATTTATGATATATTAACAACTAATTACCATCTCATTAATGATTAATTAACAACAACTTAATTTTACTAATTTTACAATAACACATAAAGATATTACATTTATAATCAATACAAATTTTTTTCCTAATTAAGCTTCTAATGATTAATTAATGACTAATTAGTGAGTAATTAACAATTACTTTTATAACAATTTTCACAAAAACATATAAAGACCTCTCGTTTAGAAAAAAAATACCAATTGTTTACTAATTCATTTTTTAACGTTAATTAATGATATATTAGGAGCTAATTAATTACTAATTAATGATTAATTAACAACTACTGGTATTTTAATAAAAATAGTAGGGTACAAACATTTGCATTTAATTTTTTATGCATTGACTAAAAGTAATATAATAGGAAAAAAAATATTTTTTTCTTGGGAAAAAAGTATCGAAATATAGCTTCACTAAAGAAGTTGGAAAAATCTCTTATAGATATTCCTACACTGGTAGATGTAGAAGCTAAACCTACATAAAACAAAAATAAGAAAATAGAAAGTTTCGAAATTGTAAGGAAGAAGAAGAATGGAAGAAGAAACTAAAATGTCTAATAATGAACACATGCACTGAGAATTCGCATTTATATTACAAACTATCAATGCAAAAAAAAAAAAATTATGCATTTGAGTTCACATGTTGTGATACTATGTAAATTTGCAATATCACTTTGTAATAATTTTTATAAGTTTATAGTCTCACTTTGTAATAATTTTTTTTTTAGGTTTGTAGTATAGATTTGCTGTATTCCATTACATTATTAGACGGTGAGAGATGATGCCAAAAATATTTTGCACAATGATTTACTGATAGTGTAGATGTTGTCTATGCCTTCAAAACAAATTGTATTGATGGCTTAAACCCGATGTGTGCCTTCAATTTTGCAAATTTTGACAAAACTGAAGGCACACATTGAGTCTACGCCTTCAAAACCTATTTTAGGAATAATTCTTTTAGGTACACGATTTCGCAAATTTTTTTAAAAAACAACAATATTTAAGTGGGTACCCTTAAACATGCCTATAGACTTAATTGTTTTATCTATGAAGGGATATGAAGTAATCTTGGGGATGGATTGGTTATCCAAGCATTCTACAAATTTGAATTGTCAAAAAAAGAAAAAGAAAAAGGTGTTATTTAAAAAACTTGGAATGGACTTGATTATGTATCATGGATAGTCGAGTGCAAACTCAGAAGTTCCTTTAAGCGCTATGCAAATAAAAGAAGATGATATTGGAGATTGGAGCATGTGCTTAATATGTGTGGTAGAATTGAACGTAAAGTCACCTCAATTGGAGGAAATACCGATAGTAAATGAATTCCCTAAAGTGTTTTCTAAAGAATTGCCAAGACTACTTCCACCAAAGGAAATGGACTTCACCATTGAGGTAAAGTTTGGTAGTGAACCAATCTCTAATGCACCTTATCAAATGACTCCAATAGAGTTGATAGAGTTGAAAACCCAATTGCAAGAATTAATTGAAAAAGGATTCATCTGCCCAAGTGTTTCTCCTTGGGGAGCTTCGTTGTTATTTATGAAAAAGAAAGATGGATCTATGAGGTTGTGCATTGATTATTGGGAATTAAATAAGGTAACCATAAAAAATAAATACCCTTTGCCAAGAATTGATAATTTATTTGGCCAATTGCAAGGAGCAAGTGTGTTTTCCCAAATCAATCTATGATCTAGTTATCACTAACCGAATTAAGCTAAACGATATATCTAATATGGCCTTTCAAACTAGATATAGACACTACAAGTTCTTGGTGATGCCATTTGGACTAACAAATGACCGACCATGTTCATGGACCTCATTAACCAAATCTTTAAGCCATTCTTAGATAAATTCATGGTAGTGTTCATCAATGATATCTTGATTTACTACAAAACAAAGCAAGAACATGACGAACACTTAAAAATTTCTTTAAGAGTGCTAAAGAGACATAAGTTATATGTGAAGTTATCAAAGTGCAAGTTTTAGATGAATCAAGTGGCTTTCATAGGACACATTATATCTAGAGAAGGAGTATCGATAGATCTAAAAAAGATTAAAGCAATAGTTGAGTGGAAAAAACCTACTATGGTTATAGAAGTAAGGCATTTTCTTGAATTGGCAGAATATTATAAGAGATTTGTCAAGGAATTTTCACATATCTCAAGATCATTGACAAGATTAACATAGAAGAATGTAAAGTTTGACTAGGATGAGAAGGAGCTTTCAAGAATTAACGTAATGGTTGTGTAAACACTCCATTTTTGCCCTAAGGATCAATAATAATCAACAATAGTTAATTTTCAATTTTTTCCATTTTTTTCTCTAATTTGGCAAAAATAGGAAAAATATTCAAAAAATAAAAATAAAAAAGAAAATACATCAATTTTGGAAAATAATTTCAGAAATGACAATAACAAGGATTAAATAATTTTTACAAATTTTTGAAATTTCAAAAAATACAAAAAAATAAAAAAAATCACATTGCATATATGCAATTTGCAAAATAAATAAAATCGCGAAAGTGGGCTAGCTTGGCTGGTCCGGACCAGGGTCAGGCGCGCGTAGGGGGTGCGAGGTCAGGGGTTCGAAACGCGGGGGAAGTAGAATCCGCGTTTTGCGAAATTTTACTCAGCCTGGGACACGTGTTAGCATCCGATTGGCTGGAGCAAATGCACGCGCCGGGCATGTGATCATCTTCAACCTCTGTCCGAGATCGCCGGTGAGGAGAAAAATCCGAATTTCGGCCATTTTGATTCGATTTTTTACACAAATCCAATGAATTTTCAACAGAAATAAGATAAGCATCATCCAATTAGAATCAAATCGATTGATTTACACAAATCGATGGATTTACATAAATCGGAGTTGGTTTTTTTAACCACAATCCGATTTGCTTCGATCGGTAGAAATCCGAGCTTATCCAGCTCGATTTTGAATGCCTATAAATAGAGGATGAAGTAGAGAGGCAGAATCACATATCAAAAGTGAGAAAAAGAGAGAAAAAGGAGAGAATCGAAGCCTCGCCGGAGTTGTTCAAAACAGCGACCACCGATCAAGTGTTGGGCAGCCACCAAGAGGCGTTTCTGAAGCAAACCACCGCCACAGTCGAGTTCCTCACCCCCGAAAACCTAGGAATCGACACCTCAACCGCTTCGAAAGGCTGCTGGAACGCCGTCAACAAGCATCTCCAGCCACCGCGTCCGATTGACCCGACCCGACCCGCTTCGACCCGACCCGCACACCGACCCGGATCTAAGTAAGCCAGATTTTTCGATTTTTTGTATTTATTTTTTTTATTTAGTTATTTTATTTATTTCGAATTTATTTATTTAATTATTTGTTATTTATAATTCAAAAAAATAGAAAAAAATGTTAGAAATTAGATTTTTTTTTTATTTAATTTAAGATGAATGATAAAAATAATAATTATAATAATAAATAATAAAAATGTAGAAAATTTATAAAGAAAATAATAAAAATATTAGAAAATAATAATAATAAAAATTTAGATTTTAGAATAGGATAGATAAAAATCTAGGAGAAAAATTTTCAATAAAAATTATAAAAATTATGAAATTCATAAAAAATTATGAAAAATTATAAAAATGTAATAAAAAATCAATAAAAATTTATAACAGTAGAAATGTGTTGAAAAATAGAAAAAATGAAATTTTATCACTTAGAAAAACCATTCTCTTAAATAAATCTAAAATTGGTGTTTTTCCTTAAAATTATCATTTTCAAAAATCGAATGATTAAGCTTAGGCTTAGATTTTTTAGAAAAATCCTAAAATGGTAAAAAACATAAATCAAAAGAAATTTCATAATTAAAATTCACAAACACATTAAAATTTTTCAATAAAAGCGAACTACGGCACGTTTGATCTTGAATAGCAGGTATGTAGGTACCCATTTGGGGAAACTCTAAAAAGGAATAAAAATCATTTTCTTAGAATAATTCACTCAAAAATACAATAAGAGATAACAAGAAATAAATAAAAGACATTTCTAGATAAGGTTAAGATTTTAGGAGATTAGGGTGATAACCTTAGGGTTTTAATAGGTTAGCTTCCGAACTTAGAAACTCTGCTTTTCCCTTTCCTCTTTTCACAAAAATGAAAAAGGAAATCACGCTGACTAGTGGTCCAAATTAGGATTAATCTGCTCAATTAATCCTAATTCAATCTTTCCTAACAACAGTTGGGTGGCGACTCCAAAAATAAAACGAAATTCCTAACTCAAGTCGAGGATCTACATTAGATGAGCATAGGGTCTAGTATAAATCGGATTAGGAATGGGAAATCAAACATTAGACTCGACAGGATGGCAACTCCCCTGGGGACATAATTCTCTAGTAGGCTAGCCACCTGAATCTCCTGCAATTGCTCCTTTATGAGAAATGTCTTTTGATTTGTTATATTATTGCTAACCTTTCAAGGATTTAGCTAAAGGCTAGAGTCAGTTATTTTACTTTTGTTGTTGGGTCTGCATGCATACAATTGTGTGAATAGATACGGTCAAACCCGGGCCATCTTAGGACCCTAAGATGGGGGGCCATTGTGTAAGTTTCAGGCAAAGTGATGTGATCACCGTTCGGGACCAATTAGGCTACCCCACCCAATGCTTCGATATGGCATGAGATCCATTTCTCCGAGAATGCGGGAGGCCATAGAGCTTGGGGACCAGTTAGAACCTACCTATTTGCATACGTAACGTCATGGGCTGCCAATTGATGATGATGTAATATTTTTTGTTCATGGAGGTCAGATCTATTCCCCTATAATGTTATCATAGTTCTGGTTGTAATTAGGAAATTTTTGTTGTAATAGATGGCTAGTACCACAGTTGACCACCTCCTCCATAAAGAAATCCAAGTGTGCAAACCTCTGGATCCGAAATTGGTACTGGACCACTGGTTCACCCTATACAACCCAGAGGAGCAGGCCTTCATCCAGCAGAAAATAGGGCCCATCCTCTCACTGATGAAGATGGAGATGAACTTGCCCTTGGTACGGGCCATGCTCCACCTATGAGAAATAGAGCCCACGGCTTTCTTCATTGGGCCACATGAGATCACTCCCATTCAAGACCCAAGCCAGAGTCAGAGAGTTGGAAGCCGTCATCAATGGAAAACCGGCGCCTACACAACAGAAGACCAAGAAAGCTAGGAAATAGATTATCATTATACTCTTTCGTTTGTTTGTTTTAAGTATCGAACTCCAAGTTTCCAATATTAATAAAATTTCAATATTACATCATCAATCAATTGTTGGCCCCTTTTTATTTTTAGCATCTGTGTGACACATGCATCACATTTGCATACATTATACTAAAAAAGAAAAAATGTGCACTAGGTATCAAAATAGCTCCTAAACAACCAAACCCTCCCAGAAGCCCAATTTGCACACGTTCAAGAACAAAGATGGCAAACAGTGGCGACAACCGCAACAACGCAAGTGCTGATGCTGCTTCAGACTCTAGGATCGTATCCCTGGAACAAACGGTCCAACAGTTAGCTGCACAAGTCCACCTCCTGACTGAAAGCATCGGCCTCTTTCGCACCACCCAGCCGACCCAAGAAGAGCATTCAGGGGCCAGAAAAGGGAAGGCAGTGGAGGTGCAGCCTCTAGAATATGAAGAAATCAATTCTCACCTCAACCCGGCCTTTGAATATGAGCCGAGAATCAACCAGGGTCCAACCTCCGATGACCTAAAAAAGGAGATGGAGGAGAGACAGAAGGAGATGGAAAAAAGACTCTTCCAACAGCTGGTAGATAAGATGAAGACAATTGAGGGGCCTGATGGTTTCGAGCAAGCCGGAATCACCAGTCTGCTAGCATACGAGGAAGAGGTATACCCTAACAAGTTCAAAACCCCAGAATTTGAGAAGTATGGCGAGACTGGTTGCCCCAAAATGCATACAAGGCTATACGCCCGAAAGATGAGCAAGTATGCTCAATATGACCAACTGATGATCCAGACTTTCCAAGACAGCCTCACGGGCCCTGCATTGGTCTGGTACGCCCACCTGGGTTTCAATCATGTCAACACCTCAGAAAGGCTAGCTCGGGCGTTTTATGACCAGTGCAAGTTTAATATTGAAGTCGCCCCCTCCGTGATTGATCTGAGGAGTCTCCGAAAAAGACACACTAAGCCTTTTAAGGAGTATGCTCAGCGCTAGAGAGCTCAAGCCGCCAAGGTAGCAACCCCAATTTCTGAGAAAGAGTTGACATCCATATTTGTCAACACTCCAGACAAGACCTACTTCTCACATCTTGTGGGACAGACATCATTCAGCTTTGCAGAAGTGGTAGCTGCGGGGTGCCGGATTGAAAGCGCCATCACCACAGGCAAACTCCAAGCAATGGATCCTCCCAGGGTCACACCAACACAAAGGCCCTAGGGAGGTAATAGAGCCAAGGAGTCTACCATCAGCATAGTCCACCCCGGTAAAGCAGACAATGCCGGAACTCGTGTGACATTTTAGACCACGAGTACCCCAGCCCAGCACTGCACAACAAGTCATACCCAGACTACCAGGGTCCCAAGACAGTTCACTCCAATTCCGATCCCGCTCAGCTAGGTCTTTGCTCGACTGCGGGCAGACAACTTGATCAGCTTCGAAATCCCCAACAACCGGTATAAGCTTAGAAACTTCGACTCGAACCTCAAATGTGACTATCATATGGGTCAAGAGGGGCATTCTACAGACAGATGCTGGAGGCTCCGGCATAAAATCCAGGATTTAATCGACGTAGGAATTGTACAGCTGGATTTTGTTAACACCCCAGCACCCAATGTCAACATCAACCTGCTGCCCAATCATAAACCCATCATCAACATGATCACATCTGAGGAGTCAACTCCCAAAGGAGCCCATAAGAAAAAGGCAACAGACCAACAGAAAAGGCAGTCCCGTCAAGCTCCAGAGAAAACCCCTAAGACACATATCAAAAGAAGATGGTTAGCCGAAGACCCAATAGTCGGCACTTTGGGAGAATCACATGGGAGATTTGAGTACCTAGTGAACTACTCTTATACCCCGACTGTATATGGGCCGCCTAGCGGATGGGAGCTCGAGTTTGAGAAAGAGGACAACCCGCCAAAGGAAGAGGAGAAATCTGTAAACATGATCAATTCGCATCAAAAGCCAAGGGTCATAAAATGCTATGAGGGACAGTCAACTGAGATACAGATCCTGAAGAAAAGATACGTATTCAATGTCCCAATACCGGCAGAGAGGTATAAGGCCACGCCTTTTGACTATCAGACCCTCGAGCAAAAGCGACCTCCTATGGTGGGAGGAATCACCCGCTTTGGGAGAGTATATGACCCGAAATATAAAGTCCCGACCGAAGAGCCCAACATAGAGAAAGGAGAGGAAGAGGAAGAGGGGCTCGCTGCATTTACAAAAATGGTCAAAGCGAGTGAATACAAGATCATGGAACAACTAAACAAAGTTCCAGCTCAAATATCACTCGTGGGCCTTCTTACAGCCTCTAAGCCCCACAAGGAAGCACTTTTCAAAGTGCTCAAATAGATTCAAGTCCTAAAAGGCACCGCTACAGACAAAATAAGCCATGTGGCGAATTCTATTTTCACCATGGACCAGATATCTTTCTCCTCGGAAGAGCTAGGAGAGGATGGAGACCAACATACAAAACCACTATTCATAATGGTAAGGTGTAACAACACGATTGTCTCCCGAGTACTCATCGACAACGAGTCGTCCCTCAACGTTTGCCCATTGGCTACCCTCGACTTATTGGGGGTCGATCCAAGCAATATAAAACCTAGCTCAACGGTGGTCAGGGCTTTTGACGGGTCAAAAAGAGGCATAGTAGGGGAGATAAACCTACCGGTGGAGATTGGCCCACAAGTGTTCCACATATCTTTCCAAGTCCTTGACATCCCAAGATCTTTTAACCTACTCCTAGGAAGGCCTTGGATACATGCTGCTGGAGCCATACCCTCCAGTCTCCATCAAAGGGTCAAATTTATTGCGAATGGACAAATAGTCACCGTGCTGGGCGAGCAGGATTATGCCATATACAAAAAAAACTACCATACCATACATTGGGGAGGAGGGTTCAGAAGACCTTGGTCTCCAAATATTGAATGAGGTGAACGTGGTGACTAGCAAGGAGGGCCATCAGTTTAAGGAGGGGCAACAAGGAACATTTGGACTAGGGTACGTTCCTACAGCTCGGGAAGAAGCACAAGCCAGAGGTGTCAAAGGCAGGATGAAAGAGAAGCCAAGCAACACCCCGATGTGTATTCCACCTCTCCAGCAATCTTTTAGAAAAGCAACTGTCATTCAAGAGCCGCGGATAAGCGAAGATGACATCAGCAATGGGAGCCCAACCTCTCGCACGTCCAATCAGCATCCAACTCTCAATAATTGGTTCTGTTATCCTATTGATAGCTCTAGGTCAGCTCAAGGATAGAGAACGATTGTTAAACAAATTTTGATTGAGACTTCTTTATAATTCAATTACCGTTTGTCTTACTTATATATATGCTTTCATTTTACTTCACCCAGATCTCCTACCATCGAACATCAGAGATATTTCGCGTAGGTAGAAAATAAAAACGCTGATATTGTTTCCAACGCTCTGGGTCAGTTATTGAAGGCGATATCCTTGATCACGAAATAATACAAGAAAATTGGCCAAAACATGAGCAAAATGGAATTTCAATTGACGAGCCAGTGGAGACAGTAAATCTAGGAAGCATGGAAAAACCTAAAAACCTTAAAATTGGGACCAGTTTAAGTGCTGAGCAAAAGTGTGAAATGACCGAGTTGTTAACTGAATATGTAGATGTGTTTGCCTGGTCATATGGTGACATGCCAGGACTAGACCAATCAATAGTGGTTCATAGGCTTCCCACAAGGGAAGATGTCAAACCTAAAAAACAGAAATTGAAAAGATTTAGGTCTGACATCTTACTAAAGATTAAGGAAGAAGTCAAGAAACTGCTAGAAGTAGGGTTCATCGAAGTGTCCGATTACCCAGAATGGGTAGCAAATATAGTCCCTGTTATGAAAAAGAATGGAAAAGTGTGCGTATGCGTAGACTTCCGGGACTTAAACCAAGTTACACCAAAGGATAACTTCCCCTTACCTCACATTGATGTTCTAGTGGACAACACTGCAGCAAACCATCTTTTCTCATTTATGGACGGTTTCTCAGGAAATAATCAAATAAAAATGGCTGAAGAAGATAAAACCAAAACGACTTTCATCACAACATGGGGAACTTTCTGTTACAAAGTCATGCCCTTCGGTTTGAAAAACGCCGGGGCAACATATCAGAGAGCCATGGTCACGATACTTCACGACATGATGCATTGAGAAGTCGAAGTATACATCGATGACAGGATAGCCAAATCTAAAGAAGAAGAAAGCCATATAGATATCCTGAGGAAATTGTTTAAACGACTGAGAAAATTCCAACTCAAGTTAAACCTAGAGAAATGCACTTTCGGGGTCACAACGGGCAAATTGTTAGGGTTTGTCATAAGCCAGGAAGGCATTAAAATCGACCCTGACAAAGTAAAGTCTATATTAAAGCTACCTTCCTCACGCACTATCAAAGAAGTAAGAAGCTTGTTGCGAAGATTAAATTACATAGCTCGTTTCATCTCATAGCTCACAGATAAGTGTCGGCCGCTATTCCGTCTGTTGAAAAAGAATGCCGTAGTAGAATGGGACGACGAATGCAAAGAAGCATTCAGGATGATCAAAGACTATCTCATAAAACCTCCAGTCTTGATAGTTCCAAAGCAAGGGAAGCCCTTATTCTTATACCTCACAATACTCCCTAAATCCATGGGATGCGTGTTTGGGCAAAAAGATGAAGAGGGAAGAGAGCGTTCCATATATTATTTGAGCAAGAAATTCACAGACGAGGAACAAAGGTATGCAGAGGTAGAGAGGACTTGCTGTGCTCTGATTTGGGTCATGCACTGGTTAAGGCAATATACCCTTTACTATTATATTGAGCTGCTGACAAGACATGATCTCTTGAAATACTTGGCGGAGAAACCCGTTTTGATAGGGAGAATCTCTAAATGGCAAATGCTCTTATCAGAGTTTGACATCACATACATAAATCAAAACTTGATGAAAGGGCAAGCCTTAGCCGACCAATTGGCAGAACACCCTGTCGAGGTAAATTCCCAAGAGCCACAAGTTCAATTCCCTGATGAAAGTATATTAGCAGTGGAAGGTACATCAATAGAAGATTATGGGATAAACGGGAACTCTAAGTGGAAAATGTTCTTCGACGGAGCCGCTAATGTATTCGGTTGTGGGATCGGGGCAATGTTGATATCCCTAGACGGAACACAATTCCCTACAGCAACAAGACTCACATTTCCATATACTAATAATATCGCAGAATATGAGGCATGCATCCTCGGCCTCAAAATGGCTTGCCACATGGAAATCCATGAATTAGAAGTATACGGAGATTCATCACTTATCATACTATAGACAAGAGGGGAATACAAGACCAAAGACCCCAAACTTGTACCATACCATCAATATTTGATAGAGCTAATCGAAGAATTCAAGGCAATCACTTTCACATATATCCCAAGAACTCAGAATCAATTTGCAGATGCACTCGCCACACTAGCATCTATGATCTAGATAACAGGGGGAGCCGAAGTCCAACTGATGAAAATAGACATCGAAAATCGGCCCGCTTACTGTTAAACAATTGAAAAAGCACAAGATGACAAGCCTTGGTATCATGACATCAAAACCTTTCTCCAAGAAAGCAAATACCCTGAAATGACAAGCAAGAATGACCAAAGAACACTCAGAAGGTTAGAAAGCCATTTCTTATTAAGTGGGCCTATACTTTACAAAAGATCACCTGATACCACCTTGTTAAGATGTGTGGATAAAAATGAAGCCTGTGAACTGATGAAAGAGGTATATGAAGGAATATGTGGACCTCATATAAACGGCTACATGTTGGCCCGAAAAATCATGAGGTTGGGCTATTATTGGTTAACCATGGAATCAGATTGCATCAAATATGTCAAGCACTATCATTTGTGTCAAGTGTACGCAAACCGGATAAATGCTCCGCCCAACAAGCTGCACTCGTTGTTAGCACCATAGCCTTTCTCCATGTGGGGAATCGACATAATAGGCCCAATCACTCCAACAGCATCCAATAGCCACAGGTTTATATTGGTAGCCATTGATTACTTCACCAAGTAGGTAGAAGCTTCATCATATGCCAATGTCACCAAAGGGGTAATAGTCTGATTCTTGAAAAGAGACATAATAGCTCGATATGGAGTTCCTGAGTCAATCATCACCGACAACGGTACCAATCTTAACAACAAATCGATGATAGGTTTATGTCAACAATTCCACATAAACCATAGAAATTTAACTCCCTACCGACCTTAGATGAACGGGGCAATAGAAGCAGCTAACAAGAATATCAAAAAGATCATCGAAAAAATGACAACTACTTACAAAGATTGGCACGAAATGTTACCGTTTGCTCTCATGGCTTATAGGACTTCAATAAGAACATCTACTGGAGCTACCCCATATTCATTGGTATATGGTACTGAGGCAGTGCTACTAGTCGAGGCCAAAATACAGTTATTCAGAATTCTATCAGAAACTTAGTTAATTGAATCAGACTGGGTAAAGAAGAGGCTTGATCAGCTGAATCTGATTGATGAAAAAAGACTCACTGCACTATGTCACGGCCAGTGTTACCAACAAAGGATGGCTCGAGCATTTAACAAGAAAATGAAGCCTCGATACTTCAAAGAAGGGGATCTGGTGCTAAAGAAGTCTCTCCCGAATGCCCAAGACTCCAGAGGAAAATTTGCCCCGAATTATGAGGGTCCGTATGTGGTAAAAAAGGTATTGTCAGGAGGTGCTTTGATATTGACTCAAATGGATGGTCTAGAATTGAGAGACCCCATTAATGCAGATGCTATAAAGATGTACTATCCTTAGGTAAGGGAATTGAAATTTTGCCAGTGTTTATGAAAGCCAATATTTAATACAAGTTTCGTTGAGTCTAGTTTTCATTTTTTACAAGCAAAGTTAATGTCTCTGAATGGTCGATAATTCCAACCAATTACCAATTACAACAAACATTCCTAAATACATTACCCATCACTTCACCAATGAAGGATAAACACTAAAATGATACTGAATCTCAATAAATTTTGTAATATAATTCCATCTACTCTTGAGCATTAAAACTAGTGCATTAGTAGGATAACACTACCGTCAAAAGAGCCATGCGCACAAGAAAGGAAGCACATCAAGATTTTCAACCCCGTGTCAAGATAAGAAGATGCTAAGCAGGAACAAACCAACACGAAGGATCGGTTGTTTAGTTGCTATTCACGATAAATTGGCAAGCATATTAAAATAAATAAATATCATACACATATCATGAAAACATCAAATCATTTAACCCAGTCAGTAGAAGCATTTTCAAAAGCATAAGATTAGTCAGCCCACAATAGGGCACTTGTCCAAACATCCCCTTGAAAAGGTTAGTCAGGTCGTAATGAGGCACTTTCCTGGATATCCCTTCCTAAGGTCAGCCTATAAGGGTACCTTTCAAGACATTTTTTCCTATCATAGGTTAGTCAGCCCACAGAGGGGCACTTTCCTAAACTTCATCTCTCAAGGTTAGCCCATAGGGGTACCCTTTCAAGACATTTTGTCATAGGTTAGTTAGCCCACATTGGGGCACTTCCTTGCACATTCTCTCTTAGGGTCAGCCCACAAGGACAC
Source organism: Laguncularia racemosa (assembly GCA_037954665.1). Classification (NCBI taxonomy): domain Eukaryota; kingdom Viridiplantae; phylum Streptophyta; class Magnoliopsida; order Myrtales; family Combretaceae; genus Laguncularia; species Laguncularia racemosa. The sequence continues at coordinate 151,828 of JBBMOL010000110.1, read as the reverse complement.
CTTTTTGAGAAGTTTCTCTATGTCATAGGTTAGTCAGCCCACAATAGGGCACTTTCCTAAATATCTTGTCTCAAGGTCAGCCTGTAGGGGCACCTTCTGAAACATATATTCCTACCATGGATTAGTCAGCCCATAGAGGGGCACATTCCTAGATATCCTCTCGTAGGGTCAACCCACAAGGGCACCTTTTCGAGACATTTTTCTATGCTATAGGTTAGTCAGCCCACAATAGGACACTCTCTTAAATATCTTGTCTCTAGGTCAGCCTGTAGGGGCACCTTTCGAGACATTTCCCCCTAGGGCCGTGAGTCTAAGAAGACACTTCCCGCTAGGGTTAGTCAGCCCGTAATGGGGCACTTTCCCAAACACACCTTCTAAATGTCAGCCCACAGGGGCACCTTTTGAGGCATGTCCTCTCACTACAGGTCAGTTAGCCCGCGAAGGGGCACTTTCCTAGACACCTTTTTCCTAAAGTTAGCTTATAGGAGTACTTTTCGAATCCATCGATTAGTTAGCTCAGGGGAGCACTTTTCGAATCGATCAGTTAGCTCAGAGGAGCACTTTTCGAATCTATCGATCAGTTAGCTTAGAGGAGCACTCTTCGAATCCATCAATTAGTCAGCTCGTAGGAGCACTTTTGATGACCGATCAATCAGCTCATAAGAGCACTCTTCGAAGGTGTTTTTCCAAACAGTCGCTAGTCTAATTAGACGCTTCTATTGACGAGTGGCCAGCTCATAAGAGCGCTTCCTAAGATAATCTTCTCTTCAAGGTTTCTAGTCCAATAAGATGCTTCCTATCATCAGCTATTCTACACTCCTAAACAATGTTGAGATATTTCCTATCGCCAAGTAGTCAACCCATAGAGCACTTTTTGGGAGGATACATTACTCTAGATTGTTAGGTCCAATCCCTAAGCAATACCAACCATCACAAAAGAATCATGGGATTATTAGCTCATGGAGCATTTTCCTACCAGAAACCAAATTCCAGATAACCAGCCAAACCAAGGCGTTATCCATTCAATCAAGAGGCGAAAAATGGCTTCTTTTTTATCTTTGTAGTTACGTTTTTCAAACTTTACTACAAAGAGAGGCAGCTGTAAATACCCCATTTTTGCCCTAAGGATCAATAATAATCAACAATAGTTAATTTTTAATTTTTTCCCATTCTTTTCTCAAATTTGGCAAAAATAGGAAAAATATTCAAAAAATAAAAATAAATAGGAAAATACATCAATTTGGAAAATAATTTCAAAAATGACAACAATAAGGATTAAATAATTTTTACAAATTTTTGAAATTTCAAAAAAATACAAAACAATAAAAAAATCGCATTGCATATATGCAATTTGCAAAATAAATAAAATTGCAAAAGTGGGCTAGCTCAGCTAGTTCGGACCAGGCTCAGGCGTGCGCGGGGGGTGCAAGATCAGGGGTTCGAAACGCGGGGGAAGCAGAATCCACGTTTTGCGAAATTTTACTCTGCCTAGGATACGTGTCAGCATCCGATTGGCTGGAGCGAACGCACGCGCCGAGCATGTGATCGTCTTCAACCTCTGTCCGAGATTGTCGGCGAGGAGAAAAATCTGAATTTCGACCATTTTGATTTGATTTTTTGCACAAATCTAACGGATTTTCAACAGAAATAAGATAAACATCATCTAATTGAAATCAAATCGATCGATTTACACAAATCGGAGTTGGTTTTTTTAACCGCAAATCCGATTTGCTTCGATTGGTGGAAATCCGAGCTTATCCAACTCGATTTTGAATGCCTATAAATAGAGGATGAAGTGGAGAGGCAGAATCATGGATCAAGAGTGAGAAAAAGAGAGAAAAAGGAGAGAATCGAAGCCTCACCGGAGTTGTTCAAAACCGCGACCACCGATCAAGTGTTAGGCAGCCACCAGGAGGCGTTTCTAAAGCAAACCACCGCCACAGTTGAGTTCCTCACCCCTGAAAACTTAGGAATCGACACCTCAACCGCTTCGAAAGGCCGTTGGAACGCCGTCAACGAGCATCTCCAACCGCTGCGTCCGATCGACCCGACCCGCGCACCGACTCGAATCCAGGTAAGTCGGATTTTCAGTTTTTTTGTATTTATTTTATTTATTTAGTTATTTTATTTATTTTGAATTTATTTATTTAATTATTTTTTATTTATAATTCTAAAAAATAGAAAAAAAATGTTAGAAATTAGATTGTTTTTTTTAGGATTTAATTTAAGATGAATGATAAAAATAATAATTATAATAATAAATAATAAAAATGTAGAAAATTTATAAAGAAAATAATAAAAATATTAGAAAATAATAATAATAAAATTTTAGATTTTAGAATAGGATAGATAAAAATCTAGGAGAAAAATTTTCAATAAAAATTATGAAATTCATAAAAAAAATGAAAAATTATAAAAATTATAAAAAAAGTAATAAAAAATCAATAAAAATTTATAATAGTAGAAATGAGTTGAAAAATAGAAAAAAATGAAATTTTATCACTTAGAAAAACCATTTTCTTAAATAAATCTAAAATTGGTGTTTTTCCTTAAAATTATCATTTTCAAAAATCGAATGATTAAGCTTAGGCTTAGATTTTTTAGAAAAATCCTAAAATGGTAAAAAAACATAAATCAAAAGAAATTTCATAATTAAAATTCACAAACACATTAAAATTTTTCAATAAAAGCGAACTACAGCACGTTTGATCCTGAATAGCAGGTACGAAGGCACCCATTTGGGGCAACTTTAAAAAGGAATAAAAATCATTTTCCTAGAATAATTCACTCAAAAATACAATAAAAGATAACAAGAAATAAATAAAAGACATTTCTAGATAAGGTTAAGATTTTAGGAGATTAGGGTGATAACCTTGGGGTTTTAATAGGTTAGCCTCCAAACTTAGAAACTCTGCTTTTCCCTTTCCTCTTTTCACAAAAATGAAAAAGGAAATCACGCTAACTAGTGGTCCAAATTATGATTAATCTGCTTAATTAATCCTAATTCAATCTTTCCCAACAACAGTTGGGTGGCGACTCCAAAAATAAAACGAAATTCCTAACTCAAGTCGAGGATCTACATTAGATGAGCATAGGGTCTAGTATAGATCGGATTAGGAATGGGAAATCAAACATTAGACTCGACAGGTTGATCTTAATTCCCATTCTAACATTGCCTAATACTAAAGAACCCTTTTGTGTATATAGCAATGCCTTGCGAGTTAGATTAGGATGTGTTTTGATACAAAATGAACGAATGGTAGCCTATGCTTCTAGGCAATTGAACCTACATGAAAAGAACTATGCTAGACATGATTTGGAGCTAGCAGTAGTTATGTTTGCTTTAAAGATTTGGAGACATTATTTATATTGGTAGAAGTGTGAGATCTATAAGGATAAAAAATGTTTGAAATACCTATTCATATAAAAGGAATTGAATATGCGGCAAAGAAGATAGCTTAAATTAATTATGGATTATGACCTTAGTATCAATTACCACCTGGGAAAAGCCCATGCAATAATCGATGCTTTAAGTAGGAAGAATCACGATTAGGTAGTACCTTTATTAATAGAGTAATAAAAATAGATAAAAGAATTTGAAAAAGTAAGAATTGAGTTAATGTGGCATGAAGAAGAGGCATAAATAGCAAGCTTGATCATATGGCTTACTCTTTTAGACAAAATACAAGAGATTTAAGGAAGTGATCTGAAATTGATGGAGGTTCAGAATAAGGTGAAGCAAGGAGCCTACTTGAATTATGAATTGGATCAGAATGAAGTTTTGAGGATTAAAGGCCACTTGTGTGTATTGGAAAATAAGGAATTGAGAAACAAGATCATGAATGAAGCCCACAATTTTAGATACACGGTACACTCAAAAGGAACTAAAATGTACCAAAAGCTCAAGAAAAGTTATCGGTGGAAAGGTATGAAAGAGATGTGGCACAATTTATTGCTCAATGTTCTATGTCTTAACGAGTAAGAGTTGAACACCGGAGAATAGAGGATCACTATAACCATTACCAATCCTAAAATGGAAGTGGGAATGAATCACAACGGACTTTATTACAACCTTATCGAGGACTAAAATCGAAAACAAAGCAATATAGGTAATTGTGGATTGCATAACTAAGTGTGCCCATTTCTTACCCATTAATATGACTTATTCTTTAGATAAATTGGTTGAAATTTAAACTAAAGAGATTGTAAAACTTCACAAAGTACTAGTCAATATAGCGTCAAATAAAGATCTGCACTTTATGCCAAAATCCTAGAGAAGTTTGCATTAAACTCTTAGGATCATGTTGCAATTTAGTATAGCATATCATCCTCAAATCAATGGGCAATCAAAATGCACTATCCAAACTCTAGAGGCTATGCTAAGAGCTTATAACTTAGACTTTGAAAATAGTTGAGATCGCCATTTGCATTGGTCGAGTTTGCCTACAAAAATAGCTATTATCTACCGATCAAGATGATGCCTTATGTGGCCTTGTATGGAAGGGGATGCAAATTCCCACCGTATTGGGATGAGATTGAAAGGGCTGCAGTTGGACCTAACATGTTAAAAGAGATAATAAATAAAGTGATTATCATTCAGTAAAGAATGAAGGAGACTCAAAATCGGTAAAAGAGTTGGGCCGATTTGAAGAGACATGAGATAGAATTTCTAGCAAGCGAGTATGTCTACTTAAAGGTCACTCCAATTAAAGGAATAAGAAGATATGGAATGAAAGTAAAGTTGAGTCCTAGATATATAGGGCCATATGAAGTTTTGGAAAGGATTGGTGAAGCTACTTATAGATTGGCTTTAACCCCACAATTGTCATGAATCTATAATGTTTTCAATGCATCATTACTCTAAAAGCATGTCTCAGATCCAAACCAAGCCATTGAGATGGATATCTTAAAGCTTTAAATCAATCTGACATATTAGGAACATCTAATTAAAATCCTTGATACTCAAAGGTGGAAGCTACGTAACAAAAGTATCCAATATGTTGAAGTCTAATAGAGCAGACACTCAAATAGAGAAGCTAACTAGGAAAAAGAGAACAAAATGAAAGAGAAGTACCCCCAACTATTTAGAAATCCAAGTACATGCCAAAGTTTTGAGGAAAAACTTTTTAAAAGAGGGAAGGATGTGAAACCCGTGAAAATTATATAATAAATTAATATTGAATTAGTATAATGATCAAATCAAAATTCTAATCTTAAATTTCACTAAATTTACATTAAGAGAAATCAAATGTATCAATAGGTAATCAAATAGAATAATTAGTAAAACGATGGGTGAAATTTAACTTATAAATTTAGATTAGTTAGATAAAAATTTCGAGTAAATATTTATACTTAAGATAATTTATTCAACATAATCGTAAAGTTTTGCATAAAAATATTTTAGTTAGAATTTCTAACTAAAATTATTGTATGCATGTTAGATGGATTCGGAAAAATTCAAAATTTTCCCTTAACCATAAAAATCATATCCACCTTTTCTCTCTCCCATTTTCTTTTCTTTCTTCTTCATGCCTTTTCTTTTTCCTTCATACATAAGTATGCAATTTCAAAATTTAAAATCTCGTAACTTTCACATTGGAGCTCTAAATCAAAATCTGTGAACACCTACACAATCTTTGAGGCGAGCTTTACAAATCTAAGCCCCCACTTGTAAGGTAAAATTTCAATTCCAAATTTTCATCGGGGGTTTTAAGCTTAAAAAGATTGGAAAATTTTATAAATAAGTAAGTTAGAATAATCCTAATATAAAGATGTGCATAATAACACCTTTTTCTTAAATTTTAGGTGAAGAAATTAATCTAACCCTAGTGGAAGAATGAGGCCAAGGTAAGTGGGAATTTGATGATTTATTATATTATTTATATTTTCTTACTTGAAAAATTCTTGTGCATGTATGTGGAATACTCACTGTTGGGTTTGGTTTACAACTACATTTGGGTTAGAAATGGAATAGGATGATGTTGTGGATGGTGCAATTAGGGTGTGGCTACGAGGAGAATTGTGGTAATCTATATAGATATATTTCTTAACGTAGCGTCATGCATATATGTGTAAGTGCAGGAGTGCACGCTATAGGTGGTTGTTATGCATGTGTTTCTACTCGTGTATGTGTGTTGATTTGTGTTACATGTTAGTGTTTGATTGCTAGTGGTGTGTGTGTGTGAACTTTGCATGAGACAAGTGTGTATTGTTAGGTATAACATGTGTATGTATGTAAGATGTGTGTTTGTGAATATATTGTGTATACGTATAGTGAGTGGTTATGCATAGATGTGTATGTACATGTGTGGATTGTGCTATGTTAGTGCATGCAGGTGGGGTGCTTGGGAGTGTTATGTAAGTGCCAAGTGGGTGTGTGTGTGTGTGTGTTTTGGTATGTGCAATCTGTGATTGTGCTCTATGTGTGCGTATGTTTTGTTTGGATAGTGTGTGAGTGTTATGTTACCGTAAGAGTGCTACATGTGTGTGTGAGTGTGTTCTAATTGTGTATGTGTAGGTGTAAAGTAAGTGCATGTGTATGCATGTGTGCTAGACTTTATGTGTGTTTTTGTGTAATGTCATTTGTGTAGGTACTAAGTAACAGAACTATGTGTGTGCATGTGTACAACATGGTATCTGTGCTATGTGTTGGATTTATGTATGTGTGTAGGTATTGAATGGTGTGTGTAATTATGATAAATCAATGTATGTGTGCTGTGTGCTTATTTTGTATAGTGTCCATATGGTTATGTGTATATTTCATGTGCATGTGTTGTGTGAGCTATAGGTGTGCAATATATGTGTGTCTATGTGTGATATGTGCATGTAGTATGTCTATGGGTTTGCTTATGATTTGTGTGTGGTGGTGCATGTGCAATTTACATTAGTTTGTGTGTGAGATGTAGGCATGCAATGTGTGTGTGATATATGCATGTAATGTGTGTGTGTCTGCTTGTGATCTATGTATAAGGCACATGTGTGTTTCTATGAGTTTTGTATGTGTAGTGTATATGTATTCAAGTGTGTAAGTTGTGTGCATGTAATGTGTGTGTGTGTGTGTTTGTGGGTGATTCTTGTATGTAGTGTGTATGTTGTAGGTGATCTCGGTGTGTTATGTGTGTATGTTTAAGTGTGATCTGTATGTGCAATGCACGTGTGGTGTACAGGTTGTGACCAATGAGATTGTGAGTGCAAATGTTTGTTGGCTATGTTAGTACTATATGTGTTGGCACAAGCACTTGTAAGGTGTTGGCTCAGGCGCTTATAGGGTATTAGCTCAATGTAGAACATGCGTTGGCTCAGGTATAGGTGAACGTTAACTCTACACAATTGTGTGTATGTGACTCCAATATAGTTCTATGAGTGTTTGGATTGATACCTTATATGTGACTTATATATAAATAAATAAATAAATATTTTTTAAATAAAATAAAATAAAATATTCTTTATATATATATACCTATAGCAATAACCATAATAATAATGATAAAAATAAAAGTATTAGATTTGCAAATATACTAATGCTATTATAAAATATTTTATATACATAAATGGGAACCTAAATGCATTAATGGGATATACGTAAGTTAATATATATGTATATGTAACCTTGCTTATTCCTTGATATGTTGTGTTTAGTGTGCTTTAATGAATGATTTGTTATTTTTTTCTTAGTGTCTCCTTAGAGGGGAATCGCATTAGATGCTTGAATGATTAATAAATAATGTGCCTTGTGATATAGTTTGTGAACATTTATTGGTTGATCACCTTGAATCAATTAACTAAAGGATAAGACTTAAATAAAACTTGATATGCATTACACAATATATTACATTTAAGCAAAAAGTCACCACTACTATAAGACTTGCAATAAGTAATCATTTGAGAATTACTGTTCTACCATTGGTGAATTAAATGACTTAGGGATTGTCACACCTTTAACGAAATCAAGTTTAAGAATCTTGCTCGTCTTTGAGGGTATGTGTGCTTAGAGTGCACTTAAGGCACCATAAAGCTTAAGACTTTAAAAGACTTAAGATAATTAATTAAGTGATAAGATGAGAAATAAGTAGTTTGGGAAACTCAAGAACTAATGGTAAATAAAAATCCCTAACTCAAAGTTAAGGGGAGCATTAAACCCTAAACTTCACACTAGTTATCAAAAAACCACGTGTGATGTTGCATTGCATTTAGTTGTTCATGCTTAGCATATGCTTAAAAAACTTACTTGAAATGCTTGTACAAGTGTAATATTGAAATATTGCACTCCCATCTCATTAAGTGGTGACTGTTCACTACCTTCTATGCTTTTTTATACAAGTTGTGATTACGTGAATCTTTTGGGTAAATTCATCATCCAAGTAAGTCATTCACCTATTAGAAGGGAATGGAATGGGAAGCAAAGATTGAGAGTTAGATTAGAATTCCCCTAAAGTATCTCGGAAGAATGTAATATGTTATGTAAATATTTATTTGGATAATTTGATGTATTTCCTTTGAGCCCATTATAATGAAGCCTAGATGAGGTCTATTTTGTGTTTTGCATATGGCAAACATGTGTTGGAAACCTTAATGTGGTTCCAAATTTTTTTATAACCAAATTGTGAGCAATAAAATATATTGAAATCAAATCCTATATAAGGCCTTCTATCTTGTGTATGTTGTTGACATGGTATTTAAGATGGCTATTTAGATGCTTCACGGTTGACTAATGGGGGTTAGTTGACCGTGGTGGCTTGTTACATTTAGAGTCACCTATAGGGGCATGACATATATGCTTCAAGTTGTAGATGTGAGTGGCACACTCAAACTCTCTTACTCCTAAGTGATGAATTCCTAAATAGAACCTTAATCAAAAGATGACATTTCCTAATACCAAGTAATTTCCAAAGGTTAAGGCATGGTTACAGATAAAGAATTACCTTTGTACGGCCTCTCTATACCACCACATGATGCTGATAGCCTTCTACAATGTAGTCTTGCTATGCATGTCTCCTTTTAATTAAGTTTTGATAATTTAGAGTATTTAAAAAAGCAATCTACCAATAAGGCAAACACTCAGCAATCCCTAAACAGTTTTATTTACTTTTACTAAATGACCAACCATGTCATTATGAATAGTAAGTTTTATTTTTCATTAGTAATCATGTTGATTTTTTAACTAATAGCAACTATTTTATTAAACTATGCAATTGGAAAGGATGGGAATAGCAAAATCCACTTCTGTAATTAAAGAAAATGATACTTTCAAACACGACTTGATTTATCTTAGCCATGAATTTTCTGGTGCTATCTTCTCTCTCCTCCTATCCTAAACATTTAGCCATTTAAAGCATAAATATTTAGAATCGAAATGATTTTACAAAAAGCTAAAAATAAGATGATTTAATAGATGAATATATAACACATACCAACACATAGTAATCTTTCCAAACTTTGGGACAATGTGATAACCAATTAAAACAAAAGCCTTGAACTTGATTTTCTCCGTACTTAGCTCCTTTAATGTTGGATGCTAGGGAGGCTATTGCTATACCAATCTTTAAAAACAACACAAAAGCCCCAAATTTAAAATTCAACATCCCAACCTACATGTTAATGAGTGTACCCCATTTCATATCTAAAAATGCCCAACATAAAGCAAGCATTAACATAATTATCTACAATCTCATTACAACCGCATTGATTTCTCTTCACATAGTCCATTCAAAACACCAAATTTTGTACTTAGAACAACCAAAACAAAAGAACTAATAGAGTAGAAGAAAAATCAACATAACTAAGCCTAACAATATCCATAACAAAATTCAACTATGATTTAGAGTTATTGATCTAACATACTCAAATACACTAAACATAATAAAAGTCATTGGTTTAAAAAAAATTCACTATGATGAAAGCTCATAATCTCTAGGAAGAGAGAGAGAGAGAGAGATAGAGAGCAGCCAATCCTATATGCATAATTCTCAAAACATCACATACAAGCAATAAATAAATCAATCAAATGCAATGAATGCCAAATTGGAAATTTAAGGGGATAAATCCAAAACCAAGAGTAAAAAAGATACTATGGTTAAATATTAGTCAAAAGCAAAAAATTTTAAAACTTCATAATAGTTCAAATGAAATTGAAAAGACTTGAAATTTGCACCAAAACATTGCCTAGAAGAACACAACTTAGGACATTACAATTCACAAGCCACAAAATGAAATGGAATCATATCTACAACACTACATTTTAAACCTTTGTGTGAATGAAAACATACATCCCACGAGAAAATTATGCTAAGTTAAATAGATTCTAAATTAAAAATTAAAAAAAAAAAACCAATATTCCCATTATGAAAAAAAAAAAAAAAAAGTTGTCACCAATAGTTGTGCACATTTCCTTTCTTAGCTCCAAAGTTAGTTATCTTATTTTTCCTATTACAAGCTATTTCATTTTTCTTTTAGTACTAGATTTTACTTTTTCCATCTTTAACATAACATGGCACTTTTAAAATGCAAATATTTAACATGAGAATTATAACGCCCCGGAACCTAGGATGCCATAACCTGCCACATGTCCTTACAGGATAAAGACACATTAAGACTCCTGAATACACTAATTTCATATAATCTGCAATACTTGTTATCCACAATTAAGATAAATATCTAACATGATGAATAAGTAATTTAATTGAATCTCATTCACAAACCATGCACTTCTTCAAGTTATCTTGATGCATTAATATAAAATAATCTAAATGCCAAACTATTCCCAGTACTCTAATTCTCCATAATTAGACTAACTTCCAGCAATGCTCAAAGACTTCAAATGCTAATCTTCACGTAATCATCATAATAGTAAAAATACTCTACATTGTCTTCATCCCACACAGATGTCCCTACGTCTTCATCATATGACATGTAATCATTTGTTCCTACAGCTAAAAAAAGGGTCCCCCAAGGGTGAGTTAATGCCCAATACATATAACCCACAAACACATACACATGATCAAGAATAATTTAAACCACATGCACCAATGCAATAACAAAGCTTTCAAATAATAGGTTATTATCTCATTTAGTCCTTAAACAGTGTAAGGGTACTTATGACCTCACCACACCATATATATATATATACATAATACATAGTACGGTGTTAGGAACTACCACTATGGGCCCCAACACCCATGAGCCCCTAAATTTACCCAGATCATTTCAATGTGTAACTCCATTAGGGATAGCATCATACAAAGATCATTTGGGTGCTCCCTAAGGATTTGCCACCATAGGCTCCTAAGCTAGACCAAGCACAAGCAAACCAATTTTTAACCAAATATCATTTAAGTGTATTTTAATACTATGCTACCATACACAAACCACAAATAAAGTAGTCACATACTTGAAGGAACTATTTCGAGATCACTAGAATAACAATTCTAAGCCAGAGTATAACCTGCTATACATAAAGAACTAACTTATTACTAACTTACAAGGCAATCTAGCTTCGCCTAGTATGTAATTCTAAGTGTAGGTTAATGATTTCCTTTCCTAATGACTTAATTTGATGCAAAAAGGGTTTTTAATTTCATAAAATTCAAGAAATAGGGAAGAAGAATCATTTTGGACATGTTGTAAGGCAACACGGCCATGTACATAGTCATGTGTAAGTGCACGAGTAGGAACACAGCCGTATGCATGGTCATCTACCTTTCTATGTGTCAAGGCCTTTTGAAATGCCCAAGTATATGGTCATGTACTTAGTTGTATACTTTAGCACAAGCAAAGACACAGGTGTGCACCTAGCTGTGTACCATATTTTTTCACAATTTGCCTTTATTTTCACTATAGGAAAGTACATGGTTGTGTACCTTAGCCATATATCCTTCTAAATCTCGTGAAAAGCTTGATTTCCTCACACTTCGTCTCCTTTTCTCCTACCAATTCTCATCAATATCTTCCTTACTTTTAATTCATCACAAAAATTCATTTCATTCATAAAATTTAGTGTATAAAGATCAATTTACTTGATATGATTCACCTAATTGAATTAAAAATTATTCTAATCAATTATACTCTCATTTTTGTCTATATTTGATGTGTCCCTATTGTAACAAAACCCCACCTTTATTACAATTACCCATAAACACAAGGAAATTTATATAAAAATAAACTAAATCAACACTTACCTTGTGAATTTAGTGTTAAGCTAGCTTATGGAGACCCCTGAATCACCTATCTAATGGATGTCTACAAATAGGAGTGTAGAAAACTACCAAATAAAATGCGTCCCAAGCAGAAATATCACAAGTCCACCTCATCCCAGACCATCACACGGAAAACTATAACCGAAATCCTTTTTATCTGGAATTAACTTTGAACCACGTGCATCTAAAGCACCCTTTACTAAGATCAATGTAGTTGTATGTAAACCTAGAGCAATTGCATGATGAACCAAGAAGCCTCCAGGGCCTATTGTTAAGAATAGTGAATTACTATTCTCATTAACAGCATTTAACTAGCCAGGCAACCATATGCTTCGACCCGCGTTAATTGTTGGGCTATTCGTCGGAGATAAAAGTACATCGAAGCCATATGAAGTTTTACCATGAGCAGATTGTATCCATTGGGCAAATATAGGTTCGATCAAGATTTGTTTCTCTGGGACCATGTTCCTAGAAAAAAGATACTTTCGAGAAACGACGAGCATGATTGAAGTGGCTATATATACAAATCTTCTCTTGGTGGCATTTCCCTTGGCTTCCCTCATAGAAGATGTCAACAATAGCAATCCTTCAGTCAATGGAATCAGTAGCTACACTGACCCCTGCTTAGAAAGATGACCTTAGGTGAGGGCTTATATAATTTAGGGTGAGGGCTTATATAATTTAGGGTTAAAAAGTCTATATTGCCTCCTACATAACCACAAAATTACTTAAATTCCCTATGACATAAAATTTATTTATTCATCTTTTTTTTTTTTTGGTATTTTACATCCTCTCCACCACCCCCTACTAAAATTTTCATCCTTAAAAGTTACCTGAATTTAGGAAAAGTTCTGGATATTTCATTCACATCTAATCTTCCAATTCCCAAGTTACCTTAGACTCCGTTTAGTTGGTCCATTACACTTTAACATAAGGAATCACTCATCTCCTCAGTACTTGATCTTTGGTATCCACTATCTTTATAGGTAGTTTTATGGAAGACAAATCTAGTTGTATGTTCAGGGGCTCCAATGTAACAACTTGATATAGATTCAATACAAATTTTCTCAACATGGATATGTAGAACACATCATGTACTCCTTCTAAACATGGCAGTAAATCTAGTTTATATGCTACTTTACTAATCTTTTCTAAGACTTTAAATGGTTTAATGATAAGTGTCAGAAGGCCCTTAATTCTAGTGCTTATTAGTTATAATTTTACATAGATTTCATGTGATTTGTGAAGAAAAGGGTACTTATATGATTAAACTTTAATTTCAAGCGTCAATGGAGACAAAAGAAAGGTTTAAGGATGATATGAGCAAAGGTGAGGTGAAATTTAGCGAAAAATGAAGAAAATTAATTTTTAGTTCAGCACAACCCATGCAGACACCTGTGCTGATGCTAGTAACGAGAATACAAGTTTGTTTTTTTTTTAGCCCTACCCCGAGCATGGCCATACTGGAGGCCATGTTAAACTGGGTAGTGAAAATGACATGTTTCAGAGTCAACACGCCCTCGAGCATGGTCATGCTAATGCCCGTGCTGAAACCTATTTTCACATAACTATAAATAGACGCCTTGTTTTATTTTAGGTAGATTTTTTTTCTTGTGGCTTCGTTCTGAAAACCCTATGAGAGCATTATTACGAACTTGAAGAAGAGAATTGTCCGAGCATCATTGGAGATCACAAAACAACATAAGGGATTACTCTTTCTATCATGAATCAATTTTACTTCTCTAGATTCTCTATTTTTATTGAAAACTCCATGAAGGAATAATTCTTTATATCTTTCATCTTGTGAAACATTTGATTGATTAATAAATTGTTTGTATCTTTGCATCTATTCATGTGTTTCCATTGTTCTTGTGATTGATTTATGCACGCGAATCGATTGGATGTCTGATTTTTATTAGATTGAAAAAGGTTTCGTCTAATAAATTAAATCTTCATGAATAGAGATATTACATGTTTTGCCTAGAGGTACGAAAACATTGATTTTCTACAATAAAGATTAAAGCTTTAATCGGAATTTATATACTTAATGAGATCTTGCATGACGGTAATGAGGGAGAGGTCTCCATTATCTTGTGCATGATTAAGAATTAATTAACTTGAGTGAGTAATTAATTTTACTTGAGAATTCTTACAGTGCAAAATGTAAATTGATTCATTAATCGATATATTATTTTGAGAATTTAAGGGTTAGGGTGGAACAAGATGAATGTTATGTTTTGTGATTGAATACATTTTTAAGACAACATCATTTAATTCTAGGGTTGTTAGGATTTGTTAATTGTTAATTTAATTCATAATTTTCACATCATAAATTAGACTAGATAGTAGAGAAAGGTAATACTAGTACTTGTTTTCTAGATCGCAAAGGACGACACCTGCTAAATCTATACTATAATCAATGGGTATACTGCCTAGCTCGATAGTAGATTTTATTGGTTACAAATTTAAAACTTCAAACAATCAGTTAAATTCGACCACACCAAGTTTTTGGCACCGTTGCCGAGGATCTAATAAGATAATATTAGGAAAAACCATAGTATCTATTACTTTAGTCATTCTTCTTATGTATTTTATCTATTTCTCTTCTCTCCATCTTTTGAAAAGTTCTAATTCACACTTGGTTGCCTTTTGTAGTGTATGACAAGGAATCTTCCCTCTAACATTCTTGATCTAGATCTTGAGATTAAGAGAACATTTCGCCAACTTCGAAGGAACACAGCTACCAAATCTTCTAGGCAGTCAGTCAGTGAAGAAGGAAAACGTGACATAACAGTGGCAACGGAGGTTAAAGAAGAAGAGCTAACTAAGAAACTCCCTAATAGTTTTGAGTCAGAGTCATCTATAAAGAGTGAAGCAAAGGTACAAAAAGTAATGGCTAAGGATCTACCAAAGACAAACATTGAGTATGCAAGGCCCACACTAAACAGCACAAATCCAACCATTGTTAAGCCTCCTATTGGGGCTAATAATTTCGAGATCAAGGGTGTGGTGATTCAACTTCTACAACAATACTATCAGTTCGATGGATTACCTAATGAAGACCCCCATGCTCACATTAATATATTCTTAGAGATTTGTGAAACTTTCAAGAATAATGGGATGACGGATGAAGCAGTGCGTATAAGATTGTTCCCTTTTTCATTAAGAGGGGAGGCTAAGACATGGCTTCAGTCATTAGGTCCTGGGGCTTTGACTACACGGGATAACACGATAAAGGAGTTTCTGGACAATTATTTTCCACCATGCAAAACTGCTAAGCTTTAGAATGACATCTCTTCTTTCACTCAACAAGATCATGAAACGATATATGATGCTTAATAGAAATGGACAGAATTGTTGAGAAAATGTCCACATCACCAGTTACCTGCATGGATGCAAGTTCAAACATTTTGAATGGGTTAAATCTGGCTACACGTCACTTGGTAGATGCCGCAGTTGGCGGTACATTGACTACTAAGACTCTGGAGGACTCATTAAAGCTATTCGCTGATATTGCAAGAAATAATTACCATTAGAGTCGTGGTAAGAGTAAGTAAAAGTAACAAGAATGTATGAAGTAGATGTCATGACTACTTTGGTAGCAAAGATGGAAGCTTTGAGCCACTAAGTTGCAACTCTCAAGAATCCCCAAGGACCACAACAACAACATTAGATGGGAGATCCTAAGGAGGGTGTGAATCTTTTTTAGCAATATGAGCAGGTAGATTATCTTGGGAATTCGAACAGACAGTAGTACAATTAGTATGGTAACACCTACCATCTGGGGGTGAGAAACCATCTGAATCTGTCTTATGGAAACCAGGACTATCGGAAAGCTAATCTACTACCACCAGGGTATTCAAAGCAACAGCCGCCACTTTATCAACCTTTACCGCTTCCTTCAGCACAACCACCTCAACAAGAAAAGAAGGGTAACTTGGAAGATATACTGAGTTAATTCATCCAGAGCTCTAATGCAAGACATCGTAATCAAGAGGCCTTAATTCACAATCTTGAGAAGCAAATTAGCCAACTGGCTAAGATGATGTCTAAGAGACAACTTGGCTCTCTTCCCAACAACACAGAAAACAATCCAAGGGAATAGGTGAAAGCCATTACATTGAGAAGTGGGAAAGAGTTACCATCTAAACAGCGGCATGAAAAGAAGCAAGAGGATAATCAACCTATTGAAAAGGAGAAGAGAACTCCTAAAGAAACACATCCTGAGAGGAGATCACCACCGGCTATCGAAGAATATGTGCCAAAAATCCCTTATCCAGCTCACCTCAACTAGAGCAAAGACAAGGAGCAATCTAGTAAATTCCTTTATCTATTTAAACAGCTGCACATTAACATTCCATTTGTAGAGGCACTTTCGCAATTGTCGAAATATGCTAAGTTCCTAAAGGAGCTTCTATCTAAGAAGCGGAAGTTGGAGGATGTGTCTACCATAGAAGTTGATGCAAATTGTTCATCTATCATTCAGAATAAACTTCCTCCAAAGTTAAAGGATCCAGGCAGTTTCACAATTTTGTATGTCGTAGGCGAAACTTCAGTTGATAAAGCCCTAGCTGATCTTGGGGCCAGCATTAATTTAATGCCATACTCCTTTTTCAAGAAGTTGGGACTTTCTAACCTAACACCAACTAAGATGAGTTTGTAGCTTGCTGACCACTTTGTGAAGATTCCCAAGGGGATAATCGGGATGTCTTGGTAAAGGTAAGGAATTTCATCTACCCTATCGACTTTGTAGTTCTGAAAATCGATGAGGATGGGGATATCCCTCTGATACTTAGGAAACCATTCCTAGCTACTGCTAAGGCAATGGTTAATGTAGAAGGAGGCAAGCTTACTTTGAGAATCGGTGATGAAGAGATGGTAATCCAAATGGCTACTGCTATGAAACACACTATGTACATTGATGACTCTTGTTACTCTATTGATGTTGTTGATGTTTCAATAGATGAGCATATGAAGGACATTCTGAGCAAAGATGAGTTAGAGTTAAGCTTGACATTGGAAGAGAACAAGGATGCAGATAACCTAGAGGTTGCGCTACTTATTAAGCAGCTTGATGCTTTAGAAGGTGTTATACCTCAGCATGGGTTTAAAAAGTTAAGCACAGAAAATGAGGCGAGACTTAAAACTTCGATAGAAGAGCTGCTAGTGTTGGAATTGAAACAATTACTAGAGTATCTAGAATATTCTTTCCTTGTAGAAGACTCCAGCCTGCTGATTATTATAACCTCAGATTAATCTCTAGAGCAGAAAGACCAATTACTCACGATCCTAAGAACACACAAGCAAGCCATCATGATGGGAATCAAACCTATGGTTCTAGCAGTAGGAAAACAAAATTGGATACATGAGCCTAGATATCCACATGTTGTCTTATTTATCTAATAATAATTTATCTTTACATTGTATCAGGTAAATTTATCAGCTTTTTACAAGATAGCGAATAAAATTCACTAAGGATCACTTGTAGGTCATTTATGGACTTACATCAATCGGTCCACACATGCTCCATGGAAGTGAAGAACTAGCTATTTTGAAGATTTATTTTGTAATTGTCTTTTATTGCTTAAGAACCGATCACTTGTTGGTTTTATTTGTAATTTGGTTTTATTGTTTTTACCCTAATTAGATCTAGTATAAATACTTGCTAAATAGGTTTTAGAAAGGACTTTTGATCGTTAGAAAATTGATGTGACTAAAACCAAGTTTAAGCACACAAAAACCAAGATTGAAAGACACTTAGACAATGTCATTCAAACTGGCTTCAATCTCATGAACATTAGCGTCAAATCTCAATGCTTTTGAACCAATTCGACAACCATGGTGTGTTCAATCTTAAATCCAAATATGATATTACTCTGATACCAAAAGATGATGTGTTCAAAACCAAGCCCAAGCACATGCAAATGAATCAAATAAACAAACCCCAACTCACAATTAAAACCGATCTAATGGAATCAAGAAATTGCGTGACCCTAATGGAATTTTGATGAAAATCCAAAGGTCAAATGATGCAATTAACAATCCATATATGTAATCTTCACCAAATAACAACAATTATAAGTGAAATCCACGTGAATCAAATCAAGAGGAATAGATCAAAACCGTGATTTCAACTTCTTCCTACAATTCCCAATTCACGTCACAAAAGAAGATGATGATATCATGTACTAAAACAATCAATCTTATAACAAGATAATTTATCACAAATGCAATCAAAAATCTGACCAAGAAAATCCAAATCAACCCTAGATATGACTCACTAGTGATGAAATGGAAACACAACAAAGAAGGAATTGATACTACTCACAATTATCCTTTGTTACACTCGCCACAATTTCAACTCTTGGAAATTGAAATTGATAAGAGAAATTGGATTTAGGAAACCCTAAGCCCTCTCACGAAAAGTGATGTTCAAAATTTGAAAAATTTGGCCTCCCTCAAACCCTACTATAAGCAAGTATTTATACTTGCTACTCCTAGGGTTAGAAAATGGTAAAAAATTACAAGTTTGCCACTTTTAAGGTGGCCGGTCCAAAATGGAAATTACAATAAAATGAAAGTATCCCAAAAGAAAAATACAACATAAAATAGTCCATAGAACAATTACAAAGTACAAAAATATCATAAGTCTTCATAAGCCAATGCTTCGAAATGGAAACAATCGCAACAGATCTTTGATTGTAAATCTGAAAATGTCCGGTATCCATCAACTAGTGTAGAACATATTGGCATCCCATGGAGAATTATTATTATACCTGTAAGATTATTCTCAAATAGTTATTATAATATAGGACATAAAGTAAAAATATAAGCGATTTAGACCATCAGCTAAATCTAGTTCTGAAGGTATAGGTGGTGCCAGAAAATTTCTCATCATCTCTTCGAGCTTCTGAAAGATTTGCCCTCAAATCTAGAGGATCTTTTCCCGGACTGAAACCCGATGTTTGGAATTGCTTATTGGCTGAAAATCTGGAAGAGCTATATGTGCTTCTGACTAGTTCTTGGAAAGAACGAACCTTAGACAGAGACAAAGGAGTCAATAAAATCCGTGTACCATCCTTTTGAAACATGTAATTGTTTCTGAACCCATCATGTAACACATTTCTATCAAATAGCCATGGTCGACCCAGTAGTAAATGAAATGCATACATAGGAAGCACATCACAGATAATCTCATCACTACACCAATCTCCTATACTGATTAGTACCATTGCTCACTGTGTAACATGCAAACTACCTCGGTTGTCCAACCAATGCACTTTATACGGGTTAAGATGAGAGCTAATGGTTAATTGTAAGTTTTTTACCAATGCAGTAGATATGACATGAGTACAACTACCACTATCAATAAAAAGCATACATAGGTTACCTCGAATCTGACAAGGTGTGTGGAACAGATTCTCCTTCCGTATGTCCCTGGTATCTGGAGAAATAGTCGTAACCCTGTATAACACATTAATAGGTAAGTATTTTCCTCCCTTCTTATCCCCATGTGTTTCAGCATGTTCATCATCATAATACTCTTGTAAGGCTAAGGATAAATTTGTAGGCTCAACAGTCTCTTCCTCATCATCTTCCTCGTTACCCTCCATGACGGTCATCACCCTGTTATTGGGACACTGTGTAGCTATATGTCCAAATCCCATGCATTTAAAACATTTAATCTAGCGCATCTTCCCACTGGTTGACCCTTGTACCATCTGCCTCAAATCAAATCCAACTACCTCTTTACCTTTCCTAGAAACATTTTTCTCCTTTTCTGTAGTAGGGACAACTTTGTCTACAACCCTGAAATGCTCACCTTTTACCCATCCAACTAACCAATAACCCCCATAGGCTTTGTATTAGTACTGGGCCTACTCCTAGTAACTTGGAATGAATAGGATCGCTTCTATCTTTCCACTTTCAAGGCTAACTGTATAGCCTCATCAAGTGTACTATATATCTGAATCTCAACTACACAAGTTGTCTCATACTTCAACCCAGATACAAAACGTGCTAGGGTTTGTTCAAGAGGTTCAACTGATCCACATCTGATCACTAGTGTCTCAAACTCCTGTACGTAGTCATCCACTGTTTTACCCCCCTGTCTCAGTGTCTAGAGACGCATAAATAGCTCCTGCCTGTAGTATTCCGATACAAACCTCTTCCTCAAAACTTGTTTCATGTCTCTCCAAGTGTGTATTTCGGTCTCTCCATCCCTTCGCCTGCTGATCACCATATTTTTCCACTACAAAGTGGCATACCCTGTGAACTCTACAGCTGCAAGACGTACCCTGGAGTCATCATCAATCTCATAACACTCGAAAAGACCCTCAACTTTGTCTTCCCAGTCTAAGTAATCATCGGCGGAACCCCTACCATCAAATGAAGGCATCTATAGCTTCACATACTCTAATCCTCGAGGTGGTCTAAATTCCCTGTTTGGGCATGGATTAACCCCAAAATTATCATATCTGTCTTCCCTAAGAGCATGATAATCTCCTTCTACTCTTCTCTCCAAATTTCCTCTAACTGCCCCTTCTCTCTAGACATTTTGAAGAGCTACTCTAAGTGGTGCCTAAAGGTTTACCACAGGTGGTGGTGGCAATGTCATCCTATCAATTCTTGTTGCTAATGTAGCAACAATTGTGGTAAGGTCCTGAAGTTGTTCATCTAGAGTTCTTCCACTTGTATTTCGACGACCTGGTCTGCTACCCACTTGGCTATTAGCCTCATTGCCAATGCCCCCATTCACACTATCATTTGACATGTTTGTGGATGCAATTTATTTAAAGTATAAATGTAATCTCAAATAATTGTAGCACACTCCCTTCACTTCACCACGTCACAATAACACGTTTGGATAATAACACACACACTTGTACACCCACGGTACAACAAGTCACCAATGCAATAAATACTTCTTGTCACTTCGAGTATAGTAAAATAATTGAAGCACGAATAAATACTTCCAAGTAGTTAAGATATTGAATTCAACTAAGCAAGTGTTTAAGTAATAATACTCAATAACTTTCACACTTAAATGCTTATCTTTGAATTTCAAACATCACTACTTAACTTCCTTTATTAGCCGCTGTTCACACTCACACTTGATCTTAATGTGCAGCACCTTACTCCACATAACTCCACAAATTCACACCACCACTCACACCACACATATACACATTGCAACCACTTCAACCACCACTACATACACACAACACTTCATGGTGCAAATTACCTTTCACTAAACATACACCAAAACCCACACCACATGCATACACTCTTCACTAATTTGACAAAAAAACACAACTCCACAACACGGCAACAAATTCAAATGAACATCCTTAATGCACTTTCCACAAATGGTAAGATTAAATTTCAAATTCAAATGAAATGTAATCAATACCACTCAATGACTACTTCAAACTTAATGGATGTGTTTGAATTCAAATAAATTCCCTATTATCCCACACAATGCAAATCTGAAAATTGTACACTTCCACTTCCGAATTGCACAAGAAATCATGCAACACACTCCACAAGCTTCTTCAAATTATGGAATTCCAATGATGGAATTCAAATTCAATTAGCTTTTTTTTCTTCCACAAACTACAACCAAAACCGCAACTTCTACACAAGGTAAGGTAGCCCACTTTCAAATTCAAAAAGGAGTTCAATAAGTACACAATTCCACAAATGGTAAGAAGCTATTTTAAATTCAAATGACACACAATTAAACAATGACTTAATATGTGTTTTGAAATTTCAAATTGGCTTCTTAATTCACACTTCAAATCTGAATTCAAATCTAGAAATACAAGTGTTACTCCTCCACTTTTTTTTTCAAAAATAAATGTACACAACACAAATCCTCTTCACCAATTGAACACTACGCTCAATCCTTCACGGTTTGCTTCAAATTTTACTACACATTCATAGCTAAATACCAAGGAATCCAAGAGTGTTTAAATCTCCAAATGTTCAACCACTAATCAACAAGATACAATTTAACAACTCAACAAAAAAAAAATTCAAGATTCACGCCAACAATTTTCGGATCAAGGTGCCACTCAACAAACCCCTAATTTCCAAATTCAAGTTGCAACAATCCCTTCTCACAAACCTCAAGCTCTGATACCAAAAGATGATGTGCCTAAAATCAAGTTTAAGCACACAAAAACCGAGATTGAAAGACACTTAGACAATGTCATTCAAACTGGCTTCAATCTCATGAACATTAGCGTCAAATCTCAATGCTTTTGAACCAATTTGACAACCATAGTGTGTTCAATCTTAAATCCAAATATGATATTGCTTTGATACCAAAAGATGATGTGTTCAAAACCAAGCCCAAGCACATGCAAATGAATCAAATAAACAAACCCCAACTCACAATTAAAACCGGTCTAATGGAATCAAGAAATTGCGTGACCCTAATGGAATTTTGATGAAAATCCGAAGGTCAAATGATGCAATTAACAATCCATATATGTAATCTTCACCAAATAACAACAATTATAAGTGAAATCCACGTGAATCAAATCAAGAGGAATAGATCAAAACCGTGATTTCAACTTCTTCCTACAATTCCCAATTCACGTCACAAAAGAAGATGATGATATCATGTACTAAAACAATCAATCTTATAACAAGATAATTTATCACAAATGCAATCAAAAATCTGACCAAGAAAATCCAAATCAACCCTAGATATGACTCACTAGTGATGAAATGGAAACACAACAAAGAAGGAATTGATACTACTCACAATTATCCTTTGTTACACTCGCCACAATTTCAACTCTTGGAAATTGAAATTGATAAGAGAAATTGGATTTAGGAAACCCTAAGCCCTCTCACGAAAAGTGATGTTCAAAATTTGAAAAATTTGGCCTCCCTCAAACCCTACTATAAGCAAGTATTTATACTTACTACTCCCAAGGTTAGAAAATGGTCAAAAATTACAAGTTTGCCACTTTTAAGGTGGCCGGTCCTAAATGGAAATTAAAATAAAATGAAAGTTTCCCAAAAGAAAAATACAACATAAAATAGTCCATAGAACAATTATAAAGTACAAAAATATCATAAGTCTTCATAAGCCAATGCTTCAGAATGGAAACAATCGCAGCGGGTCTTTGATTGTAAATCTGAAAATGTCCCGTGTCCATCAACTAGTGTAGGACATATTGGCATCCCATGGAGAATTATTATTGTACCTATAAGATTATTTCTCAAATAGTTATTAGAATATAGGACATAAATCAAAAATATAAGCGATTTGGACCATCAGCCAAATCCAGTTCTGAAGGTATAGGTGGTCCTAGAAAATTTCTCATCAAAAATCTACCATGGAGAGTTCATCCTCACGTCTCCTATACTCTTATTAATTTCAATTGAAATTGTAGCAAGTTGGCTTAAGAACTATTGTGACTTATATCAATATTTCTTAAGTTGCTTCCAATTATTTCTAGTGTGTCATATCTAGTTGTAATTAGTTGTTTTACTTTGTTCTTGTTCAAGTTATTTAGGGTTCCAATTTTTCAGATTTGGTTCATGCCTAAGTTGATTGGAATTTGTTTCATTGTTGTGTTATCCTTTATATATCTTACAATTGCAAGTGATCTTCATCATAATTTGACATTATAGCAACTTGATTAACACAATTAGGGTTAACATGATTATTGGTATCACATCATTTTTGTAGACTTGGTTGGGTTGATTCTTCAATTGGCTTTATGTTCTTGCATTTGGATCCAAGGTACATCACATCGCTTGGAAAATATCTGATATAAAAGGTATCAACCCTTTCTTTTGTACTCACAAAATTTTATTAGAAGAAGGATTTAAGCCTGTAGTGCAACCATAGAGACGGCTAAATCCTAATATGAATGAGGTAGTTAAGAAGTAGGTGATCAAACTTCTTAGCTCTGGACTTATTTAGCCCATATTTGATAGCGACAGGGTTAGTCCAAACCAAGTGGTGCTAAAGAAGGGAGGGATTATTGTTGCCCCTAATGAAAAGAGTGAGCTCATTCCCATACGGACAGTCACTAGGTGGCGGGTGTACATCAACTATCGAAAATTAAATGACGCCACTCGAAAAGATCACTTTCCTCTCCCTTTTGTTGATCAAATGTTGGAAAGGTTAGCTGGACACATGTATTATTGCTACTTGGATGGGATGTCCGGCTACTTTTAGATACCTATTACTCTAAAGGACCAGAGAAAACCACTGTCACATGCCCTTACGGCATATATGCCTACAAGAGGATGCCGTTCAGGTTATGTAATGCACCGGCTACGTTTCAGCGGTGTATGTTGGCCATATTTGAAGATCTAGTGGAGAAAATCATGGAAGTCTTCAAGGAAGAATTGGATCCCCAATTGCCAAAGACTTAATTGAAGAACATGAATAGCGTTAAGCCAACGACATTAAACAAGTGCGCATATTGGGAGGCAACCCATGTCTAACTTAGGTACATAGCGTTCCTTTTATTCTCTTTTTGTTGTCACTATCCTGAGTCTATTATTTTTAGAAATTTGCAGATCTTAAGGGGAGTTTCTGAGCTTATTTAAAGAGAGCGGGAGTAATTTCTAAGTGTGGGGAAGCACCAATGACAAGTAAGTAAGTTTGAATTTTAATCACTAAGTGCACCTGGTAAGTCTTTCTCTACGTTCATTTACACTTTTAAAGGTGCACGATGGTCACAATTGTTGTCTATTGGCTTGGGCAAGTCTTATTTTCCCTCTACGTGTTTTTCAAAGTCTGCACTATCTTAAGCACAACCAGTGCTCAAGACTATGCACAATCTAAAAAGGTTCTATGGATTTTTTTGAAGTCAACACGGCCACTAGCATGGCCGTGCTGAAGCCGGGGCTAACTCTATCAAACATTCTATGGAATTTTGTAAGTCAGCATGGCCATGAGCATGGCCGTGCTGCAGCCAGGGCAGACTTGCCCTATAAAACACTACCTTTTGTGCTCCTTTTAAAAGTCTGCATAGCCCCGATCATGGCCATGTAATAGCTTGTGTTGACAACCCACATATATATACAGTTTCTCTCTCTCCTCCCTCACTCTCTAACTTCACTGTTTATCTAAACTATGATACTCTAACGTCTCTTTTTTACCCTTAATTTCTTTGTTTTTTCTTTTTCTTTTTCTTTTTCTAGGATGATGCAGCACAAACTTTGGGTTCTTAGCTCCAATAATGACATGCCATTACTATTTTGCTCTTATACCTGGTCTTGAACTCTACATGCAACCGTCTAAATTTACAAGTTTGCAATTGAGTTTGAATGTTGATTTTAAATCATTAAAAGGCGAGATTCTTAAAATTGTGCTCATAAAAGTCAGTGATTATGTGTTCCTTACTTGCCTATTGTTGGACTTAGTATACTTAGTTGGAATTTCATGATGAAATCTAAGTAGGGTAATCTTACTTACTATTTAATTATTGATTCTGGAGTTGTGAAATAGATAGAAGTCCTTAGTTTAAAGTTAAATGGTTGTATTTTTAAGCTTATTGGTTAATACATTTACCTTTTAAAAACTTTGAGAGCTCTTCTAACTTTTTGTGAAAGGTGCATATGAAATCTATCACTTGGTGATTCCTCTTAAGTAATCTCTTTGAAAATTAGTTAATTAGTGTGTTAATTGAGAAATAATGTGAAAAGCTTAGTCAGTATGGGCAGGCTTTGGTCCCTAAGAAGAGCGAAGTTTGACTCCGCTGCTAACTAGCCAATCAATTAAAGAAATAATAACCCACTACTCCAATTACTTGGGTTCTCTAAGTTAAGAGTATCTTTATGAATCCTTAAAGTTAGGATAACGAAGGTTCGATGGGGTCCCTTTAAAACCCGGTCACCTAAGGTCGTCTGGCTTAGGATCGACTGACCGATGATATTATAATAACAAGATGGAATATAAAAAGGGCAAAGTTCAGTAAATCTTGTAACTTGAATAATTAAGTCCATAGGGATGCCTTCAATTGATGGGATAACGTCTGTTAACTTGGGTGACAAGCCCAGGATTATCGGCTGAACATTCGTTACATGGATTACAAGATCTTAAATAACTAAAATTAATATATATAAGAAGAAAACTTAGAAATTTTTTGAAAGGTTTAACAAAAAGAGAAAGAAAATCTAGGGGAATTATGGATGCCATACGCTTTCACTTGAGGTCGTTAGGCTTAGAAGAGGTAGTTGAACGGTTTATATATTCTCTAGTAAGTGGTAAGATGTGACCAAGCCACTTTTACTTTGTTTGACTTTCTTTGTAACTTGGGAAGCATTTCTTAAATTGTGAGGATAATAGTTTAACTTACTTGGATTAATCTATAAACTCTAATTTTTGTATGCTAGGTGTACGTACAATCATGGTAGGTTTGAGCGGTATGCACTAATGAATCACTAAGATTGAATTAAATAGAGGATGTTACTTATGATTTAAAGTTTAACGATGAGTATAATTGATGAGAAGAGATCTATTTTATCCATACTTTGTTTGTTTGAGGATAAGCAAATGGTTAAGTGTGGGAAATTTTGATAAGTATCAGAAAACTCTTAATTTTAGTGCTTATTAGTTATACTTTTATATGGATTTCATGTGATTTGTGAAGAAAAAGGTACTTATATGATTAAATTTTAATTCCAGGCATCAATGAAGACAAAAGAAAGGTTTAAGAATGATATGAGCAAAGGTGAGGTGAAATTTGGTGAAAAGTAAAGAAAATTGATCTTTAGTTCAACGCAACCTTCAACACAACCCATGTAGACGCCAGTGTTGGATACAAAAAATGACCAATAGCTATATCAAGGTGTGCCATAAGTTCAACACAGCCCATGCTGATGCTAGTAACAAGAATACAAGTATATTTCTTTTTTTTTAGCCCTACCCCAAGCACGGCCGTACTGGAGGTCGTGCTGAACTGAGTAGTGAAAATGACATGTTTTGGAGTCAACATGGCCTCAAGCATGGCCATGCTGATGCCCGTGTTGAACCCTATTTTCACATAACTATAAATAGACGCCTTGTTTTATTTTAGGTAGTTTTTTTCTTGTGGCTTCATTCTGAAAACCCTAGAAGAGCATTATTATGAAATTAAAGAGAAGAATTGTCCAAGCATCATTGGAGATCACAAAACAACACAAGGAATTACTCTTTCTATCATGAATCAATTTTACTTCTCTAGATTCTCTGTTTTTATTTAAAACTCCATGGAAGAGTAATTCTTTATATCTTTCATCTTGTGAAACCCTGACTCATGTGCTGAAACATTGATTGATTAATGAATTGTTTATATCTTTGCATCTATTCATGTGTTTCCATTGTTCTTGTGATTGATTTATGCGCATGAATTGATTGCATGTCTGATTTTATTAGATTGAAAGAGGTTTCGTTTAGTAAATTAGATCTTCATGAATAGAGAGATTATATGTTTTGCCTAGAGGTAGGAAAACATGGATTTTCTACAATAAAGATTAAAGCTTTAATCGGAATTTATAAACTTAATGAGATCTTGCATGACGATAGTAAGGGAGAGGTCTCCATTATCTTGTGCATGATTAAGAATTAATTAACTCAAGGGAGTAATTGATTTTACTTGAGAATTTCTGTAATGTGATCCACGCAAAAAGAGATATAAAATGAGCGTAAATAAATACAGGCAAGTGTACCGGATCGGATCAAGTAATATAGTGAGAAAAGAGTGTCGAACCACGAAGATTGATTAAGTAATAGACCTTTATCAATTTCTACTATTATTTAGGCAATGATATTTGATGAGAATTGAATGAATTATACTAAATTCTTAAAAAGAGAATTGTGTTTGAAAAATGATGAATTGATGATGGGAAATAGAATCCACCCTAATTCTACTAATCATATTGCCTTCATGTTATAATAACTCATAGCTATATGGATTTTCACAAGAAATTAACAAAACCTTAATCCTTTATTAAGTGTTAAAGTAATGTTACCTCAATTTAATTTAATAGCTCCCGCTAATTCAAATCAAATGAGGATTCTAATTCACAATCATAAATTTCCCAATTATATGATTGCCTAATATCTTTAAAATAATTTCTCCTAATCCCTTAGTGAAAAATTTAATAAAAATATTGCATGAAACACTTAGGTCAATTTTTAATAAAATTCAATAACGCTGCTTCCACATGAATTATTAAATCTTACTTAGGAATTCCTGATAAAACCTAAATTTCTCTTTCGAGTCATTTACATTTCTATGCATTGATTTCAATTACAAAATACAATTCATAGCAGGACTTCTTATATGAAAATTCCGCATATCTACATTTCCTATAACATGAATACAATGATCATTTTAGTTTGAATTATGGCTTTATCATATTTCCCACAAGGATGATTTAGAACATTATAGTATGAATTGCATAAAAACAATTGAAATAAATAGGTGCAATGGAATTCATATTGAACAACAAGAATAAACTAATAAATGGCATAAAAGAAAATAAAGTAATTGAAACAATAGCTATAATCTTCGAGAACTTCAGCAAAATAACTTTCTTTCTTCAAACTAAAATTTGGAATAACATGAAATGTAAAGGAATTAAAGAAAACATAAAATCCTAAAGTTCGTAAGGGAATTCTAATGATTTCAAAGAAAGACAAAGGATGCTAAACAAAGAATCAAAACAAAAGGATTCTCAAACAAAAGGGGATTCTAAACAAAAGGGGATGCTCCCAAGGTTTTCACAAGGGGCCTATTTATAGATCCAAAGAGGAGGGGGATAAGGTTGATCTGATGAGGATTTGAGTCAGCAAATTAAATAAGATACGATTTTTGAGAGATTTTCGCAATGGATATCCGGGGAGTATTGAAGGCCGGTTCAAGGCCGGCTCAAGGCCGGCGGCCTTGAATGTAGGCCGGCTTTAAGGCCGGCGGCTTTAATGCTTTTTAAGGCTGGTTTAATATAGGCCGGCTCAAGGCCGGCTCAAAGCCAGCGGCCTTGAATGTAGGTCGGCCTAAGGCCAGCGGCCTTTATTGCAATCCTCCGCTCGCTTCTTCAATTTTGTGAAAAACTCCTCCAATTAAATTGTAATTTACTTTTGGGTCCTCAAAACCTGTATTTTCACAATAAACACCATTAAGTATCATTTCTTTATATTTTCTTATAATATTGAAATAAATTTAATATAAGTCCAAAAGAAAATATAAGTATAATGTGATCTTATCACAATGCAAAGTGTAAATTGATTCATTAATCGATATCTTATTTTGAGAATTTAAGGGTTAGGGTGGAACAAGATAAAGGGTATGTTTTGTGATTGAAAACATTTTTAAGACAATATCATTTAATTCTAGGGTTGTTAGAACTTGTTAATTGTTAATTTAATTCATAATTTCCACATCATAAATTAGACTAAATAGTAGAGAAAAGTTATACTAATACTTGTTTTCTAGATCCTAGAGGATGACACCTGTTAAATCTATACTATAATCGATAGGTATACTACCTAGCTCGATAGTAGATTTTATTGGTTATAAATTTAAAACTTAAAACAATCGGTTAAATTTGAGTGCACTATTTAACATACCTCAAGTTTAACTTCTCTCTTAGACCGAACCTGATCACCCCTTTAATTGGAGAAATTTTCAATAGTACTTTATCTCTTACTTAGGATTCTAAGTGACATTGCCTCTTATCAGCATAATTCTTTTAATGACTCTAAAGTGTCTATATTCCTTATCTTATTAGCTTTACCTTATCCACTACCTTTTGCACCAATTCAAGTCCCAACACCTATCTTTCCCCCACTTTATCCCAATGTAATGGAGATTTGTATTTCCTTCCATATAAGGCTCCATAAGGGGCCATTTCGATGGTTGCCTAATAACTATTATTATAAGCAAACTCAGCCAAAGGTATGTGTTCATTCCAATTACCTCCAAAGTTCAACACATAGGCTCTAAGTAGATCTTCTAGGATCTAGATGGTCCTCTCAAATTGTCCATCTATATGAGGATAGAAAGCAATACTGAATTGCAGTTTTGTATCTAAAGCTTTGTGTAAGCTATTCCAAAATCTGCTTATAGACCATGTATCTCTATCAAAGGTAACCATTACTGGTACTCTACATAATTTTACTAACCCCTATATAAACATTCTAGCTAATCTCTCTAATTTATATCCTACATTGACAATCAAAAAGTAAGCAAACTTAGTTAATTGATCTACTATCACCCACACTACATCTTATTTCTCTTTAGTTCTCGAAAGGGCCATAACGAAATCCATCTTCACATGTTCCCATTTCCACTCAAGTACTAGGAGGGGCTGTAATTTTCCAACTAGCCTTTGATGTTCAATTCGAATCTACTGATAAGTTAGGCACTTCATTACATACTCGGCTATCTCTCATTTCATGTTCTTTCACCAATGGTAACTCTTTAGGTGTTTGTACATCTTAGTGCTCTTGAAATGGATTATATATCCAAAGTAGTATGCTTCTTTCATGATCTCTTGCTTCAACTCTACATGTCCCAACACACATAATTGTGTTCCATATCTCAAAATACCTTTCACATTGACATTAAATTCTATCATCATACCTTGTTCCACTTTGACCCTAGTATCCTCTATATTTGTATCTTTAGTTTGGGTAGTTGTAATTTTCTCTACTAAGGTAGGTTAGATATGCAAACCTGCTAATCTTACTCCCAAATCTCATGTTATTATCTCCAAATCCAACCTATGCATGTCCTCTAATAGGTTCCATTAAGATGTAATCAAAGTAGTAATATTGCCTTATTTCTTGCTACTAAAAGCATTTACTACCACATTTGCTTTTCTTGGATGGTACTGGATTTTCATATCATAATCCTTAATTAACTCCAACCATCTCCTCTGGCATATATTCAACTCCTTTTGAGTGAAAATGTATTTTAAACTTTTGTGATCAATAAAGATTTTGCATTTTTCTCTATATAGACATTGTCCCCACAACTTGAGTGCTAACACCACTACTACTAACTCTAAGTCATGAGTTGGGTAATTCCTTTCATATGGCTTCAATTGTCGTGATGTGTAAGCTAGTACCCTACCATCTTGCATTAACATACATCCCAAACCCTGAACTGATGCATCATTAAAGATAGTGAACTCTTCCCCATTTTGGGTAAAGCTAATACTAGGGCAGACACTAACTTTTGCTTTAATTTCTAAAAACTATCTTCACATCTATCATCCCAGACAAACTTTATGGTTTTTTGTGTCAATCATGTTAAAGGAGCTAATATACTAGTAAACCCTTCAACAAATCTTCTATAATAGCCAACTAAACCTAGGAAACTTCCAACTTCTATCACTGTCTATGGTCTAGACCAATCCACTACTACTTTTACTTTTTCTAGGTCTATAGAAATCCTATCCTTATTTACCATATGACCTAAGAAAGTTACCTGTTCAAACTAAACTTGCACTTTTTAAACTTGGCATATAACTTCTTAACCTATAATCTACACAACACTAGCCTCAAATGTTCTTTTTTATCCCCTAACTCCTAGAGTATATTGAGATTTCATAAATGAAAATGACCACAAACTTACCCAAGAAGTCCTTAAGCACCTTGTTTATCAAATCCATAAAAGTTGTTGATGCATTAGTCAAACCAATGGGCATTACCAAGAATTCATAATGCCCATATCAGGTTCTAAATGCAGTCTTTTAGATATCTCCTTCCTTTATTTTCAACTGATGGTAACCCGACCTCAAGTCAATCTTTAAAAATACTTAAGCTCCTTATAGTTGATCAAAAAGGTCATCTATCATAGGGAGTAGATATTTGTTTTTAATGGTGACCCTATTCACATACTACCATCTTTCTTCTTAACAAATAAAACCGATGCACCCTATGGAAACACACTAAGCCTAATGAATCCTTTATCTTGCAACTCCTACAATTGTGCCTTCAACTTTGCTATTTCTATAGGTGCCATTCCATATGGTGTCTTGGAAATTGACATTGTACTTGATATCAAATCAATGCTAAACTCTATTTCCCAAGCTGGGGTAATCTAGGTAATTCATCTAGAAAGACATCCAGGAACTCCTTCAGTATGGGTACTTGTTCCAACGTTACTATCTCACTTGACTTTGTTATTACTGTTGCTAACATACTTTTACCCCATAATTCAAAAGTGGGCAATCCTACTGGTCTTTGAGCATCCAGTTTAAAATAAAAAGGATCTTTAGCTAGAACGCTAAAGTACACCTTCATATTATGAGTCTATGGTGACATAATACTTTGACAACCAATTAAAATCCAAAATCACATCAAAGTCTGACATTTCCAATACCAACAAATTGGCTAACAACACTCTACCTTCCACCTTTATATTAACACTATGACATATTTGATCCAAAATTTTCCCAACCCCCAAAGGTGTAGCCACATTCAAAGGAGCATCCAAACCATATATGCATAAATGTATTAGAAATACAAAAGTGTGGCACTAGTATCAAAAAGTACATAAGCACTACAAGTGTGTACTTGAAGCGTACCTGCAATAGTGTCCATATCAAGAAGGTCCCAATGTTGCTACTATTGAAGTGCAAATACTCTGGCTAGAACCAGTTGTTTAAGGCTTCCTACTTATTGTCTACTAGCTTGTACCCATACTAGAGGTTTCACCGCTTACTAAACTGGGGCTATTTGATTCCCCACTTGACCATGAGTACAGTCAACTACCTTGTGTCCCCTCTGCTTACATGCATGGTAGAATACTAACAAAATGGATCTCTTGGTGCATTTTTGCTTATGTGACCTGCATTCCCACATGAGAAACATGCATCCTCTGGCTATGTATAGTCCCTCTATTCATGGGGTCCATAACATTTACTACATCTGATTGTATGGGTTGTTAGGGGCAGTGCTAAAGGCACTTGTCAGATCTGTAGAGAGGGAGCTATAGTAACTAAGGGCCTATTTTGAAATATTTAGAGCCTCTTACCCTTATCCTCAACTGCTATACTAAAAGCTAACCTGTTACTTAAAGTCACCCCTAACCTGTGAGCCAATTACTACTCTGTCCTTTTTCTCCTTTGTTCCATGAATTTAGCCTTATTTACCACCCCAGCATAGGTGGTCAATTGGAAAGATACGACTTCATGTTGGAGATTTGGCTTCAATCCCCTCATGAATCTCCTTACCATAGATCCATCATTAGCACAACCTTATGGTAGGAACTTAACTAGGTGATTCAGTTCCACCTCTTATTACTCTACTGACCTATTCCCCTACTCACAACTATAATATGCAGCTTCCATCTTGTCACGAATGCTCCTGGGGAAATACTTCTAATAGAATAACACTTGAAATCCCCTCCAATCCACACATCCTCTTATTAGCCTAGGAACTAATGCCCACCAACTTGCTATAGTCCCTTTCAACATGAATGCAACGTAGTCTACCTACTTGTCTTCTAGAACTCAGAAGGTAGGAAAGGTTTTCTCCATCTTCTGCATCTAATTCTTTACCTCTATCGAGTCATCAATCCTGAGGTTAAACTCCTTTGCCACCCGAACAAACCTATCCAAGCTTATTGGCTTCTTGGCTGTTAAGACTTTTTGACATGCTGAAGTACACGATCATGTACTTGGCCATGTACTTCAATGCAGGCAAGGACATGGGTATGTACCTGGCCATGTACCATATTTTTCCACAATTTACCCTTATTTTCTCCATAGGAAAGTACACGATCATGGACCTTGGTTGTGTACCCTTCTAAATCTCACAAAGGACTCGATTTCCTCACACTTCATCCCCTTTTATCCTGCCAATTCTCATCAATCTCTTCTTTACTTTTAATTCATCATAAAAAGTCATTTGATTCATAAAATTTAGTGTACAATGATGAATTTACTCAATATGATTCGCCTAATTGATTTCAAAATTGGTCTAATCAATCTTACCCTCAATTTCATTTGTATTTAATGTGTCCCATTGTAACAAAATCCCACCTTTATTCCAATTACTCATAGACATAAGAAAATTTATACAGAAATAAACTAAATCAATACTTATCTTGTGAATTTAGTGTTGAGCTACCTTGTAAAGACCACTAGATCACCTATTTGATGGATATATGTAGACAAGAGCGTAATTCAAAAGAAGTATTCTAAGGTTTTGTAAAGGTTTATATAATTTAAAATCAAAAAGTTCATATTGTCCCTTACTTAATCATAAAATTACTTAAATACCCCGTGACATAAAATTTATTTATTTTTCGGCATTTTATGACAATTCCATATCGACCCTTACATTACCATTAGTGTTCCTCAATACTCAACCCTATCCTTACATTACCATCATCATTTCTCAAATACCAAGATCCAACAATACCAATTTTAGAATAATTAAAACAATAACAATTGGTTGACTTAAATTGAAAAGTCGATATGAAATGACTGTTTCATTCGCTCGTTATTCATCGACAACCCAATGGAATGGAGCAGTACGCTGCCGGAACGGGTGTGGACGATGACTGGGCTTTCACTGTCAATGACGAAGAATGAAAAATGCACCTTCGTAAACTAAACAGTATTTTTACAGCCCTGCTAGAATTGGGGGAAAGAAATTGTAACATCTAAAGACGACATTTCCAAAACGTACAACGCAAAACAAAAAAGAAAATTAAATTAATTTAGTTTACATCTACACAAATGTCGAGGGTGACAGATTTGAAATGTAGACAAAGGGAGGAGACAGTGAAGCAGGAAAACGAAGAGAGAGAGAACGGTGGCGGGAGACGTGGTTACATTACACGAAGAAAGTAAGAATATCTTGACAGTAAATAAATGAGTAATCTAATCTGTGGGAAGAGTGAAAGTGAAAAAAATATACTTTATGTTAAAAATATAGTGTCGAATTAATTGAGCTATTCACTTAAAAGAATAGTATTGATATGTTTTTGTACCTGACCCTTAATATATAATTTTTATTTAAATCCGGATTCCCATGATAATTATGCAAGCCATAATACATTAATTAATTGCGTAATTTTTTATTTTTTATTTTTGTTACATATATAGGCAAAATATATTAAAAGTTTTGGTTAAATAAGTTTCCAGTGTTTCGAAATTTTCCAGCTTGTTTTCCGCAATGTTATGTTTAGATATCTTATAAAGCATTCAAAAATTTTTATAATCAACCATTTTAGATTTTTTTTTTTCCCCAAGAATCATCATCGTTGCAACGTTCCAAAGTTTTATCCATTAACGTAGTCTAAAAAGGATATATATAGTTTGAAGAATTTTATTTTATTTTAGGTTAGCGTATCGATATTTTCGTGATATCACAAGATCATCTATACATCTAAAGAAACGAACCCAAAACTTCGTCTATCCCACGAGCATACTTGCGTTTTCAATTGAATCCTAAACTTCCATTTTCAATAAATTTCTTCTCTAGCCTAGTTTTCTTCCCGGTCTTCCCAAAATGATCAGATTCTTCGAGCTTGCCTATAATCTCTGCTGCCTCTCTGTCTGTTTGCCCACTTCTTACTTTCACTTTGCTCCACCTCGTCAACTCATCTCTGCATTTCTCAAGCTCGTGCAAGAGAGACGAAGGCAAAGATATTGCAATTTCTCCCCTCATGGCTTTAAATTCCCCTGTCATTTCTTTGCATTGTGAGGGGTGTCCCTCATACCCATATAGCCTCTGAAACAACCAAGATGGGCTAAGCACCTATGAAGGGGAGGTAAAATGATGCCTGATTATTAGCATAATATTTCCTCCAAAGCTTATTTTGACAATTCCTCTATCCAGCCGCTCCATCACTAACTTTTTTTCTCTTATTTTTACCAAGTACATAACCTAACCTTGAAACCAGCGTCAATCAGATTTGTGTCTCTAATCATCGCACTAAAATAAAGTTCCTCATCTTCCTTTCCTCCCACCATCTTCCCTCCAAGCTCTCTTCATCAAATGATATATTTCCACTCTCCCACACCTAGCTAAGGAAATGAATTTGACTTCTGTAAATTGGTACTACGGTAATGTCTTAGCCACGTGAATTAACTTCTTCCTATTTTTATTTTGTTTTAATTTCGATAAGCAAGTAAGGTATAATCCGTGTCAAAGCACCTATGGCTCTTATTACATGAGCACAGTTCTCTAGTTTAATGGTGAACTATGGATGGAGCAAAAGAAACCAGGAAATTACATTCATTTTGAGAAAATTTCCAAACCAGAGCTGACTATAATATAACCATGTGGAACCCTATTTATCAATGGAGCAAACGAAACCAGGAAAGGTAAAATAACCGAATCATTAACTAAATTAGACCTGACTTTGAATTGAGGACAAAATTGTGGAGAGCCTTCAATATCTTTCCTATGAAATTTCCACGAGAGAAAGAATTATTTTATTAAAAATACCGAAATTCTGAGCATACATATCAGGGAAAACACCGAAGCAAACATAATTAAACATACATACAATTTTATCTATAAACCCTCCATGTTAAAAACCATGATAACAGCTTTCATAGGCTATCTCCAGAAGGAGCAACACACGCGTGCTGCACAAATTCCTCAATAGTTTGGAAGAAAACCTTGCATGTCGGAGGATCGAAATGCTCCACAGCATGAAACCCTCCTTCATAAAACTTGGGTACAACCTTAACACCGCGCGCCTCCAGTAATTTTTCTAATTCCTTTTGCATATCCACAAGAGGATCATCTTCATAACCTACGAACAAACACCTTGGCAGCCGTCCGATATTCTTATCCCCACCCTTAGCCGTCGGATTGCAATACTCATGGCCACGGTCAGCACCCTTTGGTAATGCAAGAGACCACATCAGATGGTTGGCATGCAAGGGCAAGATGCTGTCGTTCTCAAGCCTTGCTTCTGAGGGAGTTATTTGGGTCGAACTGACGTAGGGTTGGTTTAATATCAACCCTTTGATTTGAAGAGGCTTATGATCGATGTCGAGTGCACGTAGTCCGGCATGGTAGGTGATGTTTCCTCCAGCACTGAGTCCCATCAAGAAGCAGTTGGAGAAATCGCCATGATCCTTGATCCAGGGTTCAGTTCCGTCACGTCCAAGGGCTTGATCACGGACCCACTTGATGGCGTCGATGGCATCTTCATATGCTGCTGGGAGGCGGTGTTCGGGGGCAAGGCGGTATTCGAGTGAGATGATTAGGGCTTGGAGATGGGCCGAGAGACGGCCGTTCAGGTCATGAAAAGGCTGAGAAGAAGGGCTAAAGAAGACGAAACCGCCTCCGTGGTAGTCGATGAGGATGGGAAGCCTCACCCCTTGCGGGATGCTGTGGGGGAGGTAGACACGGAGGTAAGTCTTCTTTGCGGCGTCAAGAGTGATGTCTTTGCAGAGGGTTAGATCAGAGTGAGAGGGTGGGACGGTGGCGAAAGTTGGAGGTCTGTCAAGGGATGTGGCATCTGGAGGGGGCGAGAGAGTGGCGAATTGGAACGGATCAATGGGTTTATTGGCTGCCATTGCCATATGAACTCTATTAGCACTGTCGTTGAGATGTGTGTAGGTGTTGGTAACATATATATATATATATATATATATATATATATAGCTTATCTGTTTCCCCTATTTAACTTATTAATTTTGTGTTCATCTCATCCTCGTTTAGAACCATTTTCGAGAAAGAGTATCAGCGCTTCTCTTTTTCCCCCGTACTTTGTGCTTATCTCATTAACGCTCTCTTCGGGAAGGGGGATTAGCTATCTTGGTAAAACCCTTTTTTTTTTACTTTTCTTTTTTCTTTTTTCTTTTTTTTGACATTTTTGCTTATTCTCTTTTTCTTTTTCTTTTGGGTTTGAGTGTTTAAGTTTAGAGGTGACAAACAATTCCTAACACGAATCCAAAGCACAACACAAATACAATCCTTATAACCATTAACCAGAAAAGAGTGCGAGTAGGCCATCTTCGATTCGGCTCGTCAACTAATGGCCTTGGTTTAAGGCCTAACCCGCATTAACTCCAACAT
Source organism: Laguncularia racemosa (assembly GCA_037954665.1). Lineage (NCBI taxonomy): Eukaryota > Viridiplantae > Streptophyta > Magnoliopsida > Myrtales > Combretaceae > Laguncularia > Laguncularia racemosa. Next base: position 113,617 of record JBBMOL010000110.1, on the reverse strand, counting down.
GACAAAATAAAACTATCGTGTTTCATTATATATTTTTATTATCTTATATTAATAGACTAGAACTCTTGAAATTAAGTCGATGTTCCCCATCTTTTTTATTATACATGTACATCTCTCTGATATATTATTAGGCCCATATCTATTAAATTCTTCAAGCATGTTCATGTAATTGTGAAACTTATCAAGAGGGTATTTAAGATTATGTATACACTAAAAAAAATGATGAATAGTGAGGAAAGTTATTGAGAAAGTTTGCTAAAAATTATATATTAGAATAAGGATTTAATTACTTATTGTTACACTGTTTGCATGATACAATTAGGAAAATATTGTTAAATCATTTGAATTTCTCAATGAGCTTTTTCAATAACTCTTCTCACCATTTATTATTATTTATACATAAAACCTAATAAAGAATGCAATGTTATTTGATAGGAGATTTAGTATACAATCAATAAAACTAATGGTCGGTTTACTTTCTTAAATATAATAAATAGGAAATAGAAAAATTGTCATTTGAAAATGACTATTACTAAAAATAAATTAGAAATTTGCATTTTAGTATTTATTTCCTATAAATCTTTATTCTTCACCTCATTAAACTACATTATTAAATTAGGAATATATCTAAAAATACCAATCTACCCTTAGTTGGTGGTTTTCGATGTATTTTCACCTTGAAGAAAATGTCATTTGATAATAAGTTATTTAACTTTTTATTCAAATATATTTTAGAAATAAATTAAAATGATGCAATTCCTCATCCTCTTCCTTTCTTTTCTTTTTCTCTTAATTTTGTTTTGATCATTTGATGTAACGTGTGCATACATACATACATACATATATATATATATATATATAAAGAGTGAGAGAGAGAGAGATTATTGTATACATACACACACATATACATAGATATACATTACACCTACATAGATACACATGTGCACATATATAGACACATATTACAAAGTGTTATTATATTATATAGCATATAACATTACATACATGTCATTATATATGTTTTATTACATTGTAATATAATATATTTCTATATTTATAATAAATTAGTAAGGTAGTTACATGCAATATATAGATATAATATTTAGAATATTATATGATCAGCATAACATTTACTATATATATATATGTTTTGTTATATTGTAGTATATATAAATATAAATATATACATATATACTATGAAGTATATAACATTATGTATGCGTTAATATATATACATGTGTGCGTGTGTACATGAGTAAGTGTTATTATATTGTAATATAATGTAGCATTACATATGTATTGTCAAATATGTTTTATTCTATTGTCATATAGCTTTACATATATGTTTATATGTATACATTTTGTTAAATTGTAATATAATTTATTGCTCCTATAGATAATATATACTATTAAGGTATTTACATGTATAATATAATATAATATAATATAAAATATGTATAAACAATTATGATCTAATATAATTAGCATAATATCTACTACACATATGTAATGTTATCATACCATAGTATATAATATACGCATGCATTGATACATATTTCTATCCTCATAATACTATCTCAATTATGCCCCCACCAATCATGACCAAACACTTAAGTACTGGGATCACTAAGTAAATATCCCAATTTGTGTCATATACTTAAGTGTTAATTTGTAATTATTGGGGACACCATTGGGATAACATTATTATGGGTATGTATGTATGTATGTATGTATTACATATATACTATTATATATGCTTTGTTATATTGTAATAGAGAGAGAGAGAGAGTGCAGTTAACCGATTGTTTCTAAATACTTAAATCACATAAATCCATGCATCAATTAAAGAAAGATGAAAAAACATAAAAGAAAGAGGATCTATTTTTGCATGCAATTGATTTTGTAAATAGTGACTTTAACAAGGATATAATTGTCATGTTAATTAAACTTTCTTTTCCCCTTGAAGGAAAGATAAAAAAATATTATCTAGTTGAAGGTTATAACTAATTTCTTTCTAATGGAAATAGAATATATTTCAAGAATAATTATAATAATACATCTAAGTAATTATTCTACTACTTCAAGTATACACCTTTGCATTATATTGTGATCCTATAGTGAAAATCAATTAAAAATGAAGAAATGTATACTTATGGACCTAATACACAAAATTGAGGAATGAATCAATGTTTGGAACTAAAGTGACTAATTTGCAATTTTTGCAAGTTAGAAAGCCTTCATTTGGATGTTAACATAGGTCATCCAAATAGCTTGAATGTTTGATCGGAAGTTGTTACATAATGGATTCAAGAACACTTATATGCTTAATATGGGAGGGTCTCGCATAGTACTATCACCTATGACTCCGTTTGAGGTGTACCAGTTTCAGGAGCAGATCAGAACTACTTCCACTACATCTGGTAATCGGGAGAACAGGCTAACAAAGATGTCTGGGTTCAATTCTAGAAATGACCCTCTAGATTTAAAGGCAAATCTTTCAGAAGTCCGAGGAGATGATGGGAAATTTTCCAACACCATAGATACTCTCATAACTCGATTTGGATGATGATTCAAATCGCTCATATTTCACTTTATTTCTTTTATCTAATAAATATTTGAGTAATAATCTTACAGGTACAATAATATTTCTCCATGGGATGTCAAATGACTTACATTAGTTGATGGCTACGAGACATCATCAGATTTGCATCCAAAGGCCTACTGTGATTGATTTCATTTCAAAGCATTGGCTCTTGAAGATTTGTATTATTTTTGTACTTTGTAATTACTATTGGACCATTTTATATTGTAATTTTCTTTTAGGACACTTCCATTTGTTTGTAATTTTCATTTAGGACCGGCCACCCTAAAAGTGGCATAATCATAATTTTGTGGACTTTTGAACCCTAAAGGGAGCAAGTATAAATACTTGCTTAAGTAGGGTTTTTTAGGAGAATTTTTAGAATATACACACATCATTTTATGTGAGAGAACTTAGGGTTAATCCTAGTTCAATCCCTCTTATCAATTTCAATCCCAAGAGTTGGAATTGTAGCGAGTGCAATAAAGAAAAATTGTGAGTTATATCAATTTCTATTTGTTGTGTTTTTTTTTTCTTCTCTAGTGTGTCATGTTCAAAAAAGCTTATTTTATTTTTACTTCGCTATCAATATATATAGTTGATACAATCTTCTATTTTGTACAAATATATTTTCAAGAAAAAGAAACTACATCTATCATATATACAACCCCCCCCCCCCAAGTTGGTGCAAAGATATCTTCCATGCCCAACTTGATAAGTGAATTTTGAAACATTCTACTCGAGACACCTTTTGTTAACATATCAACTAATTGTTCTTCTGACTTCACAAAAGGAAATTGAACTATCTTCTCTTCAAGCTTTTCTTTGATGAAGTATCTATCAATCTCAACGTACTTCATTCTATCATGCTGAACTGGATTTTGTGCAATTTCAATAGCAGCTTTATTGTCACAAAACAATCTCATTAGATATTCAGATGTGTATCCAATTTCTTTCAACAACTCTCTTAGCCAAAGTAGTTCACATAGCCCTTTAGCCATACCACGAAATTCCGCTTCAGCACTTGACAATGCCACCACCTTTTGTTTCTTGCTTCTCCATGCTACCAGGTTTCCACCAACAAATGTTAAGTATCCGGATGTCGACTTCCTATCTGTGACACTTCCAGCCCAATCCGCATCTGAGTATCCATCCACATGGAGGTGATTGTGTTTCCAAAATAAAAGTCCTCTTCTTGGTGATCCCTTCAAGTATCGCAATATTCGCCTCACAGCTTCCATATGTTCTTCACTTAGATTATGCATAAATTGGCTCAACAAATTTATTGCATATGCAATGTCTGGTCTCGTGTAGGATAAGTATAGCAACTTTCCCACTAGTCTCTGAAATCTTTCCTTATTTGTGGAAGCTTGATGCTGAGATTCTCCAAGTTTGTGATTCTGAACAATTGGAGTGTCTAGAGGTTTACAATCAAGCATCCTTGTTTCCGCTAGCAAATCAAGGATGTACTTCCTTTGTGAGAGAAAAATTCCTTGTTTTGATCTTGTTACTTCAATCCTAAGGAAATATTTTAGGCCTCCCAAATTCTTCATCTCAAATTCTGATGCTGGCTGATCTTGCAATCTTCCCATCTCCTCATCATCATTCCCTATAATGATCATGTCATCCACATAAATAATTAAGGCTATTATCATTTCTTTCCGACGCTTCAGGAATAGAGTGTGGTCTAAGTTGCACAATTTGTAGCCATAGTTCTTCATAGCCATACTGAATCGTCCAAACCATGCTCTTGGGGATTGCTTTAAACCGTATAGCACCTTCTCCAACTTGCACACCATCCCTGTTTGTGATGCAGTATATCCTGGTGGGACATCTAGGTACACTTCTTCTTCTAACGTTCCATGTAGAAATGCATTCTTTACATCAAATTGAAGTAGTGGCCAATCCAAGTTTGCAGCAAGCGAGAGTAATACTCTGACGGTATTTAACTTTACCACGGGTGAGAATGTTTCTTGGTAGTCAATGCCATACATTTGAGTGTATCCTTTTGCCACCAACCGTTCCTTGGATCTATCTATCGTCCCATCAGCTTTATATTTTATGGAAAACACCCATTTGCATCCTACCACCTTTTTTCCTTTTGGCATTGGCACAAGCTTCCAAGTATCATTCTTTTGGAATGCTTCCATTTCCTCGTTTATAGCCTTAACCCATCTAAGATCCTGCAGGGCTTCTTTTATCGAGCTTGGTACTGTCTCAGATCACAGTTGTTGTACCATATTCTTCAATGGTTGTGCCATCCTCTTAGTGCTGATGTGATGTGCAATTGGATACTTCACTTTAGTTTCACCATGGTCGGGTGTGTAGCGATTTAGTGGTTTGCCCCGGTTGTTCCTAAAAGGCAATTTATAATTAGATGATGGTTCAGGAGATTGTACCTTTATTGCATCCTCAGGAGCTTGGTCTATTGGTACTAAACCTAGAGTTGTATCTTGTTCCAGTGAGAGTTGTTGTCTCTGAGTGAATTCCTCTAGGATGGGATGTTCTTGCCCTTCATTTCCTTCATTCTCAAATTCTATGGATCCTCTTTCTTCCATGTTTCCATGGATATGACTACTGCTCTCATTCTGGAAGACTGATATATCTGGCCACATCTCCCAACCAACTTTATGACTTCCTTGCTCATCATTAACTAGTTCTCTTTGAATAGATGAAGATGGATCTGGGTTTTGAAAAAAACATCTCTGTCTCCAAGAAAGTACATTCATTGTTACATAGAGACGTTTAGTCAATGGATCAAAGCACCGATATCCTTTCTTGTGAGTCGCATACCCTAGGAATATACACCAGACAGCACATGGGTCGATCTTCGTTCGTTCTGTCTTATGCAGATGAACATATACTGCACACCCAAACACCTTTGCAGGGAGCATTAAAATTGAGGGCAAAGGTTCATGTTGAGCTAAGACTTGTAATGGAGTTTTGTAGTTCAACACTTTGGAAGGCATGCGATTCATCAAGTATACAGCAGTAGTTACGGCATCAGTCCAAAATCTCCTATGGGCATTAGCAGATATCAAGAGAGCTCTAGTTGTTTCGAGTATGTGTCTATTCTTCCTTTCTGCTATACCATTCTATTGTGGAGTGTGTACGCATGTTGTCTCATGATTTAGCCCATGAATTCTGAAATAATTCATCAATTCTGTGTTAACAAATTCCCCTCCATTATCAGTACGAAGTATTCACAAATTTGTCGAGAATTGTGTCCTAACCATCGTATGAAATGTTTGGAAAATCTCAGTAACCTCACTCTTATTTTTCATCAAATATAGCCAAGTCATACGAGTACAATCATCAACAAAGATCACAAACCATCTTATTCCTGAAGATGTTGAAATAGGTGCAGGTCCCCACACATCTGAATGTACTAACATAAATGGTTTGTTGCATCTCCTATTGCTTATTGGATATGTAACTCTATGACTTTTAGCTAAAATACACGACTGACACTTTAGCAATTTATCAAGAGTGTCATGAAACAAACTTGGAAACAGATACTTCATATACGTAAATGATGGATGTCCTAATCTGTGATGCCACAGCCAGACGTCCTGCTTCTTGGTGTCCTCCTTGCTCACTTTATATACTTTGCTTCCACTAAACTCCTCCAAGTAGTATATCCCCTCTCGTTTAGTACCACGACCAATAATCTCCTTGGTGAGGATGTCCTGAAATACACAAAATTTAGGATACATTAGAACACAACAATTCAAATCCTCCGTAACTTTCCTTACTGAGATCAGTTTGTTTGAGAGGGATGAAACAAGGAGGGTGTTTGGAAGATGAAGTGTGGGTGAACAAACAACTTCTCCAGAACCAGTTACAGGATATTTTCCACCATTCGCATTTGTGATGTAGCTTCTGTTTGAGTTGGTTTTCCTATTGATATCTCGAGGATCAAAAGTCATATGATCTGAGGCTCCGGAATCAATAATCCACCTTTGATTACCTGGTTCATCCTTCGCTGAGGAACAATTTGCTTTTGCCGTGGATGACTCTCCCTGTGGGATAAGGGAGAGATTGGCTTTCGTGCTCACCATATCCATAATAACATTCGCAACATGGCCTACTTCTCGTTTTCTTTTCTCCTTTAATTCATGCCACCAATCTGGATATCCATGTATCTTGAAGCAGGTATCCTTTGTATGTTTGGTGTTTCCACAATGAGTACAACCGTTCTCTTCCGTTTGATTCCTTGTTCTTGTGGTAGGGCTTCTTTTTCCATGTTGAAGCATGTGAAGAGTAGGTTTCTGCTGCAGTTTTGGTCCTCCCCTGGACATCATCACTGCACTAGACAAAGTTTCTTCTTTCATCAACATCACACTTTGTCTTTGATCCTCCCTTCTAACATATGCATATGCTTGTTCTACAAACGGGAGTGGCTGTATACGAAGTGTATCAGCTCGAATGCAATCCAGTTGATCGTCCAGACCATCTAGGAAAGTGTATACTCTGTCTTCCTGCTACATAGAGTTATACTCTTCTATATCAATATCACAATGCATAGGATCTGGTCACCTAAAGTCAATTTCTCCCCATAATCCTTGAAGTGCATTGTAATATGTTTCCAGTGATCCTCCATTTTGTCTCATTCTTGACACCTTCCGCTTCAGATCATAGACTTGTGAGGTATCGGTGTCATCGAAGTATGTCGTAGCAACCGCATCCCACACAACTTTAACAGTTGGAAATCCGATATAATTTCCAATCAAATTCTGTTCCATAGATGTAATTAACCATCCCTTAACTACGGCGTTCTCTGTTCTCCATCTTCTAAACATCGAGTCTATTTCCATCGGTTTTGGTAAGTCTCCATTGATGTAGCCCGGCTTGTCCTTGGCTGCAATATACATCTCCATAACTTGCGACCAAATGCCATAGTTGGTTCCATCCAGTTTTACACCCATGGACGTAAGAACTGGATCAGTAGTTGTTGGTATGGATGTTTGATGTAGCATCTATGTTATTCTTGATGTTAGATCATCAAGAACAATGGGGTCTATCCGGGAAGAGCCAATCGGAGGTGTTTGATCTCCCATTGATCTTCCTTTTCTGATTTCTTTATTTTGTTGGTCCTAGATCTTTTCCATGCTCTGATACCATGTTCGAAAAAGCTTATTTTATTTTTACTTCTCTATCAATATATATAGTTGATACAATCTTCTATTTTGTATAAGTATATTTTCAAGAAAAAAAAACTACATCTATCATATATACACTAGTATTCTATTTTTGTTCTAAATATTTTGTTTCCCCTATTCTAGAGATTGTAGAATATTCAACATGTCATATCTAGGGTTAGATTGAAACATTTCTTGGTTAGATTTGATTCCTTATTATTCAAAAATATTGTGCTTAATTGAGTTCCTTTTATATTTGTTTTCGATTCATCTATTGTGCACGTTTCTTGAACCGTGAAATCAATCCTCTTGGAAGGTGGATCACGGTTATTGTTCTTGTTGATTTTGAGTGGTAATCACGTGGCCTTTCAAGTATAGTTTGTAATCTTCATTGAGAAATACTTCTTTGTATTAATCATTTTATGAACTTTAACATTCGGATCCAAGATTGCATTTAGGGTTCACGGTGCAATATTTCCCTAAAAGTAATCCGAATTAGCCTTGTCTTTTGGGGTTGTTAGTTAAATTGGTTTTGCATGTGCTTAAACCCCATTTAGGCACATCAAAGAGACAATTCTCTTCTCTCATTTTTAAAGTGCAAGACCAAATATGCATTGATAGCGTCTTTTAAGCTAGCATGAGGCTCTTACCAAATACAATGAATTTTGCCATCAATACAAGGTGTCACACAGAGTTCTTGACATTTGATCTTATCTCAAAATATCTCTTTAGAGATGGTCTTATTTAGCCAATCATCCCGATGACTCAAGGTCAATGGTGGATGTCCATCTAAGATATACTAGCAAATCTCTTCATTTGACTGCTTCTTTACTAGGAGTTTAGTATTGTGTTGATATTGAGACCAAGAGTACAAGAAAAGGAAAAGAAATAAGTAATAAAAAAAATGGTGAAGGTAATATGTATTTATGTGTGACATACATGAGAAGTGGATATGGAAAAAATACGCATGTAGTTGGTCACACAACATATTACAAGTAAAAAAATAATAATAAATAAAATAAAATAAAAAGAATGTGATTTAATGCCAACAAGGAGATAACTTGAGGATTATGAAGTCAAAGAACTAAGTGTGAGGAGAATTCACAAGCAAAGATCAATAAACTAAAGGGAAAAGGGGCACTCGAAAAATGTAATAAAAGAAGTCATTATGCTACAAAGGACAAGGCAAAAGCAACATCATATGGAAGAATGTGATATGAATATAAAATGGTAAAGATATAGGTAGTGATGTAAATGGACCAGGTTTATGATAAATTCATTGGAACTCGAATCCCTGACGAAAAGATGATATGCTCAAAATCTGGCCCGACCCAATAGGGCTTTTTTTCATTAGCCCTGAACCTGACCCTACGATATGCGGGAGGCAGAGCGAGACCAGAGTAGAGACAGAACTCAAGACCTTTGTTAAAATCATCGTAGGATGCGTGCGTGGAGACGTGGAGTCAAGAGAGTAGGACTGTAGGACTACTGCACGTTACAATTTCCAAAACTGGAAACTTGGAAGTTGGATTTTATATTTTACAAAAGTTCCTCCACGGTCTCGGGCGGGATGCCGGATGCGGGAAATTTTTAAAAATTAATATAAAAAAACATTAAAATCAAATAGACTAATTATAATTTATAAATTATAATATGAATTTATTATTTAAAAAAAATCTCGAATGAAGTTTTTTTCATCGATTTTTTTTTAAATCTCGTAATTCGATTATAAACTTTATTAGGTTTTATTCTTGATTTCAAAAGTGATCTTAAACCTTATTGAATTTGATCTAATAGAGTTTTTATTAGGTCTATCAGATTGGGTGCCGTATTATAATTCATCCCAATTGCATTATTAGATATAGGTATAAATATAGAAATTGATAATAGTAGAAGTGTAAAGTGGATTACATGATGGTTGCTATCTATTAAACTTGACTAGGATTGTTTCCAAAAAGAAAAGAAAAGAAAGAAAAACAAACTTATTCGTCTCTTATTTACATCAGCGTACCACAAAAGAGTTCGCATGTCGAAAATATATGTGTATATATATATATATATATGGGATATGAATCGAATATAAGGAGTAAGTGCTATTTGTGAGATCAGATGATACGTACTCCCATTGATTTAAGGGAACTTGCTGCAAATTTCATCAACTATCAAAAAAAAAAAAGGTGAAGGCTTTGGAGCTCGCACACCCAATTAAATTGCACACTTGCTACGATTTGCTAGCTAATGAAAACGCTTGTCTCCTATTAAGTAGTTGTCAAGGCAAATATGAGAATTAAATCAAGAAATTCAAAATGAGAGATGGGAACAAGACATGCTAAGAAATATTACTGACAAGTCGAAGCATGAGGTAGAGAGGAATTAGAACCAACTTTATTCCTGTTTAAATACTAAAAAAAGTCGGAATATTCATACCACAGCAGAGTAACTTTTCCCTATATCAACTATTGAGTGCATGCACAACTAAAAGAGGAGTTTAAGACTTGATCTACTTCAAGTCCCAATTAAGAATTATTGGTGAAAAAAGTATTAAAAATTATATATAGGTACTATATAAAGTTTCTACCCATATAGTAGGTCCAAAACGTGATTCAAACAAAGAAAAAAATAATAATGAAACAAAGATGGCAAATAGGAAGTTTGGACCAAAGGAGAAATTAAAAATATAAAACGGAGAAGTGTAAATCCATTGTACTCTATCATTATTGATTCTACTACAGAAGATCACAGCCCAAAGACAGTGAAGAGAAAAAGGAATTGGAGTTAAAAGCAAGAAGAAGAAATTAAATTAAAATGAGGAAAAAAAGAAAAAGGATGAAAAAGATGAAGATAGTACTTCTTCGGCGAAGGCTTTTACCATTGCGTGCACGTAAAAGAATGCAAGACTACAATTTATAAAGTTGATATGTTGAAGATAAATACGGAAGTTATATCGTATGGGAGCATAGGAGTATCGCATGCGTGTGTGAATTTCTTTAGTTTCCAAGTCGGTGAGAGAATATCCTATAATTTGGGAAATTCTTGATTTCATGTTACCAAAAATCAGTAGGTTTTGAAAGATTCTCCTAATATTTAGTTAGGATATATCTAAAAGTAAAGGAATAAGAAAAAAGGGAGGTGAGGAAGTAAGAAAGAGGTACTATAGTTGTTGCTTAAACAAGGAGGCTACAAATGTCTAGAAAAAAGAAAGAAGAAGTTGGCTACTGTTCTAAACTTTACTAGCATGGAGTGCTATGGAATGAAGACATGGTAGTTGAGGGGACGAGACATTAAAAAGAGTGAGAGAGAGGGAGAGGGAGGGAGAGAAAAGTGCATGTATGCAAAAAAAAAAAAAAAAGGAAATGGTTGGATAATATACACATGTCGAATTAAGTTTACATATGTTTAAATATCTTATAAAGAATTAAAAAAAAAAAAATCTTCGTGCAACATCTATCAATAAATTTATTGAAGTCTAGAATGTTCATCAACCCTCAAAAAAATAATTGTCTCTCCATGAGTCTATAGATGAAGAAGTTAGTATGAAGCTTTTCAAATGATTGTGTTAATATTTTCACGATATTTTTTTGAAGCCTATTTAAGTATAAGTTGAATTATATTCAAGGAGTCCAACATCAAGCATTCATCAAGGAATTTATTAGAGCCTGGAATATCCATCAACACTTGGAAAAAATAAAAAACATTTTTTTTTTCATCGAAAGCCCATAGTTGAAGAAAGTTGAAATTGGATCATACTCAAATGGATGGTTCAATAAGTCAAAATGAATGGAAACTACACAAGTACATCATCTAAAAATTCTTTAATGGAAAAATTGAAGTCTCATAATTCTACAAGCACTTAGAAATTTTATCTCTTCTTACAAAGATCTATTGAAAGGAAAAATTATTGCAAATATCTAGATTATTAATATTATGCTATGAATGTTTAATTAACATCCTAGGGGCAACAAAATCATCGTAAAGAGTAATCTGAAGCACATGAAGAAGTGAATTTCACCAAGAGGATGTAGAAACCAAATTATTTTATTGCAACTCATCAACAAGTGAAAAGCAATAATTCCACAAACAAAATGAATGATAGAATGCCCAAATCCCTTTGACTTTGTCCAAAGAACTTTGGTCATAAGACAAATGTAGAGAGCTAAAATTGTTATATTAATATATTAAGCTAAGCCCATAAATAATTTCGCTTAACTTGTTAGGCTAAGTGATAAGGTCGACTTGATGAATTCAATCTATATTTGGGATGAGCCATGGAGAATTGGTTTGTTGGGCTTAGAATAAGGATCGTTAAACCGACCTAACTGCATTTAACCTTTCTTAGGCAAGCTCCTAAACTCATGAGAAAGGCTATTAACCTAGAGTCCATAGCAAGCTCACCAAGATAACTCTAGAATAAGCATACTCAATCTCATTCATCAATCACTAAGGTGGTCCAATAGATGTGACACAGCGTAACACGTGAAATTAATAAGAATTTTATCGCAAATCGTTGATTTTGTGAGTACCCGATGTGCGACCTTTAAATATTAATTGATTCTATGAATTCCTTGATATTTAGCATCTAAATTTAACAATTTTATGAATTCTAGAATTTGGGAGAAAAATAAAGAAATGACGGCTCAAAATTTCGATAATATTCAATAATAATATCTGTCTAATGCCTTATAGAGTATAAATAATAGCAAACATAAAGTTGCCAAAAATAGAACATAAGAATTTTCCAAAAATAGAAATGCCTAAAATTTGCCAAAAATATAAATGCCTAAAACTTAAGGACATGTGGAAAATTAAAAAACAAATATAAGGCCACAAATGCCACTCAAAATAAAAGTGTATAAAAAGTTATAGGTAATATAAAAATTACTAAAAATAGCAAATTCGACTATTTAAGTGACTAAACGGAAGAATTTGCCCTAAAATGGCATAACTCAATACAAAAAATACTGACTTCTTTGAGTTAACTCATTTTCTTCAAAATAAGGTCTAAAAATCAAGAAATCACAATCGACCCAATTTTGTCTCATTTCACCATGTATCTGTTTGCTAATACCTCCACCTCATCAAGATGTCATTAACCCAAAAGTCTATAAATACTCTGTTATTCTACCTCATTTAACAATTTCAAAGATCAAAGAAATGGTGCTTCACTGTAAAATATCTGCTTTCAAAGATCAAATAGGCATTCAGGTGAAAAACAATCTCAATTGCTCAAGAATTGCAAAGTTGAGACCTAACATTCCCTTATCCCCCTTGTATATCACTCATATATTAAAAACACTAAGATTGCCTGTTTTTCCTCCCTATCAATCTTTCCCTAATGATCCCATCATATGTCATCATCACATCACCTCTTTAAAGTCATGTGTAGTACAGTATCCATGTGGTACTCATGTGGCTACCCCAATCGAAACCCCTCATTTATAGTTACAACCATTCATTATCTTTCTATTTTTTCCTTTTCTTTCAGATTTGAACACCCTAAAGCATCACTTTCTCTTCCATTTATCTTTCTACACATTTAACCAAACTCGAAGTTGGACCTAGCTAAGTAAACTACTCCAACTCCTCTATCTTTCTATATAAAACCCAATATGATCAACTGAATGATAACATGTCTCCAAGCTAGAAGACTTTTGTAGTGGGCTAAAATTGCTTTTTCAAATTACTAAGCTAAGCTTATTATTAATTTGGGCTTGACTCTTTCAATTAAGTGACAAGGTTTAAAAGTCCAATTCACAAATTCGAATGATTTAGAGATAATTAGTTAAATGGACTTGAAAAGTTAGATCAGTTCATCCACATCCAACCTTTCTTATGTGGGCTCATGGATTCGTGAAGATGGCTATTGACTTTGGACCATTAGCAAGCTCATTCAGATAATCCTCAAATGATCAAGATTCATCTCAGTTGTTAATCACCATGGAGATCGTTCGAATGTTGTCAAACCTAAAAGCTTATAAATACTCAACCACTTCTCCTCATTCAATACTTAAAAGAGACCAAAAAAATAATATTTTAGTGCATAGTCTCTACTCTTGAGAATTAAACAAGTAACTTGAGTAGTGCCATATCTCAATTGCATAAGCTACAAGGTCGACACTCAAGATTCCTTAGACTCTTTTGTTTATCACTTATGCATTTGAGATACTAAAACTGTGTATTTCTCTTCCCTGTTATTCTCTCCAAGTCATTTCAGTACCATGTCCACATTACTACTTTGAAGTCATATGTAATGCAAAAGTACTTTACAACACATACGTAACCATTCTAGTTGAAACCCTCATGTATGACTTTAAAATTTTAGGTTATAAATTATCGATTAACCTAATTTATCTGCATGAACAAAGTTAATTTGGGTCCAATCACTCTGATCATATCTAATATTTATAGATTCATATAACTTTTTGCTGTATTAATGTGGAAATCCTTTCATTCAATGTGGAATTTGAGAGATACTCAATCCAAAACCAGCAACATGGAGAGTCGGATCCCACTTTTACGAGATTGGTATGTTTACATGTTATTTCCTGTCTATTTTCATTGTTCAGCAGCATTATCAAGAGTTTACTCACTATTAATAACGTCTAAAATGCCACATCATCAATATTTAACTAAATGGCTAGTTGAACTAAGAAAGGGCCTTATTATGTTAATACCTAAAAATTCCAGATCTTATATTTAAAAAAAATAAAAATTAAAGGTTGGATAAATTGAGAAGGCACCTGTGAATTTATACAAATCTACGAATAGGCAAGGTCATACGCGTACACAAGAATAAAAGATCCAACCATGAAACAGCATCCAACCTAACTACACCGTTCACTGTCCAACTTTATATTGATTGAACTTGAAGCTGAAGCTAATGTCCGATCCCGATATCATTTTTTTTCTGTGGGTTCTATGAATTCTCCCAATATAGTTGAACCTAGTCAGCGCTAATTTAATTATATCCCTTCATGAAAATTAAGCATAAAAGTCTCATGAATTCAATCCTCGAATCATGAAAAGTAGCAGACAACAAAAAGTGTCCATCATTTTGGAGCCCAGTAAATGTCCTATGTAATCATTATCTAAGACGAAGTTTCTTTCGTAGCTTTTCTTCTCCTTTTGGTATTTTTACCTTTTTATTGTTCGTTTTGATTTGGTATTTTTCAATTAAAAAATCAATATTTATATCATACTATTTCGTGATCTCTTTTGATAATGAAAAATTTTGAGGCTTTTACGATTAATTATATCTAAGTTGCATGAAAGTATGTACAAACACTTCCCTTCAATCCAAAATAAAATTCAAGTGAAAGGTTTTAAAAACTTATTTACACAGTTTTGATGGTAAACTAATTACATTTTGCAGAAAAAATAAATAAATAAATTACATTGAAAGACGAAAAGTTTCTTTATAAGAAGTGACCTGACTACCCATCAACATCTTCCTCTTACAATATTTCCACATTTTCCAGCTATTCCTGCCCACAAACGAAAGCAAATTACATCGCGCACAAATAGCCAAATTGTGAAACTTTTGCAATGTAAATTGGATAGTTCAATGCAGGACAATAGAGGAAAAGCAAAATAATCATAAAAACCATCATGTCGATGCCAATTGGAAACAATCTTTCTCCTCTCACTTTTTCTAGGATCATTTTCTTTTCCAGGAAAACAAGATCAACTTACAAAGCCTATAATAGGCCAATACATTACTGTCAGTGGAAACAAATAATGAAAAACTGATACAGCTAACCATCCAGTCCTGTTAACTCAACTCAACGGGCTCTTTGCCGGCACCTAAACCCGAAATTAGACGGTGGCGACGGCGAAAACTCGTAGGGCAGGTGCGGCAGTTCAGATTCTCCTTCAAGCATCCCCACTATCTCTTTCATGGTGGGCCTTTTGTTGGGTGATCTTTGAAGGCACAGAAGTGCGATTGTAATACACAAGAGAGTCTGGTCTTTGTCCAAGGAATGAATGGACTGATCAACAAGGTCTAATAGCTTCCCATTGTGAGCCAACTGCCTAGCCCATGAGATCAAATTAGCCCTTTCGAATTCGGATATCGGTGAGGCAGTTACCTGCAGTGGCCGCCTTCCTGAGACCAAAACCAAAAGTAATACTCCATAGCTATAGATATCGCATTTTTCAGATAATTGCCCACCACCGCCATATTCCGGGGCGATGTAACAGACAGTTCCTCTCATACTAGGAGTACTACTAACACCTCCACTCTTTGGTATATCACCAATACAACCCCAATCTAGACTACTCCTTCTTCCATTACTTCTTAATTCTCCACTCAAACCATCCAACCACCTATCCAAACTACTCCGGCTGCTCTTGCTCTTCCTCTGTTTCCTCTGTTGCTCGGAATCATCATCTCCCTCCCACCACATTTCTGTCCCACTACTCGATTTCCGTTCTTTTCTCCTCTTCTTCTTCGATAGCTCCTCGCAAAACTCCTCCTTCCACCATTCTCTAGGCTTCCGATTCTTCTCCCTCCTCCGCATCCTATCCTCATCTAACGATGCCCACCACTCAAACCGCCTCTTCCCACATCTCTTCGATCCATTACTTGCAGTTTCACTGGTCATTCTATAACTCGGGGAAGCAGACCATGCTCGCTTGGGACTTGGTCTTTCCTTATTAATCTCACTCCCAATCCACTCCATAACGTAATCCTTAACTCTCCCCGATTTAGATTCCCCTAAGTTGTCCTGTCTCCACCACCAATCTTTCCTCGAATTTCCCTTCCTTTCACCCCCATTATTAACACTCAAATCCTTACCACTACTCTCTACACTGACCTTATCAAATCTCCTCTCATTCAAACTCCCGACTTCGGGCGAAACTGCAACCACCTCCACCGATGTAGCCTCAGATTCCACTACCCTTATGACACAACTCTCTGGCGAATTCACCACCTCAACAGTACTCTCTGTTCCCTCCTCAAATCCATTAACTACACACTCACTTTCTTCCAAAATCGACATGTTATCTTCACAACCCTTCTTCAAATTCTCATTCTCCAAAACACCCTCAGGCTCCAATATAATATTATCTTCCACCTTAAACTTGGCAAGTCCAAAGTCTCCAACTTTGGCTCTAAAACCACCATCCAACAACACATTACTAGGCTTTATATCGCCATGAATCACAGGAGGGTCACACAAATGGTGCAAATAATACAACCCTTTTGCAACATCTACTGCTATAGAGAATCTCTTATTCCAGTCCATAAGTTGTTCGTGCTTTTTGTCTAATAAAGCGTCTTGCAAGCTTTTGTTTGGCATGTACTCATAGACAAGTACAAGCTTGTTCCTTTTACGTTTTGAGGAGAAGCCGAGGAGAGAGAGAATGAAAGGAGACGAGAGAGAAGATGCAATGGAGAGCTCGTTGTGGAACTCTGACTCACCTTGGAATGAGCTGTTGGGGTCCATGAGTTTGACGGCAAGGTGGGTGGGGCCGGGGAGAGTGGCTTTAAAGACAGAGCCGAAGCCGCCGTGGCCGATGCGTGCGGAGGGGGAGAAAGAGGAGGTGGCACGGCGGAGAAGAGAGAAGGAGAAGCGTTGGAGGTTGTTGGGATTGGAGTTGGTACGGGAGAAGGAGAGTTTGCGGTGGAGGAAGATGGAGAGGAGGATAAGGAGGATGAGGAGGCTGAGGACGGTGGCTGTGATGGCTAATAGGGGTAGAAGGTGGTGGTGGTTTTGAGGATGTGAAGGAGGAGAGGGAGGTGGTGGTGGTGGTGATGGTGCAGGCTGAGGATGCATGGTTACTGGGAGGTGTTGGTGTTGGTGTTGGAATTAGGCATAGTGGAGACTGGAGAGGCGTGTATGTGGGCGTTGGAGTTCGACAAGAGGCAGTTCACGCAGAGAGTTGAGCATATTCTTGTCCACGTACAGCCAGCTTCAACTTCAATTTTATTTATTAAAATTTACCAATATTATCTGAATAGCATCGAAGTTGAATGACCCTAGAATGATGAGCTCATAGCAGATATTATATAAGATAAATTGCAGGGATGACTATTAGAAACTATTATAATTACATGAATACTTTTATTTTTTTAAACTAAAAGTTATATCCTTAAAATAGATGTAAGATATATATTTTTTTAAATTATATAACAACTTTAAATCTATTTAGTTAATATAAAAATATTATAAAATAAATAATTTACCACAGGATCTAAATACCGATATAACATATACATCATTAAATTATAATTTATTTATATTTAAAATTATTTTAAGTTTGTAATTTTTAAACATTTAATTATTATTAGTTAATAAAATCAAGTATACTTTGTCTTATTATATATATACATACACACACATACACATACACACGGTTTTGCTTGAATAATATAAATTAATATCTATATAGTTTCTTCATTTCAATAATTATCTATACATATATAAATGAAATTATATTATGGAAGCATATGTTTAACTTTTCAATTTCAATTCCTATTTTACAAGGGTTTTTTTTTTCCTTTTTCTAATGAGGCTTGTTTTAAAAACAATTCAAGAAGTAACTTTCACAATATCCGTTAAAAGTACATTAACGACATCACTAATGAATATCAATTAAAGCCCTTTTCAAATGTCTTTTGAAAAAGCTAAAATATATGAATATGTTCAATAAGTTAAGAAATTGTTTTCAAATTTCATCTTAATCTAAAAGGATCAATATAATTTTATTTTTATTTTTCTTTTTGAGTAGCATTACTCAAAATATATATAGTTTTCTTTTTCTTTTTCTTTTTCTTACAATAGAAAAAATATATAGTTTAAGAAGATTAAAGTGAAATATAAGCTTTCCAAAAAGTTATATCTATAATGCAAAAAAAAAAAAAAGTGGTTATTAATGATGTATAGATTATGTCAACATTTAGCTATTGCAGTAAATTATTTATTTTATAATATTTTCTACATTAGCAAGTTAAACATGTAAATTGCTACATAATTAAAAAGGAAAGGGGGGAAGAGGGGGGCTCCACATCTATTTCAGGGATATAAGTGCTTAATTTAAAAAAAGAGGGGTATTTGTACTATTATAATAGATTTTAGGGATGGTTTGTGCAAATTACCCTATTATATTTTACTTATTTATTGAAGTTATATATGATAGTCTTAAGTTCATTTTATCTTACTTTTAGAAATCTTTTATGAGTAAATTATAAATATATCCTCATTTACTCTAGTTATATTTAACCTTTTTTAATTAATCATATTACGGTTGTACAAATTTATGATCTTATAATATTTTTTTCTTATTAAAACAAATATAAAATCATATAGATATAAACACCTGATAAAATGTAAGTTTAATTGTATAATATTACCGATTCTATATGTTTAAGTTATTAGTAAAATCATGAGTTTAATAACCTTGATTGCATTTAAATTCTAAATCTTTAAAAGAGTGCTTTTTAATCTCCTATATTACCATTTTGCCCCTTTAAAAATAATTTTAAAAAGGGTCTTTTAATAGAATTTCATTTATAATATTTAAGCATAAAAACAAAGATAAAAGATCAATGAGTGAGTTAATAATTTCCCATTTTTATATTTATGTATATTTAGGGTAGGCAAAAAAAAACCAACCAAACCAAACCAAAAATATAGTTTTTTTTTTTTTTTTTTTGCAATTTGGTTTGGAAAATTTCCAATCCAAACCGAACCGTAAAACTAAACCAAACTATTTGAAAAAATATAATGATAATTTACTTATAGTTAAAAAAAAATTCTTTTATTATAATACAACATTCAAAAGAGTTTTAAGTTTACCTTTATTCAAAAATATATGTATTCAAATTTTATAACCATAATTTAACAAATATATATATAGTTTAGCTTAAATTTTATCTTATATGCTAGTCTAAGAAATAAATTAGTTATATTAAATCTTTAAAATTTTTTAGTTATTTGAACATTGACTTTTCAATTTCTTATATGATATCAATACATGTTATTATTAAATAAATTTAATAATACTCCTATAAAATTACATGTTAAGTAAATATATTTTCTTAGGAAAAAAATATGGTTTAACCCATAAACTAAACCGAACCGAACCAAAATTTTATGGTTTGGAAAAAATATGAAAACCAAACAGCATTTTTATAGTTTGGTTTAGTTTGGAAGAAAAACTGAACCAATACAATCCACTTCCACCCCTAATGTCTATACCTCTACTTGTAACTATAGGAAGCAATGCAATCCACTATTGTGCAATTTTTCCTTTTTCTTCTTTTGTACCTCCATTTAAAATTAGAAACATATTTAATATCAAATGAAAGCACTATCTTAAAATATAGACATTATTATTACTAATCCCATTGATGCTAAATGTTTTTTCTTTTTTATTAATAAACTATTGATACTAAACTTTGTGCTATGATGGAGAAGTTAAAATCCTCCTTTGCCTTATATAAAGACAAGCCATTGTTCAAACCTTCTAATTAATCGAACAATCATTTGCTTACTTGATGAAGACCAAAATATGAACAAAAAAAGGTTAAATTACATAAATGTAAAATAATTTCTAAATTGCTCATTTAATTCTTTCAATCCAATTGATTTAATTTAAACCAATCTCTTCTTTTTTTTCATTGTTAGTCATACTTAGTTTTTTTTTATTGAATTAAAGCATTATAGTAAATTGATGTAGAGAGTTTTCCTTCTACAAAACACACAAATAAATTTAAAAAATAATAAAAGTGAGTAAATGTAGGAAAAGTATAAAAACATTGTTAAATAAGAAAATTTGATCTCTGTATTATTTAATATTTGAATACACACTCAAGTGTGCATGAGCATAATTGTTAAAATCACAATTATACTCATACAATTATATGAATTTATATTTTTATGAGGGTTTTTTTGTATAAAATCGTTTTTGTATAAACTCGTGATAAAATCATGAATTTAGGTGTACGATTCTATGAGTTTACAATTCCATACGATTTTAATTGATTTAAGTTTAATAGGCCATTAAAATTAAGGAAAAAATTAAGTTTGTACAATTTAAAGTAAACTCATCAAATTATAAGTGAAATGACGTTATATTTACTTTTTTAACTTAAATTAATTTCATTACTAACTTCACTATTGAAGACCTTTCATTTGGATAGTTGAGGAAGATGATATTTAATCTATCAAATAATGGTTGATTGGATGTCATTTCAATTAAAGAGATAAGGAAAACATAAAAGTAATATTATGGAGGAAATTGGTGCACTTATAAATTTGGAAAGTTATGACTTAAAAGTGTTGAAATTGGGATGTTTTATATATTCATAATATTGATGCTATTGAAAATTAAATACAAATAAACACTTCAAAAAACTCAAAAAAAGAAAATATTGATATTATTGGTAATAGTACAATAATGACATTAATAATAACGATAATGATAAAGTTGATTATGATTACAGTTGAGTGAGATTATAACAATTTTGATAATTTAAGACAGTTGATGATTAATGTTTTGTTTTTAATTTTACTTTTTTCATCATGATGATTTATTTTGCAATGTAATTTGTCTCAATACTAATATATATGTTTTAGTTTTATGCATTAGTATAATGATTTATAATTAACTATTTATACTATAACTTATATTGTAACCAAATTTTATATTGAATTTCTTTATTTATAACATGCATTTTAAGTTTTTTATAACTTCTATAAATACATTTATAGTTTTTTACTACTAATTTACATATGTTATAGAAATTTACATTTTTACGATTTGATTCTACAGACCCTCTAATGATTCTAGGTAAAATCGTGAGCATGAGGGCTAATTTTTTTTTTTTTAGTGGGTTGTGACCTAACTATAAAGAATGGCTATTCTAGCCATCCCAAATGGCCAAATCTTTTTTATATATATATTTTTCATTTTTCTCTTTTTTATTTTTTAAGAATGTCTTTTTTATATTATTTATTTAACATAATTATGTAGGCTAATTAAGTGTGCCACATTTCATATATCAATAGAAAAGTTGATTGTGCTAAAAAAGAAGTCTTTATTTGCAAAATTTTACAAATGTTAAAAAACTCAAATAAAGAAAAAAAAAAGGTTTAAGACTCAAATGGAAAAACCACCAAACATTAAAAACTAAAAATATACTTTTTCCTACTTTCTTTTATTTGGATATCTGGTTAAATATTTATAAATTTCATTAGGAGAAATTCTTTATTCTTTAGTAATGTGGGACTATAACTAATTTTTGTCATTTGATTTTCTTTTCTAGACTTTTATCCTATATTACTAAGATGATAACCCTACTTTAGTGTGATTATATACAAATAAATGCACATTGTTAACAATTTATTTACATAATGGGTTAAAAACTATAAAGTTTTGGTGTTAGTCTTTTTTTATTATTTTAAGTTGCTTAAAAAAAGAATTCAAAAACAAAATTACAGTTTACAGGTCTAGGAACCAACAAACCCATGAATCGCTGGTTCTTAGGACTCAGCCTAAAACTGAAGAATATTGTTTGGAGTTGGTTCAGCATTTCCAAAATTAGGATCAGTCAATTCCAAGGCCATTTTTTGGGCAATTCGATCCCATGACCGTGTTTAGGTGGAGCAATTTGGGTAAGGAAAGCAAGCATTTTGTGCCAAAATAGTTTACCATTACCATCTTTTAATACATGTATATTAACCCTACTATATTTGGAATTCTCCCAGGTAAAAATCACCTACAAAAGAGAACAAGTAAGGCTTAAAAGGATGTTAAAGGTGATTTCGATGTAGCCACTCCAATGCCTAAATCAATACAAGCGTATTTATGAAAACCAATAAACTAGTGAGAAAGTAAGGCTTAAGATTTTGAACCCGAATCTAAGTGGTGTCAACCTTTATTTATAGATGCAAGGGTTAAGACAATTGGTAGGTGAAGTAATAGTGTAGTAGGTAGATTTATCTCGCATCTACGCTATTACCCCATGCAAGTTGCATTTATTTAGATCCCTTTGTCTATCAGGCAAGCGCAATCGACTTAAGCTCATGCTTCGGTTGAGTTGCTCACTGGAGCTTAAACTAATCTTCAATTCTTAGACTAAGATCTAGGAGCTCAAATTCTAGTCTTTGGAGCTTGGCTACTGACCATTGGCCTAAGTTCAAAAGGCACTATCAACAGTAACCACCCCCTACCTCCCTAAGTGACTTAGTGGGAAAAGTTAGTAATATGATGGGCTTCCATATAAGACAAGCTCTTGGTTAGGGTCATCAACCTAGCTTTTGGCTTAGTGTATTGTTGCTTAAATGTGTGTAGAGTGACCAAGTAAGTAAGTGGCCAAGCTAGGCTTCACCTGTGCTAGCAAAACTAGTGAAGAGGGGATAGTCTTAAGCTGGCACTTCAGGGGATGAAGGCATATAGGTGATTAGTCGAGCTATTGTGTCTTAGCCTTTAGGCTAAGCTAAACTAGTAGTGGCCCTTATAGATTGTCTAAGCAGGCGAGTAGCTAAACCAAACTTCACCCATGCTAATAACTTAGCAAGAAGATTTTCTCAAGCTAACGACTAAAGGGGCGAGGTCGAGCAGGTAATATGCTGAGTTATGTTGTGCTATTGCCCCCATTGAGTAGAGTTGAACTGGTCATTGCTCTTTATTAGATTGAGCATTCTGAAATCCCCTAGCAGCATTTAGTCTAAAGTTTCAATGGCTTCTTAAGGAAGTCTTAATTCAATTTTTCATGGTTGGATAAATCTTAGTACATTTAATTTAGGACAGTTGTTATGCTTGCATTAGACAAGGTTTACATGTGCTCAGTGCACAAATGTAATCCTTACCATCCATTTGAGTTGTGAGACACGTGTTGAGGTTAGATAAGAATTATTTCTCATGTTATTGCCTATATATACTAGTCGATGGCTTCATTTCAACATTGCCATCTTCTTTGACATCACCCCCTCTATTCTTGAGCATGAGATTTCAAACTCTCTTGCAACTTCAATTAATCATCTCAACTTTCACATTATTTTCTAACTTTTTCATTCGAAAGATGCATGGTGGTTATATCTTAATCCTCTTCTCAGATGCTCTCTGATAGAGAGAGTGAGAGAGGTACTTCCCTCGGGGCAATGGAAGAAGTCTCACGGCAGCCTTCTGATATGACACAAAGATTAAACGGCAATAACTTAGAGAGGGATATTGATATGGTGACGACAATATCTCAAATTCCCAAGGATGTCTACCCTCATGACGATGAGGATACAAAGCCATTATGGCTTGTTTACATGGTAGTGGAGGGCAAGAACACTCCTAATGGTGCTAAAGGTACCCTCATATATGAGGAACTCATGAGGAACTCATGAACCTTCAAAAGTACTTCTACCCACATCCTCTGTGATAGAAGTTAGTGTGTCATTAGGTAGAGGATAGGGTTGCTCTCACTGTAGGGCACTACTTTTGCCTATATGTGAAGTATTTGGAGTTTAGATTGAGAGCTTTGTTTAGAAAACCCCAAAATTCCAAATGAGGTCAATGGAATTAAGAATGAAGATTTAAAGTTAATTAAGAAAGGATTTATAAAATTTAACGTCAAAAATTTCCAAAATAGCCATTATACTCATGAACTCGATTTATCAAAATTAGTTTCAAAATAGCCCAATGACTTTGAATAAAATTCTAAGACCCTAATTAAGTAAATAAAATCATTAAGAAATTATTTTAATTTAATTAGAAATGAAAAATTAGAGCTTCAAGATCAATTTTGCAAAATGACTATTTTGCCGCTATACCCGATTTATAGTCTTTGAAATTGGTCGAAATCACTAAAAAAACTTCAATTAAGATCATTTTGAGTCATTTTAAATTAGTGGAAGTGATCTCCTGAAATTTGAAGACAAGTTACCAAAAATGACCATTTTTACCCTTAAAGATAATTTTATCAAAATTGGATTCAAAATTTGCTTAGAGAGCCTACATATAGCTCTAAAACCTTAATTAAGTGAATAAAATCAATTACAAAATATTTGGAGACAATTGGAAAAGAAAATTTTTAATTCGAAAGTCAATTGGATAAAATGACAATAACACTACTAAGCTTATTTTCTTGAAGAGTGATTATTTAAATCGAGTTTTAAGGGAATTTTTGGGAAAAGAAAAGCAATATATGTCAACTAGAGTAATTGGGGAAAAATTAAGAAAAAAAATACAAAATAAGCTAAATTAAGATGACATATATCACCATAAGCTACAACCCACTAACCCTTGTGAACCCATTTACTCTTATCCTTAAACCCTCACTAAACTCTATTATAAAACACGTTTTAGGATAGAAAAATAGCAACCCCCATTTCAATTTTCTAGAAAACTCTTTAAGATAAATGCTCTCTAAAACCCATTAAGCCTATTCTATTCCTTAAACCTATTAATACTCATTAAACCCTATACTAATTTAGTTGTTTTTTTGTAAGTTTTAAGTCAAGTAGTAAGTGGAATTTCAAGCAAGAGGAGGCATCTTACACATGATTTAGGTGTGTTGGTAAATAAGAAAATGACTTGATTCAAATGAATTTTAGTTTATACATTATAAGTCTAAGTTGTGTATAATGTTTATTATGAAGAAAATCAATTGGCAATTTGGGAAAAATATCATTTTGGAAGTGGGTAGTCACAATTTGAGAAGAATTTGGGTATTTCTTAAATCTCCAATAAGGTAAGTTCAAAATCTTGATTAAGTTGATGATTTGGAATAGTTATAAGTAATTGAACATAAAGATTTGATGATTTCTTGAATATTGATGGTGTATTGTAAAACCCATCAATATTGAGTGTTCTTGAATGTTATTTAATGATTTAGAGTTGATCTACAATATAATGTGCTATATGTGTTGTTGGGTGTTTGATTGAAGGATAGAAATGAAGGATGATGCTTGATAATTGAAGATATGTAATGGGTTGTTAGATGTAATTGCAAACCGCCACTATGAAGTTGGAATTAAGGCTTAAATTTTCTTGCTAAATCTGATTTGAACAATGGATAATGATAAATTGATAATTGAAGTATGAACATGTAATGTATGGAGTGATTTTGATGATTAATTAGTAGATATGACATGTGGAAGGTTAGAATTTGGTAGTATGTTTGAATTAGTGGATGAATGAGTTGATTTAATGGTTGATTTATGAATTTTCGGCAGGTTGCTATACTCTTAAAGTGTTATATTTGATGAAAATTGAAGTTACTTGATAAATATTAAGTTTGGTGAAGTTTAGGGATTAATTTAGTCGATTTGGAATATTGCAAGGACTTGAAATATGGAATTTCTTGCATGATTTGGGAAAAATATGATATATTATGTCTATTTTTAGTAAATTTTGTAGAATTATGGTTTAATTTTGAATAGAAGTTGGATTGAATATGAAATGAGACTTAGAAGTGATAATGTGTTGAAATTAGATTGATGGAATGGATAAAATTTTAATTGAGATGTGTTCTACTCCATTTGCTTCATTTTGCTAGTATTTTGAGTTTGAAATTGAAAAATAAATGATGTATTAGACACTAGGAATGATTAGGAACAAATGGATTTTGGTTTGAAGTGATATTAACATAAATTGAATAAGTTATGAGCTCTTAAAGTTGGAAATCCTAATTAAAATTGGTCTGATAGTTTAAGGGCCTTAAATTGAATAAAATCATGTTCTTTTTTATAAAATGGGTATTGGAAGTGATAAGGAGACAAATAATTTTGATTTCAACGAATTTCATTTTAAATTGAGTAAGTTATAACATTTTAAAGTTAAGGCCTTAATTTGTCGCAAGTTAAGATTTAGTTGGACATAATTTAATTAAATTTGGTCAAAGCCGATCCAACCACAAGTCAGCCCAACCAAAATAGGCCTAAGGACTACCCTCTCACTCTCCCTTAGGTGGCCTATGAAATTAAACCTAATTTACTTAATTGGGTTTCATTAACTAAATCATCCTAATTAAGGTGAAATAAAATTTGACACGACAATGTGGACCAAATAACTTAAATGGGCCTAAAACTCAAATTTAAAAATGTAATTGGGCCTATTTTCTTCTTAAGGCTTATGCCTTAAATGGGCCTTAGTACGATAAATAATTCAATTAAGTTTCAAACCAATTTAAGATCCGAATCGAATTGACTAATTAAAATAAATTAGACTTAAGTATAATAAATAAAATGGGCTTACCTAATTGCAATGAAAATTAAATGAGCTAAAAACCCAAACATACTTAGCCCCATTAAACTTTAGGGCCTATTCCCTAAATTAGATAAAGGTCTAAATGAAAATTAAATAGAACT
This sequence comes from Laguncularia racemosa, assembly GCA_037954665.1. Lineage (NCBI taxonomy): Eukaryota > Viridiplantae > Streptophyta > Magnoliopsida > Myrtales > Combretaceae > Laguncularia > Laguncularia racemosa. The sequence goes on along the minus strand of JBBMOL010000110.1, from coordinate 86,591 downwards.
TAATAAATCAATTGGACTTAAGACACAACTAATAAGACCAAGTAAACACAATAGGCTTAGGTTAATTTAAAATAGATAGAATTAATCTAATTTGACTTGAATTGTAATTAGTAATTACAATTGGACTCAACTAAATCAATTAGGGTTAGTGAGCCTAATTCTAAACATAATTGGACCTACTATACTTAGAAGGCCTAAATATCCTAATTGGGTCTTAAACCCAATTAAGGTTAAAATTCAAATAACTTATTAGGTTTAATTAAATAAACCTTAAATGGTTCGGCTACAATTAGTTAAAAGTTAGTTGGGTCTAAATAACCCTAATTAGGCTCGTAATTAATATGAGTCTTAAGTAACCTAAACCAAACCTAGAAAAGGATTCAATCACTTAAAATAATCAATTAGCTTATAATTTTCTTTGGATACATAAAACCAACCTAATTGGGACTAGATCGCGATTCATGATCATCCAGCTTTTAGGTACATAGTAACTTAGTTTTTGTGTGCTAGGATAGAAAATTAAACATAACTAATAATCAACCCTACTAAGTAATTACTTGTTGTTTGTGTATGGTTACTTGAGCTAGCAACTGAGAAACCTTAGATCGAGATTATCGCTGCAGTCATATACCTCAAAATGAATCGATAGTTAGGCATTTAAACCACCAAGGGTAGCTCAACAAGTAGCTAATAAGTGAGAACATGTTGGATAACAAGCACTATAAATGGAGAGAAGGTATATTGAGAGTTATCCGTGGTCATAGGTCTCAACGGGCGATATAATATAGCTAAACGATGATCAATGAGAACTACATAGTAGTAGGTTCACTTAGACAAAGCTATTCAGGTATATGGTTTTTGGCAACATGGAGCCTAGCTACTCTTGTCAATCCCTTATGTCCACTATAGTAGAATCAGACCCTTTGTCTCTTGTCATGATATCTAAAGTCATGAGTACTTTTATGTTGGATGTCTAATTAAGATAATTAATTAAATGAAGTGATTGACTACTGCATTACTTGTAGGCTTGTTTAACATGCATGTATGTGTTTATGTTACTATATATTAGGCCCCCGTGGCTCACTCCCCCATTACCCCTTTTTTTTTCAAGTAAAACTTTTATTGATCTATTGTACGACTTATTACGTTATGGCTCTAAGGAGGAGATATGAGATGAGATCATGGAGATAAACCAAATTGGTTGTTTTTAGGATTGAGATCTATTATATTCAGACTATGTTTTATATTTTCAATTGTATTGAGACTTATTAGGAGTCGCTTGTAGTTCCATGACTTATTGCTTATGGATTGTATCATTTGTAGGCTCTATAGGCCTTAGGATCTAGTTTATCTTTTCTTGTCTTACCATGTGGTTTTATGACCAATAACCATTAATTTTTTTTTTAAATCCAACGTTTCGCCAAAATATTTTCAAAATCTAAAAAACAATTTCGAGGTCCTAAAACTAGTTTAGAAACCCACTTAATAATTGTAGCCTTACGTATTCTATTTAAGTAGGATATGTAGTGAACTATGCATTGTCATACTGATTTCAGAGCCTAACACTGTTCTCTAAGTTCCAAAAGGCATTATTCTCATACCATTGGGCCTCATTAACATAGCTCATGCCTAACGTGTGCAAGTTGTTGATTGCATTTGAGCTATTATGTAAACATTTTATGCTACGAGCTACTCTTCAGCTATTAAGATACTTCTATGGGCTAAAGAGGTTTAAGAACGAATGGTATTATCTGACAAACTAACCTAAGTGGAAGTTGCTGGCCTGCCTAAACTCCACAATGTACAACTAGAAGAGTATGTTTCTAATGGTGGCTGCTAAGGAAGACCTTGATTTTTGGATGAATTGAGTTAACCCAATTAAGACTTCATCAATTTGGTCATTGGGTCCCAATGATAGAGCTGCAATAGATTAGCTTCTTACTGAGCTAAGGAGGAAGTCGAACGGGTTCTAGAATGGCCTTAAGGTCATGGATGAGTACCTCTATAATGGGAAACTAACTAACATTGTCCATGTTAAGGATGAAGGAGGTGCACATTGCTCCTTTTGTTATGCTTAGGTGGGCTTGTCGTAGAGAGGTCATTCACCCAATCTAGAGGATGGGATCTTCCTGGGAAGCTCATGCTCGACACAATATTTTTACTTTTACATGCCTTTATCTGTTATTTTTCTAACTTGCTCCTAACTTTGTTTAGATATGCAGTTGAAAGAGAGTTTTGTTATTGACCTATTAGCTAAGCATAAAGCTGCTGCAATTACAAAGAAAGGTGGGAAGGCTACTACTCAAGTTGCTTAGAAGAAGGCACCTCCTCCAAAGTCTTAAGATGCACCGTTGATGATTAGAGACGAGCATGTCTTGACTCCCACTAACTAGTTGACCCCATGTCCTTTAATAAACCCTTTAACTCGATTGAGGTCGAAGGAAAAAAACTGGTGAAGGGATCATTCAAGGCTCCCAAAAGAGACATTAAGAGGAGGTCATCTAATTAGATGAGACTAATTCCCTTAAGCATAAGATGCGAATGAGAGATGCTGATCTAACCCATTGTGCTAAGAAGAAGGTCAAGGAGGCAGCTATGTCATTCCTTAAGCTAGCTGAATTTGTTAGGGTTGAGATAACATTTTCTAACCCACCTAGCAGGTCTCTAACTTAGACCCCGTGCTTGGGGGTGGCAAGATGAGCTGCCAACTCCTAAGGGGATTAATCTTACCTCAAAATGTGGTCACACTCAATGAGAGCTTTCGAAGGATGACAGGAGTTGGTAGAGAGGCTAATCTATGCTAAACTTCACGACATAAGTGTTTGGTGATTCGTCTTCTTTCTTTGCACTTACTTTATTTTTGTTTGATGTCTAACCTTGCTTTCATTGCTTTGCAACTATTAGCACTCTTGATGAAGTCATTCGGTGTGTAGGACCTTAAGTAGGTAAAGGATCTCCATGAGGAGCATAAACTTCTTAAGTGGAAGCATCAAAGGCTCTATGGTGATTATGTGAAATTTGCTAATGATAGATCTATGCTAACACAAAAAGCCAAAGCGACTAAGGTCGAAGTTTGAAGGGTTTAGGCTGAGGCCTAGCAAAGGGTGCCAAGGTTAATGAGCTCTAGTTAAAGGTTGAAGTGGAGGCAAAGATCCTAAGAGCTCAGGTGGAGTATGAGGGCCAAACTAACATGGAGCTAAATACTAAGGTCAACTAATTGGAGAAGTACAACCAACATCTTTGCAACCAATTGGTTGAGACACAAAAGTAGCTGCAAGCTTGGGAGGTTAGCATCCTGCGATAGAGAAAAGCCTATGAGAAGAGATAAAGTAGCTCTAGATTGAGGCTAATCAGATCAAGGCTGCCACTAAGTTGAGTAAGGTAGCTATGGAGAAGGAGCTCTTCAAAAAGATAATGGCGAGCAATAAATGGGCAACCCTTTAAGAGAAGAAGTTTACCTAAGGCATTAAGACAACTTGGTTCGAGGTTTTGAATGCTCATCCTACTTATGACTTGAGCTGCTTAGCTTTCTGTAAAGATGAGGTAGTTGAGGAATCCAAGGTGGCTGAAGGCGACATAGTTATTAAGGATAGCATTAAAGAGGAGATGTTGCCCAATAGTTAAGGCCAAGTCATTGAGGAAGAGGTTCATGTTAAAAAGTAGAGTAATGTAGTTGAAGCAAGGCTAAGGCTGAGATATTGAAGATCTTCCTTCTCCCCTACCAAGTTTTGGTCCTTTTGCTAACCCCCTACTCCTGGTTAAGTCGACTCCTATCAAGCAAGTTATCACTTCGAGTGTTGACAAAATCTTCAAGCACTTGATGGAGGTTAATCTAGAGGATTAGGGAGATCTTTATTTTCAGCTTTTATACTCCTTTTTTCTTTCACTTATATTTCATTTCTTTCTTCAAGGTTAGGATGTCGACCTGAACTAATTTACTTGCACCTAGACTAGAAGGACTTTCCCTAAGTTTTTATGTTGCCTCCTTTTTTGTTTATTATTCTCTACATACTCTCTCTCTCTCTCTTTTACTTTGCATGTTCAAGGTGTACTTATACATCTAGACATAATTTCTATCGATAAGCTACCAGTGTGATCAAAGGGTGTAAGTCTTTCGACCTGTTTTGGAGAGGCTTGCTAAAGGGGTGCTCGAAGGTTTATATGTAAGTCTTATTGGAGAGTTACCTATGTGGTTGGAGAGTTGAAGTCTTCGACATGAGCTATCCGAAGTGGTTAAGGAGTATGGAAGTCCATTCACTTTCATTGAAGTGTGGACTTAGTTGAAATCAAGAGTCCATTTGTCGAGGCATTGGTGTAGACTTAAGGGTCGATTTGCCTGATGCTAGTGAGGACTTGATATTATTAAGAGTATGTTTATTGAGGCACTAGCATAGACATGTGGTTTTGTATGCCTGGGTGCTAGCGCTGACTTGATGTATTTGGTTCATTAGGAGTCCATTCGCCTCAAGAGAGGCTAGGACTTAACAAAGTTGTAATTCATTTACCTTGAATGAAAGCTAAGACTTGAGCAAAAATTTATAACAAGGTGCATTACAAGCCTTTAATGTGAGAAGAAGAAATAATTTTCATTACAAAGGTCCATATTACATGAGCTCATTTTACACTTAATCAAAATATGGCCTAAGGTTGTCAATGTTCCATGTTTGAAGTATGAGCTGATTGTCAAGCTTCTTTAATCTATATGCTCCATTGCCTAAGTCTTCAACAACTTTGACTAAATCTTCTTAGTTTAGTTCCAACTTCCCTTACCCTTCTTAAAATCCTATGATCTCTAACTTTCTGCAAACTAGGTCTTCTAGTTGGAAGATTTTGTGCTTGACCTTCTTATTGTAGTAGTAGGCAACTTGGTGCTAGTATGTTGCTACTTGAGGTTTGACTATGTCTCAAATCTCTTCAATCGCGTCAAGATTGGCTTGAAGTCCAATCTAGTTGGCTATTATGGACACACAATTTATGCCCACATTTAATTAGTTTTTTTTTTCCATAAAAATAGGCTAAGTTTACATTTAATAGAATAAAAAAAAGCAAAATACATAAAAATGGGAAAATAATGAAAAATGCAAAAAAAAAAAAGGAAAATATGGGAAAAGAATAAAAAATAACGTTTTTTTTAGTTAATAAATAGAATTAGGAAAATATAAGTTGGATCATTTGCGTCAAGTACAAATCCAATGCACTTAAATCCACCTAGACATTAAGTTTCCTTTTAGTAAAATTTGTTTACAATAATGAATGAGAAAATAGCCAAGAGTTTGATTCTTGGAGCGCGCATTGTATTTTTGGTACAAAACGGGTCACATGCTTTGCACATGACTTCTTTCTTCTCCGACCAAATGGTCGGTGGCTGGTCGAGATAGGACAGTAGAGGCAAGGAATCCGGTAAATGCAAAATTTGAAAGATACGAACGCTATCTTAGTACCAGCCAAACTTTAATTCGATCCTATCCACACCCCCAAACTTGATTCCCAACTCATTTCCTTAAATAATCGAACAACACAATCAGATTCACACGAAATTATCCTCAATTTTTTTTGCTCAACTTTCTCTCTCTAGACCTCCATAGTCAAAAGCGTCCAACTTCTCTCTAGGATTACTAGTTACACAGGCATTTTGAGGTGAGATGTTAGTATCGAAAGGTTCCCAGCAGTCTTAAGTTTCATAAAAAATGCAATCCTTTGTTTCAATTATGAGCAGATTGGAGAGCTACAAATCCACCACCGACGGCCATCGTTCGAACTCCTCTGCTAGCTACCGCTTTTGAGAGGAAACCACCACCATTGGAGTGTAGAGCATCATCGAAAAAGTTGCACTGACATCCGGTTAACCTTCAATGACGAGCGTTGGGATTTGAACCCAGAATCGTTGAGACCGCTGTTGCTTTTTCCACGAAATGATCCTGTGCGACTTGACCAGACCCGACTGGAGCTCCGGCTCAGAGCTTGATCCGCGTTCTTGTTTTCTCTCCTATTAGATAGTTTTGTTTATTTACTTTTATTTTTTAAAAGTTCTGTTTATTTTGATTACTTCTCTCTACTACCTGATTAAGATAAATAAAAATAAATATATTGATAATAATAAAAAGGAAAAGATATTTTTAGTCAGGTTTTGTTTTCGCATGTAGTGGAATATTTTAGTAATATTAATATGTCTTTATCACTAACAAGTCTTTTATTTTTTAGGGTTATGCTAATATTACTATTACATTACATCTTGCTAGCAATTATTTAAAATATGCATACTTTTCAAATATGATAAAAATGTTGTTTTAATAAAAAAAAAAAAGTAGGAATCATTGTGTAGATTTAAAGTATTGCGATGTAACCATCACTAGGGATCAATTAGGTTATTCATTAGATTTTATTTTTATCTTTTGAAAATTTAGCACTTATGTCCTTTCCATAAAATAGAAAAAGTATTTCATCACTCAGAAAAATGGTTTTCACAAAGTAAAAACTTTAATTGATATTAGAGTTTTTTTTAATCAAATTAAAATAATAAAAAATATGCATCTAGCTCATTTTTATAAATAAAATTAACTAACATACTAAAATTTTATAAAAACAAAACTATGTTGGTTTGATCCAACTAGTGAATATGTAAGTGCATACAGAGCAACCGCAAAAAATATAAAAACTTTATTCTCCCTAAGTCCTATCTTCAAACAAAAGATGAAAAATAGAATAAGAAATAAAATAAAAAATTCGTAATAAAAAAAAGATAATAAATTTTATTTATGCATTATTTTGTTTTGTGTTCTATTTGCATGAATATATTAAGCTTTCTATATATAATAATGAAAGGAATTTATATGAAACCTTTAATCCATATTTTTGAAAAATAATAAATAGTAACCATTTATATTTTAATAGGTTAGCGCCACAAGCCCAAAGTCCCTTGTTAAATCTTTTTTAGAAAATAATTTTTAGAAATTCCGTAAACTAGTAGTTAGCTAAAGTTAATACACCCGACTAACCTTAACACCTTTTTCTTTTTCAACATAAGTTGGTGATGACTCCAATTTTTAAAATAATAAAAAATAGAGTTTTGCGTAATTTTACTATCGAGTAACTTGCATTAAGTAAGTCAAGCTTAATATAAGTTAAATTAAGAAAAAATTCAAAAATTAGTCTTGATTGCTATCATGTCTAAACTCTAAGTCTTGATGTTAAGGAACTCTAGCTCAACGGGGAGGACTGTTTATAGGGTAAATGTAAGTTTGAAAGGGGCATCTCCTATGGAGATCCCATGTATAGTTTAACATCACCACAAAATTATTTGGAATTTGTTCACCCATTTGCCTTAGTCCACCCTCTTCATGAGGTTGTTAAGTACTATCTTATTTATAGCCCCGATCTGCTCGTTAGATTGAGGATATATGATCGAGGTGTAATAGAATTTGATCTTGTGCTTGTCACAAAAGTCTTTGAACTTTTGGTTGTCGAACTATGTCCTATTGTCCATTATGACTATGTAAGGAACTTCATATCTGCTATGTTATCTTAGTTATGGTTTCGACCTCCATCCACTTAGTGAAATGATCAATAGTTACAATGATGTACTATTGTTGATTAGAAGCTTGGGGAAAAGAACCTAAGATGTTGATCCCCCATCGAGAGAAAGGCCATGGGCTAGCGAGGGACTGTAAATAATTGCTCGGCGTATACTCTAGTGGTTTGTGCTTTTGGCACCATATGCATCTTTAAACAAGCTACTTAAAGTTTTCCCTATAGTAGCCAAGTTGAAGTGCTTGAACATGAAGTACTCAACCCTTGATGTGTTTGCTAAATACCCTTACGTGTAACTCTGTAAACATTTGTTGGCCTTTTTTAGGTCAAATATATCAAAGAAGAGGAGAGCTCAGACCTCACTTGTAAAGGAGGTTGTTGATAAGTGTATAATTTGCTACTTTGTAAATGAGCTTCCTTACTTCTTTTCTATTTGATGGGATGGTGTCGTTCTTCAAATACTTAAGTACTGAATCCATCCCACATGGCTTGGTTGGTGCAAGTTATATCTCTATGACTTGATACTCTTATTGGGGAGGTACTTGATGAAGATTTTCATTTCTTGTTTGTTTAGGTCAAGAATGCTAGTGGATGCAAGCTTCGATAACCTCTCTATTTTGAAGTTCTCAACTTCAAGAATTTTGTTGATGTTCCTAGAGGGAAACTTCGAGGTAAAGATACGTATCACCTAAAGATATTTGGTTATACCTTTATCCATCATTATATATTTTCCTTTAACTTGCTGGATTATGAGCCAAGAGTTTGAAAAGATCTTGAGCTTCTCTACACTAATCTCTTTTGCCAATTTGAGGCTAGCTATTAAGGCTTCGTATTCCACCTTGTTATTATTAGCTAGGAATTCAACTTGAGGGCATATGATACCTTAATCCTATGCAATCCATGTAGCACAAGTCCTTCCTTACTCCCCTCAAGTATACAACCTATCGACGTGGAGAGTCCACACCAGTTTATTGTTGTTGTCTAATGCTTCCTCTTCAATGAATGTATTTGGCAATGAAGTCTACAAGGACGTGTGCCTTAATCACCTCATGAGGTCAGTACTAAGCTCCATAAGTGTTAAGCTCAAGTGTGTACTTCACCATCCACCTCAAAGTCGTTTAGCTAAGACCACTACTACAAAGGAGAACATTTTCCACCTTCGTGTATCTAATTTCTAGCCCCTAAAGGACATGGCTAACATAATATACTAATCAATGCTCTCTTCCTTTAGCTTAAAGCAATACAAAGGAGAGAGCCCAGTTGCTAAATGACAAGTAAAGGCATAAGTCTTCTTCTATAATGAGCTTAGAGAACACTAGTAGATTTATCAAGAACTGCTTTAACTTGTTGAAGGCAGCTTGACATTACTCGAACCATTGGAAATTTGTATGGCTTTTAAGTACCTTGAAAAATTCTAAACACTTATCACCACTCCTAGACATGAAACTGTGCAGCGCGATAATTTTTCTGATGAGCCATTAGACCTCCTTGATTTTTCTAAGGGATCATATGTCTAAGACGGCTTAGATTTTCTCTAAGACTACCTAGATGCCATGTTGAGTGACCATGTACCTCAAGAACTTGCCTAAAGTCGCCCCCAAATATGCATTTCTAGGGATTGAGCTTTATATTATATTGCCTCAATATATCGAATGTCTCTTACAAGTTTTGGAGGTGATCTTCGGGCTATTTACTCTTGAAGATCATGTCTTCAACATCAACTTCAATGTCCTACTCGAGTCATGTTGTCGAGTCTAATTTTAAAATTTTATATTATCTCCCTAATTCGAATCATATTAGATCCTATGCTTATCTAATATAAATCCTCGACTTGAATTGGGAATTTTATTATTTGTTTGGAGTCACCACCCAACTGAAATTGGGAAAAATTATTGAATTAGAATTAATTGATCGAATTAATTCTAATTTGAACAACTAGTTGATGAAATCTCATCTTTTTATTTTTAGAAAAGAAAAAGAAGAAGAAAGAAAAAACCAGAGATTTTCGACTTGAGGGCTATCCTATTAAAACCCCAAAGTTACCATCTTATCCTTCTAAAATTTGAGTTTTGTTAGGATACCTTTTTTTTTCATAAAAAAAGAAGATATTAAAAAATGATATGACAATTACACTAATAATGATTTCGAAAATGATTTTTTATTCTTTTTAGAGTTGCCTCATAAGGGTGCCTACATATTCGCTATTCGGGATCAAACAAGCCATAGTTCGCTTTTCATAAAACTTTAGTGGATTGATTAATTTTAATTATGAAAACATATCGGGTTTACGTGTATTATCAATTTTAAGATTTTAAAAGAAATTCTAAACTTAAACTTTGGTATTTTTCTTTTTAGAAAAACTTTGATTTAAGGAAAACCAATTTTGTATTTATTCCCGAAAAAAAAAAAGAAGAATTTTCTAAGTGATAAAATAATTCATTATTTATTAATCTACCTTTATTTAATCCTGATTTTCAGTATTTTTCATTTTTTTTTATTTTTATATTATATTAGACATATTTATTTATTTATAAAAAATCTAAAACCTAATTAAAATAAAAAATCTCTTTTTTATTTTTGGATTATTAAAAAATTTTCTTTATTTCTAATCAAATAACTAAATAAATGGATAATTAAAGTAAATAAATACAAATGGATAAAATAAAAAAAATAAATAAAATTAACTAACCTAGATGCAGATTGAGGATTAGGTCACGGAGGTCAGAGAATCCTCGTCGGCAATGTTTCGGTGGCTTTCGAAGGTGATTGAAGGCTGCTTCTAAGCTTTTCGAGGGTGGGTAATCCAACTATAGTGGTGGATTTATTCAAAAACTCCTCCAGGTGGTGATTCGTAGCTTAATCGACGGTCGTGGTTAAGAGGAACTCCAACGAGCTTCAAAACTTCTGATTCTTCACTCTTTTCTCACTTTTGATCCGTGATCTAGTTTCCCCACATCATGCTCTATTTATAAGCACTAGAAATTAAGTTGGATAAGCTCAGATTTCCCTCTGATAGTCACGAATCATATCTTTGGTCGAAACCCAAATCTGATTTGCTCTAGATTCGTTTAAATCTTCGATTTTGTTATGATTTGTGTTAATTGGATGATGTTTATCTTATTGTTGTTAAAGATTTGTTGGATTTAGGTAAAAAAATCGTATCAAAACGGTCGGATTCCATTTTTTCCTACGGCCAGCGATCGATTTGGACAAAGGTTGAAGACGATCACGCGCCCAGTGCATGCACTCCCTCCGTCCAATCATAAGCTGACACGTGTCCTAGGTGAAGAGAAAAAGTTGCAAAACGCAGATTGCTCCCCCCTCGTTTCGATCCCTTGACAGAGCACCACCCACCCCCCCCACACGTAAGGCTAAAGCCCAAACCAGTTGGGCTAGCTTACTTTCTCTATTTTTTTTTATTAATCGCAAATTATACATATGCATTGTAATTTTTATTATTTTGAAATTCAAAAAATTTGTAAAAATTATTAACATCTTTTATTATTATTTCTATCATCATTTCCCAAAATTTGTGTATTATTCCTATTTATTTTATTTTATTCAATATTTTTTCTTTTATTTTTGAAAAATAGAAGGAAAATTGAAAAAATCGAAAAGAAATGAAAAATTAAACATTATTTGTGATTAAGGGGCAAAAATGGGGTGTTTACAGTTGCCCCTCTTTGTAGTAAAGTTTAAAAAACTTAACTACAAAGACGAAAAAAATGCCATTTTTGGCTAATAGACTAAGTGGATAATGCCATAGTTGGCTAGTTATCCAAACTTGGTTCTAGTAGAAAAAATGATCAATGAGCTATTGATCCCACGAATATTTTGTGATGATTAATACTGCTTGGAGAGTGATCTTAAACAATCTAACAACCTAGAGTAAGATATCATCTAAAAAAGTGTTTTATGGGCTAACTAATCAACGATAGGAAACATCTTAGAGATTGTTTAAGAATGTGTTATTGTGAGTAAACTAACTGATAATAGGAAGCATCCTATAGGACTAGCGACCGTAAAGAAGAGATTTTTTATGGAAGCACTCTTATGAGCTGGCCACTTGACAATAAAAAGCATCTTGCTAGACTAGCCATTGTTGGAGAAGAAATGTTCTAGAAGAGTGCTCTCATGAGTTGACTAATCGATATTAGGAAGTGTTGTATAAGACTAATAACCTTAAAAAATGCCCTTACGAGCTGACTAATCAATGATTAGGAAGCGTCTCACTAGACTAGTGACCTTAAAAAAGTGCTCTTACGAACTGACTAATCGATGATAAGAAGTATCTCATTTAGACTCGCAATCCTAAAAGGAAATTATCTAGAAAAGTGCTCTTATGAGTTCACTAATTGATGATATGAAGTATCTCATTTAGACTCGCAATCCTAAAAGGAAATTATCTAGAAAAGTGCTCTTATGAGTTGACTAATCAATGATAGGAAGTGTCTTATTTAGACTCGCAATCCTAAAAGGGAATTATCTAAAAAAGTGCTCTTATGAGCTGATTAATCAATGATAGGAAGCATCTCATTTAGACTCGCAATCTTAAAAGGAAATTATCTAGAAAAGTGCTCTTATGAGCTGACTAATCGATGATAGGAAACGTCTTATTTAGACTCGCAATCCTAAGAAGAAATTATTTAGAAAAGTGCTCTTATGAGCTAACTAATCGATGATAGGGAACGTCTCATTTAGACTCATAACCGTAAAAGGAAATTATCTAGAAAAGTGCTTTTATGATCTGACTAATTGATAATAGGAAGCGTCTCATTTAGACTTGCAATCCTAGAAGGAAATTATCTAGAAAAGTGCTCTTATGAGTTGACTAATCGATGATAGGAAGCATCTCATTTATACTTACAATCCTAAAAGAAATTATCTAGAAAAGTGTTCTTATGAGTTGACTAATTGATGATAGGAAGCGTCCCATTTAGACTTGCAACCCTAAAAAGAAATTTTAGGAAAGTATCCCATTATGGGCTAACTAACCGATAGTGGGAAGCGTATCTTTAGACTTACAACCCTAAAGAAGAAAGTTTAGGAAAGTGCCCCATTATGGGCTAACTTTAAAAAAGTATATCTAGGAAAGTACTCCATTGTGGGCTGACTTTAAGCTACTGCATTTAGGAAAGCATCCCATTGTGGGCTAACTTTAAGAGATTGTATCTAGGAAAGTACCCCATTGTAGGCTAACTTTAAGAGATTGTATTCAGGAAAGTGTCCCATTATAGGCTGACTAACCGATAATAGGAAGTGTCATCTTTGGACGTACAAACCTGAAAGAGGATATTTAAGTAAGTACCCCCATTGTAGGTTATCTACTTGACAATGGGAAGCGTTTCTTTGGACTTGCAACCATAAAAGAGGATATCTAGGAAAGTGCCCCATTGCGGGCTAACTAACCAATAGTAGGATCCGTCTCTTTAGACTTACAACCCTAAAGAAGAAAGTTTAGGAAAGTGCCCCATTATGGGCTAACTCTAAGAGAGTATATCTAGGAAAGTACTTCATTGTGGGTTGACTAATCGATAATGATGTCTGGATATATCTTAGCAAACTAACATCTCTAAAAACACTTCTGGTGAACTGGTTAAATGATAATGAGAGATTTTCTAGAGCAAGTGTTCTTACGAGCTGATTAATCGAAAAAAGGAAGTGTCTCACTAGACTAACAACTTATGAAGGAGAAAATTTAGAAAAGTGCCCCATTATGAGCTAACTAACCGATTATGAATTCTTAAGTGAGAATTTTATTTTTCTAATAATAGTCAAGAGTTTAAGATGACTTAAAACTTTTGCACGAATGATAACTAAAGCTTTTCTAAAAATCTTCAAGACAGTTGCTCTTTTAAACTTAAGAATAAGGTGATAAAGTATTTTCTAGCAAACTTTGAAAATTTTCTCTTTCTTTTAAAAAGAAATCTAAAAGAATTTTTATTCATTCATTTATTTTTTAAACATTGCTAGCAAGTAAAGAATTTGACAGGGTTCCCAAAAATACAAATAAAGGGTAAGCCTCCCCTACTACTTAATAATCATTACTCTTTTGCCTCATTTTACTTGGAGGGTTTGGTTTAATCTTGAAAAAGTGGTGTCTTGGCTTAATCAATCACCTCTTGAGGGGTTTCTTGCAATTAAGAATCATATCTTCTTCTTGGGGGGCATCAATATTTAAAATTTGGGCTAAACAACGCCAATGAAGAATGACTTTAAATTTCCTTATTCTATTTGGAAATAGATATCTCATTCTCAATTAGTTTAATCTAAGAGAACTTCCTTACAATATCTCGGTTTAGATGTCACTCTTGACTTTTATTCCAAAAATTATGGTCTTTCTTGTAAGTAATACGCTTTGATCAATCTATTAGGCCTTTTGGGGACTTGTAATGCAATATAGGCTTTTGGTTATTGGTTTCAAAAAAGTACTAATGTTAAGGTCTAGTTTGAAAGAATCATCATTTCAACCTGGGTTTATAAGTCAAGAAACTTTGAGAAAAAAAAAACTAGAATAGTACTTACCCCAGCAATTTTTTTGCATAAGATAAATTATTTTCAATGATTTGGAGAAGTCTTCAAAGAGGGGTGGTATATTTTTTAGCTATAATGTTTAGGTTCTTGTATTGGTCTTAGTATTTTCAAATATTGTTGGGATTTTTTATTGTGTATAGATTTAACTACATTCTTGAGCTTTTCTCATTTCTTTTCTTTTCTTTCATTCATTTTCTTTTTCCATCTTTTTTTCTTTTCTTTTGAGCCCAATGGTGATCATCTCTTGTGTGTCATGTGTTTTTTTTTTTTTCAACATGTAGAATTTTCTTCATCAAAAGAAATAAATTATCTACGGTAAAAATTACCCTTTAATTGTTGTAATTAGGGAAAACACTATTTTGTTAATTCCTTTGTTCTTGATTGATGTCTTTATCTTCTTAATCATCCCATTATAGGGTAGTTCAAGACATGGTTAAATTTTGAAACTCTCTCTTTTTTTATATAAGCTCAAATGGGGTTGGCAAAGGATTATTGTGTTTGTGACAGCAAAAATGAATGCCTAACATTATTTTGATTAACATATCAAATTCAAGATAAACCTCATTTAAGGAATGAGTCCAAAAACTCACATTAATAACACTCAACTCTCAAGTATTTAAGGGTTGGTGTTTAGGAAGTGGTTTGCCTCTTATCATCCTAAACCACTCAAACAAATGAGATATCCTTCCATTTTACCATATTTGCCCATATTTACCACGTCTCATGATGTCTTTGGGAGTTATGTGCCCATGTCAAGTGATTTAGTCTTAACTTGGCTCTCTTAGGTAGCTAGTTAAGATAGTCCTCTTTATGCCTTCGTTGGTAATTGACTATAGCCACTTCGAAAATGTGCCCCAAAATTAATTATCTTTGTGTCTATTTTATATAACTCCTAGTAGAGAGAAAGTTCAAGTGTAACCCTTAGGATTGGAGAGAGTTAAAAGGTTTTGTATTTCGAGACTAAATCAACATATGAGGAGACCTTTTGAAGTGAATGGGGTTTTTCAAATTGAGAGCAGGTTATAGAGGTCTTTGGCTTTATGTTCAAAGTAAGTGACTGTGAGCTTTGGGTTAAGCTAACCACTCAAAAGTGACTTTTAAGACCTTGAAAGGATCTCTTGTTGTTAGCAACTCTTCAATTTTCTTGGCTTTGTTCTTTTCTTTATTGTTATTATTTTTTAGTAAATATACAAACAAGATGCTCACACGGATGCAAAAGGGGCCAGCATTTGATTAATGATATAATACTAAAATGTTATTAATATTGCAAACTAGGAGTTTAGTGCTTTTATTGAAAACATGAGGAAAAAGAAAACAATATCATCTAGCCTCCTCTTCTTCTTTGGCTACGAAGGTGTTGATTCTCCATTGATGACGGCTTCCAGTGCTCTAACTCTCACTTAAGTCTTCTCTAACTAGGCTTCAAAGGCTTTGTTTCTCTAGTTAAACTCCTTGAATTTACTTTTCCAAACATCCTTTTTATTGTCCGCGGTCTCAAAGTGGACTTCCATTCGAGCTCTGACCTATTCCATATAGGTTTTCATTTCTGGGCCCATGTTGTTTAGTGCAAGTTAAGTGACATCTGGGACCCGATACGCCATTTCTCTTATCTAGTATAATTGGTTGATCACAACATCTCTTGTAGCTCGGTGTTTGCCTACTTTCCCATCTAGATCTCCAAGGTCTATATTAGGGCTCTCAATCTAAGCTTCCCATAAGGCTTTGACCTCTGCCAGCTTGACGATCTTCTCAGCTACCAACATGTCTGGATCCTGATATTCGAACATGATTCCTTCTAATGATGGCCTATAAACTATGTCTTAGATAGTACCAAATTGACGGACTATCGAGTTCGGATGATAACCTATGCACCTATTGATACCAATTAACAGAACGGCCTTAAGGTTCCTGTATGTTAGGATGACCTTATTGCAGCAACTCCACCTAACAATCTAAAGGATGTCGTTGGCACTGAAACCTTTGAGTACTTCCACCCAACTATAGGTAGAAAGATTATCGGACAGCTTCATTCTTTCTATGTAGGAATCTACAAGGTCTATTTACTAAGCTAATGATTTCCTGACTATGTTCAACCCAAAGTATTTGAGATGGCTCACAAACTAGATTAAGATGAGGTTAATGTTTGAGCGGAGGATTCCATGGCCTTTCTTCTTCACAAAATTCAGATTTCATATCTGTTCAGCTAGTGGAGCTGGGATACAAGACTTCCCTTCCAAGAACTGAAACACTAACTCTACGACCCTATAGTGGATGTGAAAGATCCCAGTGGGAAAAATGACAGTTGCAAATGCTGTCAGGATGAAAGCATAAACTTGTCTTTGCTTGTAACTCTTGGGATCTCCACATAAGATGTCTCTCCTACTCCCATCATCACACCAAGCTATGAATCAAGCCTCCAATTCATCCATTCGGAGGCAATATCCGTTGCTATTTTCCAATGCTCGGTTAATTACTATCTTGCGAATGCCGAGGAGTCTACTGAAAATACCGGTTAACCCAACCTCTAGATCTGGCACATACACCCCGTTGGTAAGTGAGGGGGGCTACTAAAGTTAAGTATATTCCTCTAGAGTTGGTGTGATCTCATGTAGCCCAATGAAGAAAGCTACGAGCTCAATTTCCCAAAGGTGTAAGATAGCCCGAATCCAAGGCAGATTGATCCCATCTTCATTAATGAGAGGATGGGCCTTATCTTTCCCTAAATGAAGGCCTGTTCCTCAAGGTTGTATAAGGTGAACCAATGGTCCAACACTAGTTTTGGATCCAAAGACTTGCAAACCCAGATTTCCTTACGGAGGAGCCGGTCGATTGTAGCACTAGCCATCTATCAGGATTACAATAGGAATTACAAATGAATTCTTTTACAGGTAAATATATTTGAACTCTAGAAAAAGAAAAAGAACAAAGAAATTACATCATTAATCATTTGCAAGCCCATGACTTAATGTATGCAAGGTAAATGTATGCAAGGTAAGTGGGTTCTAAAAAGTCCTCAAGCTTTATAGCCTCCCACATTCTCGAATAAATGGATCTCATGCCATATCGAAGCATTGAGTGGGGTAGCTTAAATGGTGATTATTTCACTTTGCTTGCAACCTACATAATGGCCCCTCGTCCTAAGGTCTTAAGACGACCTGAGTCTGATCGTATCTAATCACATAATTGCATGCATGAAAACTTAATAAAATGAAATAAAAACTAAACTTTTATCATATCTCTGAATCAAGAATAGATATGAACATTAGTATCAACAATATTTCACAATGTATATCTAGAAATGATGATTTCAGAACGTTCAAGTGGCTAACCTACTAGACGTCCCAAGTGGAGTCACCATCTTGTCAAGTCTAATTTTAAAACTTTATATTATCTCCTTAATCTGATTCACATTAGATCCTATGCTTATCCAATATAAATCATCGACTTGAATTAAGAATTTTATTATTTGTTTGAAGTCACCACCTAACTGGAATTAGGAAAAATTTTTGAATTAGAATTAATTGAGCGAATTAATTCTAATTTGAACAACTAGTCGACGAAATCTCCTCTTTTTATTTTTAAAAAAGAAGAAGAAGAAGAAAGAAAAAACCAGAGATTCTCGACTCGGGAGTTATCCTATTAAAACCCTAAAGTTACCACTTTACCCTTCTGAAATTTGAGTTATGTTAGGATATCTTTTTTTTTTTCATAAAAAAGAAGATATTAAAAAATGATATAACAATTACACTAATAATGATTTCAAAAATGATTTTTTATTCTTTTTTAGAGTTGCCCTATATGGGTGCATACGTATTCGCTATTCAAGATCAAACAAGTTGTAGTTCGCTTTTCATAAAACTTTAGTGGATTGATTAATTTTAATTATAAAAACATATCGGGTTTACGTGTATTATCAATTTTAAGATTTTAAAAGAAATTCTAAACTTAAACTTTGGTATTTTTCTTTTTAAAAAAACTTTGATTTAAGGAAAACCAATTTTGGATTTATTTTGGAAAAAAAAAAAAAAGAATTTTCTAAGTGATAAAATAATTCATTATTTATTAATCTACCTTTATTTAATCTTGATTTTCATTATTTTTCATTTTTTTTATTTTATTTATTTATTTTTTATATTATATTAGACATTTATTTATTTATCAAAAATCTAAAACCTAATTAAAAAAATCTTTTTTTTGAATTATTAAAAAATTTCTTTATTTTTAATAAAATAACTAAATAAATGGATAATTAAAGTAAATAAATACAATTAGATAAAATAAATAAATTAATTAATTAACTAACCTAGATGCGGATCGCAGGTCAGGTCACAATGGCCGGAGAATGCTCATCGGTGGCGTTCCAATGGCTTTCGAAGGCAATTAAGGGCTGCTTTTAAGCTTTTCCGAGGGTGGGTAATCCAACTGTAGTGGTGAATTTCTTCAAAAACTCCTCCAGGTGGTGGTTCATAGCTTGATCGGTGGTCGTGGGTAGGAGGAACTCCAGCGAGCTTTAAAACCTCTTATTTTTCACTTTTTTTCTCACTTTTGATCCGTGATCTAGCTTTTCCACATCGTGCTCTATTTATAGGCATCAAGAATCAAGCTAGATAAGCTCGGATTTCCCTTTGATAGGCACGAATCATATCTTCGGTTGAAACTCAAATCCGATTTGCTCTAGATTTATTTAAATCTTTGATTTTGTTACGATTTGTGTTAATTAGATGATGTTTATCTTATTTTTGTTAAAGATTTGTTGGATTTGTGCAAAAAAATCGTATCAAAACAGCCGAATTCAGTTTTTTCTGCGATTGGCAACCGATTCAAATGGAGTTTGAAGACGACCACGTGTTTAGCATGTGTGCTCCCTCTATCCAATCATAAGCTGACATGTGTTCTGGGCGAAGAGAAAAAATTGCAAAACGCGGATTACTTCCCCCACGTTTCGAACCCCTGACCAAGCCCCCCCTCCCTCAACCTTGCACACGCGCGTAAAGCCAAAGCTAGAACCAACTGGGCTAACTCACTTTCTCGTTTTTTTTTTTAATTAATCGCAAATTATACATATGCGTTACAATTTTTATTATTTAACATTTTTTATTATTATTTCTATCATCATTTTCCAAAATTAGTGTATTATTCTTATTTATTTTATTTTTTAAATATTTTTTCTTTTATTTTTGCAAAATAGAAGGAAAATTGAAAAAATTGAAAAAATGAAAAATTAAACATTATTTATGATTAAGGGGCAAAAATGGAGTGTTTATACATGTCATGAATATCTTTGTCACAAGTCATTAGTAGGTTGCCTTGGCGTTCTTAAGGCTAAAGGACATGACCTTATAGTATTATGTTTCAAAACTTGTGACAAAAGATGTATGCACCTAATCCTTTGGCTCTATCTTAATTTAGTTGTAACTAAAGAAGGCATCCATGAAATTGAGGAGCGCATGCCCAAAGGTAGAATCTATAAGTTGGTCTATTCTATGGAGGGAAAAGTAGTCTTTCATCCAAGCTTTGTTGAGATCAGTATAATCGATACACATATGTCACTTTCCATTCAATTTTTTTACTAACATGCAATTGGCTAGCCAGGCCAGATAACATTTCTTTTTAATAAAACCAACCTTGAGCAACTTTTACACCTCTTCCTCAACAATGGCCTGTTGTTTGGGGGCAAAGGTTCTTCTTTTCTATTTAATGACTTTAGCATTGCTATCAATGTTGAGATGGTGCATCATAAGGTCTAGAGAGATGCCTGATATGTCGGAGGGCGACTAAGCAAACATATCGATGTTAGACTAAAGGAAATCGGCTAATTGCTGTTTAAGCTCAGCAAGCATTGACGTCCTTACCCGTGTGACCTGCTTAGAACTATAGCTAAGTTGTATTTCCTTTGTTTCTTTAGTCGGTGCCCCCTTGGATCCCAACTTTTCCTTACGCCCAGTCTTGATATTGAAGATCTCTTCCCTCTTTAAGGCCTTTATGTATGAGGCCCTTGTAAACTCTTGATCTCCTCAACCCACACTTACTCCGTTAGATGTGGGGAATTTAGCTTTAAGGTGTGCTATGGAGAAGATCATCTTGAAGGTATTTTGACTTGGTCTTCCTAAAATAAAATTATAGGGATATCAGCAACCTACCACTAAGAACTCTATAAGTTGTTAGGCAACAACTTCATCGTCCCCTAACTCCATAAGAAAGGTAATGATGCTTGCAGCCCAAGTTGAACTCGTACAAGTCTTGGTTGTAGGGCCCCATGTTGTTCTTGAGCTTGGGCTTTATCTGGTCGTAGGTGTGCTTAAATATGATATCACATGAGTTGCCCATGTCAATCATGATCTTCTTGATTTTGAATTTGTCAATCTTGACACTGATCACCAGGGCATCATCATGGAGGGTACGGATTCCCTCCATTTCTTCATCCTAGAACAAGATGGATGTATCAATTCTCGACTTTTTGCCATGCAAGCTCATGACTTGTTGGCTATGGTGGGTGTTTGCCCAGCTTGAAGAGCTCGGTTGGCCTGCTTTTAGGAGCTCCCAAACTATGGTGTCAATACAATTATTATTAATTATAACAATGGAAAGAGAAATTATATTATATATATATATATATATATGTCATATATATTAAATATATTTTATTGATATTATACTATTGTTAATTGGTCAATTGAAGTTATGAAAATCAACTTATTGAAAAGAAAAAGGTGAGATGGGTTTCCAACTCTTGGATTCTCCTTTGAAGTGAAAAAAAAAAAACACATTTTTTAATTAACTTAAATACTTTTTTCCAGAAATAAACAAATGAAAATACGAAAAAATGTTTCCTCAAACAAATGGAACCTTTGTCACTATAGTTAGGCTCGGGCATCCGATCTGGGTGTTAGGTTGTTTTGTGACTATCCTTGCTGGAGTTGGTGATGGTCACGGGCAAAAACACAGGCCACGCCATAGCCTCTAGCTCTAGGCTCAGTACCCTCCCTCTATCTCCAGGTTCAGTACATGGCAGATCACATCACATAATCCAGTAGTTTCTCATGAAAATTTGAGGCCTTCGTGCTTCGTCCTTTTTTCCACATGTATCTGTCGCTTTCTTTGGAGAATAATAGACAAAGGAGACTCAAATGAAAAAAGATTCTATGTATATATACATATGATGTAAGGAAAAGTAAGTATTAATGAAATTTGGATGTATATTAGGTGAACAAAAATAATCAGAAAATATTTATATTTGCATCTGCTCTCATTTTTTTCGTGAGTTTCGCTATTATATTCACTTGTCCATTTCCTTCTTTCAATGTTCACGAAAACAAAGTTCTCTTTCTTTTAGGATTTTTTTTTTTTTGCTTCATTCATTAATAATAATAAGGGAGAAGGCGGTGCCAACAAATACATGAAATATAACCTCCTGGGTGCCTTTTAACCTACCTTTAATCCTACCCTGGGTGAGCATTCAACCCCTATCAATCATCAATTTGACCTGATGTTTGAAAATCAGTTCGATGTCTTAAGTCAATGCTACAGTGACATTAGAAAGCCTTGGAATGTGACAGTGGCTTACCTAATAATTTTTATCAAAGGGTTGAAATATAAAATAAATTTTAAAAGCACTAATATCTCTATTTTTAAAAGAAAAAAATTGTCACGAATGGAGTAAACATAAGCTGTTTTCATCATCGATGAAGATACTTCCCCCCCTAGAAAAGCAGCTCTCCCTCACTTTAACTTTAGATTTGAATTTAAAATGTGTGAACCAAAGAAAGGGTCGATTCGAAAAAAATGATAACAAATGGATACGTGGTTGATTTTGAATGGTCGACCTGTCCGACACTGCTTACTGTCTACTGAGTAAGGAATGTGGTTACTAGAGTTGACTCGTGAATCCTAAGCAGAAAGAAGGACAGTATTATTTATTTATTTATTTTTCCATATTCCTTCTTCACTGTCGTTGTTGTTGGGCAATTAAAGTACACGCATTTCCCGATGCGCGTGAGAAGGATGGGGAGGTCACGTGTTCGCGTTGGTTCATGGTCACGGCTGGGTGGGGGGTCCATTGTCGGAAACTTGCAGCGACAGCATTCCTATTTTTCAAAGACGCAATGGAAATGTGTGGTATTCAGTGAATTACTTGATATATCCATTTTATTATTATGCCTTTGTTATTTTGGCCTTCTATAAATGTATAATTTTTATTCTTAGTTAAATGATCCTGAGTCCATGTTTGTTATTTCCATTAACAAATGAGACCTCAGCTTGCCAATTAGTTATGTATAGAGACCCTAAACTTAAAATTTTATTATTACTTTTAAATACAGCGAATGTCATCGAAACAGAAGGTTTTGCTCTTGTCATCTTTGCATTGTCGTCGATAAGGCAAGGGGGGGAAAAATCTTAATTCCAGCCCTTGGTTTCTACGTAAGCAGGAAGGCAGCGCTTTGTGCTCCTGCTTGTCGTGTTTGACCTACACGAGCTAATTCTTAAAATATTGGCCAAGGGATACAGACCACAGACCATGGGCAGGCCTGCTTGTTCACATGACCTGAAAGGGTATTTTTCGATTTCCTTTTAATTTAACAAAAAGTAAATAAATACTTTTTTCCATTTTTAAATGACCTAGGAGCATTTTCTTATTATTATTACAAACAAACTTTTCAGATTCCTGCAGTGTAGATTATATTCTTATCAATCATTTCACATTCTAATTGGAATCTACGTATTAAAAAGAAAAAAAAAAAAAAAAGGGAATATCAAGTGGACAGTGCTCAAGAACTTTTTGATGTACAAAAGTCTGCCCATCGTAATGAATGGATAGTTTAGTCCCTCCTATTACATGTATCTGTTCTCGATGCATGTCAGCCAGTGAAAGTTTAAAAAAAAAAAAAAAACCTAAAAATCATATATTATATCTATTGTTGATAATTGATATAGATACGCCTAGGAATCTCGTTTCATATCACATTCACATCCCTTTTATTTTTTAGGCCAGAATTCATATCTTAAATCTTACGAGACCAAGCACAATTCTCTTGCGAATCACCTGAAGAGAAAGTGCCAAGCTATGGCATTCCAGGGTTATTTATTTATTTTGGGTGAGGTTGGGGGAGCATTCGAGGTTTAATGAAATGGAAAAAAATCTTACATAGGTGCAGGACAGTAACATCGATACTACTGCTCCCATTCACCACTGCTCGTCCGGAATCCCATCGCCATATTTCCGACCCCTTAGATCTAATCTAGGGTTGTTAACAAGTCTAGTTTTTTTAACGAATATGGGACTATTTTCGAAAATTAATATAAAAAAATATTTTTAAAAGTGACTTGATGAGTAAAAGATTGAAAATGCATACAATATATATATCTTTAATTTTTTTGTTTAAAAAAAATCTGAATTAAAATCACATACATTATATGAGCCTTCAATCCAAAATTAAATTAACATAAAACTATAAATTTTCTATGTTCCTTTGTATTAAAAGTGTATACATTACATATACCTTCTTTAAAAAATCCTTCAATTTAAACTCCTTTTCAAGTGAAGTGCCTTCAATCCTCTATTTGTATAATTGCTTTTAAAAATGTTCTTTTTTAATAATAATTTAAAAAAAAATACACCATATTCATTAAAAAATGTAACAAGTCTTATTGAGGAGATACCTATTGAGCTAGAGTTGAATTCAAATTCAATGGAACTTAAAATTTTGAACGAGGGCTTTACTCAAAGTGGCATTAAATGAGCTCATGCTCAACTTGAACTCTATCAAACTTAAAAAGTTTGAGGTAAAGCTCCATTTAAAGTGATACTAAATGAACTTGTGCTCTACTCAATTAAACCCATGGAGAATTGATTAATTTAAATATTTATTTTTCTTCTACCTAAAACCTTATTGATATTTAAACTTGATTTGAATTTAACTAATGTTAAATTTCGACTAGACTCATGATCTAATAGATCTACTTAAAATTCAATATGACTTGAGTTGCTAGACTCGACTACTTGAGTAAACATTGTGTTTGACTTGAGTAGGTCTAAATAGGATTAGCTTATTTGTCCCTCTTATCTAAAAATTAAAAAAAATAGCTTTAGATGTATCATTTACTGTAGAACGAATCCTTACAACGAAAAAAAAAAGGCGTCAGATTCTTCGTTTCATGTTTTGGTTATATAAAGTTGCAATTCTCCTTTAAAAGAAATCTTCAAAAATCATAACCACACTGAAAAACCATCGCTTTGCTCTGAAAATGGTAACAAACGGAAGTACGAAAAATAATTTCTGACAAAAATATCACAAGATTTTTTAGATTCCGAAGCACAATTAAACTTGATATGGTACGAAAGTTAAAAATAATCCAAATGAATTAAGTCCCCAAGGTGGATAGATAATAATAGTATCTGTTAAACACATGACAGGAAAGCACAAGAATCAATGACTAATGGATTGATTCGTTGTGTTTTGATGATGAGTGAAATGCTTCTTTGGCAGACTGCAACAGCACATGTCCCGCAACATTTATTATTTACCTGCCATAGCGCTATACACGTACACAGGATTATACAACATTGGCATAGTGTAGGAAGACACGCATCAACCTGTATACTTCCTAGGGAAATATATCTAGGATAAAGAAGAGGACAAAAACAAAAAACCAAAAAAAAAGAAAAAAAAAAAGGCACAAGCAACTGATCCAGATAACTTATACTGAAATCAACAACTAAATCGTATGAATTCCCTAGTTAACATCAGCCTGAAGAAAACGAGTACAAATACTAGAGAGGCTTCGCGCCACCATTTTCTTGGACACTATTTACTGGGGTTGAGGACCCACTCCTCCTGGCATTGCTAGATTGGCCGGTGATACTTCGCCCCATGAATTTTCCAGCTTTGCTCAAGCCGCTACCAACAGCTCCAAGACCACTTCCAACGATTCCAACTCCTGCTCCAATGCCGCTTCCCACAAGTCCTGCCCCAGCACCAATGCCAGTACCCACCATTCCAATGCCAGAGCCAACCACCGATGCAGCTCCATCAAGTGCATCCATAGTGCTCCCAATGACTCCTGCTTCTTTCAGCTTCTTTCTCTCTTCCAAGATCTTCTTCTCTTCCTCGAGAGCAGCCAACTGCTCCTCCTTGCTAAATTGGTGATATAGTATCTGAAGTTGAAAGCAGTAAAACCCAATACGACCAAAAAATTATATTTCCAAAAATCTACTAGCAGACAAAAGAGATACGAGCAACCACACTGAGAAGCAACAGCCAATTATAACTTAAATTTTCAAGAATCCAGCATAGGGAAAATCATAAAGAAACCAAAAGTATATTCTAAATATTCATATGATAACCTCAATTTGCTTGATGTCTACTGCACTAATCTAAATCTAAAGGTACCTTGAGGGTGACTGTTCCTCTGTCCTTTTTATCCTTTATCTTCAGCATATCTAGTGATGGAAGAAGTCTCAAATCAATCTCTTTTGCAATTTCAGGTTCTAGATCAATCAAAGGTAACTTGGCAATGCCCAGTCGTTTATCTTGACCAATATCCTTATCAAACACCTGTAAATGATATCATAGTATATAGAAATGCATCAACTAAAAGAAGTAGCAGAGTCCAGGAGAAAGCCACAGCATCAATCAAGAGGGATTAGAAACAATGCGAACAAATTAATTTAATGATTAGAAACAAAGAAATGTAAGAACAGAAGAGTATGGATTCACAAATATCCCATCTATTGGCCTTGTTGCACTTCCAGAATAATTTTCCCCATTATTCTGACTTTTATTGACAATGTTTGACGCACCAAATCAGATGAGGACGGTTCAATTGGAGAAACCAAGTTGCTAGACTTCAGGTACAGTAAAATCCACAAAACTTGGAACAGGTAGGAACTAGTGAAACCATAGAAAAAAAAGGATAAGAACCAGGCGACTAGCTTTGTGGTCTCACTATAGATCTCGTATTCTTTGTAAAAGGTGGTTCAAACCCCAGCTTATCTTACTTAACAGAGAAAAAGGAAAAAGCAAAGCATTGTTAATGTTTCAATTTCATTGAACCAGCCAGCCCTTTTTTATTTTTTAACTGTTTTCATCTTCTGATTTCCTTCTCCCATCTATCCTTAATAACAAACTTCAACCTAAATTTTTTTTTATTAGACAAAAAAAAAATGGTGCTTAACTCCAATAAAATCAAAGTCTTCATGAATCCCAAACCTAGGGAATTTCCACGGAGTAGAAATCTGCTACCAATGCATAAAAGAGAGACATGCCCAGATTATCAAATCTCTTTGCATCAATATATAGTTTTTTGGATAATTAAACTTCATTAATCCAAAATGTTACACAACGTCAAGGACGGATAGATTTACATCACAGGTGCATAAAGCAAAGTACAAAGTAGATGAAAAACAGATTCCCTAAATTACAATAAGGTAGAGTAAGTTCTAATCTGGATTGCAATAAAACCCAAATTTGGAAGATTATCTCCTAAATGCCTTTTGTTGTGCATTCTCCATATATAGTAAATTGCCATGGCTAAGCCTACCCTCCATGTTTGGAAAATAGGAGATGAGTTGGCTATTGCCATTAATGAGGTTGTAGCACCCTGCCAATTTTTGAATGAATACGGACACTGCAGACAGTCACAAACTAAGCTTCAGATCTGCAAGTATAGCTAAGTTGAAGAATAGGTGAAAGTGATCTTCCAAACCTTGTCGATGGAGGAAACAGGTTGCAGAAATTGTAATTCCCCATGATATCAATTTATCAAGGATAGATAGTTTGTCTAACCAAGCTAACCATAAGATAAAAAAGTGCCTTGGCAATGAGGTTTTGCTCCAGATCACCTTGTACCATGGCATTATGATGCCTAGTGGATTTAGAAAGGCATATTCACTCTTTATCGTATAATCTTCCATACTAGTATAGATGCATCGGAGTTGGTCTAGAAGCGAGGCATTCATTAGGTCGGAGAGAAGATAGGATATGGATGTTTGTCCAAAATGGGCCATCCGGTAAGCACCATTCGTTGTCTTCCATCAAGGAGCAAAACTTTGTTGTGGGAGGGATACCTATGCCACCCATTTCCCGAGAACCATATATGGCGTCCAATGAGCCTATTGGAAGCCAATGGTCTGCCTAGAGTGATATGACTAGAGCATTGTTAAGTTTTCATTGGAAACTGGTTCAGACTGAGCTTCTTAGCTTTAATAGCTTCTTCTAGGACCAAGAGCATGTGGTAAGGGCTCTTGATGACCAAAAACTTTTTCCTTTCAGTAGAGTAAAATGAACCTATTCTAGCCATAAACTCCTAGGCCTTCCTTACACAGGTACCATATATGTTTAAATTGAATAGCCTTGTTCCATTGACATAGATTAGGAATCCCTAAGCCTCCACACTTCAAAGGTTTATAAACATCAACTCACTAAACCTTAGCCTTGGAATAAATATTCAGTCTACCACTCTACAAGAAATTCCTAAGTAGCTAGTCCATCTTTGTTATGATAGATTTGGGCAATAGAAAAATAGAACTCTTGTAGACCTGCATTGAGAAGAGGACCGACTTAACTAATTGCAATCTACCTGCATAGGAAAGGTATTTAGAAGTCTAGGGGTTGATGCGAGCTAAGATTCTTTTCAAAAAGGCATCACAATCCTCCTTTTTAAGCTTCGTAGAGATAAGTGGTACACCCAAGTAGCTCACTGGCAGCTTGCTTTCCTGGAATTGGGTGGATGGGAGGATATCCTCTTTTGCTCTTGCAAGGACTTGGGAAAATAATATATTGCTCTTGCTATTGTTAGCCACCAATCCAGAGATTAAGTGGAAGTGTTGCAAAGTCTTTTTGATCAAGGAAATAGATTCAACATTGCCTTTTGTGAAAATGAGATCATCTACAAAGCAAAAGTGGGTTAGCTTTTCAAATTTATATCTCCAAAGAAGAGAGAATTGGGGGTTCATGGTTAGCCTCCTCAATATGGTAGAGAGCACCTCCATACCCATTACAAATAGGTGAGGGGAGATGGAGTTCCCCTATCTTAGTCCTCTGTTACTTGCAAAATAATCAACCAGTTCTACATTTATGTTAACGAAGAATTTCAGGGTGGAAATACATTTGAGTGAAGAGAGTGCAGATGCGTGGGGAAAATTGCATAGCCTTGAGAACCTCTAACAAGAAGACTCAACGTATCGTGCCATATGGCTTCTATAGGTCCACCTTTAGAGTACAATGTGGTGGTCCCGGTTGTGAGTGGTAACCAGTTATCAATTCTTGAGCAATGAATATGTTATCGATTATCCTTCTCCTAGGAATGAAAGCTACCTGTTCTCTACCGACCAATAAGGGAAGGACCTTCTTTATGCGTGCTGCAAGAACTATGGAGACAGCCTTATAAAGGACATTGCAACACGCAATTGGGCGAAACTCTCCTAGCTTAAAGGGGTTGGCTACTTTGGGGACTAAGGAGATGATGATAGCATTAATCTCCCTAAGCAAGTAGCCTATTGTAAAAAATTCTTTGGTTTCAACGACCAAATCATCTCCTATAATTTCCCAAACTTCCTCAAAGATTTGGCTGAAAACCCATCGGGCCCCAAAGCTTTCTCATTTGCTTGTGAGAAGATCCCCATTTGATCTCTTCAATGGTAAAAGGTGCATCCAATTCTAGTTGTTGTTGCTCACTTAATCTCTAGGTCACCAAATTGCATACTTCCTCCAAGCTAAGATGGGAGGTAGGACTATCATAAAGCTGTTGAAAATGGGCTACAGTTAGGGCTTTAACCTCATCAGCTCCAATTGCCTCACTTCCATCCTCCCTAGATAAGCGATATAAAGAGCTTCAATTGTGTAAGTTCTTTATGGCTTTATGAAGGTAAGAAGTGTTTTTATCCCCAAGTTTTAGCCAATTTGTCCTTGATTTCTGTTTGTAGAAGCTCTCCTTTACCCCTCTAAGCAAACAGTATTCCTTAAAAGCAACCTTCTCCTCTTCCATTCATGAAGTATCTCCAATACCATGCATGGAGGCTTGCAGTTGTACTAGGTTGTTTGTGGCCACTTGCACTCGATTGGGTAGGAATATTCTGACCGGTTCAAGCTTTTGAATTCCTCCTTGAGTATCTTAAGTTTTCTAACAATCTGGAACATCTTGATCCCTATCAATATATAGTTGGCAGTATTCTTTTATTTTATTTTATTTTATTTTTTTTATGTAAGCAGTATTGATTCTACAATATGGACAAAAAGGAGCCAAAGGCATTGTCGGAGACTTACAGTCTATGTGAGGGAAGATACACTCAAGAAGCAGAAACTGGTCAAGAGGAAGTGACAATATTGTTACAGGATTTATGAGGATAGAAGTAGTGTTTCCTACTTAACAGTTCAAAGCATCATGCCCGATTGGCATTGAGGCACTAGGTAGTTTGAATAAAAATGGAATTTTTGCTTTGCATCTGGATAAATCTTCGCCCCAAAAGAAATTCATTTCCACAAAAATCCACTTACTGCTACCAAACATACTCTTTTACTGTGTTCTTTCATGAAAGTCTCTCTTTTTATCTATTTATTTACTTGTTTGGAAAGAAGGGGGAGTTGGGGATGGTGTTTAATAGAGGGGTACAGGCATAGTATGACCAAACTACCTCCAGGTATATGAACCAACCTACAAAACCCATGCAAGTAGCTTGCGCTATGTAGCTAATCCCAAGAAGTATCTACGGTAGGGTTTGAACCCAAGACCTCATGCAAGTTGTCATAAGAGTGTTTTGAGCCTTAACCACTACACCAACTCCTTGAGGGTGTTCTTTTATGAATTTTGCCAATAGTATTCAATCATTTTTCATTTATCATAAAAACTAAAAAGCAGTTCTGTAAAATGCACATATAGTCTAAATGTTGTAAGGTAAACACCCATCATCAATGGGGGTGGAAATTCATGATATGCCCCACTGGAATAACCTGTTTCAAGTCTGGCCCATACATTTTCCATGCATCTGTGCATAAGCAGGTGTCTTGGAAGAAAGCATGGAGGCATGTATTGATTGGTATGGTATATTTAGCTCTCCTAAGTGGGATAAAGTTTAGCTGTGTTGCTCTACTTAACATGTTAATCCTATGATTCTCTCATCTGACATTTCCATTACATAGTGAACACTCCAACTCAACCTTAGAAGTTAACAACACCGTCAAGAATTGAGGGAAGAAACAAAATTATACGAAATTAGGTTACTCCTCAGGGAACATAGCCAGAAATTCAATGTGTATGTGTACTAAGATAGGATACAAAAATAGAAAATAGACATATGCTCTATTCAATTTGCACATTTTAATATTTTGTAATTTGCTTATCATTCTATTTATTATACAATATTATATAAGATTTAATTGAGTGGTTATCTATTATGTATTAATTTAACAATTCTTACGATTAATGAAGTAAACAAAATATAACACATTATCATGGAAAAGTAAAAAGTAAACAAGGGTTCAGACCTCAACAATAAGAGCTTGTGTCTCCTTGTCTTCTGCAATTAAAGGAAATGTCTGATTCCAGACAGGATTAAGGTTGTTTTCTATGACCTTTGTTTTAACTTTAAACAGAGGTCTAATATACACAACCACATAAGGATCAGACTTTCCAATCATTTCCATGTTCTTCAACTCATTTGCTTTCACTACTGTGACAGTAAGCTTTCCTTGTGGTTTCAGTTCCAATTCACTGCACCAACAAAGTGAAGGTCATATCAGAAAACCATGCAATGGTAACTGAATTTGGCATAAATCTAATTTCTATACATTTGCGATTTACACGAAACATTTCATTAATGTTTCCAAATTTATTGCACGAAAACTTCATTTAAAAAAACTGTTTCCTTGCATAGACAGAGACATGAAATGTGTTAAGAGTAAAGAAGAAGAGGGGGGGGAGGAGTGGGGGTGCAGAAGTCGAGAGAGAGAGAAAAGGGAGAAGGAATTGAGTTATAATTGCTGCCTTTATTCTGACTTCATGGCCCCTTAAATAGCCAAGTACACATAATTATAAAGGGAAACTAATTAATGGCTATCTCTATTACTAGGACTAATTGATAGCTATCCTTATTAATTCTGATTACAATCCTTGACATAATTGGAAAGTAAATCAATCTTGTTTTGGAATGTTTTTGCGTCTTGAATATACTTGCAATCCTTGGGACTTAACATTCCTTTCCCCATAGGAAGACGACTTGTCCTCAAGTCGAATATGATTCAAGAGATGCTCATCCTCCCAACTAGAGTCTTCTGGCACTAAGTCCTGCCACTGAACTAACACCTAAGAGACTGGTTTAGAGTCTTTCATAATAACTCGTTGGCCCAAAATTGCTAGTGGCTTGTGAATGGGTTGATGATCAACGGTTGCCTCTGGAAGTGGGTGCACCTTCGTCGAATGTGAAGCCACAAACGGTTTGAGTAGAGAACAATGGAAGACTGGGTGTATGCGATTAGAAGCTGGCAAGGAATAAGCCACTTGTCCCACACGTTCCTCCATGGTGAACGGTCCATAGTATCGAAGCCCAAGCTTGTGGGCTGAGTCTCTGCAAACCGATAGTTGGCGATAAGGTTGGAGACGGAGAAGCACCGTGTCGCCTGGTTTGAATGACATATTAGTGCAATGCTTATCTGCCTAGGATTTCATGACCACCTGAGCTTTAGACAAATTGGCACGTAATTGAGACAAGATGACATCGCGTGAATGCAAGTCATGATCAACTGCTTCCACAGCACTAGTGCCTACACAGTAGGCCAATAGGGATGGCGGTTTTCTGCCATATGTTACCTCAAAGGGCGTCATACCTGTAGAAGCCTAGAACATGGTGTTGTAGTGATACTCCGCCCAGCTAAGTATTTTGGACCACTTAGAGGGTTGATCATGAACAAGTGCACGAAGGAACTGTTCAATACAGCGATTGACACACTCCGTTTGTCCGTCCAATTGTGGGTGGTAAGCTAAGGAGAAATGCAGCTTTGTTCCTTGGGAGCTTAAACAATTCTTTCCAAAAGGCACTTTGGAAAATGGGGTCACGGTCGGAAATAATGGAGTGAAGTATGCTGTGTAGTTTTCCCACTGTCATCTAGAAGACTTGGGCTACCTTGGTGGCAATGTAACATGGTGGTAGTGAAGCGAGGTGGACACCATTGGAAAAACGATCAACAACCACTAATATGGCTGTATACCCTTCAGATGACGGTAAGTGTGTGATAAAGTCCATTGAGAGATCGGTCCATAATGAGTTGGGTGGAGCAATGGGTTGAAGTAATCCGTAGGGGTGATGGTTAGTTGGTTTGCACTTTTGGCAAACTTCACATGCTTGAACGAATTTGGATATGTCCTTGTGCATGCCGTCCCATTGAAAATGCGCAGCGATGCGATGTAAGGTTTGTTGTACCCCTGAATGACCACCTTGTAAGCTTGAGTGATAATCTACCATGAGAGACGGGTACCGGTGTGGAATTTGTTGGCAAGAACAAACGGCCATGGTGGCGAAGCAGCCCTGATGAGTAAGACCACCCAGGTTGGGAGTCAGGTGCACATTGGAGGTCATCGATGATGCCTTTAGTGCGCTTGTTCCACAACAACTCGGCTCGAAGGGTGTCGAGATTGGTATTGACTAGACATGAGAATGTCATTAGTGTGCTTCCCTGGTTGTCATCATCATAAACTCTTGACAAGGCATCCGCTGCTGCATTTTTCTTGCTGGGTTTGTACTCGATAGAATAGTCGAATCCGACCAATTTTGAAATGAATTGTTGTTGTTTCGGCGTTTGAATGGTTTGCTTTAGAATATGGTGCAACGGCCGATGGTCTGTTCGAATAATGAAGTGAGCGCCAAGGAGATATTGATGCCACTTCTGGACGACAGATTGTATTGCAAACAATTCCCGCACATAAGTCGACCTGTTGCGCATGATAGGAGAAAGTTTACGGCTATAGAAGGCGAGCAAGTGTTCTGACTGCATCAATACTATGCCAATTCCGATGCCGCTAGCATCAATCTCTACCACAAAGGGAATGGCGAAATCAAGAAGCGCCAACACCAGGGCACAACTCAAGGCTTCTTTAAGAGAGTTGAAGGCTTGCTCAGCTTGTGTGCCCCACGCAAACCTGTTCTTTGTGAGGAGGTCTGTGAGAGGGGCGGCTATCGTCGCATAGTGGCGAATGAAACAACGTTAATAGCCAGTCAACCCCAAGAAGCCACGAACCTATTTGGACGTTGTGGGTATTGGCTAGCTTCTAATCGCTTCAAGCTTTGTAGGATCGGTAGAGACACCCTGGGCTGAAACAATATGTCCCACGAATTCGACAGTGAGCATAGCGAATCTGCATTTCATGTGTTTGATAACCAAGTGGTGGTGGCCTAAAGTAGCAAATACTTGGTGGAGATGATCCAAGTGAAGGGCCAGATCCTTGCTATAAAAAAGAATATCATTGAAGAATATAACAACAAAATGACGGAGAAATGGTCTGAAGACCTCATTCATTAATGCCTGGAATGTGGATGGGGCATTGGTGAGTCTAAAGGGCATTACTAGGAACTCGAAGTGACCATGGTGTGTTTGGGAGGCTGTTTTGTGAATGTCCGAGGGATCCATCCAAATCTGATGATATCCAAAGTGCAAATCTAATTTGGAAAAAATTACAGCGCCGTGCAGTTCATCTAATAACTCATCATCCTTCTTTTTGACCAAGAGCACTGGTGAGCTAAAGGCCAAGCGACTAGGGCGGATAATTCCTTCCTGGAGAAGTTCTGTGACTAGTTGTTCAATCTCCTGTTTTTGGTAGTGTGGATAACGGTAAGGTCGGACATTGACTGCCTCGATGTCAGCTTTGAGGGGAATGCGGTGGTCGACATCACGAGTTGGGGGAAGGCCTGTTGGTTGAGCAAACAAGTCATCGTACTCTGCAAAAATGGGTTTAACAGATAGTGGAATGTCGACGTCTACTAGAGAGTGATTTGACGAAGATGCAGATAAGCACATGTAGCTTGCACTTATGCTGTTAGCAGCCATGAGTTTGAAAACGCCTAAAGAGGAGACCGATAGTGCGCTTAGAGAGGGGTTGCCTTGTAGCCTTACTGGTTGGCCCTGGTGCTGGAAATCCATTGTCATGTTGGCGTGGTCCATGAGGACTGGTCCCAAAGTTTGGAGCCATTGGATGCTAAGAACAATGTCAGTACCTTGCAAGTCAAGAACAAACTGGTCCATGGTGAATACGTGCGACTGAAGTAGTACAAGCACATCGCGGCATATGGTCGTGCATTGTAGGACATCCCCATTGCCCACCAAAACCTGGAAGGGAGTGATTGGCGATTGCGGCAAGCCAAGGAACTTGGACATGCGGATAGAGATGAAGTCATGTGTGCTACCTCCATCAACCAGCACTTGAACCAGCTATCCTCGCACAGTTCCCGTCATGCGCATGGAGCGGGTGGAGTGTTGGCCTAGGAGAGCATTGAGGCTGATTTGGGATTCAGTGTTATCATTTTCGATGGTCTCAGTGTCGTTTGACAATGAAACATCTTTTGATTTGTCGAAACTCTCCAAATATAAAAGGGTTAGTTGCCCTTTACAGCGATGCCCATAGACAAATTTTTCGTCACAATTAAAGCATAGACCTTTGTCGCATCAGATTTGCATCTCTTAAGCGGATAGACGTTTAATGGGAAGCTTGGGAGGCGGTGATTGTGCCGTTACAGATGCGGCGGGTTGGTAGGATGTGTAAGGTCATGGTGAAATTGACTGGTTGCGCTGCTCGTTGAATTGAGCCTCATACATGCGTGCCAATGCGAAGGCATCGTGCAAGTCGACGGGGCTGTGAGCTTAGATAGCCATATGTAACCGTAATTGTAGGCTTGAAATAAACAAGCTGCGTTAAGTGTGCCAGGGTGAGTCCACGTACCTTGTTGGCAAGA
This sequence comes from Laguncularia racemosa, assembly GCA_037954665.1. Taxonomy (NCBI): domain Eukaryota; kingdom Viridiplantae; phylum Streptophyta; class Magnoliopsida; order Myrtales; family Combretaceae; genus Laguncularia; species Laguncularia racemosa. The sequence goes on along the minus strand of JBBMOL010000110.1, from coordinate 51,598 downwards.
TTTTTGAAGGCCGCCTGGTTATCCATGACGAAACCTGTTTGAGATAACTTGGCAAGGAGGCCAATGGCATCTTCGTATTCAGAGGGGCCAAAGCGATGACAGAGAGCATGGGTAAAGGCATCCCAATTCGGCAACAAATTTTCAGCCACTAATCCTTAATACCAGGTGGCGGCCAGAGCATCGAAGTGCATTGCCACGAGTAGTAAGCGATCCTCGGGATGAGTATGATAATATTGAAAAAATGATTTACATTGAAAAGCCAAACTGTCGGATCACCTGAAGAGAAACGCAGAAACACAAGACGAGGAGCTTCGCTCGGAGATGGCCTTTCCTCCATAGGAGTGGACTGTGGTGGCCTACTTCCGAGAATGCCGGACATCATGGTATTGGATGAAGTAGGCAGTGGTGATGGTTCCGCCCAGAAGGTCATGGTGAGACGTTGGTCGCGTTGATCCAAGAAAGTCATGAGGCTCTCGACAATGAGTTGATGGGATTGAGAGGTAATGAGGTCTTGTCGCAATTGTTCAACAACTGCAGCAGTATCCGTGGCGAGTTGTTGCATCGCTTGTAATTGAGCCTCCTGTGTCTTGAGAATGTGCTACTGACATGGTGGAGGTGTGTGAGTTGACGAGAGCACCAATTGTCAAGAGTAAAGAAGTGGGGGGGGGGAGGGCAAAAGTCGAGAGAAAGAGAGAGAAAAGGGAGAAGGAAATGAGTTATAATTGCTGCCTTTATTCTGACTTCATGGCCCCTTAAATAGCCAAGTACACATAATTATAAAGGGAAACTAATTGATGGCTATCTCTATTACTAGGACTAATTGATAGCTATCCTTATTAATGCTGATTACAATACTTGACATAATTGGAAAGTGAATCAATCTTGTTTTGAAATGTTTTTACATCTTGAATATACTTGCAATCCTTGGGACTTAACAAAATGTCTTTAACTAAAGAAACTAGAAAGAGAACCAAGTTAAGAGGTTCAGTCCAAAAAGCATATAAAACACTACAAATGTGTTGAGATAAATTCAATTCAACTAACATAATAGCATGGTGCAAAACCACAAATGCAGAGAATTCACATCAACAACATCCATGATAAATTACTAACCAACCAACTGGCCAAAGGACAGCCATCAGCGAATGGCCCATGCATGAGAATTTGAGATAATTCGAGTAGTGTTGTACATATTCAGAACCACATAACAATATTCACAAAGGATGGTCATATCTAACAGCTAAAACCATGGGCTTTTACAGATCATGGTGAATGATGCCCGCTGTCAGAATAGGAAAAAGGTGGTGAAAAGCTCCAAAAGTGGCTGCTGCTTCTTCTTTGTTCAATCTTCTACTATTTTTATTTTTTATATTTTTTTTCTATTGATGAATAAGAAGTATTTTTATTTCTTATTATCAAGCTCCTTAGTTTTTATCAAAAAGCTCCACCAAGGAGAAGGTGGAGACAATGTATCCACATAAATTTAGCCATTCTCCCAGGCAAAGACAATATTGAATGAGGAAAGATGGTAGCGATTCCTCAGTTTTCACAATGTGCACTTTTTAACAATTTGCAGTAAGTTGAAAACCATCACCCCAAGAATGGTACCATGCACTTCCAGAAACACAATTCATAAAACATATAGGGACAAACTGCAGTCACCCTTAGATAAAGATCAAGTATATCCATTTCACTAAAGCATGCAACTAAAAATGAGCCAACAGAGGATTTTCCGTGAACCACTAAGGCAAGGAACCTAAAGATAACAGGCGTATGTACCTTAAATCCACAGGTATACCACCAATTGGAACAACAATCCTATGAGGCCATTGCAGCATGTCTGTGACAATTGTGTTCACTGTGTCCTACAAGAGATGATAAGTCAACAGAGTTAAAATATTGGAAAAAACATAGATCAAGAAAAATTTATAATAAAGAAAGAAAAATTATATAAATACTTACATCAATCATGTCTGAAAGTCCTGGAATGGCTGTTAAGCTTCCACCAACAGCTTTTAGAGTGTAATCGATCCTAGGCTTTGGCTGGTTAGTGCAAATAGAAGTCATTTCCAAAAGAACTTAATTTATAAAGTCAATGAAAAGTATTTGAGCTAATATGCTGAGTCATTTTACAGTATATTAAGAGAACATATATGACCTCTTTGAAGTTCAAAGCAACAAATTGAAACTGGGGGAAAATCTTTACTGGACCACAAATATACTTTTTTCTATGACTTTATCAATGGCACTGGTGATTGCAAATCCATAAACCTACTAAATGGTGCACGACTTCCTAGTAAGGGAAAATCTCAGCTTTACCTCAGAAAGAAGTGCAACAACAACAGCAGAAATGCAAGGAATATCTTCAGCGAGTTGAAAGATAACACGAGCTATAGTGAATACTTGAAGATCCTTCAACTGTGTACATTGTAACACAGAATCAGGTCAAAAGGCAAGGATACCATGGTCAAGGTGAAGATAATATAGAACCAATATTATCTCAAGAAATAAACTCCTAATGATCCTACCAGTCATCAAGAAACCCACAAACCTGAATGGGTATAGAAGCAACAAGCGCTGCTTCAACTGCTAAAATAATACTTGGATCACCTCCCCATCGAAAGTCTATGTCCATAATGATTTGGCCTTTCTTAAGACTCTGAACGCGTATGCCTAATTAATTGCAAATGTCAAAACACTTGAAAGCACAATCCAATATTGACAACAGATGATAATGTATGCATCACATGAAATATGGTGCGTACTTTCAGGAGGTCCTTCAGTTTACTTGAACAGAAGTTTATTGATGCTGACTGTAGGGGTATCAGTCATTGACCATGAGGAAAAAGTTTATTTGTACATGATTAAAGGAAAGAAAAGGGATTTAGGGCAAAGTTGTAAATCCAAGGGCATCAGACAACCAACAAAGAAAAGTTGACACAGAGAGAATATTAGATTCTAATCACATTATCCTCGTTGATTAATGTGTACTGTCTTTCTATTTATACCTTCAATTTTCGGTGCCACAGTTCCAAGAGAAAGTTTGCTAAATTTTAATGAAGTGATTCCTGGTGGTCGATACTCTTCCAGTAGGGGCTCAACTGACTCTCTTATCACCAGTGTAGCTGCCTGAAAATATTAAACAACAATTTTAATATGAGAAAGAGACAGGAAGCTTCAGATTTAGTCCCACAGACCCAACTACCTGTCTAGTGTTTTCCCAATATAATGTGATTCACAACCTTATCTGAGTTATTTCATATAGCACACATTAGGGCTAAACAGAGCAAATTGCCATGAAAACTTTCTAAAAAGAAAAGGCATGTTCAGTGATTCCAGAATCCTTGATAATTATAAACAATTGAGATCATGCATCATGCATGCTCTTAACCTTATAAACCTTGACAATTATAAACAATTGAGCATCCCGATCTACAATTTCACATGCATCATTCTTTATTGCTCTAGTCAACACAAACAAGACCTGGGAACTAGGAAGCAAGCAGCCACAATGAGTTATCATGATTACGGGAAAATGAAAAGATAGGAGAGAATATTACATCTGCAACAAATGGCCATAACTTGCTCAGTTGCTTATTCAACCATTTCACCTGTCACAAAATAGCAAATTGTAAGACTTTAAAACTGATATACAAGACAATAAGCAGATAGCAAGCATGTGTTAAAATAAAACTCTCTTCTTTCCAACAGAATATTCTAAATATATAAAAGTTGAATATTTATGTTTGAGCTCCAGTAAGGAAATGATTTGCTCAGGCCCCATGAATTTTCATGATTAAAATTCTTTTTCTGGTAATCATCTTTATAAAACTTAAAAGAATAAAGGAGACAGAATTGCCAACGGAAACTGCTCATGCAACTTCGGGCCTTTATGGCACACTTATGACCTCCAAGGAGATTTGGACTTTGCACAGCACTTTAGATAGCTTAGCTAGTGCATTGCTCAATAATCAATATGCCATTCGAATGAATTTGTTTTTCAATTCTCAATAGACATGTCACAGAAAATCAAACGCAAAGAGTTGTACATAACATGACAACTAAGGTTCAGTATTTGGCTTGAGCATGTCTTGCATGCCATGTGTCACGGTCCATGGCTTTGGAGCCTACTTGGAGGGATCAAACACCTATCTTGTGACACCACGCGTGCCTGTGAGAGGAGAAAGAGAGAAGTCAAGGGCTATCTTTCCAGCAGAGATGACCTCACTTACCCACAAGTTCCTTCTACCTTGCACTCTCACGTTTCCTCCAGTAGCTTTGCCCAAGTGTACCACATCCTCAGTCCTCATATACTTTTTCCCTTATCCAACTCACATGTTCTACATTAACCTAATGATTATGTTAATCCACCAGTTTCACTGCACCTCTAATATGTCATATCATACTTTCATAGATCTCAAAATCATCTACCACTTCAACAACAAGGACCATATATGATAAGGAAAACCATACTGCCTCCTCCAGAATGTAGAGAGAGAAAATCCTCACCCAAGTCTCTAGGATTCTTTGTCTTTGAATTTTCCTCCTAGGGCTTTTTTTTCATCCCTGCCTCCCTACCATTCCTTGCTCTCTGTCCTTGAGCCTCCTTCTTCCGCCAGTTGCCATCCATCTGCCATCCACCATCACCATTCATCGGCCACTGGCCGTCCCTGTCACCATCTGTCCACTGTCCACCGACCGTCCGCCATTTATCTAGACACCTTTTTTTTTTCCAGCTTCTCTTCTCGGAGTTTTTCTCCAGTGGCTAGGATTTCTTCTTCTATGACGTTTCATCGGGTTTACACATGCAAGCGTACATTCTGCATGCTCAGATCCTCCTCCTCTAAGTTGAAGCCTGCCATCTTTGTCTCCAAGCTGAAGACATCTTTGATGTCCATTCCAATTGGAGCAGCCCTGGCTCTGGCATCGTCTTCAACAATGGCTTCCCTATCTCCTCCTCCTTTGACTAGGGGCTTATTAGTTTCATCTTCTCCAGTGTCATTTGTGGCTCTAACAGTGCCGTCTTTCTCCCTTGCATTATGTTCTGTCAAACAGTTGTCTCTTTTGTCTAAGGGGTAGTCCTCATCTTTTCCGGTATCATCCCCCTCCCTGGTAGCACAGGCTCCTCTCTCTTCTCCCTCTAGCATAGCTACCGGTAGTTCTTCTGCCGCCGTAGCTTTTGAAGCTATGGCAGTTATTTCCTCTCTGGTTAAGGCTAACGCTTCTGGGCTATCTTTCAAAGATGTTTTGACCAACGCTTCAGGTGCTTCTTGCCTTCCAATGGTCCAACCTTTTGCCTTCCTTTCACAAGTTAAGCTTCTATCTTATGTCAACCTTTTTCCTCCTTTCCCTTCTTGCTCTACCTTGCAGGCTTGTCCTTCTTCCTTACCTGTTCCATCTGAAGTGTCCAATGATCACAAGTCTTTACCATAACTTGATTGTTTCCTTGATTTCTATCCCCCTACCTTTGATGGGGAAGAGTTAGTAGTGGTTCCACCACGAGAAGTGTCTGAGTTTGGAGCTCATCTTTGGAGAAATACTATAGTTGGTCGGTGCCTTGGTAAGTCTCTTCCCTTTCCAATAGAGGAGAAGATTGCCCATGCAATATGGGATCATTTTGGTTTACTCAAAGTGTTGAGTAAGGAGAGAGGCACTTTTCAAGTTTGGAAGTGAATGTCAAGTGTTAAGGGTCCTCGAAACCCCTTGGTACTTTGCCTATCCGTATTTTACTCTTAGATGTTGGGAAACGGGCATGTCATTTGCAAGTAAAGCTCCTAACACCATCCCCATTTGGGTTAAGCTTGGGAATGTCCCTATGGAGTTTTTCCATAAGGAGGGTATTAGTTACATAGCAAGTAGACTTGGTAAGCCTTTGATTGCTGACTCGATTATGCTCGACAGGAAAGAATGAGCTTTGCCTAGGTATGTGTTGAGATGCAAACCAATAATGATTTCGTACACTTGATCTTGGTTTGATATTTTGGTGGTCGAAAAGTTTCTATAGAAATTGAATACCAATGGAAGCCCCTTAGTTGCTGCCATTGCAATATCTTTGGTCATGATGTTGTCACTTGTCCTTTAAAGGAAGTTAGCCCCTCGAATCCAGAGTTGGCCTCTATGGGGACTTTAAATGTAAACCTTTGTCCCTTAAAAGAGCATGTGAACATTGTGATTTTAGATAATTCTTTGGAAAATAAAGTCATTGAGGTCTCTCCATCTCTAAGTTGTGGTGAATGCAAATGAATTGGCAGATATCGATTCCTAAGTAAAAGGTGGATCCATGAGTCCTGATGAATCTCCAGTGTCCGACTCTTCTTTTGACATGACACTAACAAACTTTCTTGACGACATCATTGTCTCTCCATCCTCTAATTTGGTTTCTCGGAAATCATCTTCTAGAGTAGCTTGTGCTAACAACGGCTTAGGTCCTAGAAAGTTAGACTTTGTAGTTTTCTAGCGGTTTTGGTTTGTTTTAGTGGGTATGCTGTTTCCCTTCACTCTTATGGGTGTTTTACTCCCATAGGGTCTTTAGTTGCAGCAGTGTTTTTTTTTTTTTGTTTTGTTTCACCCTTGAGGGTGTTTTGACTGCTACAGGATTATTTCTTTTACGATGTACTGTATCTTTTATTAACGAAAAAAAAAATTCTGATCTGATCCAAAAAAAAACAAGGACCATATGAAACAGTTTGAGTCTTAATCTCATAAAAGACTGCCTCCAAGCCTAAACTAGTGAAATTGTTGCTCAAGAAAAATGCCACTCTAGAATAAAATTAGTTACGGTGATGTCATAAAAGTAAAACCCACCTGCTCATATACAGGAAAAGATATCCATTCAGGGAAGTTATCACCACAAATCTTCTTCAAGTCATCTCTATTCAGAGATCCAAGTAGCTTGATATCAACTGCCTATAAAAAGTACCATACAAAAAGGATAAGATGAGAATAATGCTTTTTTCATATCAAAATGTATTTAATGTATTAAACATGAAGCAAACAGTCTTAATAATAAGTTTTAAACAAATAATAGACTACATCTTGTTGACATGACCTGATAAAAAAAAAAAAAAAACTAACTTCATTAAATCAATAGAGATGAGCAACATATAGATATATCAATTATATTGTACAGAGAAGCATAGTAGTGTTCCAGAATTTCTCTAATTATATGCTTACAAATAAAGTATAGCAGCAAGCCAAGTTAATGCTATTGAAGTATAAAAATAAAAGACTATGCAAGCTTAATCTTTTTAGATTAGTTGGTGATAGGCCTATTGTTCTAATATTATCAGATGTCTTTGAAGAGACGGTGACAGAACAATACGCTTCCACCAGCAAGAGGCACAGGTGAGATGCTGATAATGTCAGCAAAATTGAGAAGTTAGTGCCATCCATCTGAACAAAGTGAACTACAGCCCACACTAATAATTTCTGCTTTGTCTTACATAGTTACCCTTTTTCTTCCAAAGTTATTGTCAACAACTAACACTTAGCTTCCTAGATAATTCAACATGGATGTGCAGATACATAACCCCAACAATCATAAAGAAAATGTAAGAATTAGTAGGACATATGAAAACTTAAGCAGCTATAACAATACAGAACATATTTCAGCAAAATTCAGTGGCAATTACTACTTCAAGTTCCATCACAAACATCAATCCTACTTAAGCCACAGTATCATAGGACAAAAGTGAGGTTAAAACTCCAATACAACTTATAGCTAAGAGCCCCAATCAACTCCAATTTGAATATCACAAAATAAAACCTGCTCAACACATACTGAAAAACGATGAAAACCAATTCATTGCCTAAATCCCTATTTCTTTCCTCCCTTCCACCCTTAATAAGACTAAAATTACAAAAGTCAAAATAACCAAATCAAACTTCAATTGGAATTGCTCCAGAAAATACTTATTCCGTACCAAGGAAAAAAAAAGATCCAAAACCAATTCATCACCTGAATCCCTTTTTTTTTTCCCATCGTGTACACCGAAATTGCACTAAAGCCATTAATGACACCTGCCACATCACATAATTACCCTTTTCTTTCAATGAATGCACGGTCTACCACAATCACATTACAATTCCGACCATCTCATCATAGCACCAGACCAAACTAACACCGAAAACATGACCAATCATATCCAATTACACAAATTAACAACAACCAAAACACACACACAGGAAAAACGAACTTTCCCAGTAATGGAATCTAAAAAAACAAATAAAAAAATAAGAGAACACGAATACACCTTAGCAATGCGCTTGGCGCTTCGGTATCGCATCATGTGGCGCCAGCCGGCCATGATTGCGATGCCGAAAACCGTCCCCATAAAAATCCCCGAGAGCAACCCCATTTTCCTCTCCCAAAGCCAATTTAACCTGTAGATTCTGAATTCAATTACACAATCAACATCTTAATTGTTGTTATAAAGGAAAGTAAACCAATAGAATCAACCGATAAACATCACATGAATGAGTGATTGAGAATAAAACGAAAAGAATGATTATAAAAAAGAATATACTTACAGTGGAACCAAAGAGAAAGAGAGAGGGAGCGATCAGTTACTGTAGAGACTTCCGAAGTGAAACGGGAGAGAGAGAGAGAGAGATGTAATGGCGATGGTATCCAGAACCATGAGATCAACGAGTTGAGGGAGAAAGGGGCAACGAGGTATAAAAATAAAAATCAAAACAAAAGCATTGAATTCACGTAGGCCAGACAGACTGCTTTCCACTGTGTCATCACATCTTCGCATTGAATTTTATCTGATTTAGACTTTCATTTCATTTCCATTACTTTCCTTTTTTATTTATTTTTAGTATTTTGTCTTTTTCTTAATTTCTTGTTTCTAAACTAACACCTACTTTATTTTGTCTGATATTTTTTCGGTCAAAATTAAAATTTTACTCTTAATTTTTTTTTCTAATTATTATATTTTCTTTTAAGATTTCACAATTTAGTAATATGGGTTTTAAAAATAAATTAATACGTCCATATTCGTTATTTCCAAGAGTTTATACACTGAATCCAATAAAAATATTCAAAATTTTTATTCTCCAGTCAATATTTAAATAATTCACCATAGTGTCGCTGTTTGATGGCATTTTTGTAATACATGCAGTACCATTTAGAGGATATATTGTATATATATATATATATATATTATTAATTATTTATTCCCTGCATTGAAAAGGAAAAATATGAAAATATATAAAATTTTCGTTAAGCGTGTTTGCAAACATACATTTTCTTGAAAAGTTCGAAAAGTATAGATAAAAAAAAAGGGGCGTACCCTTTTATTTATACGGATAATCAATTTGGCCTGTATGTCGGCCATAAAAGTATTTGGTCCACGTGGACGTTGCTTTCCTTGGTTTATATATATATATATAATAGAAATGTAATCTCTTGATAGTGATGGCAATAATTGATTTAATTAAAATTAGCTCACAAATTTGTCGCTACATCATTTCTTTTGGATTTAAGTTTTACAAATTAGATCATGGGAAAAACAATTAATCTTAATTAACCCCAATACTTGATTGGTAACAAGCTTAAATAAATATTAATAAATAGTAAAAGCATCTTCATAAAAATAAATTAATAAATAAATAACACAAATATTGAAAATTTTTTTACTAACTAGATTAACACCAATAAAACTAAATTATACTTTTTCGAATAAATACATGTTAGCAAATGATATACCTATATTCAAGTGAAGAAGTATAATAAAAAAGTTACATTTCAATATATAAACTTGTTAATATATTAAAGGTTAAACGTTTATTCTCATTATTTAAATAGCCTTGACTTAAGAAATTACTAAAAAATTATAAAAGCTTATTATTTTTCAAAATTCAAATTAAGAATAATTTATTTATAAAATTACCTAATTCAAGAACTTCTCTTTTTAGTAGTCCTTAAATAATATTTATAAAACAGCTAGAACCATTATTCAAAATATATTATAAAAGAAGTGATTTTCTATAGCACAACACAATTAAACTAAATATGATTAAGTGTATAAACAAGTCAAGTTAAGAAAATACAATGTTGAGCTCAAGCTTGAACTCAACTTGAAATTTTAAAACTTGAGTTTGACTCGAACTCAATCAAAACTTGAATTTTGAGTTCGAGCTCAAGCTCAACTTGAAATTTTAAAACTCAAGCTAGTCAATTCAAATATTATAAAGCTTAAACTTGATTTGATTAACTAACTCAACTTAACAGTTCTTAAGTCAATTTTAAGTAAATTTTGAGCTAAGCTTGAGCAACTCATGAGTAGTTTGACTCATTTATACCCTTAAATATGACACACACAAAAATACATAAATTGACATGATCTTATCGTAATTAATCATCTATAATGAATAATTATTTCTCTACAATGTTGGTATTGACACATATCTTAGGCTGGATTGACCATGTACTTAGTTCATTCAATCAATTGGCTCTCAATTCCAATGAATGATGTTAAGTAAGCAATTAATATATATTTATGGAAATTTATTCAATCAGATTAAATTCTTACACATCAGTAGGAACACACTTGAAATAGGAAGTTTAAGATAGTAAATATTTAGCCTTGATTTTTCATTTGAGTTCTTGTTGTTTTAAGGAATGAAAAGAATCTAATTTTTTTTTTGTTTTTATTTTTTAGACCTAAATTTTGTATTTTTAGAAATCAACCAAGACAAAAAAAGAGAGGTCTAAAAATAAAAGAGAAAAACATGACCTTAAAATGAAAAAAAAAATACAAACCTTGTTATAAAAAAGTATGAGAAACTTATGGTATTTAATTGTTCCTTAATTTTCCATTTCAAGACTTATGTTTCAATTCTTTTTCATTTTAAAATATAATTTTAATGGCACTCATAATGAGAAATGATGAGACCCTATTTTCAATCTTTGTTTGGAAACTTACATCGTGAAATAAAAATTTTGCAAACTTATGTCTAAAAATAAAGAAAAGGAAAATCTTATATCATTTTATTGTATTTCTCTCTTTTATGTAGATATTAGGATTTGAAATATGGAATATGAAATTATCAACTATTCCTATATTGTTTTGTTTGGTAAAGGAGAAATGAGACAAGTTTAATGATGTTAAGTAAAGTGATCTCTTTGGTAATATAAATGGGAAAGAAGTAGGGGTAAGAGGTTTTTTATTTTATTTTTTAAGTTTTAAAGCTAATTGAGGTGAAATGTAAAGAAATAAATGGAGTGCCCTAAGGGTAGATATTAAGGGGATTTATGAAGAAAATTATGCCTTCTTCTGCTCTAGAGGCCGAAGTTGAGGGATTAAAACTTGCAAGGAATTTGAATTTGAGAAAAATTATGGTTGAGGTGGATTCAATCCAAGTTGTGGACTAGATTACAAAGAACTCTTTCAATTCTAATCTTTATATACTTGCTTTAGAGTTGTGTAGGCGACTGTCTGAAGGTTTTAGTGACATTTCTTTTTGTAGGGACTGTTGTGATGCAAATGAAGTTGTTGATCTTTTGGCAAAGAAAAGCCTTGGACATATTTATTAGTTCTATTGTTCCTTCCTTTTTGTTGAACACTATGTTTAAGGACATGAAAAATGTAGATCCTTCATGTTTGGATGTTTGTCTAATAGATGAGTTAGACTACTTTTGTGTTTGCTATTCTAGGATGTTTACTTTGTTTTTGGTTTGGTTATGAAATTTTAAAGAAGTATTTTGAATTTTTTGGGGAAAAAAAATGGAGTGGCCTAAATTTCTAAATTATCCAACTTCAAAATATAACAATGTGGAAGTGATAAATAATACAATCAAATACTTTATTTCAACTATTTTCTTCATTATTACATTAACCACATACAAAACAAGAAATATTCATATATTATTCTTTTAGTAAATTGCAAATATACCCTGAAAATTAGACATAGGCATGGGTTACGACCTAATTCCAAGGTAGTTTATAAGCTTACCCGCTCCACGATGTCAATTCATGGATCTTTATTTAGACAAACCAGTTTTAAGCTAAATTTTTTCCATTTAATTTTTATTTTCCCTTTCTTTGGCCCTTTGCCTTTTTTCTTATTTTGCATATGTAATTATGTAATTAAAATAAATTAAACATTGATGAATATGGGGAAATTTATTTCTTTTGTTGGCAAAGAACCCCACACATAGGGGAGGGGAGCTATAATCATTGCTCCTTTTCCATAAGTAGCGTACCATACGATAGCTACAGTACCCTCGTGCATTCTCATATGGATATATAATTTTATGAAAATGTTTTTTAATAATTTCGAATCTAAGTAGCTGAGGTTACTTACTAGTGATGCATTTTCTCCATTTTGATTTACTTATTATACCTCTTGTACTTTTTGTTGAAAATGCTCCTGCTTCTTTTATGTCAACTAATGGACATTTGAGTTTAACTGGATTTTGCTTAAATATAGATGGAGGGTGCTTGAACCAAATGGAGGATAATCTATAACATCCACCACCCTTTTCTTTGGAAAAATCATACCGCTCTTCTATGTTATAGGTAGGTTGAAGTTAGATTTCCAAAACTTTTCCCTCACCTTTGTCTAAGTGTCCTCTTGTACTAAAGCTAGGTGAACCACCCAAAAAACACTATTATCATATATATGCAATTTAGATGCTTGAAAGATATAAAAAGTTTAGGCAATAAAAAGTCACAAATAGATAAACTAAAGTACTTGTAAATTAAAAAAAAAAATGAATGCAACAATTTTTAGAGTAAAAATTAGAAATAACAAAATATATTGAAAACAAATTAATGAGCATAACATATAGCAAAATAAAGAGCAAAATAGACAGTTAAACAAATAGCAGAATAGAGACCAAAATAAAAAGTGTAATATGTATGTGTTTTTATGGATCCATAAAATAAATTCATACTTCTAAATTTTATACTAGGCTGGTAAGAATGTCAACCATTGTTCAATTCTGAACATTCAATTTTGACTTCTAAAGACTGCAAAATGCAGTATGACACTAGCTTTATTTCCATTTCAAAATGAAAATAGCGGCTTGCTACATGTTGCAACCTTAAATTGGGTTGATGAAACATTATATTAGCTATAACTTATAACCACTCATTATATATATTTTTCTTTGAACTTGTGTCAGTGTAAGTATGTGGACTCGATCAATAAGGACCCCACCCCCCCTCCTAAATAGGCTAGGTCTAGATTAAGGACCTAATAGGATAGGTTGTGATCTAGGCACCAAATAGACTTGTTCTTGCTAATGCCTACCCTAAATCATTGGTTAGTTGCACATAGACTCCTAAACTTCCATAACATGGTTTTACTTCTCTATAATTTTAAAAAAAAGTGTAAATAACTTAAAATTGTTGCTAAAACCCTATAGCTTTTGGAGCTTTAGCAATGTTATAGGGTTATTTAGTATTTACACATTATTGAAAATTATGAACAAGTAAAACTATATTTTAATAATTTAAAGAGTTTATCCATACTTAGCCAATATTTTAAAAGGATACATTTGCGATTATCCATATCTTTTCATTTCCTTTTTCTTGCTTTCATTTAGTCTTATGTCTTATTATTTACCTTTTTCTTTATTTTACTAGAGAATCATTAAAGTATGTTCAAGTTTCCTTTAGTTCCAAGAGGGCCCATAACATAACCTTCTTAAATCTGTCCATCTTAGATAGAAGATTGGACTACTAACTAAAGCAAACTATTTTTTAAGGAAATGGATCTTTTTGTTTGCTTCAACTATCCTTTCCAATTCAAGCAAGGAAGACAAAGATATTGCTTTGATTATATGATCAACATATGCATGCCTATCTATTATTATATTTTTATTTTTATGCACAAAGTATTTGAATATTATATGATGAAATTATAATATCCTTAAAAGCTATGAAAGTTATAGTGACACTCTAAACATTTAAAACAACAAACTTGCACATACACCCTTTGATCAATGTTAACACTTCAAAATTTATCATTAAGTACACTATCGAATTAGCCTTTTATATCTTCAATGAAGCTAAATTTTTAGGTGTTAGTAGTAGTCAAATTTAAGTATAAATTGGAATAAGTATGACAATTACTATTTGATATCGATACACTAGAGAAAACTAACCATGCACTCATTGAAAGGAAATTATGCAATGTTAACATCTATTTAAGGAATGTTAATATGTTACAGTCCTTCACGCAGATCTTCAATAATAATGGATTCTTTAATAATTTTAGGGTTTTCTTTATTTGGTACTAACGAATAAAAAAAAAGGATATGGATAAAATTACCAATCTATAGATGCCAAGATTGATAAAATTAAACTGGTTCGCAATTAAAACATAGAACGATAGAGACCACGTTCTATAAATTAATTACTAAGGTTAAAGAATTCCAAGAATTCAATAACAATGTTTGCCACAAATTCTATAGGAACCAAGAATTTGATAAAAACAACTAGAATAAAGGGAAATCCAATTCTCAATATTCAAGAACTCTCCAAAGAGGATTCACACACTCAAAGTGTTTTTCTTTTCAACAAAATAACATCATCCCCTTCAAAATACCTAAAAGAAGACTATTTATATCATGCCTAAAAGTAACCTAAGTACATATTAATGAAATATTAATAAAATAAAGTGGAATAAAGAAAAATTGGTGCAAGGCCATTCAAGGCCGGCGGCCTATATGTAAGCAAGCACCAAGGCTGGTGGCCTTGAAGCTAATTTGGCCGGCCTTCATTCAAGGCCGGCTTAAGGCTGGCCAAACTTCGCCTTGTGTCCTCCCAACGCTTATTTCCTCCCTTTTTGGACCTCGTACTGCCACCTATAGCTCGGATTGACTTTGATTTCTTTGGTGCTCGTATCTTAGCTCTGGGAATCCTATCATTTCCTCCATGTTGAAAAAGATTCGACTTCGAATCTTTATTGTCCATCCTGCTAGACCACATAAACAAACTCCTCTTTCCCTTGGGCTTCTTAAGGCAAATCAACCTTGTTTGTTGTACCTCAATTGGACTCATAGGAAGAAGCTTGTATGCCTTGTCCTATTGCTAAATGGTATACTCATTGGTGTATCCATCATACTTAGCTCTGAGATCATACTGCTAAGGTCTTCCAAGAATTAAGTGTGTAGCTTCCATGAGAACTACATCACATACAATCTCGTCAGTATAATCACCAATAATTAATGGAACACGAACCTGTTTGTGTACATGAACAACTCCCTGTAGACTCAACCAATGAAGTGCATAAGGTCTTGGATGCTGCTTCACCTGTAAACCCAACTTAGTAACCCAGCTTGCTGAAGTAACATTGGTGCAACTGCCTGTGTCAACCACAATCAAACAAGTCTTCCCTTGCACCATGCCTTGAATATGAAATAAATTGGCTCTTTGATTAGGAACAGCTTCATCCTGCTTAACCATTAACAAGTCTCCCTGTACTAGATACGTTATAATGTCTTCATCTTCCTCTTCTGCCTTAGTACCCTTCTATTCTTCTTCCTTACTCTCGACTTTGTCACCCTTTATGACCATAACCCTTTTATTAGGACATTGAGAAGTAATTTGGCCAAGTCCTAAACACTTAAAACATTTTATATCTCTGTTCTTCTTTTGCTGTGTTTGGTCAATAGCCTCACCAGCGACTGCCTTTCCTTTTTCCTTCCTTTCCTCCTCCCTCTCACCATCATCTGACTTATGGTGGTGATATGATTTCTAAGCCTACCTGCGCTGATGCCGCTCAACCCAATTGGCTAATTTAATCACATCCTCTAGAGCCTGATAATGCTGGAGTTCCACTACATTGGTAATGTCCATCTTCAACCTGTTGATGAAATGAGCTATGGATTCATTTGATGATTCCTTAATATCACACCTTGCCATTAGTGTCTCAAACTCCTTTACATACTCTTCTATGCTTTTCTTACCTTACCTTAAGGATTGCAACTCCATCAGCATCTCTTGTTTATAGTAATCTGGCATAAATTTGCATCTCATCAATCTTTTCATCAAAGCCCATGAACGCACTTTCTCCTCATCCGCCCTACGTCTCTCATTTTGTAGTTTATCCCACTACAGACTAGCATATTTAGAGAATGCTAGAGACGCCATCTTCACCTTCATGCGCTCATCCCACTCATAGCAGTCAAACACCTTCTCAACCTGTGGCACCCAGTCTAGGAATTCCTCTAGTTTACTACTACCAGTGAAAGGTGGAATTTTTAGCTTTATGTTTTCAATCCCCTTACGCCTATCATCCTTGTTTCCTCTCCTACTCCTTTCACTACCAGCATTAGATTCATCACTAGAATGTCTGCTCCTAATTCCTACACCACTATGGCTTCTTCTATCCCTAACCTCTAATCTCTCCATAATCAATTTAATATTCTCTTGGAGTTGATTGAACTCTACCTTAGTCACAACCTCACCCTCATTATCAGCATCATTCCCATTGTTGTTGTTATTAGTGTCATTAACACTTCCATGCGACGACATCTCTACCATTCAAAATTTCAGCAATAGATATTCACAAAAACCCCAATTCTCACCAATAACCCAAAACACCAATTCAACACCCAACAATCGAATTCACAGCAATACTTATCAAAATAAATTCCTAAATTTTCCAACCAATGGCAGTATTGAATTAAAACTACAATTGAGTTGAGATTTAATAGCCTTATTGATTTAACCCGCGTCGATTCACAAATCCACCACCTTCGCTCTGATACCAAATGTTACGGTCCTTCACGCAGATCTTCAATAATAATGGATTCTTTAATAATTTTAGGGTTTTCTTTATTTGGTACTAACGAATAAAAAAAAATGATATGGATAAAATTACTAATCTATAGATGCCAAGATTGATAAAATTAAACTGGTTCGCAATTAAAACACAGAACAATAGAGACCACGTTCTATAAATTAATCACTAAAGTTAAAGAATTCCAAGAATTCAATAACAATGTTCGCCACAAATTCTATAGGAACCAAGAATCTGATAAGAACAACTAGAATAAAGGGAAATCCAATTCTCAATGTTCAAGAACTCTCCAAAGAGGATTCACACACTCAAAGTGTTTTTCTTTTCAACAAAATAACATCATCCCCTTCAAAATACCTAAAAGAAGACTATTTATATCATGCCTAAAAGTAACCTAAGGACATATTAATGAAATATTAATAAAATAAAGCGGAATAAAGAAAAATTGGTGCGAGGCCATTCAAGGCCGGCGGCCTATATGTAAGCCGGCACCAAGGCTGGTAGCCTTGAAGCTAATTTGGCCGGCCTTCATTCAAGGCTGGCTTAAGGTTGGCCGAACTTCGCCTTGTGTCCTCCTAACGCTTATTTCCTCCCTTTTTGGACCCCGTACTGTCACCTATAGCTTAGATTGACTTTGATTTCTTTGGTGCTCGTATCTTAGCTCTAGGAATCCTATCATAATAGCTACTTAGAAAGTTCGTTGTAATTTTAATAATTTCATGAGTTTATTAATGAAATTTATCTCATTAACACAATATGGTGAAGTAGAATTGCTATAATACCAAAAGGTAATCATCACGCTTCAAATTGTGGTTGCATCACCCATGCATTTGGCCTTTTCATTTAGTATATGAATGTGAGAAGTATAACAATTTTAAAAGGACAAATATATGGGAGATGATAAATGTTTTGAGTCATGATCAAATAAATCATTTATTATTGATGTGTCAAATAATTAATCATAATGTCTTACAATGCTTTAAGTAGAAGATGTCATTAGAATAGACTTTGAAAAGCTACTTGAAAGCATATATCTTATATGTTTGAAAAGTAATAACATTGTAATAATATTTTTTATAGTAAGATGATATTTTGCTTAGAATTTTTACACGTTTATGAATTATTTAGATTATAAATTGAAAGTTGCTCTAAATGACTTACTTCAAGCATTAATTATTTATTTGAACATTAGCCTCTATGTTCATGACTTTTGCTACGTTTATATCTAATTTGAAATTTTATTTTCCAAACCACTAAGATTCATGTGCTTGCGCCTAGATTTCTATTGGTGACTTTTTGTGAAATGAAAACTTTTATACTATTGTAGAGGTAGAGACTCAATTGATATGGTCATGTATTTACCACTTGTTACACATGATCATAAATGAGTAATGAGGTAATGACACTTAAAGTCATGACATGGAGAGGAATGACCAAGAGGAGGTGAAATACTAGGCTAAGAACTAAACATGAGGGGTGAATTGAGTTTAATTGCAAAAATTTCACAAGTTATTAACTTTTTGCACCATTTATTCAATAAATGAAATAAAAAATAAATAAAACAATAGTAAAGTGTAGAAAATAAAAGAGAGAAAGAATTTAGAAGATTAAACCTGCCTTTAATATGGAGTTTAGATCGCCTTTGCACTCCATGGACACACAAAGCCTCCAACCGAGAGCTTCACATACCATTTTATTGATCATCTCAAATCACAGTGGCCTTTAAGAGCTTATACAAGTTTTATACAATGCAATCATAATCTCAAGTATAATGCTCTCATAAATAGGTGCAAGATATAAGCTCACCTGTACTACATTTAATTTTCACTTAAGGATCTTGTAAATGATAAACAAGAGACAAGTAATGTAATGAGCAAATTACAAGATGTTTAAATGCAATCTATAGCTCTAATAATTGCTCTACATCTACCTCAAGATGAGTATTTATAAGCTCTCAAGAATATTTGTACGTTAGAAGGAAGATGGCAAAAGTCAACTTACATCAAATACTGTTTAATTTTAAGTGCTAAGCATGATTTGAAAGGTGTCTCCACTTAACATTTGAATGTTAAGCATGATTTGAAAGGTATCTCCACTTAGCATTTGAAACTCACTTGTACTAAGGCTTGAAAACCAATCTAACGTTCAAATGCTAGCCCCTAGAGTTCGAATAATGGGTGTTTAAAAAATGTCTAGTAGCTAAAGTCACCTAAAGTCTAGATGCTAGCTCATATGATGCTTAGACACTAGCCCTTAAGCACACTTGTACTTAAAAACACATTTACAAAATATTTCTAACCAAAAGCCTAGCTTTTTGTAATGTCAAGCACACATTCAAAGATACAAAAGCATCACTTGAATAAAGTAAAAAAAAATGATCTCAAATTAAACTCGATTATATAGAAAGTTTAAGAGTTAAGCTAAGTTTTATCTTATCAAAATCATATATAAATCTTTCGATTTAATAGAAGGAACATGCAATTTTAGTGGTTCAAATACACTGGTGATAGGTGAAAGAGTTTTAAAGTGTCAACTTCACTATTCATAGCTAGAGTTTTGAATCATCGATCATTTGAACCTTATTTGATTTTTTAGCGTAGAGATTCCATTTTTTGCACTATTTCTTTGATTTTTAAAACTCCCAAAAGTCAAATGAAATGCTATAAGCCTGTAATTTCCTATAGCCCAATTCTTACCTCATTTGAGTTAAGTAATAGAATTGGAAAGTATCTAAACTGATCAGTATAAATTAAGAAAATGATCTAACTTCTATGAGGAACACACTTTACTGGATCTTTCTTAAAATAAACAAATGTTCTCAAGAAAGATTTACTTACTAAGAATATAACACTACACCAATATTATAAATAGGGCACCACTTCAACTAGGTAAGACATCTAATACCTACCATAAACTTCGATTGCCATACCTTCATGCTACTTCTCTGACTTGAGTATTGGAGTCTAAGTGCCACAGACACCTCCAACTCCCCAATAACTTACGTTTATTTATCTTGCAAGTTATATTTCATTAGTTTAAAGAATCGATTCAACCCAAGATCTACTTAAGGCAATAAAGGTAATCAACAATTAGTGCCTACTATCTTAAGGCAAACGACAACTCATGGCTGGCATAAGATTAAGACACAATTCCAGCAAGAATGTCCTCAATAACTGCAACCTGCCAATAAATGGAAACAACCACCCTCCAACGCCACTTACACCATCACATGCACAATAAGGTAATGAGGATAAGGTTACTTATCTCAAGTGGTAACTAGTCGAGTTGGTGGTTGAGAACTGCCATTCACGAGACTAAAATGAAATTAGTGAATGCTCCCAATAGCACTCTTAGCCCTACAATGAGCAGCAAGACAATAGTATTTCACAGCACAAGAAAAATACACCACATAACCTAAACAGAGCTCCTAATCCAAGGGGTGACCATAACAACAATAAGAATGACAATTCAAGGCATAGTCCATAAGATCCTTGGTAGATCAATCCATTGATGATATAGACAATATGATCAAGAGACTTAATGAACTCAAATACATGAGGAGACCTAAGTTGTGGGACATGTTCACTATACAAAATTCTCCCTTTATGCAAGAAATCTGAGATGAGTAACTCCTTGCACATGTTTGAATTCCTCAATTGGAGTTTTATGATGGGACAATTGATCCCTCCATATAGCTTAGATGAGTCTCCTCAACATCTCTGATGCCATAGCTTATAAGGCCTTTCTAAGAATACTCAAGAAAGTTGCATGCATGTGGTTCCAATGCCTCAAACCTAATTCTATCCTAAGTTTTCGAGAGCTTGTTGTGCAATTTTATTAGCACTTCTTAATGAGTGAAATACTTAAACAAGATTCATCAACCCTTAGTCTCATCAAACAAAAGTAATATGAGACACTCAGATATTATATCTCTAGGTTTAATTGAGTAATGCTTAAAATTGCTAATGTCGACATGAGCATCACCTTAAACATAACAGTCAATGGTGTAAAAGACAAGTCCTAGTTCTTCTACGCTCTCACCTTATATAAATCCAAAAATTTTAAAGAATTTCAAGAAAGAACATTGAAATGCAACGCCCAAGAAGACACTATATTAGCTGGGTGACAAGTGAAGTAGGAGTCGTCTAATAAGAAGAATGATAAAGATTGATCCTTTACAAGAGATAGACATAGCCCTATTAAAGAAAATAATGGGTCTACCTAAAATAGTTATGGCAACAAAAAGCACACCATCCTTTTCTATGAGCAACACATCATCCTGAATAAGCCTTGAGTTGACATCTTCATCGAAGATACATGATCGAAGCATCATCACTTGGTTAGACAAGATGAGAAGTAACCTTTCCAAAAGAAACTTTAACAAGTCTTGTGACTTCCACCATAATAGGGGTCATACTATAGAAAATTGCACCTAGTTAAAGAATGCCCTAGAAGATCTTATTCAATGAGGTTATCTATGGGATTACATTATAGAGGTTGAATGACCTTCAAAGCGAGGTTGCCCTGAGGAAGGTGGAATACAACAAGAGTAAGGCACTCATCCCACTAAAGAAATGAACAACATAATAATGGGAGGCCTAGTTGTTAGAGGGCGGTCAATCTCCTAAAGTAAGACTTATGCCTAATCAAGAAATTATTAGAATGTACTTAGTACTCAATCAAAGCGACTAAAAGTCAACACTGCAATTACTTTTTCAAATGATGACCTTGAGGGCATCATGTTTCCTTACAACGATGCTCTTGTAATCTAAGCTTGCATTGTTAATTTTGATATCCACAAAATACTGATTGATAATGGTAGTTCAATGGATGTAATATATAAGTAAGCATACGACTAGATGAAAGATCAAGTCAAAGCAAAGTTAAAGCCATAGGACAACGAGCTTTTAGGTTTCAACAATCAATCTATCAAGCTAGAAGGAATCATAAGTCTAACTATAAAGCTTGGAGACTGTCCACACAAGACACAGATCCTCATCAATTTCCTCATCATCAATGCTTAGTTCCCTTACAATGTCATTTTGGGACAACCATTTCAAAACATAGTAAGAATATAGCCTCTACAAAACACTTAAAGTCTAAATTCATTAATCTTACAAGAGTCAGTGTTTGCAATGATGATCGGTAAACATCTTGGAGCTTGTATCTATAAGCTCTCTCCTAATGAGTGGTCCTCACAATAAACCCTACTACTAAGAAAAAACCTAGATCAAGAGAACCAATTGAAGAAATGAAGGAAATTCAAATTGGAAGATTGCTTGAATTAACTACGAAGATAGGGACAACTGTGTGCTAGCCAAGAAGTTTAATGAGAAGTGGCATGTGTGCATTGATTATACTAACCTAAACAAAGCCTAAAAGAATGTTTTCATCTTCCTTAGATTGAATAATTGGTTAACTCAACCTTGGGCTATGCATTACTTAGTTTCATGGATGCCTTCTCAAGCTATAATTAGATTAAGATACATGACCCCAATCAAATCCACACTTCATTTGCCACCAATTTTGTCATGTCTTTGAAACTTAGGAATGTTGGGGCAACTTATCAGAGACCGGTGACGAAGATGTTCATGCATCAAATACGTTGCAATGTAGAAGTATATGTCGATGACATGATAGTAAAAAGCAAGGAACTTTAAGAACACCCAACAGATTTAAAAGAGACTTTCCAGACATTATGCTAGTATAGTATGAAGCTAAACCCCTAAGAGTGTGTGTTTAGGGTGGCGTCTGGGAAATTTCTTAGCTATATGGTCACCTCTCAAGGTATTGAAGCTAATCCTGAGAAGATCAAGGCCATCCTAGATATGTAACCTTTGAAGATAGTCAAAGAAATTCAATGACTCATAGGGCGAGTCGTAGCACTTAGTAGATTTTTTTCTAAGTTTGTGGATAACTATGCTCCTTTTTTTAGAGTCTTAAAGAATCTAGTTGATAGACAAGTGCCAAGTGGCATTTAACGAGTTGCAATACTCACTCACCACTCCTCTAGTGTTGTCAAAACCAATAATAGGAGGAGAATTGTATCTTTATCTCTCCATTAGTGGCTAGGCCTTATCCTCGGTCCCCATCTGAGTAGAAGGAAGGGAACACTGACTTGTTTATTATGTTAGCCATGTCTTATAGGGCTTTGAAATTAGATATTCTAAGTTAGAGGGTTTTTCCCTAG
Organism: Laguncularia racemosa; assembly: GCA_037954665.1. Classification (NCBI taxonomy): domain Eukaryota; kingdom Viridiplantae; phylum Streptophyta; class Magnoliopsida; order Myrtales; family Combretaceae; genus Laguncularia; species Laguncularia racemosa. Next base: position 28,647 of record JBBMOL010000110.1, on the reverse strand, counting down.
TCATAAACATCTCTATAAGGAAATTGAGCCCTTATTTTGAGGCTCATCAAGTGGTTGTACTCATTGATTAGCCTTTAAGGCAAAGTATCCAAAAGCTTGACATGTTAGGGTGGATGGTTTATTATACCTTAAAACTTAGTGCATATGACATCTAATACAAACCACAAAAGGTAGTAAAGGCACAAGTGTTAGCTAACTTTATAACTAAATCAACAATAAAAGACGAAGCACCCACTTACGTTCACGAGAAACCTACTTGGACTCACCATGTGGATCGTTCGTCCACTTGAGGGGGGAGGGCCCAAGACTCATGTTTTGCGGAACATATGGTGTTAAAGCCTAATGTGCACTAAAGGTTAGGTTTTTAGCCAATAACAATGAGGTAGAATATGAAGTTCTCATCACTAGATTAAAATAGCTAAGGTAATTGGAGTAAAAAAATGTCAAAGTTTTTTCATATTCATAACTCATGGTTTAATAGGTAAATGGAGAGTATGCGATTAAAGACAAAGGGATGACCAAATACGTCAAGGTGGTTAAATCCCTATGTTTTGACTTTCCATCATGAAGCATCATGAAGATCCTTTGAGTAGAAAACACTAACGTGGATGGATTATCCAAATTTGTCTCCACATGCCTCTTTGGCCTTGATAGGAAGGTGTTTATGGAATTCCTCCCTGAAAAGAGTACTAACAAGTCTCATCAAGAACGCCTTGTTAACAAGATCTAAACTCCCAAGGAGCTATGTTGGATGGACCTAACCATCACTTATGTAATATATGGTACCAAACTTGAAGAAAGGAAAAAAGCGATGGCCTTAAGGAAAAAAGTAGCCCTGTACACACCCCTTAATGGGCTACTTTACAAAAGGGCATATAGCTTACCACTCCTCAAGTGCCTCTGACCTTCCAAAGCTAAGCACTTACTTATCGAGCTCCATGCCAAAGCATGTAGTAATCACATCATGGGCCACACCTTAGCTATTAAGGCACTTTAAGTTGGGTATTACTAGCTCACCATGAAGAGAGATGCCAAGGCAATTGTACAACAATGTGACAAATATCATAAGCATACCCTAGTTAACAAGTAGTTAAGCAACACTCTTATGCCAATCACGAGTCTATAGCCTTTTACTTAGTGAGGACTTGATATTCTTAAACCATTCCCCAAGGCTACAAGTCAGCGTTAATATATCATGGTCACCATTGACTACTTCACAAAATGGGTGAAAGCCGTAGTAGTACCCAAAATTATTCAACACAGTGTAAGAGAATTTACCATCCAAGGCATACATTGTTGCTTTGGTATTCTTAGTGCCATCTTTATTGATAATAGCACTTAGTTCGATAATCTAAGGTTTAAAAGGTTTTGTGCCAAACTCAAGAATAAGGTCCATTATACCATAGTAGCCCATCCATGGTCAAATGGATAAGTTGAGGCCACCAATAAAGTTATTTTGCGAAGCCTCAAGAAGAGAGTTGATCAAGCAAAGGGGAAGTGGGCTAACAAGCTCCCTTACATATTATGGGGGTATCAAATGATCCAAGAACTACCACAAGCAAAAGCCCTTTTGACCTTTCTTTTAGGATTGAGGTAATCTTACTGGTCTAGCTTGAATTACTAGCCCCTGCACTTGTGATCTAGACTTAGAAGTTAATAAGATCGATCTTTGAGCCAACTTTGATTTCCTTGAAGAACTAAGAGACTAAGCCAGTTATAGAGTGACAACATATCAACAATGAATAGCCACATACTACAACAAGAAAGTGAAACATAAGATTTTTTGACTTGGAGATCTGGTTTATAAGAAGCTCAAAGCCAAGGGATCGAGAGAAGGCAAAGGAAAATTAGCCTCCAATTGGGATGACCCTATCTATATTTGAAGGGTGGTTGATTATGGGGTGTACAAGTTAGAAAGGCTTAATGGCAACTTATTTTGAGGACATAGAATGCGGAAAACGTACACTTGTACATTGAATAAACTTTAGAATATGTTTTAGAACTTATTTAAAGTCTCATCTTTTTTGTAAACATTCCTATTATTCAATGGAATTACAATTTGCTTTAATGATTTTCAAGTATTATGTCTAATTCATACTATAAAAATAAACAAAACCAAAACTTAATAACAAAAATGGTGTGATTGACAAGTAAAGTTTTAAGTCACGTCAAGGCAACAAGATAATTAAGGGTCCCCCACTAACTAACATAGTGAATGAGCCCCTTAAACCCTACAGGCTGAACTAAGCGGATATGTACTCTATGCTACATAAAGGGATATCTTCATCGACTAAGCTTAAGCTTGGGCGTTCGCGTCAATGATATTCTTGCCAAGGGTTAAAACCCCAACCTATGCACTATTTTCAACTAGAATACAAGCTAGTCCCTAAAGTTCAGTGATGAACAATACTTAACAAACATACATTGATGTTTGATTAGAAACATGATGATCAACGAGTAAGAACAAAATCTCGAGTGCAAAGATGAAAAGAAAAAAAAGGTAAAATAACAAGCAAAAAAAAAAAAACTAACAATATCTTAGGGAAAAAAAATCATTGATTAATAGAACTTGGTATAAGTATGAAAGGTCGGCATTCCGACCCACATATAATTGCCAAAACAGAATAAAAGGAGAAAATTTTAACAAGTTAGATCTTCCACTAGGACTAAAGTAGGTTATGAATGATTGGTGGCAAGCTTGAATAGAACCTCTTCTATAGTAAGAGAAGGAGAAATCAATGGAGGAGTAGGAGATAGTTCCTTGCTTTAGGAGTGTTAAGGGGCCATGTCATCATTTTGATCAATCCCCTTCTCGTCTAATCTTTCTACCTCTAGCTCCTTCTTCTCCTCTAGAGGGGTGTTAAGTACTCTCATTTTCTCACATAGCTAGCTAATGTAATAGTTGAGATTCCTTCCATGGATCTAATGCCTCATCCTTCGCTAGTCTCCCTCTACAATAGCAACTAGCTGCTCCACATATTCATTGTAGGATTGAATCTCCTCACATATGTCAATGTGGTATTGGTCCTTCACCATCCTCTTCAACTCATCCAACTCTCGAATTCGTGCATCCTATTGATTAGAGAGCCCCTTGAGCTCAACAATGCACTCCTTTAAGCTTCTTTCCATGTCTGCAAACTTATCCAAGCATTCTTATAGTAAGTCTATGTCTCTCTTATAGTCTAGTGACATGGCCTACGGCTATTGAACCTCTATCGTTAAGCCCTTCTCCCTTTTCTTATAGGTAGCGACTTCCTTGGAGAGGCTTGAGATGTGGCTATTGGCTCCTACAAGCTCCCTTTATACCTTATCTACCTTGCCTAAAGCTGCCTCAATATGTTCCTTTACCTCAGCCAACTTCTTATTACAGTCCTCTATGACTACCCTCAACTCTATCTGAGCATCCTCCAACTCAAAGTCCACTCTCCTAGCCTTCTACATGTGAACTTTGTTACAATCTTACACACAAGTGTACAAAGCAAAATCTTTATCATTAGTAGCTTTATTGCATTATACTTAATGATTTATATCCTTATACGTATGGAGTACATCGTGTGCAACCTTTATCATTTGGCCTAGTAAAGTAATATGTAATAAAAATAGTAAAGTAATAAAATCATAAAAATGAATATAATAAAAAGATGCTTTTAAGGGCTTAGTTTGTCAACAATACAAATTAAAAAAAAAATAGTGAAATAGTAATTAGTTAGGCAAAAAGGTAAAGCTTCAAGTATCTATTAAGTTATTGTGGTATATACCATCGCTTGATGGTGAATGCCTTTGTAATAAAAATTAAGGAAAGTTTAAAAATTAAAAGAAAAAAATAAAAACAAAAGACAAAAAAAGTCTTCATCAAAGTTCTTTTGAAAGCTTAATATTTTAGGTTTTATCACTTAGAGTTTTTTTTTTCTAAAAAAAAATTAACATGTTTTTCAATTTTAGGTTTTCTTAAGATTTTCAAAAGTTGACATTTTCAACTTAGATCCTTTAGAGATTTTCCTAATAAAAATTAAATTAGTGAAAGAACTTAAACCTAGCACTTCTTCTCAAATAAAATCTGTTAACAAACTAAAGCTTTCTTAAAAAAAAAAAAAAAGAAACTATGGTAGTCTGATTTTGAATAGTGAATATATAGGTACATGAGGGGCAATTGATTAAAAAAAATTATGTTTCAAAAATTCCTAAATAAACAAAATAGAAGAATAGAAAAATAAAAATAATGCTTTTAGTTAATTTATTTCATTTTCTACTTATAAATGTTTATATTAAAACAAAAAGGAAAGGGAAATTAATAAAGCCTTTTAATTCATATTATGAAAAATAATAAGTGGTAACTTTAGGATTTTAATATATTAGTCATCGAGCCTAGAATTTTTTGTTAATGTTTTCCTTAAAAACATTTTTTTAGAAAACTTGTAGAGTAGTAACTAGAAATTAGGCTTAATGTACCCAATTAAATCTAATTTCTTATTTTTCTAACTTTGGTTGGTGGTAACTCCTAATTTCTAAATGCTTTAAAAAGTTATATCTTCCTTAATTTTTAATGTTGAGTAACGTATGTTAAAGGGGCTTGGCATAGGTTAAATTAAGGAAAATTTCAAATTATGCTCAATAATGTACATGGCGAAATTGTTATGGTTTATCCATCTAAGCGTAACAGTAGACCACAAGATCAAATATCTAAACAGGCTTCAAGAGCAGCATGTTTATAAAAGAAAGACAAAAACACAGTTAGATAAAACATAGATGGAGTGTTCATTGAATAGAAAATACCAAGAAGGCATAATGCCTCCCAAGTTGCAACTGATGAACAATCCCCCTCAAGTCAACCCTAACTCAAGCGCAAACCTTTACTAACTTCCTTTTAGCTCTCAAAGCCTTTGTTGTTTTTTTTTTTTTTTTCCCACGACCAATCTCTACCTCAAATCTACATAAGTTATAGTCACAATACTTAAAAAGCCCTGCATCAAGCTCCAACCATTGAAAGGTTTCCCATTCTCTTCTAGGGATTTGATTAAGATGTTGGCCCAACACTAGTAGTTTAGTGGCAACTTAATGGCTTTAGTTCTTATCAAATTCACCCATCAAATCTAAAAGTCTGGCTCTTTGACAATCTCGATTATGACATATTTACCCTTCCAATCGTGCACCATGAATGTTAGTCTGTCCATGAACTTTATGCCTCCATGACACAGTAAGTAATACCGCCCCAAAGAAGGCATAGAGCAATTCATGTTATAGAAAGATCGAAATAGTTGCAAAGTAGGATTAATCCCATATGACTCACACAAGCTATCAAACGCTACAAGTAAAGTGTATGCATTGGGGACAAGTTGGCATAGGTTAACCTTATGGTAGTTGAAGAACTATTTTTAGAAATCTATAAAGGAAGCCAAAGACCAAATGGGAAAAACCTCTCATAAACGCAAAACATGTTGCCTTCTATTATGGCTACCCCTTTGTGCTCATAAGTTGGTCAAATAATCTAACCTTCAAGGAGTGGTGCACTATAGAAACCCACAGCATCAGCATCTACTTGTGGACCATGCTTTTTATTGCCTCTAGGCCCAACCTAAGCCAAAGTGGTTTATGGTCCTCCCCATCATGTGGATAAATGTTTAGAGTGAGCTCACCATTTGCAACCTCTTCCTCTTCCTCAAATAATCATAATATTGCACTGTCTATCTCCTCAACCTGCACCATCGAATCCTAGGGTTAAATTAAAGGCCCTACTATATTTGCCATTGCAACTTGGGGGGAAGTGATCCCTCGAACAAGATCAGAGAAGATTTGTGAAGACAAAGACTTAGCTATACTTGTGAATGATTAGGGGAATAAGAGGAAAGGGGAATGAAGAAAATGATGAAGAATTAAAAGGAGCAAAATTTTCAGAATTTTTAAAGAACACAAAAGAGTGTATCAAGACGTTTGATCCCATTATAGAGCCAAGTACGAAATGTGCATATAATTCTCTAAAACACTTTGGATTTTGCCACATGTTCCATTATTGAAAAAAAAGGGCCAAGATCTTTTAACCTCTACAACTACCTTTTACCCTATTTTGCCATGTGTCTCTATACATTAAATGTATAGATTCATGCATGCATACACGTGATTTGAATTTAACAATTGAAAAGATGGAAGCATCTCCAACAAGCTTCCTCATTTCATTGAGCTTAGAGGGCAGCTCAAAACTTGAGATTTGATCATTGTTGCTTGCTAATATGGATGCATCGCTTAAATAAACCTCTAGTTGAACTACCTTAGTTACCTAGATTGAGTGCCTCCCAACTCATACATATTATTCCCTAGTTTGAGGTTGCCTAAGCATGGCATTAAGGCTTAAAGGATAGCTCACCCAAAGTCTTAGGTTGACATACTCCGATTGTTAAGGTCAACCAAAATACTTCTCCGGGTGAATTGACACTTCTCAACCAAAGCACGACTTACCTAACATATCTAGGCTTTGTTTTGTGAAAGAAACTCATCATGGCTTCTACTCTCATTAATACCTCACGAGTAATGAGAGTAAAGGGACAAGTGTTATAGGCTTGTGATGACCTAAAGCCCAAGACCCACCTCATTTAAGTTAAGAAACAGAATAAGAAAACGCCTAAGCTAATCATTATAAATTAGGAAAGTAATCTTAACTTCTTTGAGGAATACACTTTATTGAATCTTTCCTAAAATAAATAAGGTATCCTCAAGGAAGATTTACTTACAAAGAATATAACACCACACCAACACTATAAACAAGGCAACACTCAAACTAGATAAAGCATCTAATACCTACCATAAACTTTGATTGTTATACCTTCACATTAATTTTCTAACTCAAGCGTCAAAATCCAAGTGCCTAAGACACCTCTAGTGCCCCAATAGCTCATGTTTGTTCATCTTACATGTTAGATTTTGTTTTTTTGAAGACTCGATCTAGCCCAAAGCTAACTTAAGGCAACAAAGGTAATCAACAAGAAGCATGCCTAAGTATTTATAGACTCTTAAGCTTGATGACATGCATTAGATCATGTTGATAATTAACAAATGAGATTAAGTTTACTTAATTTAAGATTATCTGAACTAGCTTGCTATGGGCCTAAAGTTGGTAGCTATCCTTATTAAGTATATGAGTCTATTTAAGAAAGGTTGAGAATAGGTAGACAAGTCTAATGATTCCCATCTCAAGTCTACCAAGCTAATTCTCCCTAAATTATTCAAAACACAAACCAAACTTCACGGGCCCCATCACTTAACCCAAAGAGTCAAGCCTAAATTAATAGTAGACTAAACTCAAAATTTTAATATAATAAATCTAGCCTTTTGCATTTTTTTTTTCCATTTTAATTGAAAACTATGAAATTATGACTTTTCTAATGATTTTTCTTAGTTATTGCCGTGACAAATCAAAATTCCAAAATTACAAGTTTTTATACAAAAAAATTCTAATTACATCGCTATTAATTAAAATTTTTTAAATTTATGGTTATTCTATTTGAGACTTTCAATTTTTTTTTTGGGTCTTAGATAAAATTTCCCACAATTAAAAATGGGGATAATTACAATTACACTCTTAAACTTTCAAAATATAGTTTTACCACCCATAACTTTAAAAAATGTGTACAAATAACCTTCAAAATCATTGCTTAACCCCTAAAAATTAAAGGGTTTAGTAATGGTTTAGGTTCTATATACATATTTCAAAAAATTATAAGGAGACAAAACCATACTTTATAAGTTTAACTGGAGTATCTATATATGACTAGTAATTTAAGAATATATTTGTAATTATCCCTACTTTTAAAATTTAAAGGATCAGCTAGATTTAACAAAAAGAAAAAAAAATCTACAAATTTTCAAAAATAAAGGCAATGTATAAAAAAAAATAAAAAAAAAAACAAAATGGGAAAGGGCTCAAATTAGCTCACAAAAAATAATACACCAAAAATAAACTCATATATTCAAAAAAAAAACCAACAATACATCAAATGACATAACCCACTACACAAATTCTTCAATTAAAAAAAAAAAGAAAAGAAAAACACCAACAAGATATACAAATTTTTTTGGAAAAAAAAAGGCACATGAAATGTCTTTATTTTTAGACTTATGCTTCCATATTTTTGGGAAATTACTCAAAAAAAAAAAGGCATTTACCTCTAAAAGCCTTCTTTCTAATGTCTCTCATACATAACAAATATAAAAATTAAAATTAAGGATGCAAATATAAAATAAAGAAAAAAATAGCATGCATCAATGGAGGAAACTGAAGAGAGGGATAAGAAACTCACACTACAATCTAGGAGTGAAAGTAAAAAAAAAATTGAGCAATACATGTATTTAGCAGTGGAATTTTGGTTGCTCATTGCTTGGGGGGAGATAAAAAAATAATTTTTCCATTATTGCAAAAGTCATCAAACCTTTGTCTCCAATGATGCCATAAGAATGTAGTAATGAATCTTAGGTGTATTCAATAACCTATTCCTATGCTATTTGCATTGATTTTTTATGTTCTAATAATAAAGGTACAGTGATGGATAGAGGTTCTTGTAATAAAGGTAGTTGGGAAACCCATGTTAGTGCCATCAGATTATAAGGGCTTTAGCAACATCCCATTAATGCATAACTAAATCTCTTTACATACAACATCCTACTTAAGGATTGCTTTGTATCATTGTGCTCTAATTGCTCTATCTTATCATTATTCTATAAATATTTTATGTCATACCCAATAACTTTATATTTACAAATTCAAATAACACTATCTTTAATAATACTACAGTTTAATGCTCCATGTATATGCATGAAGGTCTTATGTTAGAGGGTCTACTTGAACAAGATTTGACTTACACTTTATTAGGACCTTCTTTAAAAGGAAAAACTATAAAAATATAACTTGTTTTTTAGCACTTTTGCAAACAAATGACCTATGTTTTTCTTTTCGACATATACATAACCTATGTTTTGAAATTGAGTGTTAATGCTAATTAAAGTCGCATGTCAATTTCTTATTGGTCCATAAAATGCTGACTTGCATAATAATTATTGTCTTTGATTTAAAAAAAAAATCAAATCTTTTTCTATGTTTGAACTTCAATTTCTTGCGTATCAACTTCCAACATTCTTCTTAACTCTCTTTTTTCTCACATATACACAAATTTTTAACTAAAGAAAGAACAAATTTCATTCAAAACCAAAGCTTATTAATCTTTGCATAAATAAATGGGAAAATGACGATTTTTATAGTTATATGTCTCCAAAAGAAATAGAAAATAAAGGAACAAAAGAGATGATGAGTTTCAAGTGGGTTTCAAAGAGAATGGTCTATTAGGCATTTTTTAGGTAAAGGGAGACTATAGCAAATGGATGGAGATGCTCCGATAATAAAGAAACATTTGGTTAAGGAAGATAATGGAGGGAGTTATACTTTCAATTGTTGGATTAATAAAGCTTTTCTAGGTATGTTCTAAGATATGTTAAATATTTATTATGATTAATGGAAATCGACAAGTATTTTTAATTTGTATTAACACTTAATTTTAAATTCCAAGTCATGTGTTTGTTTAAAGAAAAAAACATAGGTTTCTTGTTTGCAAAAGCCTCAAAATATAAATCATGTTTTTGTGTTTTTCCCTTTTCAAAAAATGGCTAGGGAAAGGGGTTTCTCACTTAGTATGGCCAATATTAAGCTTAAAAACTAGATCTACAACTAGGGATGAGCGGGTATAGGGAGAGTAGGTATGAGGCTTTTCCTATACCCTACAATGTAAGGTACATGTTCTCAAATTTTAAAACCAAAACCTATCTTATAATACCTTGAAACTATCTTGTACCTTAATTTTACAGGGTACACTATAAAGCCTATAAGTTTTATCTTTCTTTCTATAGACTTTAAGTTTACGTGATATTTACAAGTAATTTATATGTGATATTATAAGTTCTTCATATGCAAAATTTATAGAACGTGTAACAAAATATGTAAAATTAAAAAAAAAAACTACTTTTATTATTTCAAGTTTTTCAATTTTACCAAATAAAAAAATGAGAAAGAATAAGGTAAAAGAATAAAAAACATAAAGTTAGAGAGGAAAATAGGGAAGGATAAGGAAAAAAAAGAAGGACAACATTGGGTTAACTGTTTAGTTAATTAACTTATAGAATTAAATTCTTTTTTTGTCCTTTTTATCAAAACATTTATTGCAAAAAATAAAAATAATAACAACATTGTCATTTATTATTCATTTATTAATATTATTTAATAACATTTTATAAGGTAAGTATATGATAACCTAAAACCTATACTCTACATAACTTAAAGTACTGGTTCTAGGGTAGGTATAAGGTAAGAAAACCTTGTACCTATACCCTGCTTTATGAGAATACATTTTGAAAAATCTATATAAAAAACTTACCTTGTGACCCATAATACCGACAGAAACCTACCCAATCAAGCAAAGTGTGGTTAGGTACCCTGTATAATAAGAGTACTCACTCATCCTTACCTATGACTATGACTTATTAGCCTTTAACAAGTCTCTTTGAATGAGAAAAAAAAAAAAAAAGAAAGAAGAAGAAGTGAAAATTCCATCTTGTTTGCACTAGAAAACTAACACTTGTCATTGTGGCATCTTTTGAAACATAAGTGAACTTCCAAGCAATCAATTGTACTTTGACATAATAGTGTTTAGTGATTTTTTAGTTCTTATTACAAGTAAAAGATGCACTGTGGGTTATTAGTAATCCAAATGAGGCAAGGATGAATCATAATATTTTGATAAATTACATAGTAACATCTCCCGAAAGCTATTAATATCATAAAATTATTCCAAATTTTAAGAACTTACAATAACTTAAAAAATGTTGACATTATAGAATGTCATCCGTATACAATTGTAATTATTTTTTAAGACCAATTTATCAATTAATTAAGACTAATATTAACTACTGAAATTTCAAATCAATCGAGAAAACCGTAAATTAGATGATAAATCCACCTCAAAAAAATTAATACTAACCACAAATGTTATTTTACCAAAAAAAGGTACCGATACTACAATAGAGAAGAAACCTTGTGATATTAAGATTTTTCAAAAGAGTGTAAAATGTATTGGGTTAAAGTCATTAATGATTTGAACTTGACTCCTTAAACTTGGTGATTGGGCCTAGTGACTCTAGTTTATATTTAGGATTATTTAGAGATATTTGGCTTGATAGGCTCAAAATAAGGATTACTAGATCAATTCATCTGCTTTAACCTTTATATGGTAGGTTCATGCACTTAATAAGAATGATTATTAGCCCTAGACAAATAACAAGCTCATTAAGGATAACATTGAAATGAGTAAGTTTAATCTTATAGGTCAATTCTCAACATGGTTTAACAAATGATATCAAGTACAACATTCTATAAATACTCAATCATGCCATCTTATAAGAGATTCAACCATAATTTACCCTAATTTTTTCAACTTACACAAGTTATAGAATGGGTAGAAATAACTAATTATATCCATCCCACATCATTTGCAATCTTGGCTCTTAAGGAGATATAAATGGGACTAACCATGTGGTACTTTATGGGTAGATTGAATTCAATATCTATAATGTTAAAGCCTTTTGAGGTCCCTTGGTATATTGTTTGATCTACTCAATAGAATAAGAAGGGAATAGAATTACAATTACCAAGGAGAATTAGTATTACCTTGTTTAGTTCACAATGTTAGATAAATAATAAGACCTAAATAGCTAATAAAAGGCTAAAAAGTCCTCATCTATCTATACATTTATAAAATAAAAACTATTCTTTCTTTCATCTTAACAAAACAAAAACATCAATGACTTGATAAAATACCATCATTATATAGCCAATATGAACACTAATAACACAAAACCCTAACCCTTAATAAAAACCACAATTTTGAATGGCAAATATGATAGGAAGAACCCTTTTCCTCTATATCGTATCTTTCTCGCACTTTGCTCTATTTTCAAACCATTGTTGTATCAAAATCTCTCACAACAAATCTAGTTTCTCTCTCTCTCTCTCTCTCTCTCTTTTCGGATTTCTAAACAATTAAACTTAGAATCTAGTTTATATATATGTGTGTGTGTGTGTGTGTGTGTGAAAAGATCATAACTTCATACTTGTGTGCTTGTTGAGTATTAGTTCATTGCAACTATAACATATTTTGTTGGTGGCTGGACTAAAATTAGGTGGGGGAGATGTCATCATCAAAATGTCATATAAGCAATGTGGATATGTCGTCTACTTTGTTTTATTCTATAATTCTTATAAACATCCTTTACATTTTAGTAATATGGCAGTGATGAGCCTAGTGTTAGCTAACTTGGCAAACACATATAATGAACATAAACTATGGGGGAAGGAAAATCTTATTAAGATGATGGGAGGAGGATGGTATTGGGGGGTTTGTCAACCTGTCATGTGCTTTAAATTTATACATTGTATTAGGCAATGGGAGAGTTATCGATGTAAGGGTGTTGATGGAAGTGGTGATGTTTCATGTTTGGACTAAAGATGAGTAAAAGTGGTCTTTTTTTTTTCACTTCATTATTTTGTTAGGAAAATAGTTTGATCATTCTCCTATTGTAATGTTTTCATTCCATAGAAGAAATGTTCATCTACAATGTCATTTTTCATTCAATTTTCTTAGAAAATAGAAAAAGGGTTTCTAAGAAACAATGCACTATGTAGAAAGTTGGCTATATTTTTATTTATTTATTTTTTGTTGGTAATTAGAGATTGGAATGATTACTATTACTCTCTATTATTTATCTTGCTCAAGTCTTTACAACTTCATTAATATAAAAATGTATTTCCCTTTGTTTCCATATTTGATTTACTATATATTATATATGTTTAAGGTTGTGATATGATTTTTCACTCCTTTCCAAAGTCTTATGACTTTTCTAATTGAGTCCTAATATAATTATACTATGAGTTGCATCCTTTTGCCTCTTATTTTTCCATTGTCTAATGGAAAACCCATGAAGGGGGAAAAAAACAAAAAATAAAAGAAATTGTTGTTGCTTTAGGGGTTGTTACATACTTAGCTAAAGTGATAAAAATATATGCATCCAGTGGATTGCACTAGCTATTTTTTTTATTACTATTTAATGTCAAGTTATAGAAAAAGATGGTAAAGTTTTTGAGGATTTAAGAACTAGGCATCAAGTAATACTTGATAACATTTGTAACAATGATGAGGTTTGTGTGATTTACTAAAAGGTGGTATCCTAGCAAGTTTTGTTTAAATCTGAGTATGACTTCACTAAATCAATATCTATATCTATATATATAATTTCTTTTTTTTTTTAATTTCAAGAAATTGAAGCTACTAAGAAGCATTGGCTAGAACTACAAGATAAGATTAACAAAGCGATTAGTAGTAATGGCAAATCAAAACTAGATCTTGCTATCTAAATTTGTGAGGTAGAGTCCTCATCTTATTTACTTGTGTTAGGAATTGAAGATGTATTGATTGTTAATAAGAAATTATTGTTGCATTTTAGGGAGAAAATGGCCATGAATTACATAGGCATTTGCGTCCACTTCTTATACTAGCTGGGAAGACATGACCAAGTAGTTTATTATCTTGGATATCTCACTAGATGCATCTTCATGATATGTTGCTTTTATTTTGCTAAAAATTATGTAGGTCAATATTTTTCATGGATCCAACTAGAAGTTATGACCTTGCCATAAGTTGCAATTAGCATAAAAAGGAAAAAGAGGCTCAAATGTAGGAAAACAACATTGCAAAGATTGTTGCATGTTTCATAGGTAGCTATCAATGTAATGATCACACTTTATATTGTACATGGTAGAAACAACATATATAGAATGGAATATTGATGCCTAACATGATACTGTTATTGTAAGTCGTGGTTATTGGAGAGAGATGATAAGCCATTTATTAGGCTCTATGTAGTGAGACTAAGTGTAATTTATTTTTGAGTTGTCTGGAAAAAAAAAAAGAGAGGTTGTTAAATTTTTATGTAATGTTATATTAATTGATCATGATTTTGTTCTTTCTAGTGGAGTTCCTTTTTTTTTTTTTCTCCCTTAATCTCTTTTGGTTGTGTTTGACATAGTTCACATGGGATAAGTGTCAATTTATTTGAATAGGAAAAATTAATTCATTGTGCAAAACTAAAAGTATAACTATGTTTTCATGTTTTTGATATCTTATTGATCAAACATTTGGTTTGAAAATCGATTGAAAGAGATATTGCAGAAGAAAAGGAAAGGAAAAAAAAAAAGAATCAAAAGGGCTTAAATACTATCTCGAATTTAGATAAGCAAAATGAGGACATAGCACTTCACAAACTTATCATACTCTCTTATAGCAAATAATACTCTTCTTTTTTTTTTTTTTTTTGCCAATAGCAAATTATACTTAAATTAAATTGTATTGCATTTGTTGATAGAACTTTTTGGACATGGACCCCTAAGGCCTAATCCAACTTGTTTAAGCCTTTGTTTGAGTTTTTTTATGTTGAAACCAATCTCTAGCAAATTGTTATAACACTCGGAGCATCAAGTACAACTTGCATGTTTGAGCTCTAGCTTACATCAGTTGTGCACACTTCAGAACTTGTTAAGGAAGGTGAAGAAACTCTAAACAAATAAGGAAAGAACCTGATCAAAGATTTACTTGTCACAAGATCTGGAATAAATCTTGAGCATAAATGCACTTTCCATATGAAGCCTTGTCTCATCCCCTATAATTAAGAGATGAAGGTACTTAGTAAAGGATTCTAACCTCTCTAGTTTCACTCACATTTCGCATAATACTATCCTTGTACTGAGTTAGACATTAGAGTGACTATGCTAGAATAACCTCCGACATCTTCCATAGACTACTTCTTCCCTTTTGTAAGTGACTTAACCACTCTTACAATTTATAGCACAATAGCATCTATATTCATTAGGTGAATTTCTGCATCAAATAGTGCATACATAAAAACTTTATAAATCCCAACTTTTTAAATTTTTTTTAACATCACAATCAAAAGATTAGTCTGTGATCTTATTCCATATGAGAAAACTATATAGTAATCTCACTAACAAAAATAGTAAACTTTTTTCTAATGCATGTATTTTAATCCCTTCAAGCTCAAAATTACTGCCTAATTGGTTGTTTGTTATCATTTCTGTAATCAAAATAAAGGGGATTAGAATAATATTGGCTAGATCGCCTATGACTAAAAGATTTCAGCATTACAATAAGCTTTTGATTGAAAATAGGCTTAATAAATTGTTACCCCAAGAAAACAAAAGGAAGATGCTAACTATGGTTTGTGTTTCATGTTTAACAAATGTGATAATGTGGTAGGATTGTGTTTGATTGCAATAGTTGTTTTAATTGAATAAGGACAATGGATGTAATTTTTAAATTTTGATTAAGGAATTTTGGAGAAAAGGGAAAGGATGGCTTCATAGAATTACAATCAAGAGATATAATTAAGGATTTGCAATTCTACATTTACATAGTCAAAATGTAATTAAGCAACGTAATATCAATTCCATATGGAATTACTATTATTGCAAACTAAACAAGCTATTAATGTATTACAAGTATTAAAAATTATGCTCTTCATTTTAGTTAACTTCAGTATTATTTACTGAAATCCATGAACCTCATACTTCATTGCCACTTTTAAAAGCCATCACCTACTCTTTGAGGTCGTTTTTCTTTTTCAACCAATATCCAAGCAACCAATAAGTGATCCATTATTTAAATATATATATATATATATGAATAAGTATTTGTAACTCTCAGGTACCGTTTGGTTACTGGTACTAGACAGAACAAGAAGTACTAGACTGGACTAAAAAAGAAGGACTGGACAAAAATTTTTTTTGTACCATGTTTGGTTTGTTCAGTACTGGACAAGGATTTTTGTGCTGTCCAGTGTTTTGATTCCAAAGTACTGGACTGAATATAGGTAATTTGACTGTTTTGCCCTGGAGAAAGCTTTTGTGTTGTCCAGTGTTTGAAATTGCAAAGTACTGGACTAGATAGAGTAAAATTGACAATTTTGCCCTTTTTAATTATATCATAGTTATTTATATATATTTGATATTATTATAAGAAAAAATGATTTGAAGGTTTAATATATTATATTAAATATTTTAGGAAAAACAATTATGTTATATTTAATGAAATAATACATTATTTATGATTTTGAATATGTCATTGAAGACTCATACTTCCGCTACGATAGGAAAGCACGTGGGTCTCGCTCCACGCTGAGCGGGCGGGGGTCCGGGGAAGCCGCCCCGGCGGGGGTAGCAAGGGGACAGCGCCCCTTGGACGCTAGAGGGCGTTTAACAATTAAGCCAACGGTTGTTTATTAAAAGTTTAGGGTTGGATAAAAAAACACGAAGAAAAATGCTTTTTGGAAGGAACAGGGGAAGAGCACGACCGTGTGTCAAGGAAACACGCCCACAGAAGTACACACGGTTGAAGGCACGACCGTGTATTGAGCTTGAAAAATATATGTCTTCATCAAAAGTATCCTCACCCTCATTTTGCATCTGGACCCGAAATCTGAGAGATAACCTTGCAATTGTCATCCTGCAAATCACCATCTCCCTTGACAGGAACGGTTATTGAAGGATCAGCCTTCTTCAAAGCATTATCTCTTGGTTTTACAATACTCTTCTTCCGATGGTTCTTTCCAGACTTTTCCAGACTTCCGAAGCAACCTTGACGGTGGACTCAATCTTAAACCAAACAAGATTGAAAGAAGATTCCATAAGCAACTGCCGATCATGGTTGGTTTCTGCTGGAGACAACTCCATTCTGCTTCTATGGTTTGATTTTCTACCGGAGGAGGAGGAGGATGGCGGTGCTTTGTAGAGAACGAAAAAGGGCTTTTGCATAACCAAAACAATTTTTCCAAAATCAGGTATCAATCAGCGAATTGGATTCAATTGGAAGTTGGGATTAGAGGAAGAAAACCTGAAGATTCTTCTCTGCATTTTCCAGTGGCGGTGACGACGGGCGATCGACGGCAGAGGGAGCCATGGAGGCTTATCTTGCTGCTGCTCTCGGCGTCAGTTGAGTGCGGAATGGAGTGTCATGTCGTTCCTGTCGTCAACACGGGGCTTTTCGTTTTGGCGGAAAACAAATTTGTCATTTCAACGAAACAAATTTCGTTTTCGCACTTCCGGCCGATTACACGAGGAGCGATAGTGAAGGAGCAGTGCCAATGAGCTCTCGTCAATCCAGTTCCCGGTGTAGTGCTGATGGGTCAATAATTTCAGAAAGAAGGAAAAGGAAAGTAGAAGGGGCTAAGGAGAAGGAGGAAGGGTAAATTGGGAATTTTGAAAAAAAAATAAGTTTTATCCAGTACCGAATTTTTAGTACCGAATTACACATGGTACTAATATATCTGATTTAGTCAAGTACCATATTTGTGTTTAATCTAGTACTTGTTTCAACGATGGCAACCAAATGGAGGACAACAAATTTTGTCCAGTCTAGTACCAGATTCCAATGCCAACTAAACGTTACCTCAGCCGCTATTCTATTAGTATGATTGGGAGACCAGAAATATCATTAACATCGCCACACGGGGTCCATCGGATTTTTATTATATTTTAGTCAAATTAACCAACTCTCACATCCACGATGTAACGTGCTTTCTATAAAAATAAGAACAGAATCTCGGTTCGATCCCCCCATTTCACGATCAACATAGTATTAGTACCGACACTTATAATATAAATATATAACAAAGGAAAAAGTATACGTGATCTCAACTAAATTACAATATACTCCCTACCATCTATAAATAATTATAAATTCCAACTCCATGAATTTCCAAAATTACCCTCAATAACTTTTTAAAAAAAAAAGAATAAAATAAAAAATAAAAAATAAAAAACCCCCGCACGTCTCCTCATTGCCTAATTAAAAAATCAACACCGAAACCAAGACACCAAGCACCGCCTCGCGCACGTTCGCACCCGCCCTAAAACCACGATTCCCCGCCTGAGTCACCGTCACCGGTGGCTGCTGAGCCGTCTCCGATCCGGGAGGCTCCGCGTACGGTGGAGGAGGCGGTTGATTCAGATTCGGAGGCAATCCGGCACCGTGCTTGACGCCGATCACGAATCGCATTCCGTTGAGGCACTGGATCCCGTCGTCGGCATCGGAGAAGTAGTAGTTAGGACCTTCCATGGTCAACGGCACTGAAATGGACAACGATTTGCCGAACTCGGAGTTTCCTCCGTTGTACTGGAAGTAGTTGCTATCTGATGCATTGTCGATGGAGCATGCTTCGTAGGTTGACAGATCGTAGGTTTGGATCACCGTCTGGTTCGTGTTGGTGTTGAACACTACAATAAAAAAAATGAAAAGGAACAATTTGAATATTGATAAATGAATTATTACACACACACACACACACAATATATCTTTTTTAAATTAATTACAAAAAATGTGAATAATAACTTGACCTTTAAGTTTTTTTTTTTTTTTTCTTTTTCGGTTTTTATGATTTATCGACAATTCTTAAAATTATAATTTTTTTTTTCCCTCTGAAATACATAATCTATTGTTACTGGTATCATTAAAAAAAGAAAAAAACAAAAACAAAAACAAAAGTACTTTTCCTTATATGGTTGTTAATTAATGATTCAGTATATGATGGAGTTGAATAGATATAGTATAGTATCCCTTGAACTGAGTTTAACTTCTAAATTTCAACCTTGATTAAGTTTATAATTTAATATCAAACTTAACTTTAAATGTGAGTTGACAATATTATAATTCAATTCAATTAAACTTAATATGAATTTAGAAAATTAATTCTTTGTTTTTCAATAATTAAGCTTTATTTAAGCTCTCACCAAGTTTTAATTTCATTAACTATTTAATATATATATATTAAACCAAATTGAATTTGTTTGATTTATTTATGCTCTAGGCAAGAGCAAAAGTCCTCATCAAAACATTAGCAATTTTTTAGGAAAATGTTCTTTAAATTTTAACATGGAAAATATATTACTTAACAGGAGATTTTTCAATTCAAATAAAAAAGAAGGAGCCAATTGAAAATAGAGATCGACTAGGATCCGCCAAAAGCTAAGATCTAGCAAAACAAACCAATAATGCCATGGAAACTAGTTACTAAGTCAGTTTGCAAATCAACGATAAAGTCAATTGCACTGCAGATAATATTAACAAGCTGCCGATCGTTGTTATTAATTTAGGTTCACTTACAATATAATCGTATCTTAATATTAAGTTGCTCTGATCAAATGGTGGTGAGCTGGAATCGAAATACACAAGGTAGGTATGTACATATGTACTAATTAATACTTTCAATTTTAAATCCAATCCAATATGAAATAATACATGAATCTGAACCGTTAATACGGATTGCTAACCCTTAATTATATTACAGATCAGAGATGATGGATGAATTAAGAGATTGGTAAAGCCAACAAATGTGAACGCGTGGCATTATTGGGCAGGAAATGAAAATGAGAACAAAAAGGATGATTCATCAATTGTGGACCTCCCCAAGAATGAAGGAAGACTTACATAGATAATCTCCGAGAGCAAAAGTCTGGTTAGCAGCCCAGCTGGAGAAATTGGTGGAAGATGTATTGGTGGTTCCATTGAAGAACCACCCGGCGGTGCCACCCACTGTGTGGTTAGTGTAGCCACATGCTGTGGTTAGGAGGACGGACAGAAGGATGAGGATGAGATCTGAAGACGGCCTCATCGGTGATGGGTGGTGGCTAGTGTTGGTGGGGATTGCCGTTTGATCTGTTGAACCGTGAGCTCGAGAGACGATTTTTAAATAGCTATCTTGGCTGCGTGTGGCATGAGATTGAAAACTCCGACCAATCTGGCTCAGGTGCGTGCGCGTGTGCCCATCTACCAGGCCGTGTCCTGTGTGGGACTTCTGGGCTTTTTAAGCTACTTCTAGGATTGGGTTCGACTTCAAAATTCCAAAGCGGGCTTTATTCATTTGAATGTGTTTGGACAAAGAGAAGTGGCTGGGGATGAAAGGAGAAGCAAAATGGAGTTTTTATGGTGAATCGATATGTGGTTAACTGATGGAAAAGGGAAAAGAGGGTGTTAAGAAGGATTTTTTTTTTTTTTAAAAAAAAGATTTTTATAGTTTGGTGGTGTAAAGTCTGATTTCTTAAATAGGAAGGATAAGAAAAGTTTTTTTTTTTTTCTCCTAAGTTTATTGAGTTAAGTAAGATCCTTATCGTTTAATAGTATAAATGCTGGTTTTTTAATAGGTTGGAGTATATTTGAACATGGAATTTTTTTTTTGTAAAGTTATAATAATCAAATCAAAATATAATTACTAAATGGAGCAATGAATAAGATAGAAATGCCAATAAGTAAACATGTATAATCAGAGGAGCATTCTAATTTCATTTTTTCACTACAAGCACTTTCCTAAAAATTATGAAAATGATAGAAAGAAACAAAATTTTTCACGAAGTCTTGAGTGAATTTGCCGTAGAATACCATTATTGTGTCAAATTTAAGTGAGAATATCTTATGATATGAAATTGTCATCATGTTGTACAAATTTGCGTTATATATTATATGTTGTTATTAATCTTCATTCGGGGTGTGTAAGACCAGTTCAAGATAGAAAAAAAGAGCTAAAGGGTGTTGGTGTTGTTTTCAATATAGCCACTTAGATGTTCAAGTTAGTGTTTTAAAAGAGATCAAAGTAACAATAAAGCAATTTCAGAGTAGCAAAATGTGGATCCTTTACCTAGAGGCTCACCTTGGTATTTATAGAGGTATTGGATGAATAGTTGAAGGGAGTCGTTGAGAGCTACAACCTATTGCATGGCTTCGAGAATTTAGGGGTTGTGGAGTTTAGACCGATTATGGATTTTATTTGTTTAAACTGTTCTCACCTATCTCCATTTAGATTTTGGGTTAGGCTTGCCATTCTAAGCCTGGCAGAGCTAACTTGGGCTTACGATCGTCCAATTCCTCTTATGCTTATAACAAAATGTTAGCGGATCTTCCCTAATGGCTAAAAAAAGGGAGTCAAGTTAAACTATGTTGTTTTCAAGCTAAACCTTACGAATGGGTATATTGTTACCTCTCATTTTTATTTTGTTTTTGTAGAGTCTCAAACTCGAGCACCCCCCCACTTTCTTGCTCTTCATGAGTTGCCACCTTAGCACCCTCGACTTTCTTTTTCTTCATGAGTGGAAAGAAAGAAGAATCCATTCCTCAAGTGCCACAACTATCTTGTATTCTTAGTGTGTTAAAAATTGACTTGAACATGGAGGCCTATGCTCAAAATAGCATATTAACAATTATAAGTGTAAAATTATTTCCTACTATTAAAGATAAATCTAAAATGTATATCTATAAACACCATTGTAAACACCGCATTTTTGCCCTAGGAATCGATAATTCTAAAAAATAATCAATTTTTAATTTTTTCCAATTTTTCTCTAATTTACCAAAAATAATAAAAATATTCAAAAAAATAAAAATAAATAGGAAAACACATCAATTTTGAAAAATGATTTCAGAAATAGCAATAATAAATAATAAACAATTTTTACAAAATTTGGAATTTTCAAAAAATACAAAAAAATAGAAAAAATCGCATTGCATATATGCAATTTGCGAAATTAGAAAAATCGGGAAAGTGAGCTAGCTCAGCTGGTTCGGACCATGGGCTAAGGCGCGGTGCGGGTGCGAGGTCAGGGGTTCAAAACGCGGGGGAAGCAGTTTCCGCGTTTTGTAATTTTTTCACTTATCCAGGACACGTGGCAGCATCCGATTGGCTGGAGGAAACGCATGCGCCGGGTGCGTGATCGTCGTTTACCTCGGGTCCGAGATCGCCGACGGAAGAGAAAATTCGTATTTCGGCCGTTTTGATTCGATTTTTTGCACAAATCCAACAGATCTTCAACATAAATAAGATAAACATTATCTAATTGGAATCAAATCGCAACAAATCAAAGGATTTACACAAATCGGAGTTGGTTTTTCTAACCGAAAATCCGATCAGCTTCAATCAGAGGAAATCCAAGCTTATCCAGCTCGGTTTCAAGTGTCTATAAATAGGAATCGAAGGGAGGAAGCCAAAACACGAATCACAAGTGAGAGAAAGAGAGAGAAAGGAGCGAATCGGAGTACGCCGGAGAAGCTTGAAGCCGAAACCACCAACCGGAGCTAGAGCTACCGCAAGGAGACGTTCTGGGAGCAAACCGCCGCCACCATTGGATTCAGCAACCTCGAGAAGCTAGGATTCGACACCTCACCCGCTGCAAAAGGCCACTAGAACGCCGTGAACGAGCCTTCCCCGCCGCCGCGTTTGATCGACCCGACCCAACCCGATTCGACTCGACCGACCCGACCCGCGCACCGACCCGGATCCAGGTAAGTCGGATTTTCCAAATTTTTATTTTTTTATTTAATTAATTTTGTTTATTTATTTATTCTTAATTAATTAATTAATTTATTATTTGTTATTTAGTTATTTATTTATTTATTTGTTTGTTTATGTTTTATTTTTAATAAATAGGAAAATGTAGAAATTAGATTTTTCTAGAATTTAATAATGTAGAAAAATAATAATAATAAATAATAAATAGATAAATAAAAAATAATAAAATAATAAAATATAGAAAAATAAATAAAAAAAAAACATTAGGAAAATGATAATAAAATTTTAGATGTCAAAATAGGATAGATAATAAACCAAAAATCCCAAAAATTCCCAAAAATCACGAAAATCAACAAAAATTCCCAAAAAATCACAAAAATTAACAAAATTTCTCAGAAATCACAAAAATAACAAAAAAATCATAAAAATCATGAAAATCATAAAAAATTTCAAAAATTATAAAAGAATCATAAAAATGAGTTTTAGCACTTAGAAAAATCCATTTCTTCAAATAAATCCAAAATTGATGTTTTTCCCTAAAATCATTTTCAAAATAAAATTAAAGCTTAAGCTTAGAATTTTTTAGAAAAAAATCCCAAAAATGGTAAGAACATAAACTAAAAGAGGTTTCATAAATTAAAATTCACAAACCAACTTAAAGTTTTCAGAAAAGCGAACTACGACTTGTTTGATCCTGAGTAGCAGGTACGTAGGCACCCATTCGGGTCAACCCATAAAATTAATGAAAAATCCTTTTCTTAAAATAATTCAAAAACATAATAAAAAGTAACAGAAACACAATAAAAACACATTTCTAAAGATGAACAATTTTAGGAGATTAGGTGGTAACCGTAAAGGTTTTAATAGGTTAGCCTCCGGACTTAGAAACTCTGGTTTTCCCTTTTCCTCTTTTCACAATAACGAGAAGAGGAAATAACGACGACTAGTAGTCCAAATTAAGACTAATCCGCTCCTTTAGTCTTAATTCAATTTTTCCCAACAACAGTTGGGTGGCGACTCCAAAAATCAAACGAAATTCCTAATTCAAGTCGAGGATCTACATTAGATGAGCATAGGGTCTAGTCTAGATCGGATTAGGAATGGGAATTCAGAAATTAGACTCGACAGGATGGCGACTCCACTGGGGACCCATGCCAGTAGGCTAGCCACCTGAATCTCTTCGAATTGTTCTCTTTAAGAAATGTGGTTCATTCTTTTTACTCTGTTGCTAACCTTTCAGGAATTAGTTAGATTTTTAGTTTTTCTTTCTTGTGGGGGTTCAGCATGCATACATATGTTTGTGTGAGTAGATGCGGTCGAACCCGGACCATCCTAGAAACCTAAGACGGGGAGCCATTGTGTAGGTTTCGGGCGAAGTGAGTTGATTCACCGTTCGGGACCGATTAGGCTACCCCACCCTATGCTTCGATATGGCCTGAGATCCATTTCTTCGAGAATGCGGGAGGCTATAGAGCTCGGGAACCAATTAGAACCAACCTACTTGCATGCATAACATCATAAGGGGTTTGACAATTGAATGACAATGTAATGGTTTGTTATTTTGTCCTTGGAGTTCAGGACCATTTCCCTGTAATATTTTCGTAGTTCTGTTTGTAACTAGGCTATTTCTTATTGTAATAGATGGCTAGCAGTGCAGTCAACCGTCTCCCCCACAAAGAAATACGGGTGTACAAACCTTTGGACCCGAAATTGGTATTGGGCCACTGGTTTACTTTGTACAACCTAGAGGAGCAGACCTTTATCCAGCAAAAAATCGACCCCATACTCTCACTGACAAAGATAGAGGTGAATTTGCCTTTAGTCCGGGCCATGCTCCAATTATGGGAAATCGAGCCCGCTGCTTTCTTTATCGGGCTGCATGAGATCACCCCTACCTTGGAGGAGTATACCCAATTGCTACAGGCTCCAGCACTAACCGATCAGATCTACATTCCAGACCTAGAGGCTGGGCCAGCCGGTACCTTCAGCAGATTATTAGGCATCCGTAAGACAGCAGTCAACAAAGCCCCGACAGACTGTAATGGATATTGCATACGGATGGATGATTTAGAAGCATGGTTCATCGCCCGAGAGGACAATGGGGATAGAAAGGACGTCCTGAGTGGGGACCCCAAGACTTACAGACAGAGAAAGGTGAACGCTTTCATCTTGACAGCCTTTGCCACCATACTGTTCCCTACCGGGACCTTCTATATTCACTACAGGATTGCAGAGCTGGTGACCCAATTCCTGGAGGGAAGATCCTACATCCCAGCTCTACTGGCTGAACAGATCCGGAATTTAAACTTCCTCAAGAAAAAAAGGCCATGAGATCCTTCGCTCCAGCCTCAACCTTCTACTAATATGGTTTGTAAGCCACCTCAAGTGTTTTGGGTTGAACATGGTCAGGAAAACCCTAGCCCAACAAGTGGACCTGGTGGATTCATGTGTAGAAAAGGTAAAGCTACCCGACGACCTTACCAGCCACAGTTGGGTAGAGCTGCTTAGGAGCTTCAGTGCCGAAGATATTTTATGGACAGCCAAGTGGAGTTGCTATAACAAAATCATCTTGACCTGCAGAAACTTCCAAGCAGTGCCTTTAATCGGAATCAACGGATGTATCGGATATCACCCAAACTCAATGGTCTGCCAGTTCGGCACTATCCAAGATATCGTTTATCGGCCCTCGGTACAAGCAGTTACCTTTGATTATCAAGATCCGAACCTGTTAGTAGCTGAGAAGTTTGTGAAGCTGGCGGAGGTCATAGCACTTTGGGAAGCCAGAATTGAAAGCCCGAATGTGTACCTCGGGGAATTAGATGGCGAAGTGGGAAAGCACCGAGCCACCAGAGAATTTGTAATCCACCAGCTATACCAGACGGGGGAAAGAGCGTATCGGGTTCCAGACGTCACTCAGCCAAGACCAGACAAGATTAACCCAGAGACAGAAATCTACCTGGAGCAAGTTAAGGCCCGAATGGAGGTATACTTTGAAACTGCAGATTATAAGAAAGACATCTGGAAGGGACGCTTCAAAGAATCCGACCAAAGGAATAAGGCTTTAGAAGCGCAATTAGAGAAGTGCCAAGCCAAAGTCAAGGAACTAGAAGCCGTCATCAGTGGGAAGTCTGAGCCTCCACAACAGAAGACTAAAAGAACTAGGAAGTAGATCTTTATTTGTAATATTTTATTTTGAACTCCAGAATTTTTAATATTAATAAAAGTAAATTTTCAATATTACATTGTCAGTCAGTTGTCAACCCTTTTTACTTTTTAGCATCCGCGTGACACATGCATATCATTCTTGCATTCATTACACTAAAAGCAAAACAAAATGCGAATCCAGGTATCAAAATAGCTTCCAGACAATCGAACCCTCCTCGAAGCCCAGTTCTCACGCGCTTAAGAGCAAAAATGGCCAACAACAGTGACAACCGCAACAAAACCAACGCTAAAGCTGCCTCGGACTCTAGGATCATGTCCTTAGAACAAACAGTCTAACAACTGGCTGCCCAGGTTCACCTCTTAACTGAAAGCATCGGCCTCCTGCGCAACACTCAGCCAACCCAGGAAGAGTATTCAGGGGCCAGAAAGGGGAAAGCAGTGGAGGGACAACCTCCGGAATATGAAGAGATCAATTCCCACCTTAACCCGGCCTTTGAATATGAGCCAAAGGTCAACCAGGGGCCGACCTCTGATGACCTGAAAAAGGAGATGGAAGAGAGGCAGAAGGAGATGGAGAAACGACTCTTCCAGTAGCTCCATGACAAGATGAGAACCATTGAGGGCCCTGACGGTTTTGAACAGGCCGGAATCACCAACTTACCAGCATACAGAGAAGAGGCATACCCCGAGAAGTTCAAGACCCCAGAGTTCGAAAAGTATGATGGGACCGGCTGCCCCAAAATGCATACCAGGCTATATGCCTAGAAAATGAGCAAGTATGCTCAATACGACCAGCTCATGCTTCAGACATTCCAAGACAGCCTCACAGGCCCTGCACTGGTTTGGTATGCCCACCTGGACTTCAACATTGTCAACACTTGGGAGAAGCTAGCCCGGGCGTTTTATGACCAATATAAGTTCAATATTGAAGTCGCCCCATCTGTAATCGACCTGGGAAGTCTCCGGAAGAGACATGTTGAGTCGTTTAAAGAGTATGCTCAGCGCTGGAGAGCTCAGGCCGCTAGGGTAGCAACCCCGATGTCAGAGAAGGAATTGACATCCATATTTGTCAATACCCTGGACAAGACCTACTTTTCACATCTAGTAGGCCAAACCTCCTCCAGTTTTGCAGAGTTGGTGGCCGCGGGCTGTAGGATTGAGAACGCCATCACCACCGGTAGACTCCAAACAATGGAGCCTCCTAGGGTCACACCGACACAAAGGCCTGTGGGAGGAAACAGAGCTAAAGAGTCCACTGTTAGCACGGTCCACTCCGGTAAAGCAGAAAAAGCCGGGACTCGTGTTACATTTCAGACCATGAGTACCCCAGTCCAGCAAACCACGACGGGTTAAACTCAGGCTGTCAGGGTCCCAAGGCAGTTCACTCCAATCCCCATCCCACTCAGTCAAGTCTTCGCTCGGTTGAGGGTAGACAACTTGATTAGTTTCGAGATTCCCAACGACCGGTACAAGCCCAAGAACTTTGACTCAAATCTCAAGTGTGACTACCACATGGGTCAGGAGGGGCATTCCACAAATAGGTGCTGGAGGCTCCAACACAAAATCCAAGATTTAATTGATGCAGGAATCATACAATTAGATTTCGTGAACACGCCAACACCCAATGTCAACACCAACCCCCTGCCCAATCACAGGCCCGCCATTAATATGATTACATCTGAGGAGTCGGTTCCCAAAGAAGCCCTGAAGACTGAACCACAAAAGAAGCAATCTCGCCAAGCTCCAAAAACACACATTAAAAGAAGGTGGTCAGCTGGAGACCCAACGGTCGGCACTTTGGGGGAATCACACGGGAGATTTTAGTACTTAGTGAATTATTCTTATACCCCGACTGAGCAAGGGCCACCTAGCGGATGGGGACCGGAGTTTGAGAAGGAGGACAACCCGGCAAAGGAAGAGGGGAAGACTGTCCACATGATCAACTCTCATCAGAAGCCCAGGGTTATACAGTGCTATGAGGGACAATCAACCGAGGTACAAATCCCAAGAAAAAGATATGTATTCAATGTCCCGATACCGGTAGAGAATTACAAGGTTGCACCGTTCAACTATCAGGCCCTCGAACAAGAGCGACCTCCTATAGTGGGAGGCATCACCCGCTCTAGGAGATTATATGATCCAAAGTATAAGAGCCCGACTGAAGAGCCCACCGTGGAAAAAGGGGAAGAAGAGGAAGAGGGACTTGCTGCGTTCACGAAGATGGTTAAGGCCAGTGAATACAAGATCATGGAACAATTAAATAAAGTTCCAGCACAGATATCGCTCATTGGCCTTCTCACAACATCCGAACCTCACAAGGAAGCACTCTTTAAAGTGCTGAAAAAGATTCAGATCCCGGAAGGTATCACTACAGACAAATTGGGTCACGTGGCAGACTCCATTTTTGCAATGGACCAAATATCCTTCTCTCCGGAGGAGCTAGGAGAAGAGGGAGACCAACATACCAAACCACTATTCGTAGTGGTCAGGTGCAATGACACCATTGTCTCCCGGGTACTTATCGATAACGGATCATCTCTCAACGTTTGCCCATTGGCAACGCTCGACTTATTGGGGGTCGATCCAAGCAATATAAAACCCAGCTCCACAGTGGTCAGAGCTTTTGACGGGTCCAAAAGAGACATAATAGGGGAGGTGAGCCTACCGGTGGAAGTTGGTCTACAAACATTCCACATCTCTTTCCAAGTCCTCGATATCCCAAGATCTTTTAATTTGCTCTTGGGACGACCTTGGATACATGCTGCTGGAGCCATCCCCTCTAGTCTCCACCAAAGGGTCAAATTCATCACAAACGGGCAGATAGTCACTGTACTGGGCGAGCAGGATTACGCCATATACAAAGAGACTGCTATACCTTATATTGGGGACGAAGGTTCAAAAGACCTGGGGTTGCAGATTTTCAATGAAGTAAACATGGTGACCAGCAAGGAGGGCCGTCAGTTTAAAGAGGGGCAGCATGGGACGTTTGGACTAGGGTACATTCCTACGGCCGTAGAAGAAGCGCAAACAAAAGGAGCCAAAGGCAGAATAAGG